>OX451737.1:1198925350-1199525350 GCA_948472305.1 Vicia faba | reverse complement strand
ATTTTCTGGATGGAATCGTTAAGCCTATCTCCGAAGATTCTCTATCGACTTCCAAATGGAATTTGTAAGCCCATTCCCGATATTACCAATCAAGTATTACTTCATGCGAGTGCAAATTTCTGGGCACTTTAGTGTTCAATCCTCTTCTACCTTCAGATCACAAAAGGCAGACCGGCCAATCTACATCCTCAGGTTTAAGAAGATTGAACAGGGGCAGCTGTTGTACCCCAAAATTTTCCCTCTCACTTTACTCAATATATGTGCATTGAAATACTCAACTTACTCAAGGATGCCCAAGAGTTGACCAGACAAACTCCCTCCTAAAATAATGAACCTCCAATTAGGGTTTCCATTTTCATCAAGATGGGTGAACTCCAAAGACCTCATATGCTCTCCATGGTCCTAATATGTTCTCAAGACTCTCCATGTCAAGTTTTATGCCTTGCACAAGAAGTTTTCTCAGTCAACTGCTCAGATGCTTGAGAATTGACTATATTAGGTCAAAAGTCAATTGTGGCCCACATACAGTCAAACTTCAAGATTATTGCTCAACATCAACACTTTGAAGTGATATTCATCATTTTATCAAGGGTTGATCATGATTCCTCAAGGAATGCTCCTAATTCATCAAAACTCAAAAGTTGCTAAATTAGGGTTTCTTAGGAAAAGTCAACCAAGCTTTGACCAAGCATAACTTTCTCATACATCATCAGAAATTTCTCATCCAAGGCTCATTTTGAAGGGAATCCAATTTCCTACAAGTCATCTTCAGCCCTCAAGTTCAAGAAATGCATCCATAAAAGATATGAATTTCTACATTATAGGTCCTTTTGAAAAGTCAACAAAAACACCTTTTGGGTCAAAGCTTCTTACATGAACATGGAAGACCCAATTGAGATGAGACAAAAGGGTTGTTTATGGGACATCCTAAGCTTTCTAAAAAGTCCAATAACACCTCTTTAGGGTCAAAATTGGAAGAGTTATGCATTGTCAAAGTTGACCATTTTTGGAAAATTGCTAAAAGTCAAATGTGCTCAAAAATGTGTTTTTTACCAAAAGGGCCTAACATTTTAGGTTTGTATCTTATTAAGGACATGGACCACGTCCCCAATCAGCATCCATATCTTGTTTGCTCTATTTATTTATTTTATTTTGACTTTTATTTATTAAAAATCACATTAAATCAAATAAATAACAAAAAATGCCAAAGATTGTTTTGATGATCTGATTTTGATGGAAATCAAATGTAATCATGATGGCCTAATCAAGCCAAATCAGATCAAGGCAAAAAAGGCATGATTTGGTCAAGTTTGGAATGAAAGAATATGGCTTAAAGATCAAATATTTTATCAATCAATTCTCAAGATTGGATCCAAAATTGTTACCCTAATCCTTCATACTACATATAATGGAAGAAAAAAAACAAGGCAAGAGACAAGGTTTTGGCCGCATGAAATTGACACAAGAACTTCAAATTTTTTCACAAAAAGTAGCAATCGGTTTGACCTTTGCATAGGGATTCAAGAAGTTTTGACACTTCCTATCGCTTCCTAGACATCCCTTGAAGCTAACACAACTCCTTGCAAGCATCCCCACGCCCAGAATCACGCTACATCCTTCATAGGATTTGCTTCTTTTTTTTTAAATCGATTATGTTAATTCTTGCATCTTAATCATGTTTGAATGATATATTTGTGATTGTTAACATATTTGCAACATGTTGGGATAATTTAATTGATGTTTTGATGCATAGACTGAAGTTTTCCATGGTTAGGGTTTGAGAAGCCATTTTGGGGCTTCTCTGTACAGGTGAAATTAGGCCAAGAAATTGATGCCATGATGCTCGTAAGATCAAGACGAGTTGATTGGTGTCTTTAGAATTAATTTATCATGCATGGTATGGATTTTTGAAGTTTGCAGGTGTATAGCTATGGAGCTTTGTCCGTAGGTATAGATCTGGTACCTAAGACAACGGACAAGGAAGAAGATGATGAGTTGTCACTCTCCCACTTGGCCGTTTAAATGTTCATGCGTTTTGTTTATTTCTTCAGCCTAGCCATTTATTTTGATGTATTATGATTGTGTTTCATTATTATAACAAATAACCCACGCAGCGCAGATGGCAAGGGTAGTGACATGTGAAGCCAGGGACCTGGGTTCAATCCCAAGTCCAAACATTTTCCTATTTTTTGACTATTTAAACGCAGATCTAATACAACTCAGGAGCAAACATCCACCGTGCGCCCTATTGATCTAGCCATTGGATCGTTATCATTACAGATCCAGCGTTCCAATCCAGTAAAGACCATGGTGCACCTCCCAAGCGTGTCAACACAGGATCTGGCGCATGTTTGGGCTCAGTATAGTGGGCCTGGACAAAATTCAGAAACACACCCCCTTCTCTCTTCCAGCAACAGGCCCAATTCCTTACTCTTTTTTATTTTAATTCTTTTTTCTTTTGTTTATTAATTATATCTTTTTCTAAATAACTCAAAAAATCATAATTTTTCATTTAATCAAAAATCACCAAAAAACATCAAAAATCTTTTTCATAAAAAATAATTTTGTTAATTAATTAGTTTAATTAAATTAGGGTAATTTAATGTCTTTTTATTATAATTCAAAATAATTAGATTTAGGGTTTAATTTTATACTTAACCTAGTTTTTTTCTTAAAAATAACATAATTATTTTTCTCATTTTAGATTTTAGGTCGTCTAATTATTTCTCGCATTTAATTTGCCACCTGCTTTTTAATTTTTCCTCTTTCATTATTTGTAACTTCTCTGAGTTTGTAATAGATTCAAATAGGTTTTTTTAACTCCGCATTTTATTTTCAGTCAAAATAATTATGGATCCGCCCAAAGCCATGTAATAGTTAGGACTCTAATTTCTCGCATTTTAATTCCCGTAAATTATAAACTGCCTAGATGTATGTATAGGATTGTATGGAAAGACAAACTGAAATTAAAACAGTAGAAAACCCTAATTGTGCAAAGATAATTAACTAAAAAAATACACTTGCACATGCTCACTCCTAGGGTTTACTCCACTCGGTTGCCTCGGAAATAATGGTCGTGTCCCTCGAACGTAGGGATATCTTAGCAAGGACCCACGACTTAAAATCGTCATAAAGATCATAGTCCCTACTTGTCCCTCGAGTTGCCTATGAATTTATCTTATGATGATAGTCCCTTAGAAATGCTAAGGTATCTCTACTTGTTACCTTTAGAGACCATTTCGTTCCTTCGAACGTCCCTTTAAAATTCCAACGAAGTTGCTACCTATTCCTTAATAATAGGATAGCGCTGCCTAAAGAAAAACGAACAGACTTTTTCGAGTAGGTAGATTAGTTCCTAGGTACTTGCTCAAACAAAACTTTTCACACAAACACTTTTTCAAAAAAAAATTCAAAACAACTTCGTCACACTCTTGAGGACCGATACCAGAGTTATCACAAAGTAAAACCTTTTCAAAACAAGCACACACAAGCAAATTTTAAAAATGAGCAAGTACCTAAGAGCCCGTGGAAAACCACGGATAGAAAGGGTGCTAACACCTTCCCTTTCTATAATCTACCCTCGTACTCAGAAATATTCTCGAAAAAGGTTTTTCCTGTTCTTTTTCCTTTTTCTTAGTTGGATGAAATAAAAGTCGGTGGCGACTCTTGCTTACCACGACATTTGCGAATACAAAATGCAAACCAGTATAACAGTCGGTTATGCCACCGTATCACAGGTAGGATGGCTTCATAAGGCATGATAAGGCTTTGAGCGCGAGCTCGCACCCACCTGAGATAAGGCTCCAATGGAATGGAGTTTTTATGTCCCAACTTCTTGCTATCAACTTTGTTCACCATGCCCCAAGCTCGTATGAATCTCTGACGCTAACCTTGGACATCGCTCTCATAGTCAAATGAAAATCCTTGGACAAGTGCATCATGAGGGCCATCCCTCCTAGCATATCCAAACTGTCGCAAACCCAAACAAGGATTATAGGTAATACCTCCCCTAATTCCAAGTACAGGGACATCAGGGAATTCCCCACAACGATCGATAATAGTAATATCCTCCAAAGATCGAGAACACCAATGAATATCAGAATATGTGAGTGACATTAATCTTTGTGACCATGCAAGCCTTGCTCATTATTTAATGTTGATCGCGGTAGGTGTGAAATAAACCATCTAGAGAGTAATTGAATACAACACAAAAGAGTACCCCTTTTCTTCATGGTGCGAGTGTGGAAACAATGTAGAATGTCTCCAAGCAAAGTAGGTATGGGATTACGAGAGAGAAAAACCTTGATGGCATTCACATATATGAGTTGGCTCGGATTGGGAAATAGAACCAAACCATAGATTAGAAGGGCCAATACATCCTTAAAATCTTGAAAATATATATCTTCCCAGAATAAACGAGCCTTCTCCAACAGAAATTTGGCTAAGAAACCCTTAACTCCACTTCTTGTCTCCCAGTTTTCCATAATGTCAGATCTCTTCAAATGCAAAGCTTTGGCAATAACTTCAGGTTTTGGAGTCTCTTCTAAATCGATGAATGGTATTTGATCAAGCACAGGAACTCCTAACAATTAAGAGAATTCTTCTAATGTAGGCACCAATTGGTAGTCAGGAAAGGTGAAGCAATGATGCATAGGATCAAAGAATTAGAAAAGCACACACATCATTTCTTCTTGGAAGGTTGAGGTAGCCAAGTTGAAAAGTCGACCATATTTCTTGGTGAAGGGAGAATCTCTAGGAACTCTTGATGCTAACTTTTGAAGTTGAGGATGCACTTTCACAAAGTTGACTCGGATGGTATTCCTACGAGTAGAAGTCATGACCTACAAAACAGAACAAAGATATATTCCTAAATCCTTGAAATGGTTAGTGAGGATGCTTTATGATGTTATGATGATGACATGAATTATAAACACAAACAAAGCACACAAAAATCTTAGGTTTAGGCTTGCATAGAGTTCATAGGTAAGTACCCTCTTGAAGTTTAGTTGGTTCAACTTGTCCTAGAAAGTAATCGGATTTTAGGGAGTCTCAATATCACTGATCTTTCTTCATTTGGCATTGTTTTAGCAAAATCAATCTTTTCTTGCAGCCAAAATATCCCAAAAGTATGATCTCAATGAGCGTAGTATCGAGTATCAACCAATTTTCAGCTTTCCACCGAAACTGGCTATCTCACTACTTCCTAATGGCCAAGTTGTTCAATTAAAGGTTCTAAGGTTCGTTAGTGCTTCATGACATCACTCAGCAGCCCCGTATTCTCCTCAATTCGCCATAAGGGATACCGGTACCCACAAATATGTCACACTAATATAGATATTGTCTCAACCATATTGGTATATGTCGTACAATCTCCATAATCTTTGCTATTTAGCTAATGGTGTTCCCAGATCCGAGTAGAGGATCAATACAAACCCAAACAAAGACCCATAAATGTAGAGTAAATAAATCAAACAATGAAAGAAAATGAATATGATCTAACTCTAAGGTAACCCCACTTTTAAGTACTCCCCAACAGAGTCGCCAGTTCTGTAATATGGTGAGAGAACTGACTTGGATGTTTTGCATTTGAGTGCAATTGTTACGGATAGCAAGAGTCGCCACTGACTTTTCTTTTATCTAATAAGGAGAGAGTGAAAAGAATAGGAAATACCTTTGACATATTTTCTTGAGTTCGGGGGGTAGGTTATGAAAAGGGAAGGTGTTAGCACCCTTTTCCTCCATAGTTTATCTATGTGCTCTTAGTTTCTTGCTAAATCACTTTTGAAATTGCTTTGTTTGAACTGTGTTTATGGTGGGTTTTGAAAGTATTTTTGAAAAGCGCCTTTGTTTAGGCAAACTTTCTAATGATTCTCGTCTCTATAAGAATGCATACAAAGTGTTGGACTTTTGAAAATATTTTCTATTGAAAGTGTTTGGTGTGTTTGAAAATTTGTTTGTTTTGAAGATGGATTGTGAGCAAGCAACTAAGAACGTTCTACCTACTCAAAAGTCTTTTGTTCATTTCTCTCTTCCTTTGACATTGCTATCTCATCATTGATTGGTAAGTAGCCTTATCTTTGGAGGTGAGAGGACAGGCGTGGGTCATCATATAGTCATGGATAGCAATGTTGTGATATATCTTAGCATTTTTCTTAAGGGACTAAGATCATTTGTAGGGCATTATTCGTAGTGTCATCGAGGGGCTATGATCTTGTATTTTTTATTGTTTTTGCTAAGATGTCTCACATGCATATCATGACCATTTTCTCAAGGCAACAAAGTGGAGTTAACCATAGAGGTGCAAAGTGTGCAAGTGTTTTGTATTTCATGTTTGAATTTATCTTGGATTAGGGTTTTCTAGGATTGATTTTATCTTGTCATACAAACCCTAATTTACTAGCATTTATATAAAAGCGATAAATTGCGGAAAGTAAATAGTCTACGCTATTACATTATATTTGGGGATGGGGATACAAATTAAAAATGGGGATTGCAAGAAATTAAATCCTAATTATCAATTACAACCATATTGAATAAATGTACAAGAATGAAAATGAATATAATGTACAAGAATGAATAAATATGCTAGAAATTAAATGGAAAAATAAAATGGATTTTAGTCTTTGTTAAGAAAAGGTTTTGTTTTAACCTAATTCACTTAAAAGAAAACAATTAACTAAAATAAGAAAACTAAAATTAAGTTTAAAAGAAATGAAATTAACTTAAATTAAAGAAACAAATTTTTTTTAGGGTTTTATGAAAAGGTTTTAATTTAATTAATCAAACTAAAATTAATAGAAAAAATTAATTTAATTCCTAAGTCTTAAACCAATTTTAATTAGAAGGGGAAAATAAGCCTAAGTCTAAATATTAATTTATATTTAAGAAAAGAAATTAATTTGTTTAAGAGAATATTTTTTTTGTCTTTTTGTCTTAAAAGAAATAAAAAACAAGTATATTAGTATGTTAATAAATAAATAAAATATGTTTTTGGATTTTTGTTGATAAAAATAAATATAATAGTAATAATATTAATTTAAAAAAGTAAGAGAAAATAAAATAAAATATAAATATTCAAGTCAGGGGGTTTAGAAAGTGGAAATGAGGGTAAAAAGTAGTAAACAGGGTTAGGCCCAATATATATGTTTGTTTGAAATCAGAAAAAATAAAATAAAATAAAATAAAAATATGTAGGCCTGCGTATGTATGAGCAAGAATAGGGGTGAGAGTTAGTAAAAACAAACAAAAGGAAACAAGGCCCAAGCTTTAAGCCCATCGCCTGTTTGGATTCCATAGGACTGGCTTGTGGGGGCTCATGGTGGACAAGTGTGTCTAGTGTGTTGGATTCATTGGCATGGTGATCTGATGGCTGGATGGAAAGGGTGTATCACACGCGTGTATGGCCTGCTTGCACTGGATCCTGAAACAAAAAATGTGAAAAAAACCAAAAAGGTGCCACTGGGGATCGAACCTAGGTCCCTATAGTCACAGGTGTGTGCTCTTACCATTGGGGGGATATACATCTGTTTATTAATACAAAACTTTAAATATATGTTTGAAACACATTCCTAGGCCTGTATCATCTTCAATCTTGCGCCATACCTTCAACATGATTTTTTTTAAATTGCTATCTCTCTCATTTCTCAATCATTTTTGAAAGTATAAACATGAAAGTTGCTGGAAATTTCATCACGAATCTAACCATGTAAAAAACTTAAGTTAACACTTAAAGATGAACACGAATTTTAATGGTACCAAATTATGACCTAATTTTTTTAGAGATTAAAACTTAAAATTATCTAAGCTCAGGCAATACAAATGAAAAGTATGGACATGGTTAGCTTCAGCGCAATGATATATACATTTTTCATTCACAAATTAACCATTAATGATGCTTGTATGAGGAGTTCAAAATTGAGAAAACTTAGCTCAAAACTGGAAATCGTGTAGGGAGTTTGAGTAGCTTTCAAGGAGATGTGATGATCAGGTTAGCTTTCTCAAGTCTCCAGGAAGCTAATGCAATGCTTAGCTTAGGCTATGGATGGCTGGAATTGTCTGGAGAAGTCAAGATGCAACACCTTATTTTTGAAAATGGAGGTTGGTGCAGATGGAGTTACAGTTGTATAATGGGTGTTGGGATTGTTTATGTATGATGTTTAGAAGCTTTTGTAACCAAAAGGCCAAGAAACTCACATGTAGTTTCTAAATTTGGAGTTTTTGGTCAGAATATGCAACAATGGAGGTTTGTTATGCAGTTCTAAGTTTGGGAGAGTTTAAGGGCTTATGTAATCGTGCTTCAGCTTGTAAATAGTGTATGTATTTATAGGCAAGAGGTTTTGTATGCTACAACAAGTCATAATTTGAATTATCAAGTTGTAACACCTTTACTTGTTTTTGAAGCAAACATGACAAATATCTTCCCAAAGCTTGTACCATGCCATTGTAGAGTGGTTCAACTTTAAACAAGCTTGCTTCTGACTTATAGATGTTGTGATTGTAGAAAGAACAAGTGCAAAGCTCAAGACAAGTTGACTTTGCATAAAGCTTGATTTTTCAATATGGAAGTGGTGACTTTCTTCCTTAAATGGCAAGGTGTATTGGACAAAGCTTAAATCAAGTGGTTCATAGCTCAAAATCTTGTGTAATATTCTGATTAAGGATAGATACACAAGTTAGAGGGCCTGAAAAGTGGGATTATGCAGCATGCTTGGAATTGGATCAAATGTTCATCATGAAAATGACTTGAAAAACAAGTTTGAAACCCTAATTTCTTGCCTTCGATTCTCCTATCTTAAAAATGATGTCAATGAGTTCTTGGACATTTTGGAAATCTTGTAACATGCTCTACAACCTTTATGTTGGACATTTTTGAAGAATCAATTTGGAACTAAGTGAAAATTTTCCATGAGGTTGGTACCAAAAATCTGCCTAACTAGGGCAAAATTTCACTAAGTGTTTAAGTTTCATGAGCATGTCTTCATGAATTAATACCTTGCAATTCAAGCATTTTTAGAACTTGATTACTTATAAAAAGTTTTATATCTCATTGATATCTAAACCTTTCATGTTGGAATTTTTTCTTGAATCACCTTGCATCATGATGAAAAATTGGCACAAAGTTATGAAAAAAAGTAAATTTTGCAACACTTGGAAAAATTTCGAAGTCTTGGAAATTTTGACTTTTTCAAAGTGAATTTTTACTTTTTGATTTCTTGATAAACAAACTTCATATTTTGACATGTCTTGATCCTATATGATTTTTGAAACTTGATTTTGATCAAAAAGTCAAAGTTTGACTTTTCAGGGTATTAGTTGACTTTTCATCAGTTGACTGGATTCCAACTATCAATCAATTGATTTTTGGAAGTGTTTTGAACCATACTATTAGGTCAAAATGATATATTTGAATCCTTGATATCATGTCTCAAACCAATAAGTCATGTATTTGGTCAACAGTAAAAAATTAAGCCTCTTCGATCAAAAACCCTAATTTTGACCATTTTGCCCTTTTGGTGATTTGATCAAATTTCTTGAGGAATTGTGATTCAAACTTGATCAATTAACATATATGAGTTCAAAATGTTTATATGGATAAAAAATTATGAAGTTTGACTTTAAATTTATCACAATTGACTTTTTCCCCAATATAGTTGATATTAGGTTAACTGATCAATTGACTGAGCAAAAATGTGATTCAAAACTTGAAACTTGACATGAGCAATCTTAGGAGTCCAAAATGATCCATGAAAGACATATGAATCATTAAAAGTCCAATTGTCCTTGTACAAACACAAACCCTAATTTTGAGTCATCAGTGCTCGAGGAGGTGTCTTGAGTCGATCAAACCTTGTACAGTCTTGAGCCAATGGAGATCTTGTGAAAGAATTCTTGAGAAATTGAGAGGGCAAATTTTGGGGTACAACAAACTGATTCTTAACTTTTGATTTAATACATAACTTATTGTTTTGAAACATGATATCAAGGATTCAAGGACATCATCTTGACCTAATTTCATGGCTCAAAACATTTCTCAAGATTAGTGGATTGATAGATGAAATTTGGTCAACTGATGAAAAAGTCAATTGTACACTAAAAAGTCAAACTTTGAATTTTTGGTCAACATTAAGTTTCAAAGATTAAAATTCATCAAGCCATTCAATAATATCACGCTTGATCGTCAAGAAGTCAAGAAAGTCAAAAGTCAATTTGAAAAGTCAAAACTTTTCAAGACTTAGAAAATTTTCTAAGTGTTTTTTACATGTTTATTTCATAACTTCATACCAATTTTTCACCATGATGCAAAATTATTCAAAGGAAACTTTCAACATGAAAGTTGTAGATCTTGATGAATTCTAAAACTTTGTATTATTGGGTTGATGTCCAAAAAACGCTTAGATTTGAAGATATAAGCCCATGAAGTCATGACATTTTCATCTAACACTTAGAGAAATTTTCAACAGATTTTGGTCAGGATTTTATCCCAACTTCTCGGTATTTTTTCACATAGTTCCAAGATGATTTTGTCAAAATGGCCAACATGAAATTTATATAGGATGTTTTAAGCTTTCCAAAACATCCAAGGGCGTGAATTTATCATACTTGAGCTAGGAGATTCAAGGGCATGAAGTTGGGCATCCATTCTTGAATTGCAAGTCATTTTGTTGAAGAACAAATAATCCAATTTGCATGATGCTCTGCATAATCTTACTTTACAGGCCTTGTGACTTGCAAATCTATCCATAATCAGATGTTTACATAATTGATTGAACCATTATCCAAGTGATTCAAGTATTGTCCATTGCATCATTTCATTTATGGTACAAAGGCACCATTATCATTCATATAAAGCATGCTTTATACAAACTCGGCTCTCCTTGAGCTTCTCAACTATTTTTTTTGCACACACAATGTCAAAGCAAGAAGTAACATGCATAAAATCTCCTAGCCACTTCATATCCCTTTTGTACCATGCATTGGGACATCAAATTTCACATAACTTAGTTATTTCATCTCAACCAAACCATAATTTTGACAGCTTATAAAACAAACTCTCTCGTCCTCTCAAACCTCCTCTATAAATAGAGAGGACATTTACAAGCTAAAGGGCAGAATTTTTTGTGTTGACAAACCCTCAAAACTCCTATACTCTCAAAAAACAGTTTTGTCCACAATACCTCCATTTTTGAGCTTTGAAGTGCAAATCTTTGAATCTCATACCTTGTAAGTTTTACCCAAACAAACCATCCAAATACTTCACATACATCATATAGAAGTTGTTCAAACACAAGAACAACTTCTGTAACATCATTATCACCACCTTCTAAACTAAAAAACATTGTCTTGCAAGTCTACTTGGTTGGAGAAACCCAAGCACTTTCAGCATAAAGTAAGGATTAAAACAACTTCAGGGAGGTCTAAGGAAGCTTAATCAATCATCACATTACAACTGGAAACATCCATACACGTTTTAAGTTTTCACTTCAAGAGGTAAGTTTTCTCAAACTGTGATATCCTTGTTCATACATCATTTTGCTTTCATTTTCAAAAGAATAAAACAGGACAAATCAGAATAGAAGAGTTGCAAACATTCAAAACTACATAAAAAAGCTTCTGGAAGTATAACACGGCCAGCCGTGTCACCTAACACGAGCCGTGTCAGGGAGAAAACTTGACAACATGGCATGACAGGGTATTGACACGGGTGCCCGTGTCACAGGACACGGCCCGTGTCAATCCAACTGGGCTTGAAACTGGACGAAATGGTAAGACAGGATCCTGACACGGGTGCCCATGTCACAGAACAAGGCCCGTGTCAGCTTAGCTGGTACAAAAAAAGACATGCATGGATTTTTACAGGGGTTCTGACACGGGTGCCCGTGTCACAGGACACAACTCGTGTCATCCAGGAACCAAAATTCTTGATTTTTTTGGATCATTAATGGTTTGTGTAATACGGTGGGAGAACTAACTTGGGATGTTTTTCGTTTGATCGCAATTGTTGCGGTTAGCAAGAGTCGCCACTGACTTTTCTTTTATCCAAAAGGAAAGGTGGAAAAGAACAGGAAAGACCTTTGAGATTATTTGTTGAGTTTGGGGGGTAGATTATGAAAAGGGAAGGTGTTAGCACCATTTTCATTCATAGTTATCTATGGGCTCTTAGTTGCTTGCTAGATCACTTACTTTGTTTGAAAGTGTGCTTTTGTGGTGGTTTTTTGAAAGTATTTTTGAAAAGCGCATTTGTTTAGGCAAACTTTGTAATGGTTCTCATTTTGTAAGAACATATACAAAGTGTTGGACTTTTGAAAATATTTCATGTTTCGAAAGTGTTTGGTGTGTGTTTGCAAGGATGTTTATTTTGAAAGTGAGCAAGCAACAAGGAACATTTATACCTACTCAAAAGTCTTTTGTTCATTTCTCTCTTCCTTTGACATTGCTATCTCATCATTGATTGGTAAGTAGCCTTATCTTTGGAGGTGAGAGGACAGGCGTGGGTCATCATATAGTCATGGATAGCAATGTTGTGATATATCTTAGCATTTTTCTTAAGGGACTAAGATCATTTGTAGGGCATCATTCGTAGTGTCATCGAGGGGCTATGATCTTGTATTTTTTATTGTTTTTGCTAAGATGTCTCACATGCATATCATGACCATTTTCTCAAGGCAACAAAGTGGAGTTAACCATAGAGGTGCAAAGTGTGCAAGTGTTTTGTATTTCATGTTTGAATTTATCTTGGATTAGGGTTTTCTAGGATTGATTTTATCTTGTCATACAAACCCTAATTTACTAGCATTTATATAAAAGCGATAAATTGCGGAAAGTAAATAGTCTACGCTATTACATTATATTTGGGGATGGGGATACAAATTAAAAATGGGGATTGCAAGAAATTAAATCCTAATTATCAATTACAACCATATTGAATAAATGTACAAGAATGAAAATGAATATAATGTACAAGAATGAATAAATATGCTAGAAATTAAATGGAAAAATAAAATGGATTTTAGTCTTTGTTAAGAAAAGGTTTTGTTTTAACCTAATTCACTTAAAAGAAAACAATTAACTAAAATAAGAAAACTAAAATTAAGTTTAAAAGAAATGAAATTAACTTAAATTAAAGAAACAAATTTTTTTTAGGGTTTTATGAAAAGGTTTTAATTTAATTAATCAAACTAAAATTAATAGAAAAAATTAATTTAATTCCTAAGTCTTAAACCAATTTTAATTAGAAGGGGAAAATAAGCCTAAGTCTAAATATTAATTTATATTTAAGAAAAGAAATTAATTTGTTTAAGAGAATATTTTTTTTGTCTTTTTGTCTTAAAAGAAATAAAAAACAAGTATATTAGTATGTTAATAAATAAATAAAATATGTTTTTGGATTTTTGTTGATAAAAATAAATATAATAGTAATAATATTAATTTAAAAAAGTAAGAGAAAATAAAATAAAATATAAATATTCAAGTCAGGGGGTTTAGAAAGTGGAAATGAGGGTAAAAAGTAGTAAATAGGGTTAGGCCCAATATATATGTTTGTTTGAAATCAGAAAAAATAAAATAAAATAAAATAAAAATATGTAGGCCTGCGTATGTATGAGCAAGAATAGGGGTGAGAGTTAGTAAAAACAAACAAAAGGAAACAAGGCCCAAGCTTTAAGCCCATCGCCTGTTTGGATTCCATAGGACTGGCTTGTGGGGGCTCATGGTGGACAAGTGTGTCTAGTGTGTTGGATTCATTGGCATGGTGATCTGATGGCTGGATGGAAAGGGTGTATCACACGCGTGTATGGCCTGCTTGCACTGGATCCTGAAACAAAAAATGTGAAAAAAACCAAAAAGGTGCCACTGGGGATCGAACCTAGGTCCATATAGTCACAGGTGTGTGCTCTTACCATTGGGGGGGATATACATCTGTTTATTAATACAAAACTTTAAATATATGTTTGAAACACATTCCTAGGCCTGTATCATCTTCAATCTTGCGCCAGACCTTCAACATGATTTTTTTTAAATTGCTATCTCTCTCATTTCTCAATCATTTTCGAAAGTATAAACATGAAAGTTGCTGGAAATTTCATCACGAATCTAACCATGTAAAAAACTTAAGTTAACACTTAAAGATGAACACGAATTTTAATGGTACCAAATTATGACCTAATTTTTTTAGAGATTAAAACTTAAAATTATCTAAGCTCAGGCAATACAAATGAAAAGTATGGACATGGTTAGCTTCAGCGCAATGATATATACATTTTTCATTCACAAATTAACCATTAATGATGCTTGTATGAGGAGTTCAAAATTGAGAAAACTTAGCTCAAAACTGGAAATCGTGTAGGGAGTTTGAGCAGCTTTCAAGGAGATGTGATGATCAGGTTAGCTTTCTCAAGTCTCCAGGAAGCTAATGCAATGCTTAGCTTAGGCTATGGATGGCTGGAATTGTCTGGAGAAATCAAGATGCAACACCTTATTTTTGAAAATGGAGGTTGGTGCAGATGGAGTTACAGTTGGATAATGGGTGTTGGGATTGTTTATGTATGATGTTTAGAAGCTTTTGTAACCAAAAGGCCAAGAAACGCACAGGTAGTTTCTAAATTTGGAGTTTTTGGTCAGAATATGCAACAATGGAGGTTTGTTATGCAGTTCTAAGTTTGGGAGAGTTTAAGGGCTTATGTAATCGTGCTTCAGCTTGTAAATAGTGTATGTATTTATAGGCAAGAGGTTTTGTATGCTACAACAAGTCATAATTTGAATTATCAAGTTGTAACACCTTTACTTGTTTTTGAAGCAAACATGACAAATATCTTCCCAAAGCTTATACCATGCCATTGTAGAGTGGTTCAACTTTAAACAAGCTTGCTTCTGACTTATAGATGTTGTGATTGTAGAAAGAACAAGTGCAAAGCTCAAGACAAGTTGACTTTGCATAAAGCTTGATTTTTCAATATGGAAGTGGTGACTTTCTTCCTTAAATGGCAAGGTGTATTGGACAAAGCTTAAATCAAGTGGTTCATAGCTCAAAATCTTGTGTAATATTCTGATTAAGGATAGATACACAAGTTAGAGGGCCTGAAAAGTGGGATTATGCAGCATGCTTGGAATTGGATCAAATGTTCATCATGAAAATGACTTGAAAAACAAGTTTGAAACCCTAATTTCTTGCCTTCGATTCTCCTATCTTAAAAATGATGTCAATGGGTTCTTGGACATTTTGGAAATCTTGTAACATGCTCTACAACCTTTATGTTGGACATTTTTGAAGAATCAATTTGGAACTAAGTGAAAATTTTCCATGAGGTTGGTACCAAAAATCTGCCTAACTAGGGCAAAATTTCACTAAGTGTTTAAGTTTCATGAGCATGTCTTCATGAATTAATACCTTGCAATTCAAGCATTTTTAGAACTTGATTACTTATACAAAGTTTTATATCTCATTGATATCTAAACCTTTCATGTTGGAATTTTTTCTTGAATCACCTTGCATCATGATGAAAAATTGGCACAAAGTTATGAAAAAAAGTAAATTTTGCAACACTTGGAAAAATTTCGAAGTCTTGGAAATTTTGACTTTTTCAAAGTGAATTTTTACTTTTTGATTTCTTGATAAACAAACTTCATATTTTGACATGTCTTGATCCTATATGATTTTTGAAACTTGATTTTGATCAAAAAGTCAAAGTTTGACTTTTCAGGGTATCAGTTGACTTTTCATCAGTTGAGTGGATTCCAACTATCAATCAATTGATTTTTGGAAGTGTTTTGAACCATACTATTAGGTCAAAATGATATATTTGAATCCTTGATATCATGTCTCAAACCAATAAGTCATGTATTTGGTCAACAGTAAAAAATTAAGCTTCTTCGATCAAAAACCCTAATTTTGACCATTTTGCCCTTTTGGTGATTTGATCAAATTTCTTGAGGAATTGTGATTCAAACTTGATCAATTAACATATATGAGTTCAAAATGTTTATATGGATAAAAAAATATGAAGTTTGACTTTAAATTTATCACAATTGACTTTTTCCCCAATATAGTTGATATTAGGTTAACTGATCAATTGACTGAGCAAAAATGTGATTCAAAACTTGAAACTTGACATGAGCAATCTTAGGAGTCCAAAATGATCCATGAAAGACATATGAATCATTAAAAGTCCAATTGTCCTTGTACAAACACAAACCCTAATTTTGAGTCATCAGTGCTCGAGGAGGTGTCTTGAGTCGATCAAACCTTGTACAGTCTTGAGCCAATGGAGATCTTGTGAAAGAATTCTTGAGAAATTGAGAGGGCAAATTTTGGGGTACAACAAACTGATTCTTAACTTTTGATTTAATACATAACTTATTGTTTTGAAACATGATATCAAGGATTCAAGGACATCATCTTGACCTAATTTCATGGCTCAAAACATTTCTCAAGATTAGTGGATTGATAGATGAAATTTGGTCAACTGATGAAAAAGTCAATTGTACACTAAAAAGTCAAACTTTGAATTTTTGGTCAACATTAAGTTTCAAAGATTAAAATTCATCAAGCCATTCAATAATATCACGCTTGATCGTCAAGAAGTCAAGAAATTCAAAAGTCAATTTGAAAAGTCAAAACTTTTCAAGACTTAGAAAATTTTCTAAGTGTTTTTTACATGTTTATTTCATAACTTCATACCAATTTTTCACCATGATGCAAAATTATTCAAAGGAAACTTTCAACATGAAAGTTGTAGATCTTTATGAATTCTAAAACTTTGTATTATAGGGTTGATGTCCAAAAAACGCTTAGATTTGAAGATATAAGCCCATGAAGTCATGACATTTTCATCTAACACTTAGAGAAATTTTCAACAGATTTTGGTCAGGATTTTATCCCAACTTCTCGGTATTTTTTCACATAGTTCCAAGATGATTTTGTCAAAATGGCCAACATGAAATTTATATAGGATGTTTTAAGCTTTCCAAAACATCCAAGGGCGTGAATTTATCATACTTGAGCTAGGAGATTCAAGGGCATGAAGTTGGGCATCCATTCTTGAATTGCAAGTCATTTTGTTGAAGAACAAATAATCCAATTTGCATGATGCTCTGCATAATCTTACTTTACAGGCCTTGTGACTTGCAAATCTATCCATAATCAGATGTTTACATAATTGATTGAACCATTATCCAAGTGATTCAAGTATTGTCCATTGCATCATTTCATTTATGGTACAAAGGCACCATTATCATTCATATAAAGCATGCTTTATACAAACTCGGCTCTCCTTGAGCTTCTCAACTGTTTTTTTTGCACACACAATGTCAAAGCAAGAAGTAACATGCATAAAATCTCCTAGCCACTTCATATCCCTTTTGTACCATGCATTGGGACATCAAATTTCACATAACTTAGTTATTTCATCTCAACCAAACCATAATTTTGACAGCTTATAAAACAAACTCTCTCGTCCTCTCAAACCTCCTCTATAAATAGAGAGGACATTTACAAGCTAAAGGGCAGAATTTTTTGTGTTGACAAACCCTCAAAACTCCTATACTCTCAAAAAACAGTTTTGTCCACAATACCTCCATTTTTGAGCTTTGAAGTGCAAATCTTTGAATCTCATACCTTGTAAGTTTTACCCAAACAAACCATCCAAATACTTCACATACATCATATAGAAGTTGTTCAAACACAAGAACAACTTCTGTAACATCATTATCACCACCTTCTAAACTAAAAAACATTGTCTTGCAAGTCTACTTGGTTGGAGAAACCCAAGCACTTTCAGCATAAAGTAAGGATTAAAACAACTTCAGGGAGGTCTAAGGAAGCTTAATCAATCATCACATTACAACTGGAAACATCCATACACGTTTTAAGTTTTCACTTCAAGAGGTAAGTTTTCTCAAACTGTGATATCCTTGTTCATACATCATTTTGCTTTCATTTTCAAAAGAATAAAACAGGACAAATCAGAATAGAAGAGTTGCAAACATTCAAAACTACATAAAAAAGCTTCTGGAAGTATAACACGGCCAGCCGTGTCACCTAACACGAGCCGTGTCAGGGAGAAAACTTGACAACATGGCATGACAGGGTATTGACACGGGTGCCCGTGTCACAGGACACGGCCCGTGTCAATCCAACTGGGCTTGAAACTGGACGAAATGGTAAGACAGGATCCTGACACGGGTGCCCATGTCACAGAACACGGCCCGTGTCAGCTTAGCTGGTACAAAAAAAGACATGCATGGATTTTTACAGGGGTTCTGACACGGGTGCCCGTGTCACAGGACACAACTCGTGTCATCCAGGAACCAAAATTCTTGATTTTTAAGACTTTTTGTTGATGTTTTTGGATCATTAATGGTTTGTGTAATACGGTGGGAGAACTAACTTGGGATGTTTTTCGTTTGATCGCAATTGTTGCGGTTAGCAAGAGTCGCCACTGACTTTTCTTTTATCCAAAAGGAAAGGTGGAAAAGAACAGGAAAGACCTTTGAGATTATTTG
Source organism: Vicia faba (assembly GCA_948472305.1). Taxonomy (NCBI): domain Eukaryota; kingdom Viridiplantae; phylum Streptophyta; class Magnoliopsida; order Fabales; family Fabaceae; genus Vicia; species Vicia faba. Next base: position 1,199,506,855 of record OX451737.1, on the reverse strand, counting down.
TTGAGTTTGGGGGGTAGATTATGAAAAGGGAAGGTGTTAGCACCATTTTCATTCATAGTTATCTATGGGCTCTTAGTTGCTTGCTAGATCACTTACTTTGTTTGAAAGTGTGCTTTTGTGGTGGTTTTTTGAAAGTATTTTTGAAAAGCGCATTTGTTTAGGCAAACTTTGTAATGGTTCTCATTTTGTAAGAACATATACAAAGTGTTGGACTTTTGAAAATATTTCATGTTTCGAAAGTGTTTGGTGTGTGTTTGCAAGGATGTTTATTTTGAAAGTGAGCAAGCAACAAGGAACATTTATACCTACTCAAAAGTCTTTTGTTCATTTCTCTCTTCCTTTGACATTGCTATCTCATCATTGATTGGTAAGTAGCCTTATCTTTGGAGGTGAGAGGACAGGCGTGGGTCATCATATAGTCATGGATAGCAATGTTGTGATATATCTTAGCATTTTTCTTAAGGGACTAAGATCATTTGTAGGGCATCATTCGTAGTGTCATCGAGGGGCTATGATCTTGTATTTTTTATTGTTTTTGCTAAGATGTCTCACATGCATATCATGACCATTTTCTCAAGGCAACAAAGTGGAGTTAACCATAGAGGTGCAAAGTGTGCAAGTGTTTTGTATTTCATGTTTGAATTTATCTTGGATTAGGGTTTTCTAGGATTGATTTTATCTTGTCATACAAACCCTAATTTACTAGCATTTATATAAAAGCGATAAATTGCGGAAAGTAAATAGTCTACGCTATTACATTATATTTGGGGATGGGGATACAAATTACAAATGGGGATTGCAAGAAATTAAATCCTAATTATCAATTACAACCATATTGAATAAATGTACAAGAATGAAAATGAATATAATGTACAAGAATGAATAAATATGCTAGAAAGTAAATGGAAAAATAAAATGGATTTTAGTCTTTGTTAAGAAAAGGTTTTGTTTTAACCTAATTCACTTAAAAGAAAACAATTAACTAAAATAAGAAAATTAAAATTAAGTTTAAAAGAAATGAAATTAACTTAAATTAAAGAAACAAATTTTTTTTAGGGTTTTATGAAAAGGTTTTAATTTAATTAATCAAACTAAAATTAATAGAAAAAATTAATTTAATTCCTAAGTCTTAAACCAATTTTAATTAGAAGGGGAAAATAAGCCTAAGTCTAAATATTAATTTATATTTAAGAAAAGAAATTAATTTGTTTAAGAGAATATTTTTTTGTCTTTTTGTCTTAAAAGAAATAAAAAACAAGTATATTAGTATGTTAATAAATAAATAAAATATGTTTTTGGATTTTTGTTGATAAAAATAAATATAATAGTAATAATATTAATTAAAAAAAGTAAGAGAAAATAAAATAAAATATAAATATTCAAGTCAGGGGGTTTAGAAAGTGGAAATGAGGGTAAAAAGTAGTAAACAGGGTTAGGCCCAATATATATGTTTGTTTGAAATCAGAAAAAATAAAATAAAATAAAATAAAAATATGTAGGTTTGCGTATGTATGAGCAAGAATAGGGGTGAGAGTTAGTAAAAACAAACAAAAGGAAACAAGGCCCAAGCTTTAAGCCCATCACCTGTTTGGATTCCATAGGACTGGCTTGTGGGGGCTCATGGTGGACAAGTGTGTCTAGTGTGTTGGATTCATTGGCATGGTGATCTGATGGCTGGATGGAAAGGGTGTATCACACGCGTGTATGGCCTGCTTGCACTGGATCCTGAAACAAAAAATGTGAAAAAAACCAAAAAGGTGCCACTGGGGATCGAACCTAGGTCCCTATAGTCACAGGTGCGTGCTCTTACCATTGGGGGGGATATACATCTGTTTATTAATACAAAACTTTAAATATATGTTTGAAACACATTCCTAGGCCTGTATCATCTTCAATCTTGCGCCAGACCTTCAACATGATTTTTTTTAAATTGCTATCTCTCTCATTTCTCAATCATTTTCGAAAGTATAAACATGAAAGTTGCTGGAAATTTCATCACGAATCTAACCATGTAAAAAACTTAAGTTAACACTTAAAGATGAACACGAATTTTAATGGTACCAAATTATGACCTAATTTTTTTAGAGATTAAAACTTAAAATTATCTAAGCTCAGGCAATACAAATGAAAAAGTATGGACATGGTTAGCTTCAGCGCAATGATATATACATTTTTCATTCACAAATTAACCATTAATGATGCTTGTATGAGGAGTTCAAAATTGAGAAAACTTAGCTCAAAACTGGAAATCGTGTAGGGAGTTTGAGCAGCTTTCAAGGAGATGTGATGATCAGGTTAGCTTTCTCAAGTCTCCAGGAAGCTAATGCAATGCTTAGCTTAGGCTATGGATGGTTGGACTTGTCTGGAGAAGTCAAGATGCAACACCTTATTTTTGAAGATGGAGGTTGGTGCAGATGGAGTTACAGTTGGATAATGGGTGTTGGGATTGTTTATGTATGATGTTTAGAAGCTTTTTGATCCAAAAGGCCAAGAAACGCACAGGTAGTTTCTAAATTTGGAGTTTTTGGTCAGAATATGCAACAATGGAGGTTTGTTATACAGTTCTAAGTTTGGGAGAGTTTAAGGGCTTATGTAATCATGCTTCAGCTTGTAAATAGTGTATGTATTTATAGGCAAGAGGTTTTGTATGCTACAACAAGTCATAATTTGAATTATCAAGTTGTAACACCTTTACTTGTTTTTGAAGCAAACATGACAAATATCTTCCCAAAGCTTGTACCATGCCATTGTAGAGTGGTTCAACTTTAAACAAGCTTGCTTCTGACTTATAGATGTTGTGATTGTAGAAAGAACAAGTGCAAAGCTCAAGACAAGTTGACTTTGCATAAAGCTTGATTTTTCAATATGGAAGTGGTGACTTTCTTCCTTAAATGGCAAGGTGTATTGGACAAAGCTTAAATCAAGTGGTTCATAGCTCAAAATCTTGTGTAATATTCTGATTAAGGATAGATACACAAGTTAGAGGGCCTGAAAAGTGGGATTATGCAGCATGCTTGGAATTGGATCAAATGTTCATCATGAAAATGACTTGAAAAACAAGTTTGAAACCCTAATTTCTTGCCTTCGATTCTCCTATCTTAAAAATGATGTCAATGGGTTCTTGGACATTTTGGAAATCTTGTAACATGCTCTACAACCTTTATGTTGGACATTTTTGAAGAATCAATTTGGAACTAAGTGAAAATTTTCCATGAGGTTGGTACCAAAAATCTGCCTAACTAGGGCAAAATTTCACTAAGTGTTTAAGTTTCATGAGCATGTCTTCATGAATTAATACCTTGCAATTCAAGCATTTTTAGAACTTGATTACTTATACAAAGTTTTATATCTCATTGATATCTAAACCTTTCATGTTGGAATTTTTTCTTGAATCACCTTGCATCATGATGAAAAATTGGCACAAAGTTATGAAAAAAAGTAAATTTTGCAACACTTGGAAAAATTTCGAAGTCTTGGAAATTTTGACTTTTTCAAAGTGAATTTTTACTTTTTGATTTCTTGATAAACAAACTTCATATTTTGACATGTCTTGATCCTATATGATTTTTGAAACTTGATTTTGATCAAAAAGTCAAAGTTTGACTTTTCAGGGTATCAGTTGACTTTTCATCAGTTGAGTGGATTCCAACTATCAATCAATTGATTTTTGGAAGTGTTTTGAACCATACTATTAGGTCAAAATGATATATTTGAATCCTTGATATCATGTCTCAAACCAATAAGTCATGTATTTGGTCAACAGTAAAAAATTAAGCCTCTTCGGTCAAAACCCTAATTTTGACCATTTTGCCCTTTTGATGATTTGATCAAATTTCTTGAGGAATTGTGATTCAAACTTGATCAATTAACATATATGAGTTCAAAATGTTTATATGGATAAAAAATTATGAAGTTTGACTTTAAATTTATCACAATTGACTTTTTCCCCAATATAGTTGATATTAGGTTAACTGATCAATTGACTGAGCAAAAATGTGATTCAAAACTTGAAACTTGACATGAGCAATCTTAGGAGTCCCAAATGATCCATGAAAGACATATGAATAATTAAAAGTCCAATTGTCCTTGTACAAATACAAACCCTAATTTTGAGTTATCAGTGCTCGAGGAGGTGTCTCGAGTCGATCAAACCTTGTGCAGTCTTGAGCCAATGGAGATCTTGTGAAAGAATTCTTGAGAAATTGAGAGGGCAAATTTTGGGGTACAACAAACTGATTCTTAACTTTTGATTTAATACATAACTTATTGTTTTGAAACATGATATCAAGGATTCAAGGACATCATCTTGACCTAATTTCATGGCTCAAAACATTTCTCAAGATTAGTGGATTGATAGATGAAATTTGGTCAACTGATGAAAAAGTCAATTGTACACTAAAAAGTCAAACTTTGAATTTTTGGTCAACATTAAGTTTCAAAGATTAAAATTCATCAAGCCATTCAATAATATCACGCTTGATCGTCAAGAAGTCAAGAAAGTCAAAAGTCAATTTGAAAAGTCAAAACTTTTCAAGACTTAGAAAATTTTCTAAGTGTTTTTTACATGTTTATTTCATAACTTCATACCAATTTTTCACCATGATGCAAAATGATTCAAAGGAAACTTTCAACATGAAAGTTGTAGATCTTGATGAATTCTAAAACTTTGTATTATAGGGTTGATGTCCAAAAAACGCTTAGATTTGAAGATATAAGCCCATGAAGTCATGACATTTTCATCTAACACTTAGAGAAAATTTCAACAGATTTTGGTCAGGAGTTTATCCCAACTTCTCGGTATTTTTTCACATAGTTCCAAGATGATTTTGTCAAAATGGCCAACATGAAATTTATATAGGATGTTTTAAGCTTTCCAAAACATCCAAGGGCGTGAATTTATCATACTTGAGCTAGGAGATTCAAGGGCATGAAGTTGGGCATCCATTCTTGAATTGCAAGTCATTTTGTTGAAGAACAAATAATCCAATTTGCATGATGCTCTGCATAATCTTACTTTACAGGCCTTGTGACTTGCAAATCTATCCATAATCAGATGTTTACATAATTGATTGAACCATTATCCAAGTGATTCAAGTATTGTCCATTGCATCATTTCATTTATGGTACAAAGGCACCATTGTCATTCATATAAAGCATGCTTTATACAAAGTCGGCTCTCCTTGAGCTTCTCAACTGTTTTTTTTGCACACACAATGTCAAAGCAAGAAGCAACATGCATAAAATCTCCTAGCCACTTCATATCCCTTTTGTACCATGCATTGGGACATCAAATTTCACATAACTTAGTTATTTCATCTCAACCAAACCATAATTTTGACAGCTTATAAAACAAACTCTCTCGCCCTCTCAAACCTCCTCTATAAATAGAGAGGACATTTACAAGCTAAAGGGCAGAATTTTTTGTGTTGACAAACCCTCAAAACTCCTATACTCTCAAAAACCAGTTTTGTCCAGAATACCTCCATTTTTGAGCTTTGAAGTGCAAATCTTTGAATCTCATACCTTGTAAGTTTTACCCAAACAAACCATCCAAATACTTCACATACATCATATAGAAGTTGTTCAAACACAAGAACAACTTCTGTAACATCATTATCACCACCTTCTAAACTAAAAAACATTGTCTTGCAAGTCTACTTGGTTGGAGAAACCCAAGCACTTTCAGCACAAAGTAAGGATTAAAACAACTTCAGGGAGGTCTAAGGAAGCTTAATCAATCATCATATTACAACTGGAAACATCCATACACGTTTTAAGTTTTCACTTCAAGAGGTAAGTTTTCTCAAACTGTGATATCCTTGTTCATACATCATTTTGCTTTCATTTTCAAAAGAATAAAACAGGACAAATCAGAATAGAAGAGTTGCAAACATTCAAAACTACAGAAAAAAGCTTCTGGAAGTATAACACGGCCAGCCGTGTCACCTAACACGAGCCGTGTCAGGGAGAAAACTTGACAACATGGCATGACAGGGTATTGACACGGGTGCCCGTGTCACAGGACACGGCCCGTGTCAATCCAACTGGGCTTGAAACTGGACAAAATGGTAAGACAGGGTCCTGACACGGGTGCCCATGTCATAGAACACGGCCCGTGTCAGCTTAGCTGGTACAAAAAAAGACATGCATGGATTTTTACAGGGGTTCTGACACGGGTGCCCGTGTCACAGGACACAACTCGTGTCATCCAGGCACCAAAATTCTTGATTTTTAAGACTTTTTGTTGATGTTTTTGGATCATTAATGGTTTGTGTAATACGGTGGGAGAACTAACTTGGGATGTTTTGCGTTTGATCGCAATTGTTGCGGTTAGCAAGAGTCGCCACTGACTTTTCTTTTATCCAAAAGGAAAGGTGGAAAAGAACAGGAAAGACCTTTGAGATTATTTGTTGAGTTTGGGGGGTAGATTATGAAAAGGGAAGGTGTTAGCACCATTTTCATTCATAGTTATCTATGGGCTCTTAGTTGCTTGCTAGATCACTTACTTTGTTTGAAAGTGTGCTTTTGTGGTGGTTTTTTGAAAGTATTTTTGAAAAGCGCATTTGTTTAGGAAAACTTTGTAATGGTTCTCATTTTGTAAGAACGTATACAAAGTGTTGGACTTTTGAAAATATTTCATGTTTCGAAAGTGTTTGGTGTGTGTTTGCAAGGATGTTTATTTTGAAAGTGAGCAAGCAACAAGGAACATTTTTACCTACTCAAAAGTCTTTTGTTCATTTCTCTCTTCCTTTGACATTGTTATCTCATCATTGATTGGTAAGTAGCCTTATCTTTGGAGGTGAGAGGACGGGCGTGGGTCATCATATAGTCATGGATAGCAATGTTGTGATATATCTTAGCATTTTTCTTAAGGGACTAAGATCATTTGTAGGGCATCATTCATAGTGTCATCGAGGGGCTATGATCTTGTATTTTTTATTGTTTTTGCTAAGATGTCTCACATGCATATCATGACCATTTTCTCAAGGCAACAAAGTGGAGTTAACCATAGAGGTGCAAAGTGTGCAAGTGTTTTGTATTTCATGCTTGAATTTATCTTGGATTAGGGTTTTCTAGGATTGATTTTATCTTGTCATACAAACCCTAATTTACTAGCATTTATATAAAAGCGATAAATTGCGGAAAGTAAATAGTCTACGCTATTACATTATATTTGGGGATGGGGATACAAATTACAAATGGGGATTGCAAGAAATTAAATCCTAATTATCAATTACAACCATATTGAATAAATGTACAAGAATGAAAATGAATATAATGTACAAGAATGAATAAATATGCTAGAAAGTAAATGGAAAAATAAAATGGATTTTAGTCTTTGTTAAGAAAAGGTTTTGTTTTAACCTAATTCACTTAAAAGAAAACAATTAACTAAAATAAGAAAATTAAAATTAAGTTTAAAAGAAATGAAATTAACTTAAATTAAAGAAACAAATTTTTTTTAGGGTTTTATGAAAAGGTTTTAATTTAATTAATCAAACTAAAATTAATAGAAAAAATTAATTTAATTCCTAAGTCTTAAACCAATTTTAATTAGAAGGGTAAAATAAGCCTAAGTCTAAATATTAATTTATATTTAAGAAAAGAAATTAATTTGTTTAAGAGAATATTTTTTTGTCTTTTTGTCTTAAAAGAAATAAAAAACAAGTATATTAGTATGTTAATAAATAAATAAAATATGTTTTTGGATTTTTGTTGATAAAAATAAATATAATAGTAATAATATTAATTAAAAAAAGTAAGAGAAAATAAAATAAAATATAAATATTCAAGTCAGGGGGTTTAGAAAGTGGAAATGAGGGTAAAAAGTAGTAAACAGGGTTAGGCCCAATATATATGTTTGTTTGAAATCAGAAAAAATAAAATAAAATAAAATAAAAATATGTAGGTCTGCGTATGTTTGAGCAAGAATAGGGGTGAGAGTTAGTAAAAACAAACAAAAGGAAACAAGGCCCAAGCTTTAAGCCCATCGCCTGTTTGGATTCCATAGGACTGGCTTGTGGGGGCTCATGGTGGACAAGTGTGTCTAGTGTGTTGGATTCATTGGCATGGTGATCTGATGGCTGGATGGAAAGGGTGTATCACACGCGTGTATGGCCTGCTTGCACTGGATCCTGAAACAAAAAATGTGAAAAAAACCAAAAAGGTGCCACTGGGGATCGAACCTAGGTCCCTATAGTCACAGGTGCGTGCTCTTACCATTGGGGGGATATACATCTGTTTATTAATACAAAACTTTAAATATATGTTTGAAACACATTCCTAGGCCTGTATCATCTTCAATCTTGCGCCAGACCTTCAACATGATTTTTTTTAAATTGCTATCTCTCTCATTTCTCAATCATTTTCGAAAGTATAAACATGAAAGTTGCTGGAAATTTCATCACGAATCTAACCATGTAAAAAACTTAAGTTAACACTTAAAGATGAACACGAATTTTAATGGTACCAAATTATGACCTAATTTTTTTAGAGATTAAAACTTAAAATTATCTAAGCTCAGGCAATACAAATGAAAAAGTATGGACATGGTTAGCTTCAGCGCAATGATATATACATTTTTCATTCACAAATTAACCATTAATGATGCTTGTATGAGGAGTTCAAAATTGAGAAAACTTAGCTCAAAACTGGAAATTGTGTAGGGAGTTTGAGCAGCTTTCAAGGAGATGTGATGACCAGGTTAGCTTTCTCAAGTCTCCAGGAAGCTAATGCAATGCTTAGCTTAGGCTATGGATGGCTGGAATTGTCTGGAGAAGTCAAGATGCAACACCTTATTTTTGAAAATGGAGGTTGGTGCAGATGGAGTTACAGTTGGATAATGGGTGTTGGGATTGTTTATGTATGATGTTTAGAAGCTTTTGGTACCAAAAGGCCAAGAAACGCACAGGTAGTTTCTAAATTTGGAGTTTTTGGTCAGAATATGCAACAATGGAGGTTTGTTATGCAGTTCTAAGTTTGGGAGAGTTTAAGGGCTTATGTAATCGTGCTTCAGCTTGTAAATAGTGTATGTATTTATAGGCAAGAGGTTTTGTATGCTACAACAAGTCATAATTTGAATTATCAAGTTGTAACACCTTTACTTGTTTTTGAAGCAAACATGACAAATATCTTCCCAAAGCTTGTACCATGCCATTGTAGAGTGGTTCAACTTTAAACAAGCTTGCTTCTGACTTATAGATGTTGTGATTGTAGAAAGAACAAGTGCAAAGCTCAAGACAAGTTGACTTTGCATAAAGCTTGATTTTTCAATATGGAAGTGGTGACTTTCTTCCTTAAATGGCAAGGTGTATTGGACAAAGCTTAAATCAAGTGGTTCATAGCTCAAAATCTTGTGTAATATTCTGATTAAGGATAGATACACAAGTTAGAGGGCCTGAAAAGTGGGATTATGCAGCATTGCTTGGAATTGGATCAAATGTTCATCATGAAAATGACTTGAAAAACAAGTTTGAAACCCTAATTTCTTGCCTTCGATTCTCCTATCTTAAAAATGATGTCAATGAGTTCTTGGACATTTTGGAAATCTTGTAACATGCTCTACAACCTTTATGTTGGACATTTTTGAAGAATCAATTTGGAACTAAGTGAAAATTTTCCATGAAGTTGGTACCAAAAATCTGCCTAACTAGGGCAAAATTTCACTAAGTGTTTAAGTTTCATGAGCATGTCTTCATGAATTAATACCTTGAAATTAAAGCATTTTTAGAACTTGATTCCTTATAAAAAGTTTTATATCTCATTGATATCTACACCTTTCATGTTGGAAGTTTTTCTTGAATCACCTTGCATCATGATGAAAAATTGGCACAAAGTTATGAAAAAAAGTAAAATTTCCAACACTTGGAAAAATTTCGAAGTCTTGGAAATTTTGACTTTTTCAAAGTGAATTTTTACTTTTTGATTTCTTGATAAACAAACTTCATATTTTGACATGTCTTGATCCTATATGATTTTTGAAACTTGATTTTGATCAAAAAGTCAAAGTTTGACTTTTCAGGGTATCAGTTGACTTTTCATCAGTTGACTGGATTCCAACTATCAATCAATTGATTTTTGGAAGTGTTTTGAACCATACTATTAGGTCAAAATGATATATTTGAATCCTTGATATCATGTCTCAAACCAATAAGTCATGTATTTGGTCAACAGTAAAAAATTAAGCCTCTTCGGTCAAAACCCTAATTTTGACCATTTTGCCCTTTTGGTGATTTGATCAAATTTCTTGAGGAATTGTGATTCAAACTTGATCAATTAACATATATGAGTTCAAAATGTTTATATGGATAAAAAAATTATGAAGTTTGACTTTAAATTTATCACAATTGACTTTTTCCCCAATATAGTTGATATTAGGTAAACTGATCAATTGACTGAGCAAAAATGTGATTCAAAACTTGAAACTTGACATGAGCAATCTTAGGAGTCCAAAATGATCCATGAAAGACATATGAATCATTAAAAGTCCAATTGTCCTTGTACAAACACAAACCTTAATTTTGAGTCATCAGTGCTCGAGGAGGTGTCTCGAGTCGATCAAACCTTGTGCAGTCTTGAGCCAATCGAGATCTTGTGAAAGAATTCTTGAGAAATTAAGAGGGCAAATTTTGGGGTACAACAAACTGATTCTTAACTTTTGATTTAATACATAACTTATTGTTTTGAAACATGATATCAAGGATTCAAGGACATCATCTTGACCTAATTTCATGGCTCAAAACATTTCTCAAGATTAGTGGATTGATAGATGAAATTTGGTCAACTGATGAAAAAGTCAATTGTACACTAAAAAGTCAAACTTTGAATTTTTGGTCAACATTAAGTTTCAAAGATTAAAGTTCATCAAGCCATTCAATAATATCACGCTTGATCGTCAAGAAGTCAAGAAAGTCAAAAGTCAATTTGAAAAGTCAAAACTTTTCAAGACTTAGAAAATTTTCTAAGTGTTTTTTACATGTTTATTTCATAACTTCATACCAATTTTTCACCATGATGCAAAATGATTCAAAGGAAACTTTCAACATGAAAGTTGTAGATCTTGATGAATTCTAAAACTTTGTATTATAGGGTTGATGTCCAAAAAACGCTTAGATTTGAAGATATAAGCCCATGAAGTCATGACATTTTCATCTAACACTTAGAGAAATTTTCAACAGATTTTGGTCAGGATTTTATCCCAACTTCTCGGTATTTTTCACATAGTTCCAAGATGATTTTGTCAAAATGGCCAACATGAAATTTATATAGGATGTTTTAAGCTTTCCAAAACATCCAAGGGCGTGAATTTATCATACTTGAGCTAGGAGATTTAAGGGCATGAAGTTGGGCATCCATTCTTGAATTGCAAGTCATTTTGTTGAAGAACAAATAATCCAATTTGCATGATGCTCTGCATAATCTTACTTTACAGGCCTTGTGACTTGCAAATCTATCCATAATCAGATTTTTACATAATTGATTGAACCATTATCCAAGTGATTCAAGTATTGTCCAATGCATCATTTCATTTATGGTACAAAGGCACCATTGTCATTCATATAAAGCATGCTTTATACAAAGTCGGCTCTCCTTGAGCTTCTCAACTGTTTTTTTTGCACACACAATGTCAAAGCAAGAAGCAACATGCATAAAATCTCCTAGCCACTTCATATCCCTTTTGTACCATGCATTGGGACATCAAATTTCACATAACTTAGTTATTTCATCTCAACCAAACCATAATTTTGACAGCTTATAAAACAAACTCTCTCGTCCTCTCAAACCTCCTCTATAAATAGAGAGGACATTTACAAGCTATAGGGCAGAAGTTTTTGTGTTGACAAACCCCCAAAACTCCTATACTCTCAAAAAACAGTTTTGTCCAGAATACCTCCATTTTTGAGCTTTGAAGTGCAAATCTTTGAATCTCATACCTTGTAAGTTTTACCCAAACAAACCATCCAAATACTTCACATACATCATATAGAAGTTGTTCAAACACAAGAACAACTTCTGTAACATCATTATCACCACCTTCTAAACTAAAAAACATTGTCTTGCAAGTCTACTTGGTTGGAGAAACCCAAGCACTTTCAGCACAAAGTAAGGATTAAAACAACTTCAGGGAGGTCTAAGGAAGCTTAATCAATCATCACATTACAACTGGAAACATCCATACACGTTTTAAGTTTTCACTTCAAGAGGTAAGTTTTCTTAAACTGTGATATCCTTGTTCATACATCATTTTGCTTTCATTTTCAAAAGAATAAAACAGGACAAATCAGAATAGAAGAGTTGCAAACATTCAAAACTACAGAAAAAAGCTTCTGGAAGTATAACACGGCCAGCCGTGTCACCTAACACGAGCCGTGTATGGGAGAAAACTTGACAACATGGCATGACAGGGTATTGACACGGGTGCCCGTGTCACAGGACACGGCCCGTGTCAATCTAACTGGGCTTGAAACTGGACGAAATGGTAAGACAGGGTCCTGACACGGGTGCCCATGTCACAGAACACGGCCCGTGTCAGCTTAGCTGGTACAAAAAAAGACATGCATGGATTTTTACAGGGGTTCTGACACGGGTGCCCGTGTCACAGGACACAACTCGTGTCATCCAGGCACCAAAATTCTTGATTTTTAAGACTTTTTGTTGATGTTTTTGGATCATTAATGGTTTGTGTAATACGATGGGAGAACTAACTTGGGATGTTTTACGTTTGATCGCAATTGTTGCGGTTAGCAAGAGTCGCCACTGACTTTTCTTTTATCCAAAAGGAAAGGTGGAAAAGAACAGGAAAGACCTTTGAGATTATTTGTTGAGTTTGGGGGGTAGATTATGAAAAGGGAAGGTGTTAGCACCATTTTCATTCATAGTTATCTATGGGCTCTTAGTTGCTTGCTAGATCACTTACTTTGTTTGAAAGTGTGCTTTTGTGGTGGTTTTTTGAAAGTATTTTTGAAAAGCGCATTTGTTTAGGCAAACTTTGTAATGGTTCTCATTTTGTAAGAACGTATACAAAGTGTTGGACTTTTGAAAATATTTCATGTTTCGAAAGTGTTTGGTGTGTGTTTGCAAGGATGTTTATTTTGAAAGTGAGCAAGCAACAAGGAACATTTCTACCTACTCAAAAGTCTTTTGTTCATTTCTCTCTTTCGTTGACATTGTTATCTCATCATTGATTGGTAAGTAGCCTTATCTTTGGAGGTGAGAGGACGGGCGTGGGTCATCATATAGTCATGGATAGCAATGTTGTGATATATCTTAGCATTTTTCTTAAGGGACTAAGATCATTTGTAGGGCATCATTCATAGTGTCATCGAGGGGCTATGATCTTGTATTTTTTATTGTTTTTGCTAAGATGTCTCACATGCATATCATGACCATTTTCTCAAGGCAACAAAGTGGAGTTAACCATAGAGGTGCAAAGTGTGCAAGTGTTTTGTATTTCATGCTTGAATTTATCTTGGATTAGGGTTTTCTAGGATTGATTTTATCTTGTCATACAAACCCTAATTTACTAGCATTTATATAAAAGCGATAAATTGCGGAAAGTAAATAGTCTACGCTATTACATTATATTTGGGGATGGGGATACAAATTACAAATGGGGATTGCAAGAAATTAAATCCTAATTATCAATTACAACCATATTGAATAAATGTACAAGAATGAAAATGAATATAATGTACAAGAATGAATAAATATGCTAGAAAGTAAATGGAAAAATAAAATGGATTTTAGTCTTTGTTAAGAAAAGGTTTTGTTTTAACCTAATTCACTTAAAAGAAAACAATTAACTAAAATAAGAAAATTAAAATTAAGTTTAAAAGAAATGAAATTAACTTAAATTAAAGAAACAAATTTTTTTTAGGGTTTTATGAAAAGGTTTTAATTTAATTAATCAAACTAAAATTAATAGAAAAAATTAATTTAATTCCTAAGTCTTAAACCAATTTTAATTAGAAGGGGAAAATAAGCCTAAGTCTAAATATTAATTTATATTTAAGAAAAGAAATTAATTTGTTTAAGAGAATATTTTTTTGTCTTTTTGTCTTAAAAGAAATAAAAAACAAGTATATTAGTATGTTAATAAATAAATAAAATATGTTTTTGGATTTTTGTTGATAAAAATAAATATAATAGTAATAATATTAATTAAAAAAAAGTAAGAGAAAATAAAATAAAATATAAATATTCAAGTCAGGGGGTTTAGAAAGTGGAAATGAGGGTAAAAAGTAGTAAACAGGGTTAGGCCCAATATATATGTTTGTTTGAAATCAGAAAAAATAAAATAAAATAAAATAAAAATATGTAGGTCTGCGTATGTATGAGCAAGAATAGGGGTGAGAGTTAGTAAAAACAAACAAAAGGAAACAAGGCCCAAGCTTTAAGCCCATCGCCTGTTTGGATTCCATAGGACTGGCTTGTGGGGGCTCATGGTGGACAAGTGTGTCTAGTGTGTTGGATTCATTGGCATGGTGATCTGATGGCTGGATGGAAAGGGTGTATCACACGCGTGTATGGCCTGCTTGCACTGGATCCTGAAACAAAAAATGTGAAAAAAACCAAAAAGGTGCCACTGGGGATCGAACCTAGGTCCCTATAGTCACAGGTGCGTGCTCTTACCATTGGGGGGGATATACATCTGTTTATTAATACAAAACTTTAAATATATGTTTGAAACACATTCCTAGGCCTGTATCATCTTCAATCTTGCGCCAGACCTTCAACATGATTTTTTTTAAATTGCTATCTCTCTCATTTCTCAATCATTTTCGAAAGTATAAACATGAAAGTTGCTGGAAATTTCATCACGAATCTAACCATGTAAAAAACTTAAGTTAACACTTAAAGATGAACACGAATTTTAATGGTACCAAATTATGACCTAATTTTTTTAGAGATTAAAACTTAAAATTATCTAAGCTCAGGCAATACAAATGAAAAAGTATGGACATGGTTAGCTTCAGCGCAATGATATATACATTTTTCATTCACAAATTAACCATTAATGATGCTTGTATGAGGAGTTCAAAATTGAGAAAACTTAGCTCAAAACTGGAAATTGTGGAGGGAGTTTGAGCAGCTTTCAAGGAGATGTGATGATCAGGTTAGCTTTCTCAAGTCTCCAGGAAGCTAATGCAATGCTTAGCTTAGGCTATGGATGGCTGGAATTGTCTGGAGAAGTCAAGATGCAACACCTTATTTTTGAAAATGGAGGTTGGTGCAGATGGAGTTACAGTTGGATAATGGGTGTTGGGATTGTTTATGTATGATGTTTAGAAGCTTTGTGAACCAAAAGGCCAAGAAACGCACAGGTAGTTTCTAAATTTGGAGTTTTTGGTCAGAATATGCAACAATGGAGGTTTGTTATGCAGTTCTAAGTTTGGGAGAGTTTAAGGGCTTATGTAATCGTGCTTCAGCTTGTAAATAGTGTATGTATTTATAGGCAAGAGGTTTTGTATGCTACAACAAGTCATAATTTGAATTATCAAGTTGTAACACCTTTACTTGTTTTTGAAGCAAACATGACAAATATCTTCCCAAAGCTTGTACCATGCCATTGTAGAGTGGTTCAACTTTAAACAAGCTTGCTTCTGACTTATAGATGTTGTGATTGTAGAAAGAACAAGTGCAAAGCTCAAGACAAGTTGACTTTGCATAAAGCTTGATTTTTCAATATGGAAGTGGTGACTTTCTTCCTTAAATGGCAAGGTGTATTGGACAAAGCTTAAATCAAGTGGTTCATAGCTCAAAATCTTGTGTAATATTCTGATTAAGGATAGATACACAAGTTAGAGGGCCTGAAAAGTGGGATTATGCAGCATTGCTTGGAATTGGATCAAATGTTCATCATGAAAATGACTTGAAAAACAAGTTTGAAACCCTAATTTCTTGCCTTCGATTCTCCTATCTTAAAAATGATGTCAATGAGTTCTTGGACATTTTGGAAATCTTGTAACATGCTCTACAACCTTTATGTTGGACATTTTTGAATAATCAATTTGGAACTAAGTGAAAATTTTCCATGAAGTTGGTACAAAAAATCTGCCTAACTAGGGCAAAATTTCACTAAGTGTTTAAGTTTCATGAGCATGTCTTCATGAATTAATACCTTGAAATTAAAGCATTTTTAGAACTTGATTCCTTATACAAAGTTTTATATCTCATTGATATCTACACCTTTCATGTTGGAAGTTTTTCTTGAATCACCTTGCATCATGATGAAAAATTGGCACAAAGTTATGAAAAAAAGTAAAATTTCCAACACTTGGAAAAATTTCGAAGTCTTGGAAATTTTGACTTTTTCAAAGTGAATTTTTACTTTTTGATTTCTTGATAAACAAACTTCATATTTTGACATGTCTTGATCCTATATGATTTTTGAAACTTGATTTTGATCAAAAAGTCAAAGTTTGACTTTTCAGGGTATCAGTTGACTTTTCATCAGTTGACTGGATTCCAACTATCAATCAATTGATTTTTGGAAGTGTTTTGAACCATACTATTAGGTCAAAATGATATATTTGAATCCTTGATATCATGTCTCAAACCAATAAGTCATGTATTTGGTCAACAATAAAAAATTAAGCCTCTTCGGTCAAAACCCTAATTTTGACCATTTTGCCCTTTTGGTGATTTGATCAAATTTCTTGAGGAATTGTGATTCAAACTTGATCAATTAACATATATGAGTTCAAAATGTTTATATGGATAAAAAATTATGAAGTTTGACTTTAAATTTATCACAATTGACTTTTTCCCCAATATAGTTGATATTAGGTTAACTGATCAATTGACTGAGCAAAAATGTGATTCAAAACTTGAAACTTGACATGAGCAATCTTAGGAGTCCAAAATGATCCATGAAAGACATATGAATCATTAAAAGTCCAATTGTCCTTGTACAAACACAAACCTTAATTTTGAGTCATCAGTGCTCGAGGAGGTGTCTCGAGTCGATCAAACCTTGTGCAGTCTTGAGCCAATGGAGATCTTGTGAAAGAATTCTTGAGAAATTAAGAGGGCAAATTTTGGGGTACAACAAACTGATTCTTAACTTTTGATTTAATACATAACTTATTGTTTTGAAACATGATATCAAGGATTCAAGGACATCATCTTGACCTAATTTCATGGCTCAAAACATTTCTCAAGATTAGTGGATTGATAGATGAAATTTGGTCAACTGATGAAAAAGTCAATTGTACACTAAAAAGTCAAACTTTGAATTTTTGGTCAACATTAAGTTTCAAAGATTAAAGTTCATCAAGCCATTCAATAATATCACGCTTGATCGTCAAGAAGTCAAGAAAGTCAAAAGTCAATTTGAAAAGTCAAAACTTTTCAAGACTTAGAAAATTTTCTAAGTGTTTTTTACATGTTTATTTCATAACTTCATACCAATTTTTCACCATGATGCAAAATGATTCAAAGGAAACTTTCAACATGAAAGTTGTAGATCTTGATGAATTCTAAAACTTTGTATTATAGGGTTGATGTCCAAAAAACGCTTAGATTTGAAGATATAAGCCCATGAAGTCATGACATTTTCATCTAACACTTAGAGAAATTTTCAACAGATTTTGGTCAGGATTTTATCCCAACTTCTCGGTATTTTTCACATAGTTCCAAGATGATTTTGTCAAAATGGCCAACATGAAATTTATATAGGATGTTTTAAGCTTTCCAAAACATCCAAGGGCGTGAATTTATCATACTTGAGCTAGGAGATTTAAGGGCATGAAGTTGGGCATCCATTCTTGAATTGCAAGTCATTTTGTTGAAGAACAAATAATCCAATTTGCATGATGCTCTGCATAATCTTACTTTACAGGCCTTGTGACTTGCAAATCTATCCATAATCAGATTTTTACATAATTGATTGAACCATTATCCAAGTGATTCAAGTATTGTCCAATGCATCATTTCATTTATGGTACAAAGGCACCATTGTCATTCATATAAAGCATGCTTTATACAAAGTCGGCTCTCCTTGAGCTTCTCAACTGTTTTTTTTGCACACACAATGTCAAAGCAAGAAGCAACATGCATAAAATCTCCTAGCCACTTCATATCCCTTTTGTACCATGCATTGGGACATCAAATTTCACATAACTTAGTTATTTCATCTCAACCAAACCATAATTTTGACAGCTTATAAAACAAACTCTCTCGTCCTCTCAAACCTCCTCTATAAATAGAGAGGACATTTACAAGCTATAGGGCAGAAGTTTTTGTGTTGACAAACCCCCAAAACTCCTATACTCTCAAAAAACAGTTTTGTCCACAATACCTCCATTTTTGAGCTTTGAAGTGCAAATCTTTAAATCTCATACCTTGTAAGTTTTACCCAAACAAACCATCCAAATACTTCACATACATCATATAGAAGTTGTTCAAACACAAGAACAACTTCTGTAACATCATTATCACCACCTTCTAAACTAAAAAACATTGTCTTGCAAGTCTACTTGGTTGGAGAAACCCAAGCACTTTCAGCACAAAGTAAGGATTAAAACAACTTCAGGGAGGTCTAAGGAAGCTTAATCAATCATCACATTACAACTGGAAACATCCATACACGTTTTAAGTTTTCACTTCAAGAGGTAAGTTTTCTCAAACTGTGATATCCTTGTTCATACATCATTTTGCTTTCATTTTCAAAAGAATAAAACAGGACAAATGAGATAAGAAGAGTTGCAAACATTTAAAACTACAGAAAAAAGCTTCTGGAAGTATAACACGGCCAGCCGTGTCACCTAACACGAGCCGTGTCAGGGAGAAAACTTGACAACATGGCATGACAGGGTATTGACACGGGTGCCCGTGTCACAGGACACGGCCCGTGTCAATCCAACTGGGCTTGAAACTGGACGAAATGGTAAGACAGGGTCCTGACACGGGTGCCCATGTCACAGAACACGGCCCGTGTCAGCTTAGCTGGTACAAAAAAAGACATGCATGGATTTTTACAGGGGTTCTGACACGGGTGCCCGTGTCACAGGACACAACTCGTGTCATCCAGGCACCAAAATTCTTGATTTTTAAGACTTTTTGTTGATGTTTTTGGATCATTAATGGTTTGTGTAATACGGTTGGAGAACTAACTTGGGATGTTTTACGTTTGATCGCAATTGTTGCGGTTAGCAAGAGTCGCCACTGACTTTTCTTTTATCCAAAAGGAAAGGTGGAAAAGAACAGGAAAGACCTTTGAGATTATTTGTTGAGTTTGGGGGGTAAATTATGAAAAGGGAAGGTGTTAGCACCATTTTCATTCATAGTTATCTATGGGCTCTTAGTTGCTTGCTAGATCACTTGCTTTGTTTGAAAGTGTGCTTTTGTGGTGCTTTTTTGAAAGTATTTTTGAAAAGCGCATTTGTTTAGGCAAACTTTGTAATGGTTCTCATTTTGTAAGAACGTATACAAAGTGTTGGACTTTTGAAAATATTTCATGTTTCGAAAGTGTTTGGTGTGTGTTTGCAAGGATGTTTATTTTGAAAGTGAGGAAGCAACAAGGAACATTTCTACCTACTCAAAAGTCTTTTGTTCATTTCTCTCTTCCTTTGATATTGCTATCCTACCATTGATTGGTAAGAAGCCTTGTCTTTGGATGTAATGGGACGGGCGTGGGTCATCATATAGTCACGATAGTAATGTTGCGAGATATCTTAGAATTTCTCTTTGAGGGACTGAGATCATTTGTAAGGCAACATTTGAAGCGTCATCAAGGGACTATGATCTTATATTTGTTTTGCTAAGACGACTCATATGCATAACATGACCATTTTTTAGGCAACAAGTGGAGTTAACCATAGGGGTGCATGTGTGGATAGTGTGTTTGATTTGAATGCATTTAGTCTTTGATTAGGGTTGTCTACTTGTTGTTGTTATCTTCCCATAAAAATTCTACTTTACTAGCAATTATATGAAAGCGATAAATTGCGGAAGGTAAATATTCTACGCTATTACAATCATTAGGGGGATGAGGTGTACAAATTTACAAATGTGGATTGCAAGAAATTAAAGTCCTAATTATTTATTACAACCATATTGAAATATTTTACAAGAAATGTAAAATGGACCTGTTTTGTTTTTGTTAAGAAAAGAAATAAGTTTGCTTAAGAAAATATTTTTTATCTTTTGGTTTTTTAAGAGATAAAATAAAGTATGTGAATATAAAAATATTTTTGGTGTTTTTGATTATTAAAGATAAAATAAAATAATAAGAGGAAAAGGGGTCAAAATTAGCATGTTACTGAAATAAGAGGGAATAGAAGTTCTGACTCTGATATGCTTCAAAATCAGAAATAACATGTTAGCAAAAATAGGGAAGGTCAGAAGTTCTGGGTCTGGGTACACCGAAGTTCTGAGGTTGCTGGGAACAAAGAAAAGCCTAGAAGTTCTGGTCTAGGAATATTGTCTGACAGATAAATGGGTGAAAATGTCAATAAATAAACCTAAAAAAGATGCTTCTGGGGCTAGAACCCAGGACCCTTAGCACTAATGTCTTATGCGCACGCTTTCTACCACTGGGGTGGATGTACATCCGGTATTAGAAGCAAAAGCATAAACATGTATCACAAAGAAAACTCTGATGATGAACTTCATCTCCTTCTCCATGCTAGTCAGAGCATCTGCAACTTAGTCATTTCTCAACAAAAAAATGGAAAATGCAAACATAGCAGTTATGGCAAATTTCATCATGTTTAAGAAATATAAGGTATCAGACTATAAATCAGAAGCAAGCATGAATTTTTGGTAATCCTAACTCTGAATCCTAATTTCCTCAAGAAGTTCTGAACTAAAGTTCTCTCTAGTTAGGCAAAAATACATGAAATCTATGAATATGTACAGAGTCGGAGTCAGGATGTCTACATTATATTTTTGAACATGCAAGTCTAACAATGCCTAATTAATATGATGAGAGTCAGCAGAAGCTTACCTTGCAGTTGAAAAATGTTCTGTGAACTAGAGCTTGGTTCTGACTGCTTGTGATGTTCTGGTCAGCTTCCTCACGTGCTCAGTAGGCTGGAACAACCTTTAACTTGGGCTATGAATGGCTGGAAAATTCTTGAACAACCAACAAGCAAAGTTCTGACTCTTTGAGGAGGAGATTGATAGAGAACGTGTTACAGTCTGAAAATGAAAGTTGGAACGACTTCTAAATGTGTATTAGAAATTGTGTTGATAATTTGGTCAAGAAACACTAGAGGAAAATTGGAGTTTGAAAGCAAAATTCAGAAACTAGCAGGTTTTGTATTTGTATTTGCAGTTTCGGATTCTTGGAATTTTTAGCAAGGTTTCAAGGCTTTTTCTTTTCAATTTTTCGACCACCTTACAGTTGGAAATGAAGTTCAATTTATAGGCAAGGATTTTGGAGCTTGGAGAAGCCAAGAGTACAACCATCATGCTAGGGCGCTGACTTGTTCTTGAAGCAAGTTAAACAAGTATGGTTCAAGGAACAAAGTAGGGTGGTTAGCAACTTTTAGCCATGCCTAAGCTGGACTTGTAAGCGTGAATTATGGAAAAGTACCCTCAGAAGCAAAAGCAAAGCATGGGCCCAGCATAAACTTTATACAAAAAGTCTGCTTTTCAAGGATAACAATGGTACTTCTATGCCACACATGGGGAAATCCTTTAGATAAAGACTCAAAAGTGGGTGTGAGCATAAAATTATGATGAGATTTATCAAAACATAAATCCTGCAATATGATATTATGCATCATAGCTTAAGTTTGGATCAAAAGTTCAACATCACGTAACTTAGAACAAATATCCAACTTCTGATCTTTGAATCTCCCTGCTCCATCATGTTCTGAAGGAGTTCTCACACTTTCCAGAAAGCTTGTAGCACGCTTTACAGACCTCCTTTGAATTACTCTTGCAAATTCTGATTGAACCTAAATGAAAACTGGCCTAGAAGTTCTGACCAATTTCTGTTTTGGAAATGCCCAGAATTTACTAGGTGTTCTAATTTCAAGGACGTGTCTTCAAGGATGTATAACTTGAAATCCCAACATTTTCAGGGGAAGTTCTGTTCTGCAATGTTTGAGTCTTGTTGAGGTCTACAATTCTTGTGTCAAAAGTTCTTCCAGAATCAACTTGCATCATGGTGAAAATCTGGCCAGAAGTTCTGAACTTATCATATTTCCTAACACTTAGAAAAATTTCTAAGTACTTGGAATTTTGACTTTTCCAAAGTAATTTTGACTTTTGATTTTATTGATGAAACAAATTTCATATTCTAAAATGTCTTGATGAAACGTGATTCTTGAAACTTGATTTTGATCCAAAATTCAAAGTTTGACTTTTCAGTATGCAATTGACCATTTTGCCCTTGTGCCAATTCCAAACCTAAATTGATGTATCAGCGCTGCAAACCTGAGTCGTGGAAGATCTTATAAGGAAATCCCTGAGAAAAGAGAGGGAAAATTTTGGGGTACAATAACTCCCCTTGTTCAATCTTCTTGAACCTGAAGAGATAGATTGGTGAGTCCGCCATTCGTGAGTTGAAGGTTGAAGATGATTGAACACTAGAGTGCCCAGAAAATTGCAGTCGATTATATGGTGGTTGATCGTGTAGGGAATGGGCTTAGAGATTTCATTTAGAGGAATGATGGAAAGTTGTTGGAGATGGGCTTATAGATGCCATCCAGCGTGACTGGGAAAGTATCAGGATAAATCTTTGGTCGATTTAATCTGAATGATATGCTGGAATGGACCCGTGTCTGGAAATGTATCAGAAGGAATCCGTGTAAGATTGCTTTATGATGAGCCTGTGTAGGGCTGCTTCATGATGAGTCTGTGTAAAACTTCATTTGGAAATGTACGAGAAGGAACCTGGGTAGGGTAACTTCATGATGAGTCCGTGTAAAACTTCATCTGGAAATGTACGAGAAGGAACCTGGGTAGGGTAACTTCATGATGAGTCTGTGTAAAACTTCATCTGGAAATGTATGAGAAGGAACCTGGGTAGGGTAACTTCATGATGAGTCCGTGTAAAACTTCATCTGGAAATGTATGAGAAGGAACCTGGGTAGGGTTGCTTCATGATGAGTCTGTGTAAAACTTCATCTGGAGATGTATGAGAAGGAACTTGGGTAGGGTAACCTCATGATAGTTATGTAGATAGCTTTCCTGGCTTGTTACAGGTATTAATCTACAAACATTCACCCACAGATAATTTTCCTGGCTTGTTACAGGTATTAATCAGGAAATTAGAACAGTTGGTCGTTGAGATAGTTGTCTTGTCTGGTTTCAGGTATTAATCTCTGACCTGAGAAAGAAAGATAGTTTTTTTGGCTTATTTCAGGTGTTAATCTTCAATCTCTTCATGTAGATAGTTTTCCTAACTTGTTACAGGTATTAATCTACAATCAGTCGTCCATATATAGTTTTCCTGGCTTGTTACAGGTATTAATCTGGAACTTGAAAAGGTTTGCTTCAAATAGGAATCCATGTAAGATTGTTTTATGATGAGCCCGTGTAAAGCTGCATCTGGTCACATAGGTAGTTTCTCTGTCTTGCTTCAAAAACTAAACTCTAACCTATTAAAAATTGTTGATGATAGCCATCTGCTGATTGACCTTTTCCTGAAAAGATAAAACATTAGTTATATGCAATGTCATGATGTATGAAATGCATGGTGTCCTCAAAATAAATGAGATTATGTTGTATGCATGTATGTAAATAAGATGTATGAAATATGAAATGTTATTGAAATGTAACTTTGTCTGGAAAATATATCCTTGACAAATGCTTGGGAGCTTTGGGAAATGAAATCCCGGACCGATGTTGTGGACGAAGAGTATGCTCCTCTTCGGACCTTGTTTTAGGATGTTTCCACTGGGGAATCCTGTTTTGTTGTTTGAGGAGAACTCTGTTGGGGAACATTGACTTTGCTTAAGAAGGCTCTATGGAGAGTGTTGATCTCTGCTTGGGGGAAAAGAGTTCAGGAGCCTCAATCGTCTGTTGCTCTACTGGTGAGTTATCTTGGGGAAGATTAAATTGATTGTTATCTGGTCGTATTCCAGGTTTCGTAGAAAATTTCTTGGGGAGAGTGAAGTTAGGTTGTTATCTAGTCAGATTTCAGGCTCTGCGGTAACTTACTTGAATGGATGAAGTTGAACTGATATCCGGTTGGGTCCAGGCTTCTCAACAACTTACTGAAGTTAGCTATTATCTGGTAGGTTTCCAGGTTTCGCAGTAACTTGTTGGGGATTATAGAGCAGTCTACTGGGGAAGAGGAGTTATAGTCCCTTGATTTGTAGCAATCAGAGAGGAAAATTCAAGTTGGGGAATATGTAGTTTGTTGGGGAAATAAACCTTGTCGCCAGTCTGTTGGGGAGAAGTCTTCTTTTGGCAGAAATCCTCGAGGATTCTTGAGATCGACTCAGTTGGGGAGAAGCTTTCAGAGATTGAAACCCTGGCTGGGGTCACCCTATGAAAAGGTCTTTGTGGGGGATTTGTCATTTCCCTAGTAGCAGGTGTTTGTGGCACTGCTAGGAAATGTTTGACTGCACGTAACCCTTTGTTGGGATTCGCGTTCAATGCTCCAAGTGATTCAGATAAAGACCTGCCCCCCGATTATTCAGCACTCCTTGAGATATTTCTTATAATCTTGACTGGACTACCCTAGGTGTTCTAGATAATGATCATGTCGTGCCCCTTACTTATAAGATATTTGTCATTGGAAGCGTCATCCTATTTGAAGTGATTTTTGTTCATTGAGAGAGTTTTTGTTCACTGGATATTCATCGTGTGAATTTTTCCGCTGTCAAACAAATAGCCAGATGAAAATAGCGATATTAGAATAATGTGAAGTTTATGCTTGTCTTGAAGTTTTGAAAATTTGTTTTAGCAAGTAAAGAATTTTTGTAAGAAAATTCAATTCAGGATTTAGAGTAAAGTCTTACATGAGTCAGGATACCTTTTGTAACAATATGCTTTCGAATTAACCTATGCTTCAATTAGGACTTTTGAAGGGTTATAACGTGGCTTGGTTCACGGTTTAAGAAACAAAGGATAAAGGCTCAAATTTTATTTGTACCCACCCATTCTTCGTGATGTTCTTCAATCCTAAACTCAATTAATTGTGCATTTGAACTCCAATCGAGTCTGAAATGAAGTTTTGGTGATGGTTCAGAAATTTAGAAGTTTATTTGTTGGAAGGAAATCGTTTTTGCCATATTTTCCATGTTGTTGAGGATTTGTAGTGACCTCTTTTTGATTTATTATCCCTGATTTTGCCTGACTGTTCCCGTTTTGAGATTATAGTCAGCGGGACGCCCCAGTTTTTCTTAAGTCTTCTTCGTAGGTTTTGGCTTAGTGGGCTTTTTATTTTTTTAGAAGATAATGAGAGCCTATGTGATAGGGAACCATCACCATCTTTTAATTCCAGAGGAATGTTTTTTTATGTCATTCATTGTATACAAAGTGAAATTTTGCGACTGAACGCGCACTTGAATTAACTGAGAGACTACCCTGCCTCGGGTTTTGATCAAAGGTTTCAATTTGTGAAAAAAGGAAACTCCTGCTTCTTTGGATCAAAGGGGTTTACTAGGGATTATCTTCCTTATAACTCAAGTGTTTAATATTTGAAAGAACACTTGTACATCGTCAACAAGCTCTGTCCAAAAGCATATTGTATGAGATTAAGGCATGGTTTTCTTCATCCTCCCTCTAAAGGCTTGTAAATTTTAGCAAGAGTTGAGCGTAAAAAACATAGTTTAAATATAGTGAAAACGAATGGATGAATTCAAGACAAACATATGAAATCCATTAATGAAATATAGCTTAACATTAATAGATAATTATTTGAATAACAAAAGAAATTACAATTGAAAATTCAAAAATGATCTGGAACACTCAATGATTTGGCATGGGAGCGGTGATCACATTGGGAGTCTCTGGAGGATCAAACTCGATCTCCTTGGCGTCAATCATGTTTTGAATCTTATACTTCAGCGCCCAACAATCGTTAGTATCATGCCCGGGACTACCGGAATGATAAGCACGTGTTGCATTAGGATTGTAGTTAGGAGAAGAAGTTTTGGGGTTTGGATGAGGTCCTATCAACGTAATCAGGTTCATCCTTAACAAGTGTTGTAGTGCTTGAGACATCGGCATCTTGATGTTGGTAAATTGTCTTTTAGGCTCGTTTGGCCTTTGTTGATTTCCCTTTTGTTGTTGCTGTTGTGACGCAGGACCAGAGATCAGGACTGCCCCCCACATGTTGATCATGATTGCTCTTGTTAAGACTCCATTGACCATACATATCATTGGACTCTTTCTTCCCATTGTATGGCTTTTTCTAAGCATTAGATGGTGTAGCCCATTGGATCTTTCCGCTTTTGATGCCAGCTTCGACCCTTTCGCCAGTCAGTATTATCTCGTGAACCCGGCTGAGGAGCTTCCGATTAGGTGATTGAAGAAAGGTCATGTCAAAGTACCCATGAAGATGTCAATCAGCTCCCTGCCAGTTAATAGGGGCTGCACCCTACCATCCAGATCTCTCCACTTTTGGGCATATTCTTTGAAGCCCTCATTGGAATGTGTGATCATGTTCTGCAACTGCACACAAGTTGGTGCAAGATCAGCGTTGTATTGGTATTGCTTGTAAAAAGCAGCGGCTAAATCTTCCCAGGTGTGAATGTGGGAACACTCCAATTGATAGAACCACTCAAGTTGTGTCCCAGCTAAACTCTCTTGGAAGAAGTGGATCCAAAGCTTCTGATCAATTGTGTATGGTTGAATCTTGCGGACATAAGACTTTAGATGCATCTTAGGATAAAAGACTCCATCATACGGGGAAAAGGTAAGGATTTTGAACTTTGGTGGGATGACCACTCCAGAAACCAAGCCCATGTATCCTAAATCCAAACCATACATAGCTTGGATCTCCACAGCTTTTAGTCTATCTTCGAGCTGTTTGTATTTTTCATCCGCTGGTGGATACTGCTCCTCACAAGAGTCTTCGTTATCAGTAGCTATATTAGCTCTAACGCTTCCAGCTTCCTCTTCTTGACTGTCTTTAGAATAAGAATTTTCTATTTGAGTGAGCTGGGTATGCCCCTTGGACCTTTGTTGTACCCCAAAATTTTCTCTCCCATTTTACTCAAAACAGACTCCTAGAGGTCCTCAACTTGCCTAAGGATGCCTAAGGATTGACCAGACAAACTCTCTCCTAAAGCAATGAACCTCCAACTAGGGTTTCCATTTTCATCAAGATGGGTGATCTCCAAAGGCCTCATATGCTCTCCGTAGTCCTAATATTCTCTCAAGACCTTCCATGTCAATTTTTAAGCCTTGCACGAGAAATTTGCTCAGTCAATTGCTCAAGTATTGGAAAATTAACTATATTAGGTCAAAAGTCAATTGTGGCCCACATACAGTCAAACTTCAAGATTTTTTGCCAACATCAACATTTTTAAGTGATATCCATAATTTGATCAAGGTTTGATCATGATTCCCCAAGGAATGCTTCTAATTCATCAAAACTCAAAAGTTGCTAAATTAGGGTTTTCTTAGGAAAAGTCAACCAAACTTTAACCAAGCATAACTTTCTCATACTTTATCATAAATTTCCCATCCAAGGCTCATTTTGAAGGTAATTCAATTCCTTACAACTCATCTTCATCCATCAAGTTCAATAAATGCACTCATGAAAAGACATAAATTCCGACATTATAGGTCCTTTTCAAAAGTCAACAAAAACACCTTTTGTGTCAAAGCTTCTTACATGAGCTTGGAAGATCCAATTGAGATGAAACCAAATAGGTTGCTTAGGGGACATCTTAAGATTTCTAAAAAATCCAAAAACACCCTCTTAGGGTTAAAATTGAGGGAGATATGTATTTTCAAAGTTGATCCATTTTTGGAAATGTGCATGAATTCAACATTGATCAAAATGGCTTTTTTTTTTCAAATGGGCCCATGTTTTCTTGTTTCAAACTTGTTCCTAAGATGGCCCAAGACCCATGATCTTATCCACCTATTATTTTATTATTTTTATTATTTATTTTGATTTTTTATCCATTTAAAGCAAAATAAATCAATTTAAATAGTAGAATAATCAAATAAAATCAAAGATTAGATTTTATGAGCATATTATGAGTCCATGAACAGCTAGTAAATCAAAAAAAAATCGTGCAAGACCCAATTGATTGGAAAAGATCTTAATTTGGTCTATTTTGGAAATAAATCATACAAGACAAAGAATGAAATCAAATCTCCATAATTTGCAAAGATATGATTAGTTTTTATTGACCTAATTCATTCCAATATAAGGATATAACATTCTCAAGGCAAAGAAAGAGGGTTTGGGGTCGTGAAAACAAAGGAAGAAGTATCAATTTTTTGTGGAAAAAGTGCAGGTTAGTTTTGATTATATAGGTTGTTTCAAGTAATTCCAAGGGCAGCAATTTGTTCCTAGATATTTCCTGAAGCCATTCCAATCATCCTCAAGCCTTAAAACCATCATAAACATGTTTTGATCATATGTCCATGCTTTCTATCTGTGATACGGTGAGAGAACTGACTTGAGGTTTACGCTTGTGTTTGCAAATGTTTCGGTTTAGTAAGAGTCACCACCGAATTTTTATTTTATCCAAAGGAAAGGTCAAAAAGCACAGGAAAGACCTTTGAGATGTTTTCTTGAGTTCGGGGGGTAGATAATGAAAAGGGAAGGTGCTAGCACCCTTTTCATTCATGGTTTTCCATGGGCTCTTAGTTACTTGTTTAGATCACTTGCTTTTGCTTTTCAATTGTTTGAAATGGTGCTTTGTGTGTGATTTTGAAAGTATTTTGAAAAGAGGCCATCGTTGTGGCAACCTTTGTAATGATTCTTGTTTGAATGTATACAAAGGTGTATTGTCTTTTGAAAAATGTTTCAATGTTTGAAAATTTGTTTTGGGAAATGTTTTGAAATTGTGTTGTGATATGTTTTTGAAAATAGCAAGGATGTTTACAAGTTTGATCAAGTAAATAAAAGCATATACCCTATCTACTCAAAGATCTTTCCTACACATTTTTAACCCTTTTACATTGTTGTTTTACCATTGTATTTTGTAAACAACCTTGTATTTGGATGTTAAACGGGACATGCGCGGGTCATCATATTGACCATGATAGCAATAGTGCTAAGTATCTTTAGCAAATTTTTGAGGGACTAGATCATTTTTTGTATAGGCAACCAAAATAGCGTCATCGAGGGACTATGATCTTTTGTTTTGTTTTTGTTTTGCCAAGATACTCAACATGCATACCATGGCCATTTTTAAGGCAACAAGTGGGTGAAACCCTAGGGGTGTTTGTGTGCATTGTGTTGTCATTTTCATGCTTTTTGTCTTGTGTTTAGTCAAGCTATTTGTTTGATTTTGGATTTTTGCATACAAACCCTAATCTCTATCATGCATATTTGAAAGCTATAAATGCGTAAAAGTAAATCTACAACTATTACAACATTGATATGGGGAGGGGGATACAATTTTGAATAGGGGATTTATTTGCAAGAAATTGAAATCCTAAGATTATTACAACCATATTGAATTCTTTGTTCAAATAAATAAATATACAATATTTAAATATGCAAATAAATATGAATATGCAAAAGTGATTTTTTTGTATTTTTATTTTATGTATGTAAAAATAAAATATTTAATGTATTAAAAATAAGAAAATAAAAATGATAATTTTTATTAAGGGATGGAAACCCTAATTTGTTTTAAGAAAATATACATGTATTAATTATATTATTTATTCATTTATGTACAAATAAATAAAAATAACATATACAAATGTTAGAAAATAGAAATATGTGAGAAAAAAAATATTATTTAAGTATATAAATAATTAAAAAAATAAAAATATAATATTTTTATAATATTTACAAGTTTTTCTATTTAAGAAAATAAAAGTATATTATTTAACAATTATTTATATGTCCAAAAAAAAATAATAATAAAATAAAATGTGAAAATTTATGAAAATATTTTTAGGAATTTTTAATGTTTAGAAAAATAAAATAAAGTCAGAAATGAAAAAGAAATAGAAAAATATGCAAAAGATAAACAAATGGGTTGAGGGGTGTAAACAGCAAGTCAGGGGGTGTCAAAAGCATGGAACAAAACAGGCCCAGCCCACTTGCTTCATCTTCAACCTTGTGACAAACAAAAACGCGCGCTTGATGTTCAAATCTGGAAATCCTGCATACGTGCTCTAAAGCAAAAACTTGCAACATGAAAGTTATAGAGCATGATCATACGATTCTAACCATATAAAAAACTTAACCTAAGTCTCAAAGACCAGAGAGAATTTCTCTGGCCCTAATTTCTAACCTAGCTTTTTTCAGAACGTTCATCATTCAAATTCTCCCAACACAGTTAACTTAAATGAAATCTATGCATATGTACAGCTTAAGGGCAATGAGTACTACATTTTTTATTCACAAACCTAAGCCTAATGATTCCTAAATAGAGAGATAGAAAGTTGAAAAATACATGCTTCAGTTGAACTCGGGTATGGCAATGTAGGGGTTTTCAGTGAGGTCTGAGATGCTTGTGAGCTTGCTTAAACTTCCTCTGGCCTTCCCTAATGCTTAGTTTGCTTTGAACTTGCTTGAATAAGCTTGTAGAAGTCAACCTGCACAATCAGAATTCAAAAATGGTGAAGTGCGTAAATGGAGTTACAGTCACTGGCCAATGGTTGGGAGATCTTAGGTGGGTTGTATGGAGTGTGTTGGAAGAGGTTTG
Organism: Vicia faba; assembly: GCA_948472305.1. Lineage (NCBI taxonomy): Eukaryota > Viridiplantae > Streptophyta > Magnoliopsida > Fabales > Fabaceae > Vicia > Vicia faba. The sequence continues at coordinate 1,199,476,097 of OX451737.1, read as the reverse complement.
GGGCAAAACACACGAGTAGTTTTTCAGATGAAGGTGAAACTACAGGAACTGCCCTGTTTTGCAAGAAAATGGGGTTTTGGTGTTTTGGAAAGCTTGAGGACTTGCTAGCTCGTGCTTTAGACTTAGTGTGATATGCCAAACTTGTTTGGAATGGTTACAAGAGTTAGTTTTATCAGATTGCCCAGTTCTCTCGTTTTTGCAAGTTGACTTTGCTTTTAAGAAAAGTATGAAGTGATCAAACAAAGAGCCTGTACAGGCCTCCTTCCTAGCTGCACAAAGTTGTTGTACTTTGCCCTGAGTTTGTGGAGTTGGTATTCTACAAAAATATCGGTGCAATGCTCAAGAGAAACAAATTGACATAAATCCAACTTTAACAAAGTGGCAATGCTACCTTTTTGCCATTTTTAGATTAATCCAATGTGTAATCTTCCATTGATCAGAATAATGCCTTAAACCATTGAATTTGCATTCAATTTTTGAGTGTGGAAGGGTTTAGATACCTGTAAACAAGTACAAACAAGGTTGGATAGAAATTGCAACTTGTAGCACAGTGAAAAATGCCATGGATCAAAGTGACATTTTGCCAAATTCAAACCTTCGATTCTCCCTAACCATAAATGATTTTGGAGAGTTCTTGGACATTTTGGGAAGCTTGTAACATGCTATACAATCCATATTTGAAATGCATTTTGATATTCCAAGTGGAACTATGTGAAAAATTGCCATGAATATAGGTCAAAATCCTGCCTAAACTAGGGCAAAATTTCACTAAGTTAAAAGTTTCATGGACCCTTATTCCAAAAATCATAACTTGAGATCCAAGAATCCTTTGGGAAAACTTTGTGAATCAAAGTTGTAGATTTTGTGGAGTAATACAACTTTCATGTTGGAGGTTTTGTTTGAATCCAATTTCATCATGGTGAAAATGTTGGGCAAATTTGGGAAAAAATAAGAAAATTTCATAACTTAGAAAATTTCCAAGTTATGAAATTTTTCAATCTTAAACCCTAATTTTCAAAATTAGGTTTCTTGGTGAACAAGTTTCATGTTTTGACACATCTTGATGAAAAATGACCCTTGGCACTTGATTTTGACCAAAAAGTCAAAGTTTGACTTTTTAGTGTACAGTTGATTTTTGATCAGTTGACTGGAAAATTCATCTGTCAATCCAATGCTTTTGAGATCTTTTAAACCTTGTGATTAGGTCAAGATGATGCCATTTAGTCCTTGAATAGATGCTTGAACCCAATTTGCCATTGGCTAGGTGAAAAATCAGAAGTTTCCCTTCTGCAGTCAAAACCCTAAAAATGACCATTTTGCCCTTTTCATGATCTGATCAAATTTCTTGAGGAGTTGTGGTCCAAACTTGATCAAATGGTTCATATGAGTCTATAATGTTGATTTGGATCAAAAATTATGAGGTTTGACTGTAAATTCGCCACAGTTGACTTTTTCCCTAATACAGCTGATTTCTAGGTCAACTGTCCAATTGACTGGGCAAAAATTTGATTCAAAGCTTGAAACTTGGTATGGGCAATCTTATAAGTCCAATATGAAGTATGAAAGTAAATTTGAGCATTGGAAGTCCAAAAATCCTTGTGCAAACTCAAACCCTAATTTCAGGTCAACAGTGCAAGGAGATGTCTTGAGCAGAGCAAACCCTAATCTGGTCTTGAGTCCAAAGAGTCTTGTGAGGGGAAATCTTGATAAAATGAGAGGGCAAATTTTAGGGTACAACATATGACCCTTTTCAATCTTCTTGAACCTGAAGAGTTAGATTGGCGAGTTTGCCTTTCGTGACTCGAAGGTAAAAGAGGATTGGACACTAGAGTGCCCGTAAATTTGCACTCGTCAAAAATGTAGCTGAGGAAATGGGCTTAAAGATGCCATTTGGAGATGGTAGAATCTTGCTGGAGATGGGCTTAGATATTCCATCCAAGACTGTTTGTTGAAAATTAGGAGAATGAACATCAGAATGGTATCCGTATCTGGAACGTATCTGAGTTGAGATCTGTATGAGTAGCAGAATGACTTCCATGTCTTGGAGTGTATCTGAATTCTGAATAGGCGACAGAATGACATCCATGTCTGGAGAAACTCTGGGCTGGGGAAAAGGTTTGAATGAGTGACAGAATGGCTACCGTTTATGGAGCGTATCTAGATTGTATCTGAAGTTGAGATTTGTATGAGTAGCAGAATGACTTCCATATCTTGGAGTGTATCCGTACTGTAACTGGGATCTGAAAAAATGACATAATGGCTTCCGTGTCTGGAGCAACTCTGGGCTGGGGAAAAGGTTTGAATGAGTGACAGAATGGCTACCGTGTATGGAGCGTATCTGGACTGTATCTGAAGTTGAGATCTGTATGAGTAGCAGAATGACTTCCATGTCTTGGAGTGTATCCGTACTATAACTGGGATCTGAAAAACTGACAGAATGACTTCCGTGTCTGGAGTGTATCTGAACTTGAAGTTGATAGTTGAATCTGAATGATAAATAGAATGGCTTCCATGTCTGGAGCGTATCTAATCTGTATCTAATTGCTGACGTCTGAATGAGTGACATAATGGCATCCTTGTCTGGTGCGTATTCGTACTGTATCTTGACTTTGAATTCCGAATGAGTAATAGAATGACCTCCATGTCTAGGGTGTATCCATATTGTATCTGAATAAGAGATCTGAATGAGTAACAGAATGACTTCCGCGTCTGGAGTATATCCGTGTTGTATCTGAAATCTTTGAATATTTGTTAAAGGTAGCTTTTAATCTTATCCTGAAAAGGGTAAAATGTTAGCAGAAACACAAAGTTATGTTGCATGACATGTATGATGCGATAAAATGTGTTTTATCAATGTCTATGATATATGAATGTAATGTATGCGCATGTAAGATGATTAGTTGTCTTGCTGAGGAAAATAAATCCTTGATAGCTGGAGATAATAAAATCCTTGACTGTTGTCGGGGAAAGTAAATCCTTGACCGACGCTGGGGATTTCAAAGTCTTTGACTGCTGAGGATGAGAAATCCTTGGACCACTGTTGGGGATAGAAAACCCTTGGCAACTTGTGGGAGTTAGCAAGAACTTTGACAAACTCTGCGGGGATGTGGGAATCCATTAAGTCTGCTTGAGAAACCTGCTTGGGGGAATCTTGAGAATTTTGATGACTGTAGCTGCGGAGTACACCTAATCGGAATCCTTACTCAGCTGGGGAATAGGGAAACTCTGATAACCTCTGATGGGGATTAGAATTGAGAAACTTCAATTTTTTGGGGGATTGAAACCTTGGAGGCTTCACTGGAGAAGTGAGAATGAAAATATTCGATCTGCAAGGGATTAAAAACTCTAACAAACTCATGCTGGGGAGTTATGAATACTCAGGTAACTTCACTGGGGAGTTCAAACTGAGAATCTTCAATCTGCTAGGGGAAAATAAATCCCTGGGGCCTTCAAATTTGAGAACGAGAATCTCCATTCTGTTGGGGAGTAAACTCTGTGGGCAGTGGCTATACTGTTGGAGAGTAAGCTATCATGCTGGAAAGTAAGTTCAAGACTCTGGGGGAAGAAGTTTATTCCTGTTTGGAAAAAGTGCAGGAGTTTGGGTTGTATGCCAATCTACTGGGGAATTATCCTTAGTTAGGGATAAAAGTTAACTGTTATCTGGTTGATTCTTAGATTTTAAGACAACTTGCTGGTGAATCTGGAGAAACTGGATGGTTTCTGTTGTGGATTGGTAGTTGGATTTTGACTTCGCTGGGGAAGAAGGTTTCATCTTTGCTGGGGATTTATGACCCAAAGTTTTTGCTCCGCTGAGGATTGGGAGTTTGAAAACTTAATTCTGATGGTGGATTAAAGGTTTGAAAATATGACTCCGTAGGGGATTGGGAGTTTGAAGTTTGGACTCTGGCGAGGATTCTGAAATTATAATTCCGCTGGGGATATGTATTTCAAGGTTTTAGTTCCGCTGGAGATCCAGATAATGTACTGCAGGGGATTTCTCTTGGAATAGCTGAAAGACGTTTTCCTATCCTTTCAACCCATCAGTAATTATTCTTTCACATTTTCGTTTATTTGTAAACAGTGATTATATTCAAATGCATATGCTCATTTAATAAATCATTGGACGTTTTCAAATAAAACACAAGTGTAAAGAAAAGAAAAGGCAAATAGTTTTCTGCACTTTGAAGTATCTTTGTATTAACTTTGTGTAAGTATTTTGTACAAAGGAGATAGACATCCTAGTAAGAGAACGTTGTCATAAAAAATGAGAAAAATTTATACAAAGAAAGATGGCTATGTGTAAAAATTCCATGGGGTTCCCATTCTGCTATAGCCTTCGTAACTCTGAATATCTTGTCCATTCGTTGCTTCGTCCGAAGATGATTGGATTGATCAGAAGCCAGGAACTTGTCTGTGAAGAGATTGTCCTTAAAGTGATCCGACGAGACATAGTCATACGCTTTAATTCCCTAACTTTTGCCTGGACCGCCCTTTCGGGTTTTCAATCCACCGGGAAACCCTTTTTGCCCAAGTCGCCCTTTCGGGTTTTCAACTTGCCGGGTGTACAGATTTTTTTTATTTATCCCTAATTTTTGCCTGAACCGCCCTTTCGGGTTTTCGATTCACCGGGATGCCCATTTTTGCCCAAGTCGCCCTTTCGGGTTTTCAACTTGCTGGGTCGTTTATGCGTTGTATCTTTTGACTATGTCTGCATTTGCAGGGTGCGGTAGGTCATCGCCATCCATGGTGGTCAGGATCATTGCCCCACCAGAAAAGATGTTTTTGATCACAAATGGTCCTTCGTAAGTAGGAGTCCATTTACCCCTGGGATCACTTTGTGGCAAGATGGTCCGCTTGATTACAAGGTCCCCGACTTGATATACCTGGCGCCTGACTTTCTTGTTGAAGGCCTTGATCATACGTTTCTGATAAGCCTGACCAAGGCAAACAGCAGTAAGTCGCTTTTCGTCAATCAAGTTAAGTTGATCAAGTCGGGTCTGAATCCAATCGTCTTCACTCAAACCAGCATCCTTCATGATTCTCAAGGAGGGAATCTGAACCTCGATAGGTAGAACAGCTTCCATGCCGTATACCAAAGAATAGGGTGTTTCCCCAGTTGATGTTCGTGTCGTGGTATGGTACCCATGCAGAGCAAATGGTAACATCTCATGCCAGTCTTTGTAGGTGACTGTCATCTTTTGAATGATCTTCTTAATATTTTTATTCGCAGCTTCGACAGCACCGTTCATCTTTGGCCGATAGGGAGATGAATTATGATGTTGAATCTTGAACTGCTCGCACAAAGTGGTGATCATAGTGTTATTCAGGTTTGTACCGTTGTCAGTAATAATCCTGTCAGGGATGTCGTATCGGCAAATAAGGTTCTACTTGATGAAGCGGGCAACCACATTCTTTGTAACTGATGCGAAGGACGCTGCTTCGACCTACTTGGTAAAGTAATCAATGGCCACCAGGATGAAACGATGTCCATTGGATGTTGTAGGCTTGACCTCTCCAATCATGTCGATTCCCCACATCGCGAATCGCCAAGGAGCTGTTAAGACATTGAGAGGAACTGGAGGTATATATACCTTGTCAGCATAGATTTGACATTTGTGACAAGTATGGGAATGTTGATGACAATCAGCTTCCATGGTAGACCAGTGGTAGCCTGCCCGTAGAATCTTCTTAGCCATCATATATCCGCTCGAGTGGGTGCCAAATGTACCATTGTGCAGTTCAGCCATGATCTGTTCAGCTTCTACAATTTTCCACACAACGGAGTAGAACGCAATCATGATTGCGCTTGTATAGGATACCATTGCTCAGGAAGAACTTAGCTGAGAACCTCCTTAATAACTTTTTTTCGTTGACTGGAGCTCCTTCAGGGTATTCTTGTGCTTCGAGATACCTTTTGACGTCATGAAACCAAGGTCGGTCCACTACTTCATCGGTATTAATCTCGTGACAATGTGAAGGTTCATCCATTCGCTCAATGGTGAGTTTGGGAGCCTCATTATCCCAGTTAAGTTTAAACATGGAGGACATTGTAGCTAGAGCATCTGCTAGCTGGTTCTCTTCTCGCGGAAAGTGCTTGAAGGTAATCTGCTCGAAATGAGGTAGCAATATCAAGACATGTTCTTTGTATGGGATGAGATTAGGATGTTTAGTGTCCCACTCTCCTTTGATTTGACTGATAACTAAAGCTGAGTCCCCAAACATAACCAAAGATTTGATTCCCAAGTCAATTGCAGCCTTGAGACCAAAGATACAAGCTTCATACTCGGCCATGTTGTTGGTGCAGCTGAAGCAGAGTCTAGCGGTGAAAGGTGTATGGCAACCTTGTGGAGAGATGAGCACAACACCGATACCGTTCCCAAGTGCATTGGAGGCACCATCAAAGTACAGAGTCCATCGGGATCCTTGTTCAGGTCCGTCATACGGTCTATTATCTTCAATGTTGTCCAATGTCATAATATCCTCGTCGGGGAAGTCAAACTTCATGGATTGGTAATCTTCGATAGCTTGATGGGCTAGATGGTCAGCTAGCACACTCCCCTTTATAGCTTTTTGGGTCGTGTACTGGATATCATACTCAGTTAGGATCATTTTCCACCTAGCTATTCTTCCAGATAAAGCAGGCTTCTCGAAGATATACTTGATCGGATCCATTTTAGAGATCAGCAAAGTGGTATGAGTCAACATATACTGCCTTAGCCGGCGAGCAGCCCATACCAAAGCGCAGCAAGTTTTCTCGAGCAGTGAGTAGCGGGTCTCACAGTTGGTAAACTTCTTGCTAAGGTAATAAATGGCATGCTCTTTTCGTCCAGACTCGTCATGTTGGCCCAATACGCACCCCCATTAAATTATCCAAAACAGTCAGGTACATGATTAGAGGTCTTCCTTCGAAGGGAGGCATTAAGATAGGAGGTTCTAGTAAATATTCCTTGATTTTATCGAAAGCAACTTGACAGTCATCATTCCATTTAACCACCTGATCTTTCTTCAACAGCTTGAAGATTGGCTCACAGGTAGATGTTAGATGAGAAATAAACCTTGCAATGTATGATCGGTGGGAATAGAACTGACTGTTTTTAGCTGGTTTCGTGAAATATCGCGGTAAGCAAGAGTCGCCACCGTCTTTTATGTTCTCCAACATGGAAAGGACAAAAGCACAGCAAAATTCCTTATTCGAGAATGTTTCTCGGTTCGGGAGGTAGATTTATAGAAAGGGAAGGTGTTAGCACCCTTTCTATCCATGGTTATCCATGGGCTCTTAGGTACTTGCTCTTATGTTTTCAAAATTTGTTTGCTTTTCAAATGTGTGTGGGTTTTGAAAAAGTTTCGTTTGAAAAAATTCTAAGTAACTCTTGTATCAGTCCTCAAGAGTGTATGAAGTGTTTTGTTTGAAAACTTTTTGAAAGTGTGGGGTGCAAAAAGATGTTTTTGTTTGTTTGAAAAGAGCAAGTACCCAGGAGAATCTACCTACTATAAGGAATTAGGCTGTATAAGAGTCCTTTAGATAGTGTTATCCCACCATTGAGAGGTAGGTAGCACCATCGTTGGAGGTGTTCGGGTCAATTCGATTAGGGGACAGTATGGTCACCTAAGCAATGGTAGGACACCTTAGAAGTAACCCTATTGTCCTAGATCCTTTTATCCGAGGCAACCGTTTTGAGGCAACTGGATCTTTAGACAAAGGGCGACCTCTAAGACACCCTATACTTGATGACCACGTTTCGAGGCAACGAGTGAAGCGTACCCTAAGAGTGGCATGTGCTTTGTGTGTTGTTTTTCAGTTAATGTTTTTGTACATGTTATTTGTGAGCTACGGGTTAATTTTATTTACATACATTCTTTCATGCATTTAACAGTTAGGGGTGCGGAAAGTAAATTGCGGAAATATAAATTCTACGCTATTACAAGGCGCGGGTCTATACATCGCCAAAAAACAAAGACCCGTTTTGATAAAGTACGGAAATTAAGGAAAGCAATAAACCTAATTACTATTACATTCTTGAGGCAGTTACATAATAATCAAAATAAAATAAATGCGCGCGAATAAAAATTAATCGGGAATGCCTTAAGGGTTTTGACCCTTTTAAGAAAAGAAATGAAATTTTGTCTTTTTTGTGATTAAATGAAATTAAAACTAATGATTAAACTAATTAATTAATTTATTAAAAGAAAATATTTTTTTGTGTTTTTATGTTTTTTTAATGAAATAAAATAAAAGAAATTAAAATTCTAAGTTAACCTAATTCTAAATTATTTTTATTGATTGTAAAGAAAAAAGAAATTAAAGTTGACCTAATTAAAATATTTTATTTGTTAATATTTATTTACAAAAAATAAAATGAAATTAATAATAATAATAATATTAGTTCTTTTTTGATTTTTTATGAAAAAAAGTTAGTTATGTTAATTTAATGATAGAATAATTTTTTGGTAATTTTCTGGATCGATTTTGATAATTAAAAGCAATTAAAAGTCAATTTAATGATTATTTAACAATTAATTAAAATATGCATGCAACAATATTAATTTTAATGTCAAAAATTAAATAAACATTTTTCTGATTAAAATGCAAAAGGAAAATATTTTTGTGATTTTTTAAATGCATGAGAAGATTATTTAAAGATAAACTAAATTAGGATGAAAAATATTTAAAAAAAATAGAAAATATAGAAAGCATGTTAATTATGAAAAATGGTAAAGAGAAAATGCCAGGGCCAAGAATCGAACTCATGCCCTTTGGAGAAATCAACCAACACGTTGCCAACTGAGCTAGCTGTCTTTGGTGTCTATACTCTGCAATCAATTGGTTAAAAATGAAAACGTGGCATATTTGAATTTTTAAACACAGTCAACACGCGTGGGGCGCAGGTGTAACATGGGAACGAATCAGAATGTGCTATCGTGCCACGCCAGCCACGCCTGAGTTCACATCAGTCAACGACGCCGGAGCCCTAGCTCCGGTCGTCTTCTCCGGCAAGCACCATGGCTGATCCTGCAAAATAGGCAAAATCAAAGCAAAAGAAAAACCTTGTCACCCTAATTCGACCCCTGCGGATTCAATGGTGCCATTGTTTTGGCCTGAAAACGACTATACAGTGAGTTTCGAAGAAGATAACAAAAATGGCCCTAGCAATGGCAGGTCCTTACTCTTGCGTTAAAGCTTGCATGCTATGCATCAAATACGTTCTAATAGGTGTCCTGAGTTCACACAAACAATCAAAAACAATTAATGATGCATGAAATATGAAAAACGAATTCAAGAAATTTAACAAACCAATGAGAGCTAGGGAGCACGATCTGGGATGATTTGGCTTCGTGTAAGGGTTGGGAATTATTGCTGCTATGCCCAGGAACACGATTGAATGCTTAACACTCCTTGAAACTTGCTAGAAAAACAAATTCGAATTTGTCAACTTTGGAAAATTTTGAGAGAATTAGGGTTGCCGTTTCAGAGGTTTATCCGTCTTGTATGATGTATGAGAGGCTTGCATATAAGGTCATGAACGAGAATCAAACACATTTAGGGGTCTTTAACCCTTGCAATCAAGTTTTGAGATTTCCTCTTTATCACCATTAAAGCATTTGCCATTTTTGTCCAAAATTTGAATTTCATGCTCATAATAGGCTTGGCACGAATTTGGTATGTGATTCATGATGTATCAAGGTCATTCAAACCACAAGATATCCTTTGATTAAATTTTTTGATTTTTATTTGAATTTTAAGGATTTAAAATGAATTAAATCAATAAAATTAAATAAAAATAGAAAAATTAAGGTTTAATCTTGAGATAAATCATGGGACACGTGGGAGGCATGGCAAAGCTGAATCAAGTGGAAAAAGTGGGCCCTTTTTGTCAAAAATTGAAGTTTCATGGATAGTTGACTTTGGCCATTTCATAAAAATTTCCCAACTTCTCCAATTCATATCTTGCTCAATTTTGATCATATGAACATGTTCTTGGACATTTTGGAAAGGTCTTGAAGTCCTCTAACCAATGCCTTTGGTCCATGTCATTTTTATTTACCAATCTCAAGTTATGGTCTTTGACTTAAAGTGCCTTTTTGTTGACTTTTGAAATTGACCTATAATGTTGAAATTGATAACTTTTTGTGAGAGCATTTCTTGGATTTGGAATGTGAAGATGAGTTGTAGGAAATGTCATCCCCTTAAAAATGAGCATTGGATGGGATTTTTCTGATGAACCATGAAAAAGTTATGCCTTGGTCAAGTTACAGTTGACTTTTCAGCTGTCTTAAAATAGAAACTTTTGACACCTTGATGATTTTTGAGCCATTCTTGTGAAATCATGGTCAAGATTTGACCAAATGATGATTGTGGCTTCAAAATAAGATGTTGACCAAAAATTTTGACTTTTGACTGCCAGATGACCATTTTGCCCCTACAGTTGATTGTGAAGCAATTAGGGTTTTTGACTGTGCAACTTGACCTTGTGAGCCTTGAAACTTGGCATGTAGATGCTTGACAATGTTTATAGGAATGTGGGACTTGATTGAGCCCTTGAAAACCTCAACTTCCTTGCAAGAAACAAAACCCTAATTTTGACTGGCTTAGGAGGATGGTTTGACTGTGCAACCCTTGAGAGATCTTGAAGCAAATTGAGATGATGCTTGCCAAAACTTTGAAGAATATGGGAGGGAAAATTTTGGGGTACAACAGTTGCCCCTGTTCAATCTTCTTAGACCTGAGGATGTAGATTGGCTTGTGTGCCTTTCGTGATCCGAAGGTGGAAGATGATTGAACACTAGAGTGCCCAGAAATTTGCACTCACATAATAGAATATCAGCAGTGTGATGTCGAGAATGGGCTTACAGATGCCATTTGGAGAGATGGTGGATAGGGGGATGGGCTTATAGATGACATATGGAGATGTGACAGAACCTTGTCGGGAATGGGCTTATAGATGCCATTTGGAACTGTGATGGATAGTTGTGGAGATGGGCTTATAGATGCCATCTAGGTGTCGATCGCGTAAGAGATTCCTTAGCGAGAACTTGCGTACCTAAGAAAGAAAGATAATTACCTGGCCTGTTACAGGGGTTGATCTTCAAACTCTTTATGCAGATATGCCCTGGCTAGATACAGGTGTCGAATCTACAATTGGTTGCTCACAGATGTGCCCTGGATGGATACAGGAATCAAATCTGGAATTAGTCGTCAACAGATATTCCCTGGCTGGATGCCGGAATCGAATCTTCAAACTCTTCAGACGTGCCCTGGCTGGATACAGGAATCGAATCTGGAATTTCAAAAGGTTGATGGGTTGTCTCTACTGACAGGTTATCTCAGAAAAATCTTTAGGATTTAACTAAACCAGAGGAGGTTTTGTCTTTCTTGACGAGTTATCTCTTTGGACGGGTTGTCTTCAATGACGAGTGATCTTTAATGACGAGTTGTCTTCAATGACGAGTTGTCTTCAATGACGAGTTGTCTTCAACGGCGAGTTGTCTTCAATGACGAGATGTCTTTAATGACGAGATGTCTTCAATGACGAGATGTCTTCAATAACGGGATGTCTATAATGACGGGTGTCTATAACGACGGGTGTCTCAAATGACGAGGTGTCTATAACGACGGGTGTCTATAACGACGAGTGTCTATGACGACGGGTGTCTATAATGACGAGTGTCTATGACGACGGGTGTCTATGACGACGGGTGTCTATGATGACGGGTGTCTATGACGACGGGTGTCTCAAATGATGAGGTGTCTATAATGACGGGTGTCTCAAATGACGAGGTGTCTATAACGACGGGTGTCTATAACGACGAGTGTCTATGACGACGGGTGTCTATAACGACGAGTGTCTATGACGACGGGTGTCTATGATGACGGATGTCTATGATGACGGATTTGCGTCAGAAAAATCTTTTAGGAACTGGATTTGTCTTCTTTGACTGGATGAGCATCAGAAAAACCTTTGGGATTTAACTGGACTTGTCTTCTTTGACTGGATTTGTCTTCTTTGACTGGATTTGACTTCTTTGACTGGATTGGTCTCCTTTGACTATATTTGTCTACTTTGACATAGCTGATCATTTAACTGCATCCTACCTGAAAGGTAAAGGTCAGTCATATGCAATGCATGATATGGATCAAGCAATGAGGTTCTCATGTATGAGATTGTATGATATGATGCGTGTATCATGACAATGTGATGTTTATGAATGTATCTTCGTCTAGGAAAGTAAATCCTTGACGCATGCCGGGAAGTTGCATCCTGGGCTGATGTTGAAGAACAGAGTTCTTCGTTTCCGCTGGGGGATGATGATTACAAGAATAAACCGGTAGGAGAAGATGACTCCGTTGGGGAATAAACTTGTTGGAGAGATTACTCTGCGGGGAATTACTCTGTGGGAAGAGATGTTTCGCTGAGGTTTTGATGATAACTCCGCTGGGGATTCCATTGATGAGCTTTGTTGGGGAATTGATGAACTCCGCCGAGTGATAGGAAGAACTTCGCCGAGGACGATCTTTCCGTGGTAATTAGCTGAGGATAACCCAGTTATAAGCTCTGGTGGGGAATAACCTTTGAATATAGTCGGGGAGATGCGTCTGTACTCCGCAGGGTATAAGCTTCCAGAATCTACTGGGGATAAGCTTCCAGAATCTACTGGGGAGATTGATTCAACTCTCCTGGGGAGACTTTTGGACTGTACTGGGGAAGTGGCTCCACTGGGATGTCTGGTGTTCCGTCGGGGAACAATCTTATACTAAGACTGTCGGGGATACTTGCTTAGGAACATCTGTATACTCCGCTGGGGAATATTGAGATTTTCTGGGGATGCCCATCTTCCTTAAGGCTGACAGTAGATTACTCTGCTTGGGGAGAGCGTCGTTGACTTGCTGGAGATACTGTGCCTTGTTAGGGCTGACGAGAGACCAACTCTGCTTGGGGGAGAGTATTATTGATCCCTGTCTTACTCTGTGGGGAGTGGAGGTATCCTGGTTACGTTCTTCAGACGAACCTACCTCAGTACCTTAGTGGACAGAGCATCTAGATCGCTTAGACAATTCTTATTGCCCCAGTTTCTGATGTGGGAGAAGAGGATACCTTGTGGAGGTGCTTGATAACTGCCGATTGACAAATCTTCTTCTGGTAGGCAAGTGACGAGATGACGGGACATAGTCGTACGCTTTTGATCCCTAACTTTTTCCTGGACCGCCCTCTCGGGTTTTCAGTCCATCGGGATACCCATTTTTGCCCAAGCCGCCTTTTCAGGTTTTCGACTTGTCGGGTGTACAGATTTTTCATGTTCATCCCTTATTTTTGCCGGAATCCTTTTGGTTCGCCGGGAAGCCCTTATTTTTGCCTAGGTGTGTCAACCTAGCGGGTCTTTGATTATGCGCAGTATTTTTTGACTATGTCTACGCTCTCAGGATGTAGGGAGATGCCCCTGTCAGTAGTGTTGTGTCACCCTACTACCAGAAGATCTTCGTTTGATCATCCAATGCCCCAAGTGATCCAGATAGAGATTTGCCCCTGGCTATTTGGCCTTTTGAGAGATTCTCCGAATCTTGACTTAACTGCCCCAGATGATGGACAATGATCATGCCGTGCCCTTTGATTGGGGGTGCTTTTGTTCATTTAGACATTCGTCGTGTGAACTTCTATGTTGTTCAAACAAATAGTCATATGCAAGCAATGTTATATTAAAAATGCAAAGCTTATGTATGTCTTGAAGTTTTTGAAAATGTGTTTTTTCAGTAAAACCAGTGAATTTTGTAAAACGTGATGTCAACTCAGTATTTTATAGCAAACCTTAAGGAGTCGGGATACCTTTCGTAACAGTATGCTTTCGAACCAACCCATGCTTTAGCTAGGACTTTTAAGGGTTATAATGTGGCCTGGTTCACGGTTTTAAGAAACAAAGGATAAAGGCTCAAATTTTATTTGTACCCACCCGCTCTTCGTGATGTTCTTCAAACCTAAACTCAGCTGATCATGCATTAGACCTTGTTTGAGTCTTTGTTCTGATATTCCAGTGATGGTTCGGATGTTGACCGTTTATTTTGGATAGGCAGTCATTTCCTTTTTTGTCGAGGGTTTGTAGGACCTCTTTCTTTTGATTGCGTTATCCCTGTTTTTTGCCTGAACTGTTTCTTTTGTGATTACAGTCGGCGGGATGCCCCAGTTTTTTTTGTAAGTCTCCTTCATAGGTTTTGACTTATTGGGCTTTTATTTCTGAGAAATAATGACTGCCCGTCTTTATGATTATAGGAACCATCACTGTCTTTTGTTTTGGAAAGACTCCTTTGATGCTGTTCATTGTGCACCTGGATCAAACTGAGAGAACTACCCTGCCCCAGGTTATGATTAAGGGTTTGAATTTTTTTTTGTGAAAAGAAAAAAGCTCCTACTTCTTTGGCTCGAAGGGGTTGACGAGGGATTATCATCCTTATAACTCCAGTGTTTAGGAATTGAAACAATGCCTGTACCTCATCAGCGGGGTCTGTTCAAAAGCATACTGTAGATTGTGGTATCGTTTTCGTCATCCTCCCTCAAGAGGCTTAGAATTTTTCAATCAAGAGTTGATCATCACAAAAATATGAAAACAGTTTGCATATAGTGAATACGAAATAATTACTTCAAAACAGACATGTGTAATGCATTAATGAAATAACATCGTTTGACATGAACACAATGTTTGAACAATCAAAGAAAAATACAACTTGAACATTCGAATGAACAAAAAATTTCTAATCCTAGCCATGTTTTGGCAAGGGAGTAGTGATCACATTGGGAGTCTCTGGAGAGTCGAACTGGACTTCCTTTGGGTCGATCAGATCCTGAACCTTATTTCTCAAAGTCCAACAATCATCTATAGCATGCCCCGGGCTGTCAGAATGATAAGCGCAGCGAACGTTGGGGTTATACCTTAAAGGTGTCCTGTTGGGATTCTTAGGAGGGTCCCTTAGAGTTACCAACTTGGTCTCCAGCAGCTGTGGCAATATTTGGGACAAGGTCATGCTGAGGGGAGTGAATTGCCTTTTAGGTCTCTCTTCCCTTTGTTGGTTGCGATGTTGAGGAGCACCGGCCGGTTTTGAAATAATCATCGCGTTGACAGCACTAGATTCTTTCTTGGATGGTCTCTTCTCAGTGTTCGAGGAATCACCAGTTTGTATCTTTCCAGACTTGATACAAGCTTCTATCCTTTCACCAGTCAAGATCAGATCTGTAAACCCAGCAGAGGAATTTCCAATCAGATGGTTGAAGAACGGACCAGACAGGGTCCCCAAGAACATATCAACGAGTTCACGGTCAGTCAGAGGTGGTTACACCCTTCCAGCAAGGTCTCTCCACTTTTGCGCATAATCTTTGAATCCTTCGCCCGTCCCTAGTGACATACCCTGGAGTTGGGTATGCGTAGGAGCGAGGTCAGCATTATACTGGTATTGCTTGTAAAAGGCAGCAGCAAGGTCCTCCCAGTTGCGGATACTGGCTCCATCCAGCTGATAGAACCACTCGAGTTGAGTCCCTGACAGACTATCCTGAAAGAAGTGAATCCACAAATTTTTGTCAGCCGTGTAGGGCTGGATCCTCCTTATGTATGATCTGAGATGCATCTTAGGACAGGATGCCCCGTTGTATTTTGCAAAAGCGGGTGCGTTGAACTTGTGAGGGATCACCACCCCAGAAGATAAGCCTAGGTCTCCAAAGTCCAACCCAGGCACACGTTGAATCTCCATAGCATTTAACCGGTCCTCCAGCTGTTTGTACTTGTCCTCAGCAGAAGGGTACTGTTCATCATTGAAATCTGTCTCGGTGTCGGAGACCATGGGACTAGGAACCTCTCTCCCTTGTGGGTTGTCTTTCCCTACAGAGGAAGTAGCCTGATCAGCCTCATTTTGTGGTCCATTCCCATATCTGCGTCTAGGGTTGAACAAAACCGTCCTCTTCTTCTTCTTCTTCTGAATCAGAGTCTTCAATTCCTGCTGACCCTGGGCTAAGCTCATGATTAGCTCCTGGAACTGGGCATTCTGGGCTTGAAGGGCCTTGATAGCTTATTCATTGGATGATTCAGGATTCATGATGACTGCTGAAATAAACAGCGAAGAAGGTAAGTGACCTGTAAAAAGTGTACCTGTAATGCAATGATATGTATGATATGCATGCAATGTTTTCAAGGATCTCGCGGGATAAACAAGAAAGATTGTTAGAACTTGAATTTTGTAGCTTGATTGAAGGAACTTCATGTTGTTGAGAGTCCTTCTTCAAGAGTCAAGGCTCACCATATCGAGTGGGTCATAGCCCCTGACTCAAGTTATCAACCTTGGCTAGGGGAAATTAAATCCCCTTTGCCCCTTGCTAGACATTTGATTCATCATGACCTGCATTACAAACCCTTGAGATCCTTGAAATGGATTAGTCCTTATGTAGGATGTATGCAATGGTATGATGTTATGCTATGCATGGAGTGATGTAAGTAGGCCCTGTAATGAGTCCCAATTAAGGACTGTAAACAAAACCTTCAAGGAACTCGTGTTGTTAGATAACAAGCATGCAAGTAGTCAAGTTTGAAGGCACACAAGTCACACAGAGAGCCCTTAGAGTTTAGGCCAGCATGAAGTTTGGGGTACTACCCTCTTGAAGTTGGTGGGCTCAAAACCTGTCCTATCAAAAGTAACCGGGTTCTAAGGAGCTCAATATCATTGGGTTGTTTTCTATGTTCATTGTTTTGATTTAGCCACTGAACTGGCGATCAAAATATTCCAAGAAAACAACCCTCAATGAGTGTAGTATCGAGTATCAACCAACTTCGGACTGCACCAAAGTCAGTCATCTCACTACCCCTAAAGAGGCCAGGATGGTCAAGTAAGGTTCCTAAGGTCAGTTGATGCTTCATGACACCACGCGGCGGCCCCGTACTCTCCTTGACTTGACTCAAGGGTTACCGGTACTCACCAAAGTGCCACATCAACGTAGCAAACTGCTTCAACCATGTCGGTATACCCCGCACAGTTCCCTCACAGTTTGTTGCTACTTTCTAAGAAGGTATCCCCCAGATCCGGGTTAGGATCTATGAAACTCCCAAAATAGGCCCACAATTTAAAGCAAACAAAATAAGCAATTGAAAACATGATGATGAACTATTCCTAAGGTACACCTCACTTATTAAGATCCCTAGCAGATTCGCCAGTTCTGTGATCGGTGGGAATAGAACTGATTGTTTTTAGCTGGTTTCGCGAAATGTCGCAGTAAGCAAGAGTCGCCACCGTCTTTTATGTTCTCCAACATGGAAAGGACAAAAGCACAGCAAAATTCCTTATTCGAGAATGTTTCTCGGTTCGGGAGGTAGATTTATAGAAAGGGAAGGTGTTACCACCCTTTCTATCCATGGTTATCCATGGGCTCTTAGGTACTTGCTCTTATGTTTTCAAAATTTGTTTGCTTTTCAAATGTGTGTGGGTTTTGAAAAAGTTTCGTTTGAAAAACTTCTAAGTAACTCTTGTATCAGTCCTCAAGAGTGTATGAAGTGTTTTGTTTGAAAACTTTTTGAAAGTGTGGGGTGCGAAAAGATGTTTTTGTTTGTTTGAAAAGAGCAAGTACCCAGGAGAATCTACCTACTCTAAGGAATTAGGCTGTATAAGAGTCCTTTAGATAGAGCTATCCCACCATTGAGAGGTAGGTAGCACCATCGTTGGAGGTGTTCGGGTCAATTCGATTAGGGGACAGTATGGTCACCTAAGCAATGGTAGGACACCTTAGAAGTAACCCTACTGTCCTAGATCCTTTTATCCGAGGCAACCGTTTCGAGGCAACTGGATCTTTAGACAAAGGGCGACCTCTAAGACACCCTATACTTGATGACCATGTTTCGAGGCAACGAGTGAAGCGTACCCTAAGAGTGGCATGTGCTTTGTGTGTTGTTTTTCAGTTAATGTTTTTGTACATGTTATTTGTGAGCTACGGGTTAATTTTATTTACATACATTCTTTCATGCATTTAACAGTTAGGGGTGCGGAAAGTAAATTGCGGAAATATAAATTCTACGCTATTACAAGGCGCGGGTCTATACATCGCCAAAAAACAAAGACCCGTTTTGATAAAGTACGGAAAGTAAAGAAAGCAATAAACCTAATTACTATTACATTCTTGAGGCAGTTACATAATAATCAAAATAAAATAAATGCGCGCGAATAAAAATTAATCGAGAATGCCTTAAGGGTTTTGACCCTTTTAAGAAAAGAAATGAAATTTTGTCTTTTTTGTGATTAAATGAAATTAAAACTAATGATTAAACTAATTAATTAATTTATTAAAAGAAAAAAAAATTTGTGTTTTTATGTTTTTTTTAATGAAATAAAATAAAAGAAATTAAAATTCTAAGTTAACCTAATTCTAAATTATTTTTATTGATTGTAAAGAAAAAAGAAATTAAAGTTGACCTAATTAAACTATTTTATTTGTTAATATTTATTTACAAAAAATAAAATGAAATTAATAATAATAATATTATTAGTTCTTTTTTGATTTTTTATGAAAAAAAGTTAGTTATGTTAATTTAATGATAGAATAATTTTTTGGTAATTTTCTGGATCGATTTTGATAATTAAAAGCAATTAAAAGTCAATTTAATGATTATTTAACAATTAATTAAAATATGCATGCAAAAATATTAATTTTAATGTCAAAAATTAAATAAATATTTTTCTGATTAAAATGCAAAAGGAAAATATTTTTGTGATTTTTTAAATGCATGAGAAGATTATTTAAAGATAAACTAAATTAGGATGAAAAATATTTAAAAAAAAATAAAAAATATAGAAAGCATGTTAATTATGAAAAATGGTAAAGAGAAAATGCCAGGGCCAAGAATCGAACTCATGCCCTTTGGAGAAATCAACCAACACGTTGCCAACTGAGCTAGCTGTCTTTGGTGTCTATACTCTGCAATCAATTGGTTAAAAATGAAAACGTGGCATATTTGAATTTTTAAACACAGTCAACACGCGTGGGGCGCAGGTGTAACATGGGAACGAATCAGAATGTGCTATCGTGCCATGCCAGCCACGCTTGAGTTCACATCAGTCAACGACGCCGGAGCCCTAGCTCCGGTCGTCTTCTCCGGCAAGCACCATGGCTGATCCTGCAAAATAGGCAAAATCAAAGCAAAAGAAAAACCTTGTCACCCTAATTCGACCCCTGCGGATTTAATGGTGCCATTGTTTTGGCCTGAAAACGACTGTACAGTGAGTTTCGAAGAAGATAACAAAAACGGCCCTAGCAATGGCAGGTCCTTACTCCTGCGTTAAAGCTTGCATGCTATGCATCAAATACGTTCTAATAGGTGTCCTGAGTTCACACAAACAATCAAAAACAATTAATGATGCATGAAATATGAAAAACGAATTCAAGAAATTTAACAAACCAATGAGAGCTAGGGAGCACGATCTGGGATGATTTGGCTTCGTGTAAGGGTTGGGAATGATTGCTGCTATGCCCAGGAACACGATTGAATGCTTAACACTCCTTGAAACTATCTAGAAAAACAAATTTGAATTTGTCAACTTTGGAAAATTTTGAGAGAATTAGGGTTTCCGTTTCAGAGGTTTCTCCGTCTTGTATGATGTATGAGAGGCTTGCATATAAGGTCATGAACGAGAATCAAACACATTTAGGGGTCTTTAACCCTTGCAATCAAGTTTTGAGATTTCCTCTTTATCACCATTAAAGCATTTGCCATTTTTGTCTAAAATTTGAATTTCATGCTCATAATAGGCTTGGCATGAATTTGGTATGTGATTCATGATGTATCAAGGCCATTCAAACAACAAGATATCCTTTGATTAAATTTTTTGATTTTTATTTGAATTTTAAGGATTTAAAATGAATTAAATCAATAAAATTAAATAAAAATAGAAAAATTAAGGTTTAATCTTGAGATAAATCATGGGACACGTGGGAGGCATGGCAAAGCTGAATCAAGTGGAAAAAGTGGGCCCTTTTGTCAAAAATTGAAGTTTCATGGATAGTTGACTTTTGCAAATTCACAAAAATTTCCCAACTTCTCCAATGCATATCTTGCTCAATTTTGATAATATGAACATGTTCTTGGACATTTTGGAAAGGTCTTGAAGTCCTCTAACCAATGCCTTTGGTCCCATGTCATTTTGATTTACCAATCTCAAGTTATGGTCTTTGACTTAAAGTGCCTTTTTGTTGACTTTTGAAAATGACCTATAATGTTGAAATTGATAACTTTTCGTGAGAGCATTTCTTGGATTTGGAATGTGAAGATGAGTTGTAGGAAATGTCATCCCCTTCAAAATGAGAATTGGATGGGATTTTTCTGATGAACCATGAAAAAGTTATGCCTTGGTCAAGTTACTGTTGACTTTTCAGCTGTCCAAAAATAGAAACTTTTGACACCTTGATGATTTTTGAGCCATTCTTGTGAAATCATGGTCAAGATTTGACCAAATGATGATTTTGGCTTCAAAATAAGATGTTGACCAAAAATTTTGACTTTTGACTTCCAGATGACCATTTTGCCCCTACAGTTGATTGTGAAGCAATTAGGGTTTTTGACTGTGCAACTTGACCTTGTGAGCCTTGAAACTTGGCATGTAGATGCTTTACAATGTTTATAGGCATGTGGGACTTGATTGATCCCTTGAAAACCTCAACTTCCTTGCAAGAAACAAAACCCTAATTTTGACTGGCTTAGGAGGATGGTTTGACTGTGCAACCCTTGAGAGATCTTGAAGCAAATTGAGATGATGCTTGCCAAAACTTTGAAGAATATGGGAGGGAAAATTTTGGGGTACAACAGTTGCCCCTGTTCAATCTTCTTATACCTGAGGATGTAGATTGGCTTGTGTGCCTTTCGTGATCCGAAGGTGGAAGATGATTGAACACTAGAGTGCCCAGAAATTTGCACTCACATAATAGAGTATCAGTAGTGTGATGTCGGGAATGGGCTTACAGATGCCATTTGGAGAGATGGTGGATAGGAGGATGGGCTTATAGATGCCATCTGGAGATGTGACAGAACCTTGTCGAGAATGGGCTTATAGATGCCATTTGGAACTGTGATGGATAGTTGTGGAGATGGGCTTATAGATGCCATCTAGGTGTCGATCGCGTAAGAGATTCCTTAGCGAGAACTTGCGTACCTGAGAAAGAAAGATAATTATCTGGCCTGTTACAGGGGTTGATCTTCAAACTCTTTATGCAGATATGCCCTGGCTGGATACAGGTGTCGAATCTACAATTGGTTGCTCACAGATGTGCCCTGGCTGGATACAGGAATCGAATCTGGAATTAGTCGTCAACAGATATGCCCTGGCTGGATGCCGGAATCGAATCTTCAAACTTTTCAGACGTGCCCTGGCTGGATACAAGAATCGAATCTGGAATTTCAAAAGGTTGATGGGTTGTCTCTACTGACAGGTTATCTCAGAAAAATCTTTAGGATTTAACTGAACTAGAGGAGGTTTTGTCTTTCTTGACGAGTTGTCTCTTTGGACGGGTTGTCTTCAATGACGAGTGATCTTTAATGACGAGTTGTCTTCAATGACGAGTTGTCTTCAATGACGAGTTGTCTTCAACAGCGAGTTGTCTTCAATGACGAGATGTCTTTAATGACGAGATGTCTTCAATGACGAGATGTCTTCAATGACGGGATGTCTATAATGACGGGTAATAAAACGTACCCCACTGTGTAACAAAAGTAGTTTTCTCCATGTCTTCGGGGGCCATTTTGATCTGGTTGTACCCTTAAAATCCATCCATGAAAGAAAATACCTTGTGTTGAGCTGTATTATCAACCAAGATGTCAATGTGTGGTAGTGGAAAGTCATCTTTAGGGATAGCCCTGTTTAAGTCTCTGTAATCCATGCACATTCTGATTTTACCGTCCTTCTTAGGCACGGGCACAATGTTAGCAACCTGTTGTACCCCAAAATTTTCCCTCCCATTTCCTCAAAATTTTCTCATCACAAAACCCTTGAAGATCAAGACCCAGTTAGGGTTTCCTCTGCTCAAGACTTCTCCTTGCACTGTTGACCCAAATTAGGGTTTGTGTTTGCACAAAGATATTTTGACCAAAAATGCCTAAGATAACTTTCCTGCTTCATGTTGGACTCCCAAGTTTATCCATACCAAGTTTCAAGTCTTGATTCCAAATTTTGCCCAGTCAATTGGACAGTTGACCTAGAAGTCAATTGTATTGGGAAAAAGTCAACTGTGGCCAATTGACAGTCAAATCTCATGAAAATTGATCCACATAAACATTATGAACTCACATGGACCATTTGATCAAGTTTGGTTCACAATTCCACAAGAAATTTGATCAGATCACCAAAAGGGCAAAATGGTCATTTTTAGGGTATTGACTGCATAAAGGCAATTTTTGACTGTTTGACCTAGCCAATGGCAAACCAAGCTCACATATGGACTCAAAGACATCATGGAATTATCTTGACAAGCTCAACAAGTTCAAAAGATCCCCAAATGCACAAGATTGACAGTTGAATTTCCCAGTCAATTGATCAATTTTGACTGTATACTGAAAAGTCAAACTTTGACTTTTTTGGTCAAAATCAAGAGTCAAGATTCATTTTTCATCAAAACATGCCAAATCATGAAACTTGTCCATCAAGAAATCAAAAATTGCAAATTAGGGTTTGAAATGAGAATTTTTCATAACTTAGAATTTTTCTAAGTTATGAAAAACCCTAATTTTTTCCCAACTTTGCCCCACTTTCTCACCAAGATTCATTTGGATTCAAGCAAAGGTCAAAACATGAAAGTTGTAGCTTGTTGCAAAATCTACAACTTTGATTCACAAAGTTTTCGCAAAAGAAGCTTGTATCTCAAGTTACAATTTTTGGAACAAGGGTACCAAACCATTCTTAACTTAGTGAAATTTTGACCTTTTTAGGCAAGGTTTTTACCTAACTTCAAGACCATTTTTCATACACTTCCACTTGGAATTTCAATTTTCACTTCAAAGATGGATTGTATTACACATTCCAAGCTTTCCAAAATGTCCAAGAACTCATCAAACAACCTCATAACTTGAGAGATTCGAATTTTGCAATATGGCAAAAACTCACTTTTGAATTGGCCAATTTCCATGATCATAACTTGTGCAAATTTCTCAAACCAGCATGCCACTTGATTACAGGCCCTTAAACCATCCAACACTCAATAATTTAATGCATGTTCATTGTGCTAAGGCCTTGTTTCATGAGTTTAAGCATTACATGTTGGATTGGGCCATAAATGGAAAAAGTGAAATAGCCATTTTTGCAAAAGCAAGCTTTATGTCATAATGCAAATCCAAGAAGTACAGATCAAATCTAATTGGCACAAGATTATGAACAAAACACACTGATCAAGGAGAGGTTTTGCATCATGTTTAGGGGGCCTCTACCTGCCTAGAAACTCAAGTGGCCTTTGCTTGCTTAAGTGTGAAGAAACACATCATAACATCACCAACTTTGATCTCAGCAAAAAAGAAGCCTAAGCAAATATTGTATACACTTTCTAATCATCAAGCACAAGCTAGAACACGAGAAAACAATGCCCCAAACACTCCCATTCCCATAATCACTCACAAACTGCAAAAACAGGGCAGGGTCTGCAGATTGAATCCCACAACTCATTCCTTTCATGCTTCCTTGCTAAAAGCTCATCAAACACATTCCCTAGCATCTCTTGAAGCTAACCAAAGCACAAAACACGACCTGTAACTCCTCTAACCAGTTCCACCATTTTCACTTTCTTGTTTTGCAGTTGAAGGTCCATAGCTCGATTCAAGGTGTTTCAAAGCAAAGTAAGCATTGGAATAGCATCACCATACTTCAGGCAAGCTATACAGATCATTATCTTGCCCTGAAAGCTCCCCCATTGCCAGATAGAACTTCAACTGAACAGGTATCTTTTCGAACTTCTAGCTCTTAGTGTAGGCATCATTAGCTCTAGGTTTGTGAATAAGAAGTGTTCTACTCATACCCCTGAATCTGTACATGCTTTTACTTTTCATTTATTTTGCTTGAGCTGTGAGAATTTAAGGTTTGAACATGGAAGAAAAGTTAGGCCAGGATTTGGGAATGTCAAAATTCTCTCTCATTTCTGAGAGTTAGGATGAGTTCTTTATATATTTAGAATCGTGATTCAATGCTTAACATTTCTTATGTTGTGAGTTTGTGCAAAAGATCAAAGAATCCAGATGTTTGAACTTGGAAAACAGGCGCGCGTTTTGGAACATTTTTTGTCTGAAGGTTGAAGAAGAAGCCACATGGGCTGGGCCTGCTTTGTCTTTTCTTTTCACACCCTATTTTCATTTTCATACCCCCTGAGCCCATTATGTTTTTTTTCATGTTTTTTTTTACTTTTCTTTTTTCATTTTGACTTATTTATTTTTTCTCATAATATTAAAAACATAAAAAATTATTTTTACACCATTTTTATATTTTTAGGCATTTATTTGTTTATATGAACCATTTGTACATAAATAATATATATATACTATTATTTAGAAAAAAAACTAGAAATAATGTAAATATATTTTATTTCTGATTTTCATTTCATTTTTTTTCTCTTTTGAAAATATTTTATACAAAATATACCCTTTTATAAATATTAAATATTATTATTTTTATATACATAATACATATTTAGAAATTAATACATATATATATATATATATATATATATATATATATATATATATATATATATATATATATATATATATATATATATATATATATATATATATATATATATATATATATATATATATATATATATATATATATATATATATATATATATATATATATATATATATATATATATATATATATATATATATATATATATATATATATATATATATATATATATATATATATATATATATATATATATATATATATATATATATATATATATATATATATATATATATATATATATATATATATATATATATATATATATATATATATATATATATATATATATATATATATATATATATATATATATATATATATATATATATATTTATTAGTATATTTAGGTTAAAATACAAAAATACCTACATATTTTTCTTTTATTAATATTTGACTTCAAAAAATACTTTTTATAAATATACTCCATTTTATTTTATTTTTTGTATATAATTATTAAATATTATACATATTAAATAGTTAATATACTTATTTAATGAAATTAGGGTTTTACCCTTTAAAACACAAAAAACTCCAAAAATGTTACTTTTTTTTTTTTGTTTGTTTATTGGACATAAAAATATCCTTTTTCCATACATATGAAAACCCTTTTTGCATTTTGCATCTTTATTTTATTTTCCATTTAATTTGTGCAATTAATTATTTTGTAAATATTCCAAAATTGATGTAATAGCTAGGTTTAAATTCCTTGTCTAAATATCCCCCATTTGAACATTTGTACCCCCCTTCCCATATTGTGTTGTAATAGTGTAGGAATTTTACTTTTCGCATTTTAACGCTTTCTAAATATACCATGCTAGAATTAGGGTTTTGTATGCAAATAAAAAGAACAAAATAGTTTGACCTAATTTCAAGATAAACAAGCATGAAAATGGACAACACATATCACACTTGCACCCCTAGGGTATTCCACTTGTTGCCTTCAATAAATGGGCCATATTGCATGTTAGGTTTCTTTGGGTAAAAATAAGCAATCAAATGATCATAGTCCCTCGATGACGCTTTCGAAAAGTTGCCTAAAATGATCAAAGTCCCTTTCAAAGAAAAATTGCCCAAAGACACTTAGCACTATTGTTATTATGGTCTAATCGATGACCCGTGCCCGTCCCTTTCACAGCCTAACATGAGATTGTCCACCAAATACAATGGTGGAACAAACTTGTTAAAAGGGGTTAAAACATAGCAATAATCTTTGATAAATTTGGGAGTAGATAACCTCTTAGTTACTTGAATCAAACTTGCAAAAACAAAACACTTGCCTATTTTATAAAAACCACACTTCACAACACTTTCAAAAAACAAACTTTCAAAAACAAATGAAAACCTTTTTAAAGACATACACCTTTGAATACATCCCAACATGGATCATTACAAAGGTTGCCACCACATTGGCCTCTTTTCAAAACAATTTTCAAACCCACACACGCACAAAGCACCATTTCAAACAATTGAAAAATAAGGCAAGTTGATCTAAGCAAGTAACTAAGATCCCATGGATAACCATGGATAGAAAGGGTGTTAATACCTTCCCTTTCTATAATCTACTCCCCGAACCCAAGAAAACATCTCAAAGGTTTTTGCTGTGCTTTTTAACCTTTCCTTAGGATAAAATAAAAAGTCGGTGGCGACTCTTGCTCAACCGAAACATTTGCGAAAACAAACGCAAAACCATAGTCAGTTCTCCCACCGTATCACAGAACTGGCGACTCTGCTGGGGAGCTATTTTAAAAGTGGAGTAACCTTAGGGCTTAGATCACCCTCTTGCATGACTAATTGTTTGAATTGTTTGCTTTATATTTTGGCTCTATTGTTTGGGTTTGCAATCCTACACCCGGATTTTGGGAAACATTCATAGATAGCAATACGTTGTGGAAACTGTGCGGGGTATACCGACACGGTCGAAGCAATAACTATATTAGTGCGACATATTTGTGAGTACCGGTAACCCTTGAGTTCAATCAAGGAGAGTACGGGGCCGCTGAGTGATGTCACTAAGCACTAATGACCTAGAACCTTACTTGACCATCTTGGCCTTTTATTAAGGGTAGTGAGATGACCGGCTTTGGTGCAATCCGAAGTTGGTAGATACTCGATACTACACTCATTGAGGGTTGTTTTCTTGGAATATTTTGGTCGCTAGTTAAGTGGCTAAACCAAAACAATGAACATTGAAAACAATCCAATGATATTGAGCTCCTTAGAACCCGGTTACTATTTATAGGACAGGTTTTTAAGCCAACTACACTCAAGAGGGTACTTACCTATGAAACCCCATGCAAGCCTGAAACTAGGGTTTGGTGTGCTTTGCTTGTACATATGTTTTGTGCATACATCATAAACATCATAAAACATCATATGCATTCACTAACCATTTCAAGGGTTTGGATCTTCATCTTTGTTCCTGTTTTGTAGGTCATGGAAATTCCTCGCAGAAACACCATCCAAGTCAACCTTGTGAGAATTTCTCCTCAACTCAAGGAGCTCACCTCAAGAATTCCGGAAAACTCATCCTTCAGTGAAAGACATGGTAGACTGCTCAGCCTAGTCAACACCAACATTGAAGAAGACATGATGAAAGTGCTATTCCAGTTCTTTGACCCTCTTCACCACTGTTTCACTTTCCCTGATTATCAGTTGGTGCCCACTTTGGAGGAGTTTTCTCAACTCCTGAGAATTCCCATCCTTAATCAACTACCCTTCAACGGTACGGAAAAGGAACCAAAGCCGGAAGAGGTTGCTCGAGCATTACATCTATAACCATCCGACATCAAGGGGAATTGGGAAACCAGAAGCGGCATCAAAGGATTCTTAGCAAAATTCTTGTTTGAGAAGGCACAAGAATGTTGGAACTCATTGGACCTACAAGCCTTTGAAGAGATTGTGGCACTCCTTATCTATGGGTTGGTCTTGTTCCCAAATCCTGACCAATTAGTAGATGTCAACGCCGTCAAAATCTTCTTGTCCAGAAATCCAATACCAACATTGCTTGGGGACATTCTTCACTCATGTTACACACGAACAATGAGAAAGAGGGGTGTTCTCATGTGCTGTACTCCTCTCCTTGCAAGGTGGTTTATTTCGCACCTTCCACAATCTGTCTTGAAGAATGACCAAGGCTCAAGGTGGTCCCAACGGTTGATGACTCTTACTCACTCTGATGTACATTGGTGTTCTCGGTCCAGAGAAAATGTCATCATCGTCGATCGTTGTGGAGAGTTTCCTAATGTTCCTTTACTTGGATTCAGAGGAGGTATCACCTACAACCCTTGCCTAGATTTGAGGCAATTTGGGTATGCACGGAGGGATGGCCCTCATGATATGTTGATTCCTGACCTAGTTTTTGACTTCGACAACGATGCGCAAGGACTTCGCCAAAGATTCATCAGAGCTTGGGGGAGACCCAACAAGGTTGATAGCAAGACTCTGGGACACAAGAACTCCATCCCTCTTGAGCCTTATCTCAAGTGGGTACGAGCCCGAGCCCAAAGTCTGATGATGCCTTATCCTCATGTACTCCCCGTGATTAAAGAGCCCGTCGAGGAAGGAGAGGTTCCCTACACCATCCTACATCCAGACATGCCTACATCGTGGGAGGAAATGCAGAAAAGTTGGATTCAGCTCAAGGAGGAACAGAATACTTTTGAAGCCAGCTTCTACGCTAGTGAGAAGAAGGTTTTAGAGCTTACCCGCCGACTACATGAGCAAGAGGCCCTCAACACCTACATCGCACCAAAGAGGATGCGCAATGTCTTTTTGCCTTGAGAAGTTATTTTGTAATATTTGGCCCATGGGGCATTTATGTACTAACAAATTTCTTCTTATTAATATGACGTGCGTTCTTCTTTGTCTGCAACAATTTTGAATGTTCTAAATCCTTGAATGCATTGCATACATAAGCATACCAATCATCATGTGCATAAGCAGGTCTCACGCCAGGTTTCCTTATCTGTCTGCTGTTTATTTCAGTAGGATGGATCTCGAGCAAACAGTCAAAGACCTACAAGCTCAAAATGCACAGTTCCAGCAACTCCTGATGACCTTGGCTAAGGGTCAGGAGGATATCAAGACCCAATTGGGGAATAAAGACCCAGTGAAGAAGAAGAAAAAGAGACTCGGGGTGGCTACTTTAGGGAGAAGATTTGACGGAGAAGCTCGGAGAGTGCTTGAATTTCCTCCTACTTCTGATGAAGGAACCAGCAAAGGAGGTGGGGCTGCGGTACCTTCTGAGTCCGATGTGGAAGAGGAGGAGGCCGAGGAGGATGAAGATTATTCTGATCAACAATACCCTCCAGCTGATGACAAATACAAAGGGCTAGAAGACAGGTTGGCCGCCATGGAGCTACAAAGAGTACCGGGTTTGGATTTTGAAGACTTAGGTTTGGTTGCCAGGATTGTGATTCCCCCAAAGTTCAAAGTGCCAGTGTTTGTAAGGTATGATGGACTGTCCTGTCCAAAAATGCATCTCAGGTCCTACGTGAGAAAGATCCAACCCTATACGGCAGATAAAAACCTTTGGATTCATTTCTTTCAAGACAGCCTTTCTGGGGCTCAATTGGAGTGGTTTTATCAGCTAGAAGGAACCAGCGTCCGAAATTGGGAAGACTTAGCCACCGCTTTTTACAAACAATACCAATACAATTCTGACCTTGCCCCTACTCGTACCCAACTTCAGGGTATGTCATTGGGAACAGGCGAAGGATTCAAAGAATATGCACAAAAATGGAGGGATTTGGCTGGCAGGGTGCAGCCTCCTTTAACCGACCGTGAACTTGTTGATATGTTTCTAGGGACCCTATCTGGGCCATTTTTCAATCATCTGATTGGTAACTCTTCCGCGGGGTTTACCGATTTGATCTTAACGGGCGAAAGAATAGAAGCTGGCATCAAGTCAGGAAAGATTCAGAAGGGTGTTGCTGCAAGTACTGAGAAGAGGCCTTTTAAGAAAGAAGCAAGTGCAGTCTATGGTCCTAGAAGACAAGTCAAGCCAGAAAGTCGCCAAGCCGTCAATGCTTTGGTCATTTCAAAACCAGTTGCTGCTCCTCAGCAGTACAATCAACAAAGAAGTGAAAGGCCCAAGAGGCAGTATACTCGGCTGGGTATGACCTTGTCACAAATTTTACCGCAACTGTTATCAACCAACTTGGTGACCATCAAAGAAGCTGCTAAGGTCATCAATACTGCATCTCCTAAGTATAACCCAAATGCCCGGTGTGCTTATCATTCTGATAGTCCAGGGCACACTACTGATGATTGCTGGGCCTTGAGAAACAAGGTGCAAGATCTTATCGACGCGAAGGAAATTCAGTTTGAAGCGCCTGAGAGGCCAAATGTTGTAACTGCTCCTATGCCCCAGTATAGAGTAAATGCCATTGAGGAAGATTTATATGCTGTTATGGTGAATGATGTTGCTACCCCTCTTTTGACTGTTAAGAGGAACTTACTACTAGCCGGTTTATTTCCGGGTTGTAGCAAGGGTTGCCTCCTGTGTGCTGTTATCCATACCGGTTGTCCGCTGCTGAAATCAGGCATCCAAAGCCTGATGGATAGCAAAGAAATTCTGTTCAAGAAAACTGATGTTCCATTTGTTTCCGCTGAAGAAGTATCTGTTGTCACAATTTATAATCCTGCCAAAGCTCCCCCGAGGAAGCCAGTCCAAATTCTGTCTGTTGCACCCATCACTATTACTGTTCCGGGGCCTCTCCCCTATGAGTCTGATAAGGCGGTCCCATGGCATTATGGGGCCGACGTGTATGTACTTGGAGTGAAGCAGGAGTTCAACACCAATACCAGTATCAGTAACATCACTGGTCCCGCCAAGATTACCCGCAGTGGCAGGCTCTTCTCGCCTGACATTGCACCGCCAGTTATCCGAAAACCTCTTACCATCACACCCGCAAGTGTGCATGTTCCAATTCAAGTTCCTGTGTCTACTACTGCCGCCGAGTCCTCTGATACTCGGGGCAAAGAAGTTGCTACCGATTTGCCGGCCAGGACAGAGGCACCAAAAAAGACTATTGTTGAAGCCTCCTAACAAGAAATGGAGGAAATCCTTAAAATCATTAAAAAGAGTGACTTCAATGTTGTTGAACAGTTGGGGCACACCCCCTCCAAAATCTTTATCCTATCATTGCTGCTATGCTCAGAGGCCCATGCAAAAGCCCTGATTTCATTTCTGAAAACGGCCCATGTGCCGCAAGAGACCTTCGCGGATCAATTCACTGACTGTGTGGCCAATTTGACAGCTGACAATGGTTTGGGGTTCTCAGATGCTGATCTTACCGCCAAAGGGAAAAATCACAATGATGCCCTGCACGTCTCTATAAAGTGCATGGGCACTACTCTCACACACGTGTTAGTGGATACCGGTTCTTCCCTGAATGTCTTACCCAAGAAGGCATTGGATCGCTTGGATTGTGAGGGTCTGGAATTGAAGCCTAGTAACATCATTGTTAGAGCCTTCGACGTTTCTAAGAGGATGGTGCACGGTGAAGTAGACATCCCTATTCGTGTGGGTTCCCAGGTTTTTGACTCAACGTTCTATGTAATGGATATTCGTCCATCTTACTCCTGCTTGTTGGGTCGACCCTGGATTCACAAGGTTGGGGCAGTAACATCCACCCTACACCAAAAGCTCAAATACCTTGTCAAAGGGAAGATTGTTATTGTGCAGGGTGAGGAGGAATACATGGTAAGTCACTTGAATTCATTCCGGTATATCGAGATGGACGGGGAGTTTATTGAAACCCCCTTTCAACATTTTGAGGAGGTACCTCCAATTTTGGCATCGGCTGAAGCAGTGGTTGAAGAAGACTTTCCGTTGAAGATGGCATCCTTGAAGGATTCCCGGGCTGTAATCGAGAAAGGCAATTGTGCAAACTAGGGTCAGCTTCCTGACTTCACTCAAAAGAACGACAAGTTTGGGCTGGGCTTTACTGCAGAGGCTCAGAGGGCTGTGCGCAAGGAAAAGATCAGAAAGGCTTATCACCAGTCCAAGGGTGAATGCTATCGAGGAGGATGTAGAGGAAGCAGAGTTTGACAGTTGGATCTATCCAACCACCAGCAACGGGCCAAGCAACTGGACGGCAAAAGATTTTACACCTATCACATTTGTCACGCGGTAATTATCTCTTTTGATTTTCAATTTGTAACAAACAATATGTTAAAACTTTGTTGGCTCGGTGTCCTACCTGGGGCATCGTAGCTCCGTTTGTGAGGGCTTTTTGTATGACATTTCCATATATCATCAATCAAAACATTGGACATTTGTTGCATTTCAAATCTTGTGCTCTTTTTCTTTCTGTGTTATATATTGCAAAACAGCTATATTTACACACACTCACTTATACAGGTTTCAATCCACTCTGGATCTCACTGGTAACAGCTCCGCTACCACCAGTTATGACTTTGATAATCCGATCAACTTGGCCGAAGACGAAGGCGAAGATGACTGCGAAGTGCCTGGCGAACTCGCAAGACTGTTACTCCAGGAAGAGAGGGCTATTCAACCACATGAAGAGCCGGTGGAAATAGTTAACCTGGGTACTGAGACAGATAGGAAAGAGGTCAAGATTGGTGCCAATCTAGAGCTCAGCGTGAAGCAACGATTGATCCAGATGCTACATGATTACATGGAAATATTTGCTTGGTCCTATGAATACATGCCTGGTTTGGATACCGACATTGTAGTTCACCACCTGCCAACCAAGGAAGACTGCCCTCCAGTAAAGCAAAAGGTCCGCCGTATGCGTCCAGAGATGTCCGAAAAGATCAAGGCTGAGGTTATGAAGCAATTCGATGCTGGATTTCTAGCAGTGACCTCTTACCCTCAGTGGGTTGCCAATGTGGTGCCAGTGCCGAAAAAAGATGGTAAAGTCAGAATGTGCGTCGACTACAGGGATTTGAACAGGGCAAGCCCCAAAGATGATTTTCCTCTGCCTCACATTGACATTCTTGTTGACAATACTGCTCAACACAAGGTTTTCTCCTTCATGGATGGTTTTTCAGGGTACAATCAGATCAAGATGGCTCCGGGAGATATGGAAAAGACTACCTTTGTGACTCAGTGGGGCACCTTCTGCTACAAGGTCATGCCGTTCGGGTTGAAAAATGTTGGGGCAACTTACCAACGTGCCATGGTTGCTTTATTTCATGATATGATCCATCATGAGATTGAAGTATATGTTGATGACATGATTGCAAGGTCCCAAACTGAGGAGGAGCACCTTGACCATCTGAGGAAGTTGTTTGGCCGATTGAAGTTATACAAGCTGAGGTTGAATCCCAACAAGTGCACCTTCGGGGTAAGGTCTGGAAAGTTGCTAGGTTTCATTGTAAGCGATAAAGGTATCCAGGTGGACCCTGCCAAGGTAAAAGCCATACAAGAGATGCCAACTCCAAAGACAGAGAAAGAAGTCAGAGGCTTCCTAGGACGACTGAATTACATTGCCCGATTCATCTCACATCTGACTGCTACTTGTGAGCCAATCTTCAAATTACTGAAGAAAGATCAAGTAGTACGCTGGAACGATGAATGTCAGGCTGCCTTTGAAAAGATAAAGGAATATCTCCAAGATCCACCCATTCTTATGCCACCAGTGGAAGGAAGACCTCTGATACTATACTTAACAGTACTTGACAATTCAATGGGGTGTGTGCTGGGGCAGCATGACGAGTCTGGCCGAAAAGAGCATGCTATTTATTACCTGAGCAAAAAGTTTACCGACTGTGAGTCTCGTTACTCACTGCTTGAGAAAACTTGCTGCACTCTAGTATGGGCTGCTCGCCGGCTGAGACAGTATATGTTGACTCACACTACTCTGTTGATTTCAAAGATGGATCCCATCAACTACATATTTGAAAAGCCTGCTCTGTCTGGAAGAATAGCGAGATGGCAAATGATCTTGATAGAATATGATATCCAGTATACAACTCAGAAAGCAATTAAAGGGAGTGTACTGGCAGATCATTTGGCACACCAACCTGTGGACGATTACCAATCATTGAACTTTGATTTTCCGGACGAAGATATCATGGTGGTAACTGACTGTGAAGTACCTGGACCGGATGAAGGACCTGAGGAAGGATCCCGATGGTCTATGCATTTTGATGGAGCCTCCAATGCTTTGGGTAACGGCGTCGGTGTTGTAATCATATCTCCCAAAGGAACTCATACTCCACTCACCGCCCGATTGTGTTTCAACTGCACCAACAACATGGCAGAATATGAGGCATGTATCATGGGTCTACAAGCTGCAATCGACTTAAGGATCAAATTTCTGAGTGTCTTCGGAGATTCCGCTCTCGTGATCAATCAGATCAAAGGCGAGTGGGATACGAAACACCCAAATCTTATTCCTTACAAGGAGTATGTGTTGACCTTGCTTCCCCACTTTGAAGAGATAACTTTTGAGCACTTCCCAAGAGAGGAGAATCAGCTAGCGGACGCACTAGCTACGATGTCTTCAATGTTCAAAGTTAAATGGGACAATGAGGCTCCCCGGATCATTATCTGGAAGTTGGACGAACCGGCATACTGCTGCGATCTTGAGGCCGAAAAGGTGACTGAAAAACCCTGGTATCATGAGGTGAAGAAGTACTTGGAAGCTCAGGAATACCCTGAAGGTGCATCTGTCAATGACAAGAAATTCATGAGAAGGTTTGCGGCAAAATTCTTCCTCAGTAACGGCATTCTCTACAAACGGAATCATGATTCAACTCTACTACGTTGTGTGGATAAGGCTGAAGCAGAGAAGATCATGATAGAACTGCATGAAGGAACATTCGGAATGCATTCCAGTGGACACACCATGGCGAAGAAAATCCTTCGGGCAGGATATTTCTGGTCCACAATGGAAGCCGATTGTTACCAACACTCTCGAACTTGTCACAAATGCCAGATCTATGCTGACAAGGTGCACATCCCTCCAGTTCCTCTGAATGTCCTGACGGCACCTTGGCCTTTTGCAATGTGGGGCATTGATATGATCGGCGAAATCCGACCGACGGCAACCAACGGGCATCGCTTCATCTTGGTGGCAATCGATTACTTCATGAAGTGGGTTGAGGCAGCTTCCTACGCCACGGTAACCAAGAGCATCGTGGCACGTTTCATCCGGCATAACCTGATCTGTCCGTACGGCGTCCCGGAAAGGATCATTACGGACAATGGTACCAATCTCAATAACAAAATGATCACTGAGCTCTGCGAACAATTCAAGATACAGCACCATAACTCTTCTCCTTACCGGCCGAAGATGAATGGGGCTGTGGAAGCAGCTAATAAGAATATCAAGAAAATTGTGCAGAAGATGACAGTGACTTATAAAGATTGGCACGAGATGTTACCGTTTGCTCTACATGGGTACCGTACTTCAGCAAGGACGTCAACTGGGGCAACCCCTTTCTCTTTGGTCTACGGCATGAAGGCAGTCTTACCGATCGAAGTGCAGATACCCTCTCTCCGGATAATGAAGGATGCAGATCTGAGTGAAGATGATTGGATCCAGACACGACTTGATCAGTTAAATCTAATTGACGAAAAGAGACTCACTGCTATTTGTCATGGTCAAACGTATCAAAAGCGGATGATCAGGGCATTTAACAATAAAGTAGACCACAAGAGTATCAAGTCGGAGACCTGGTAATCAAGCGCATCATCCTTCCTCAAAGTGATCCCTGGGGCAAATGGACCCCTACGTACGAAGGGCCATTTGTGGTTAAACATGTGTTCTCAGGAGGAGCCATGATTCTAACCACCATGGATGGTGACGACCTTCCTCACCCCGCCAATGCAGACATAGTAAAAAGATACTACGCATAAATAAAAGACCCGCTAGGTTGACATACCTAGGCAAAAATAAGGGCTTCCCGGCGAACCAAAAGGGTTCGGGCAAAAATAAGGGATGAAATGAAAAAATCTGTACACCCGGCAAGTCGAAAACCTGAAAAGGCGGCTTGGGCAAAAATGGGTATCCCGGTGGACTGAAAACCCGAAAGGGCGGTCCAGGAAAAAGTTAGGGATAAAGCGTAACACTATGTCTCATTGGATCACCTTGCATCCAGAATTCGGCATCAACTATCTGGCTCAGACTTCGGCATCGACCAATCAACTTCATCTTCAACCAGGCAGCAAAGTGATGAGACGCTTAAAGACATAAAGGCGATAGCAGAGTTGGAACCCAGTGGGATTGTTCACATAGATGTTTTGTTTCCTTTTCAAAATTGTAAATTCTATGTTATTCGGCGGCATTCTCTTACTAGGATGTCAGCCTCTTGTACAAAAACGCCTATTCACAGGCAAAATTCAAAATCAATACAAATTCACTTTTCTATACAAATTACCATTGTTTTTCTTTTTTCTGTTTTGTCTTGCGAAGAACGTCCAATGTTCGTTTTTTATATATGCATTTGACATTAAATTACCAATTCATAAATATTTGCATATGAAACAAAAGACTAATTACAGGTGACATCAGAAACAGGGGCAATGTAGAGTTGTTTAATGCAGTCTGGTTGCTTTGTCCGCCAAGGTACCAAGGTAGATTCTAACCGAAGAATGTGACCAAATCATCTCAACTCCCTGCAAAGTAAGACAAGATTCAGCATTACTTTCCCCAAGCAGAGTTGGTTCCCTGTCAATCCTGAAAAGGCACAACATTCCCCAGTGGAGTATAGGCATTCGTCAGCAAGCATCCCCGGCAGTCTCGATCTAAGATTGTTCCCCGGCGGAATACGGACACTCCAGTGGAATTAGTATCCCCGGCAGGTCTTAAAGCTTATCCCCAGTAGATTCTGGAAGCTGATCCCCTGCAGAATACGGACGTCTCTCCCGAGCTTTATTCAAAGTTATTCCTCACAAGGGCTTATAACTGGGTTATCCTCAGCTAATTGCCACGGAAGATCGCCCTCAGCAAAGTTCTTTCCATCCCCAGCGGAGTTTATCATCATTATCCCCGGCGGAGTCCATCATTGAAGTCCTCAGCAGGCCTCTCATCAAAACTTCAGCAAAGTATCTCTTCCACAGAGCAATTCCCCGGCCGGTCGTCAAGGATTTATTTTCCTAAGACAAAAATACATTCATACATTTTGCTTACATACATGATAAAGTGCATACAACACTATCTCATGTTGAACATCATAACATCATGCATATCATACATCATGACGTCGCATACAACTTATGTTTTTGCCTTTTCAGGGAAAAAGACAATCCCAAAGACAACTACCTTCAACTGTCACAATTCCAGATTCGATTCCTGTATCTAGCCAGGGCACATCTGAGAGTGATCATTTCCAGACTCGATTCCTGTATCTATCCAGGGCACGTCTGAAGAGTTCAAAGATTCGATTCCTGTATCCAGCCAGGGCACATCTAGCAACTATCGCAATTCCAGATTCGATTCCTGTATCCAGCTAGGGCATATCTGTTGACGACTATTTCCAGATTCGATTCTTGTATCTAGCCAGGGGACATCTGAGAGTGATCATTTCCAGACTCGATTCCTGTATCTAGCCAGGGCACGTTTGAAGAGTTCGAAGATTCGATTCCTGTATCCAGCCAGGGCACATCTAGCAACTATCGCAATTCCAGATTCGATTCCTGTATCCAGCCAGGGCATATCTGTTGACGACTATTTCCAGATTCGATTCCTGTATCTAGCCAGGGCACATCTGAGAGTGATCATTTCCAGACTCGATTCCTGTATCTAGCCAGGGCACGTCTAAAGAGTTCGAAGATTCGATTCCTGTATCCAGCCAGGGCACATCTAGCAACTATCGCAATTCCATATTCGATTCCTGTATCCAGCCAGGGCATATCTGTTGACGACTATTTCCAGATTCGGTTCCTGTATCAAGCCAGGAAAACATCTGTCTTTCTCAAGCACACAAGTTCTCGCTAAGGAATCTCTTATGCGATCAACGCTTCCAAATGGCATCTATAAGCCCATTCCCGACAAGGTTCCGTCACATCTCCAGATGGCATCTATAAGCCCATCTCCCTATCCACCATCTCTCCAAATGGCATCTATAAGCCCATTCCCGACATCACATTGCTGATACTCCAACATGCGAGTGCAAATTTCCGGGCACTCTAGTGTCCAATCTCCTTTGACCCTCGAGTCACGAAAGGCAAACTTGCCAATCTAACTCTTCAGGTTCAAGAAGATTGAACAGGGGCAACTGTTGTACCCCAAAATTTGCCCTCATGTTTCCTCAACATTTTCTCATCACAAAACCCTTGAAGATCAAGACCCAGTTAGGGTTTCCTCTGCTCAAGACTTCTCCTTGCACTGTTGACCCAAATTAGGGTTTGTGTTTGCACAAAGATATTTTGACCAAAAATGCCTAAGATAACTTTCATGTTTCATGTTGGACTCCCAAGTTTATCCATACCAAGTTTCAAGTCTTGATTCCAAATTTTGCACAGTCAATTGGACAGTTGACCTAGAAGTCATCTGTATTGGGAAAAAGTCAACTGTGGCCAATTGACAGTCAAATCTCATGAAAATTGATCCACATCAACATTATGAACTCACATGGACCATTTTATCAAGTTTGGTTCACAATTCCACAAGAAATTTGATCAGATCACCAAAAGGGCAAAATGGTCATTTTTAGGGTATTGACTGCACAAAGGCAATTTTTTACTGTTTGACCTAGCCAATGGCAAACCAAGCTTACATATGGACTCAAAGACATCATGGAATTTTCTTGACATGCTCAACAAGTTCAAAAGATCCCCAAATGCACAAGATTGACAGTTGAATTTCCCAGTCAATTGATCAATTTTGACTGTATACTGAAAAGTCATACTTTGACTTTTTTGGTCAAAATCAAGAGTCAAGATTCATGTTTCATCAAAACATGCCAAATCATGAAACTTGTCCATCAAGAAATCAAAAATTGCAAATTAGGGTTTGAAATGAGAATTTTTCATAACTTAGAATTTTTCTAAGTTATGAAAAACCCTAATTTTTTCCCAACTTTGCCCCACTTTCTCACCAAGATTCATTTGGATTCAAGCAAAGGTCAAAACATGAAAGTTGTAGCTTGTTGCAAAATCTACAACTTTGATTCACAAAGTTTTCCCAAAAGAAGCTTGTATCTCAAGTTACAATTTTTGGAACAAGGGTACCAAACCATTCTTAACTTAGTGAAATTTTGACCTTTTTAGGCGAGGTTTTTACCTAACTTCAAGACCATTTTTAATACACTTCCACTTGGAATTTCAATTTGCACTTCAAAGATGGATTGTAGTACACATTCCAAGCTTTCCAAAATGTCCAAGAACTCATCAAACAACCTCATAACTTGAGAGATTCAAATTTTGCAATATGGCAAAAACTCACTTTTGAATTGGCCAATTTCCATGATCATAACTTGTGCAAATTTCTCAAACCAGCATGCCACTTGATTACAGGCCCTTAAACCATCCAACACTCAATAATTTAATGCATGTTCATTGTGCTAAGGCCTTGTTTCATGAGTTTAAGCATTACATGTTGGATTAGGCCATAAATGGAAAAAGTGAAATAGCCATTTTTGCAAAAGCAAGCTTTATGTCATAATGCAAATCCAAGAAGTACAGATCAAATCTAATTGGTACAAGATTATGAACAAAACACACTGATCAAGGAGAGGTTTTGCAGCATGTTTAGGGGGCCTCTACCTGCCTAGAAACTCAAGTGGCCTTTGCTTGCTTAAGTGTGAAGAAACACATCATAACATCACCAACTTTGATCTCAGCAAAAAAGAAGCCTAAGAAAATATTGTATACACTTTCTAATCATCAAGCACAAGCTAGAACACGAGCAAACAAGGCCCCAAACACTCCCATTCCCAGAATCACTCTCAAACTGCAAAAACAGGGCAGGGTCTGCAGATTGAATCCCACAACTCATTCCTTTCATGCTTCCTTGCTAAAAGCTCATCAAACACATTCCCTAGCATCTCTTGAAGCTAACCAAAGCACAAAACATGACCTGTAACTCCTCTAACCAGTTCCACCATTTTCACTTTCTTGTTTTGCAGTTGAAGGTCCATAGCTCGATTCAAGGTGTTTCAAAGCAAAGTAAGCATTGGAATAGCATCACCATACTTCAGGCAAGCTATACAGATCATTATCTTGCCCTGAAAGCTCCCCCATTGCCAGATAGAACTTCAACTGAACAGGTATCTTTTCGAACTTCTAGCTCTTAGTGTAGGCATCATTAGCTCTAGGTTTATGAATAAGAAGTGTTCTACTCATGCCCCTGAATCTGTACATGCTTTTACTTTTCATTTATTTTGCTTGAGCTGTGAGAATTTAAGGTTTGAACATGGAAGAAAAGTTAGGTCAGGATTTGGGAATGTCAAAATTCTCTCTCATTTCTGAGAGTTAGGATGAGTTCTTTATATATTTAGAATCGTGATTCAATGCTTAACATTTCTTATGTTGTGAGTTTGTGCAAAAGATCAAAGAATCCAGATGTTTGAACTTGGAAAACAGGCGCGCGTTTTGGAACATTTTTTGTATGAAGGTTGAAGAAGAAGCCACATGGGCTGGGCCTGCTTTGTCTTTTCTTTTCACACCCTATTTTCATTTTCATACCCCCTGAGCCCATTATGTTTATTTTCATGTTTTTTTTACTTTTCTTTTTTCATTTTGACTTATTTATTTTTTCTCATAATATTAAAAACATAAAAAATTATTTTTAGACCATTTTTATATTTTTAGGCATTTATTTGTTTATATGAACCATTTGTACATAAATAATATATATATACTATTATTTAGAAAAAAACTAGAAATAATGTAAATATATTTTATTTCTGATTTTCATTTCATTTTTTTTCTCTTTTGAAAATATTTTATACAAAATATACCCTTTTATAAATATTAAATATTATTATTTTTATATACATAATACATATTTAGAAATTAATACATATATATATATATATATATATATATATATATATATATATATATATATATATATATATATATATATATATATATATATATATATATATATATATATATATATATATATATATATATATATATATATATATATATATATATATATATATATATATATTTATTAGTATATTTAGGTTAAAATACAAAAATACCTACATATTTTTCTTTTATTAATATTTGACTTCAAAAAATACTTTTTATAAATATACTCCATTTTATTTTATTTTTTGTATATAATTATTAAATATTATACATATTAAATAGTTAATATACTTATTTAATGAAATTAGGGTTTTACCCTTTAAAACACAAAAAACTCCAAAAATGTTACTTTTTTTTGTTTTGTTTTTTTTTTTGTTTATTGGACATAAAAATATCCTTTTTCCATACATATGAAAACCCTTTTTGCATTTTGCATCTTTATTTTATTTTCCATTTAATTTGTGCAATTAATTATTTTGTAAATATTCCAAAATTGATGTAATAGCTAGGTTTAAATTCCTTGTCTAAATATCCCCCATTTGAACATTTGTACCCCCCTTCCCATATTGTGTTGTAATAGTGTAGGAATTTTACTTTTCGTATTTTAACGCTTTCTAAATATACCATGCTAGAATTAGGGTTTTGTATGCAAATAAAAAGAACAAAATAGTTTGACCTAATTTCAAGATGAATAAGCATGAAAATGGACAACACATATCACACTTGCACCCCTAGGGTATTCCACTTGTTGCCTTCAATAAATGGGCCATATTGCATGTTAGGTTTCTTTGGGTAAAAATAAGCAATCAAATGATCATAGTCCCTCGATGACGCTTTCGAAAAGTTGCCTAAAATGATCAAAGTCCCTTTCAAATAAAAATTGCCCAAAGACACTTAGCACTATTGCAATTATGGTCTAATCGATGACCCGCGCCCGTCCCTTTCACATCCTAACATGAGATTGTCCACCAAATACAATGGTGGAACAAACTTGTTAAAAGGGGTTAAAACATAGCAATAATCTTTGAGAAATTTGGGAGTAGATAACCTCTTAGTTACTTGAATCAAACTTGCAAAAACAAAACACTTGCCTATTTTCTAAAAACCACACTTCACAACACTTTCAAAAAACAAACTTTCAAAAACAAATGAAAACCTTTTTAAAGACATACACCTTTGAATACATCCCAACATGGATCATTACAAAGGTTGCCACCATATTGGCCTCTTTTCAAAACAATTTTCAAACCCACACACGCACAAAGCACCATTTCAAACAATTGAAAAATAAGGCAAGTTGATCTAAGCAAGTAACTAAGAGCCCATGGATAACCATGGATAGAAAGGGTGCTAATACCTTCCCTTTCTATAATCTACTCCCTGAACCCAAGAAAACATCTCAAAGGTTTTTGCTGTGCTTTTTAACCTTTCCTTAGGATAAAATAAAAAGTCGGTGGCGACTCTTGCTCAACCGAAACATTTGCAAAAACAAACGCAAAACCATAGTCAGTTCTCCCACCGTATCACACAACCCATTGTGGATAGGATGTAACTGCAAGAAAGCCAGCATTTAACTGCTTCAACACTTCAGCTTTGATCTTTTCAGACATGTCGGGCCTCATTCGGTAGACTTTCTGTTTAACTAGTGGACAGTCTTCTCTTGTAGGGAGACGGTGAACCACAATATCTGTATCGAGTCCCGGCATGTCTTCGTAGGACCAGGCGAAGATCTAAACATATTCATTCAACAGCTGAACTAGGCGCTCCTTGACACTTGGCTCCAGGTTGGCACCCACTCTAATTTCTTTTCTGTCTTCCTCAGTTCCCAAGTTGATAGTCTCTAACAACTCCTCGTGAGGTAGAATAGCCCTTTCTTCCTGTTGTAGCAGTCTAGCCAATTCTCCAGGCACTTCACAGTCTTCATCACCTTCGTATTCGACATGATTGACCAGATCTTCTGAGTCACTAAAGGCCATAGAAGAATTGTTACCCATGGAATCCATAGTGGATGGGTACCTGCATTGGTGAGTGTGGGTGTGTGTAAGGGATAGCCACCTTTAAACAAATAAAATGTAAAAAGAAAGAAAATGAACACAAAAGTTTATATGTGAAAACGTCCATGATTCATTAAAATGGCATATGAAGATGAAAAATCAAACCCTTACAAATGGACCTATGTACCTCGGGTAAGGCACAAGGTTAAAAGTGTACGAATTGTTTAAGAATTATTACAAACCAACAGAAATATTCAAAAGATAAATTACTGATTTATGAAAGTAATGGGAATAAAATCCTTTGCCTCTCAGTTGTTTAGTCCTCCGCCTACAGTTGGAAAGATC
Organism: Vicia faba; assembly: GCA_948472305.1. NCBI lineage: Eukaryota > Viridiplantae > Streptophyta > Magnoliopsida > Fabales > Fabaceae > Vicia > Vicia faba. The sequence continues at coordinate 1,199,433,064 of OX451737.1, read as the reverse complement.
CAGTCTTCAAAGTTGCTCTCCTATTCACCATCTTCCAAAGCATGAACTCCATGATGAGTGATATTCACCAGTGGCCCTCCAGCCCGAGAGCGATGCACAACCTTCTGACTAGCAGCAGTGAAACCCAAGCCGAACTTATTTGTCTTGTAAGGAAAATCTGGCAGCTGACCCCATATTGTGCTTCCTCCTTCCTCAATCACAGCCTTCGCATCTTTAAGGGATGACATCCGGGACACAGGTTTGGTAATGACGAGTACAGAAGGCACTGCTGCAATTTCCTGAGTTACCTCCTCAAAATGCTAAAAGGGGGTTTCGATGAATTCACCATCCAATTCCACATAGCGGAAAGAATTAAGATGGCTTATCATGTATTCCTCTTCACTGCGAACTGTCACAATTTTCCCCTGAACAGGGTACTTGAGCTTCTGATGCAGATTTGAAGTGACGACTCCAGCATGATGAATCCAGGGTCTTCCTAACAAGCAAGAGTAGGAGGGACGGATGTCCATGACATAGAATATGGAATTGAAGGTTTCAGTACCCACTTTAATCGGGATGTCCACCTCCCCGTGGACCATCCGTTTAGAACCATCAAAGGCTCTGACAATGATGTTGCTGGGCTTCAAAATTAGACCTTCACAATCTAGTCTATCCAATGCCTTCTTTGGTAAGACATTCAGCGATGAACCAGTGTCCACCAGAACATGTGCAAGAGTAGTCCCTTTGCATTCTACCGATACATGCAGCGCATCATTATGCTTTCTCCCCTTAGATGTTAAATCGGCATCAGAGAAGCCAAGACCGTTGTCGGCTGTTAGGCTAGCTATACACTCCTGGAACTGGTCCGTGGAGGTTTCCTGAGGCATGTGGGCTGTCTTCAAGAATCTGATCAAAGCTTTTGCATGAGCTTCGGAACAGAGCAACAGGGCCAGCATAGAGATTTTTGAAGGGGTTTGCCCTAGTTGTTCTACGATATCATAGTCGCTTTTCTTAATTATTTTTAAAATCTCCTCCATTTCCTTTTGAGTGGTCTCGGGGATGACCAAAGGCTGAGCCCTCGTCCTGACGGGCGCTTCTTGGATCCCCTTACCTTTATCAACAGCAACAGCAGAGGGTACAACTACGGGAGTAACAATTTCTTCAATGACTGGAGTTCGCACAGATATATTGACCGGAACAGGAGTAACCTTAGGAGCATTTAAGGGTCCGAAGATTGCCCTTGGAGGAGCAATCTCCGGAGAGAAAATTCTTCCGCTGCGGGTGATTTTACTCGTCCCAGCAATATTTCCTATGTCAGGAGTGTCTTCATCGGAACTTTCTTCAACTGATTCAATCTGCTTAACACCGTGGTAGAAGATCTCTCCTCCATAATTCCACGGTATTAATTTGTTGGAATTGTATGGGATACGCCCCGGCATAGTTATCTTCAGAGGTACAATCTTTGGATCAGATGTAATCTTAACAAGTCTTTTGGAGACCTTGGAAAGATTGGCGGAAATGGTAATTATAGCAACATCGTTGATAGGAGTCGGAGTAACAGGAGTTTTCTCAAAGAGGATTTCTTGATTATCCATTAGGCGTTGGATGCCTAATTTCAACAACGGACAATCGGATTGTAAGGACGAATAAAGGTAGAAATCTTTTCCACAGCCCGAGAAAATCCCGGCTTTCAACAGATTCATCTTGATTATTGGTAACAGAGTCATCAAATCATCAACAGCAGCAACATAAAGATCTTCTTCAACATCATGGACATTGTGACCATGTTTTGGCATAGGAGCAGAGATCACGTTAGGCTTTTCAGGGGCATCTAATTCCACCTCTTTAGCATCTATCAAGTCCTGGATCTTATTTTTGAGGGCCCAACAATTGTTGGTGTCATGCCCCAGGTTGTCTGAATGATAAGCATACTTCGCATTTGAATGGTAGTAGGGAGAAGATGTATTCGGATTCTTTGGCGCCTCTTTCAAGCTTGCAGGGTTTAACTTCAACAGATGAGGGATAACCTGAGCAGGTGTCATATTGATCCGGGTGAATTGCCGTGCAGGCCTTTCCACCCTTGCTTGGTTGGTTCTGGGTTAACTATTTTGAGGTTGATCAGCTGCAGACTTTTGAATCATTACAGCCCCCACCGCTGGCTGGTGCTCAACTCTTCCTTGACTTCTCTGGGAGTAAACAGTTGAGACTTCTTTCTTAGCAGGAAAGGTCTTTTTTATAGCAGCGGAAGCAGATGCATCCTTTTGAATTTTACCGCTCTTGATTCTGGCTTCAACTCTTTCACCAGTCAGAATTAACTCGGTGAACCCCGCAGACGAATTCCCTATTAAGTGATTAAAGAATGGACCTGACAGGGTCCCCGAAAACATATCCACAAGCTCTCTCTCAGACAATGGTGGCTCAACCCTTCCAGCCAAGTCCCTCCATTTCTGGGCATACTCCTTAAAGCCTTCATTAGAGACCATACCCATACTCTGTAATTGAGTACGAGTAGGTGCTAAGTCCGCATTATATTGATATTGTCTGTAAAAGGCAGCAGCCAAATCCTCCCAATTGTGCACATCAGACCTCTCTAGCTGGTAGGACCAATCTAGTTGTGTCCCCGAAAGACTATCCTGGAAGAAATGAACCAACAGATCCTTATCAGAAGAATGAGGTTGGATCTTTCTGACGTAAGACCGTAGGTGCATCTTTGGACAAGACAAACCATCGTATTTGGAAAATGTAGGCACCTTAAACTTAGGGGGAATCAAAATCCCAGCAACCAAACCTAGCTCCTCGAAGTCCATCCCAGGCACTCTTTGTACCTCCATAGCTGCCAGACGCTCTTCCAGATTCTTGTATTTGTCATCTACAAGAGGGTACTGCTACTCAGAATAATCTTCATCCTCTTCTTCTTCTTCTTCTTCCTCAGACTCGAAGGGCACTGCAGCTCCATTTCCTTTTCCTACCCCCTCATCAGATGTTGAGGGGAAATCCAGGACCCTTCTAGTTTGGTTCTCAAATATTCTTCCCATAGTAGCCACATCAACTTTTTTCTTTTTCTTTTTCTCCTTTTCTTTTTCCAGTAGGCCTTTGAGCTCCTCCTGACCCTTTGCCAAGGTCATGAGTAGTTGTTGGAACTGTGAATTCTGCGCTTGTAATTCTTTGACCGTCTGCTCTATATCCATCTTGCTGAAATAAACAACAGAGAGATAAGGAAACCTGGTGCAAAGACCTGCTTATACATATGATGAATGATATGTTATTCATGTAATGCATTCAAGGATTCAGAAATTCAAATTTGTTGTAAACAAAAAAGAACGCACGTCATATTAATAAGATAGAATTTGTTAGTACATAAGTTCCCCATGGGCAAAATAATACAAAATTCTAAGGTAAAAAGACTTTGCGCATCCTCTTTGGTGCGATGTAGGTGTTGAGAGTCTGCTCTTCATGGAGTTGACGAGTAAGTTCTAAAACCTTCTTCTCACTGGCGCAGAATTGGGCTTCAAAAGTATTGTGTTCTCCCTTGAGCTGTATCCAACTCCTTTGCAAATCTTCCAATGATGTTGGCATGTCAGGATGTAGGAGGATGTATGGAACCTCTCCTTCTATAACAGGCTCTTTGATCACAGGGAGAATGTAGGGGTAAGGCATCATAAGACTCTGGGCGCGGGTTCGTACCCACTTGAGGTAAGGCTCAAGGGGGATGGAATTCTTATGTCCCAGTGTCTTACTGTCCACTTTGTTGGGCATCCTTCAGGCTCGGATAAACCTTTGTCGAAGTCCTTGAGCGTCGTTGTCGAAGTCAAAAACCAAGTCTGGAATCAGAATGTCATGTGGGCCATCCCTTCGGGCATACCCAAATTGTCTCAAAGCCAAGCAGGGGTTGTAGGTAATGCCTCCCCTAATGCCAAGTAGTGGGACATTAGGGAATTCCCCACAACGATCAATGATGATGACATTTTCTCTTGACCGAGAACACCAATGAACATCTGAATGTGTAAGGGTCATCAACCGTTGTGACCACCTCAAGCCTTGCTCATTCTTCAAGACTGACTGGGGAAGGTGAGAAATAAACCACCTGGCTAGAAGAGGAGTACAGCACATAAGAACACCTCTTTTCCTCATTGTTCGTGTGTGAAATGAGTGGAGGATGTCCCCAAGTAAAGTAGGCACAGGATTCCAAGAAATAAAAATCTTGACAACATTCACATCTATATGTTGATCAGGGTTTGGGAACAAGACCAACCCATAGATGAGAAGAGCCACGATCTCCTCAAAAGCTTACAGATCTAAAGAATTCCAGCAGTCTTGTGCCTTCTCAAACAGAAATTTTGCCAAGAAACCTTTAACACCACTTTTGGTTTCCCAATGACCTTTGACATCAGATGGTTGCAAGTGTAGGGCTTGAGCAACATCTTCAGGCTTTGGATCTCTTTCTGTACCGTTGTAGGGTAGTTGATAGAGAATAGGAATCCTCAAGAGTTGAGAAAATTCCTCCAAAGTAGGCACTAGTTGGTAATCAGGAAATGTGAAGCAGTGGTATAGGGGGTCAAAGAACTGGAAGAGAATTTTCACCACATCTTCTTCAATGTTGGAGTTGACCAAGTTGAGAAGTATACCATGTCTTTCAGTGAAGGTAGAATTCTCTGGAATTTTGGAAGCAAGCTCCTTGAGTAGAGGAGGAATTCTCACAAGGTTGACCTGGATTGTTTTCCTGCAGAGTGATTCCATAACCTACAAAACAGGAACAAAGATGAAGATCCAAAATCCTTGAAATGGTTAGTGGATGCATATGATGCTTCATGATGTTCATGATGTATGCACAAGAATATGTACAAACAAATCACACAAGATCCTAGTTTCGGGCTTGCATGGGGTTTCATAGGTAAGTACCCTCTTGAAGTTTAGTTGGCTCAACCTGTCCTATAAATAGTAACCGGGTTCTAAGGAGCTCAATATCACTGGATTATTTTATGTGTTCATTGTTTCAGTTTAGCCATTTTACTGGCGACCGAAATATTCCAAGAAAACAACCCTCAATGAGTGTAGTATCGAGTATCTACCAACTTTAGACTGCACCAAAGTCGGTCATCTCACTACTCCTAATAAGGCCAAGATGGTCAAGTAAAGGTTCTAAAAGTCCATTAGTGCTTCATGACATCACTCAACGGCCCCTTATTCTCTTTGATTAACTCAAAGGCTATCGGTACCCACAAATATGTCGCACTAATATAGCTATTGCTTCAACCATGTCGGTATACCCCGCACAGTTTCCATAATGTATTGTTATTTACCTAGGAATGTTTCCCAAATCTTGGTGGAGGATTTCAAACCCAAACAATAGAACTAAATGTAAAGCAGTCAAGTCAATCAATATAAGCATGTAAAGGTGATCTAAAACCCTAAGGTAACCCCCCTTTTTCAGTTTTCCCCAGCATAGTCGCCAGTTCTATGATACGGTGGGAGAACTGACTTGAGGTTTGCTTTTGTGTTTGCAAATGTTTCGGTTTATCAAGAGTCGCCACCAAATTTTTATTTTATCCAAAGGAAAGGTCAAAAAGCACAGGAAAGACCTTTGACATATTTTCTTGGGTTCGGGGGGTAGATTATGAAAAGGGAAGGTGCTAGCACCCTTTTCATCCAAGGTTTTCTATGGGCTCTTAGTTACTTGTTTAGATCACTTGCTTTTGCTTTTCAATAGTTTGAAATGGTGCTTTGTGTGTAATTTTGAAAGTATTTTGAAAAGAGGCCATCGTTGTGGCAACCTTTGTAATGATTCTTGTTTGAATGTATACAAAGGTGTATTGTCTTTTGAAAAATGTTTCAATGTTTGAAAGTTTGTTTTGGGAAATGTTTTGAAATTGTGATGTGATGTGTTTTTGAAAATAGCAAGGATGTTTTCAAGTTTGATCAAGTAACTAAAAGCATATACCCTATCTACTCAAAGATCTTTCCTACACATTTTTAACCCTTTTACATTGTTGTTTTACCATTGTATTTGGTAAATAACCTTGTATTTGGATGTTAAACGGGACAGGCGCGGGTCATCGTATTGACCATGATAGCAATAGTGCTAAGTATCTTTAGCAAATTTTTGAGGGACTAGATCATTTTTTGTATAGGCAACCAAAATAGCGTTATCGAGGGACTATGATCTTTTGTTTTGTTTTTGTTATGCCAAGATACTCAACATGCATACCATGGCCATTTTTAAGGCAACAAGTGGGTGAAACCCTAGGGGTGTTTGTGTGCATTGTGTTGTCATTTTCATGCTTTTTGTCTTGTGTTTAGTCAAGCTATTTGTTTGATTTTGGATTTTTGCATACAAACCCTAATCTCTATCACGCATATTTGAAAGTTATAAATGCGTAAAAGTAAATCTACAACTATTACAACATTGATATGGGGAGGGGGATACAATTTTGAATAGGGGATTTATTTGCAAGAAATTGAAATCCTAAGATTATTACAACCATATTGAATTCTTTGTTCAAATAAATAAATATACAATATTTAAATATGCAAATAAATATGAATATGCAAAAGTGATTTTTTTGTATTTTTATTTTATGTATGTGAAAATAAAATATTTAATGTATTAAAAATAAGAAAATAAAAATAATAATTTTTATTAAGGGATGGAAACCCTAATTTGTTTTAAGAAAATATACATGTATTAATTATATTATTTATGCATTTATGTACAAATAAATAAAAATAATATATACAAATGTTAGAAAATAGAAATATGTGAGAGAAAAAATATTATTTAAGTATATAAATAATTAAAAAAATAAAAATATAATATTTTTATAATATTTACAAGTTTTTCTATTTAAGAAAATAAAAGTATATTATTTAACAATTATTTCTATGTCCAAAAAATAATAAATAATAATTAAATAAAATGTGAAAATTTATGAAAATATTTTTAGGAATTTTTAATGTTTAGAAAAATAAAATAAAGTCAGAAATGAAAAAGAAATAGAAAAATATGCAAAAAATAAACAAATGGGCTGAGGGGTGTAAACAGCAAGTCAGGGGGTGTCAAAAGCATGGAACAAAACAGGCCCAGCCCACTTGCTTCATCTTCAACCTTGTGACAAACAAAAACGCGCGCTTGATGTTCAAATCTGGAAATCCTACATATGTGCTCTAAAGCAAAAATTTGCAACATGAAAGTTATAGAGCATGATCATATGATTCTAACCATATAAAAAACTTAACCTAACTCTCAAAGACCAGAGAGAATTTCTCTGGCCCTAATTTCTAACCTAGCTTTTTCAGAAAGTTCATCATTCAAATTCTCCCAACACAGTTAACTTAAATGAAATCTATGCATATGTACAGCTTAAGGGCAATGAGTACTATATTTTTTATTCACAAACCTAAGCCTAATGATTCCTAAATAGAGAGATAGAAAGTTAAAAAATACCTGCTTCAGTTGAACTCGGGTATGGCAATGTAGGGGTTTTCAGTGAGGCCTGAGATGCTTGTGAGCTTGCTTGAACTTCCTCTGACCTTCCCCAATGCTTAGTTTGCTTTGAACTTGCTTGAATAAGCCTGTAGAAGTCAACCTGCACAATCAGAATTCAGAAATGGTGAAGTGCGTAAATGGAGTTACAATCACTGGCCAATGGTTGGGAGAGCTTAGGTGGGTTGTATGGAGTGTGTTGGAAGAGGTTTGGGGCAAAACGCACGAGTAGTTTTTGAGATGAAGGTGAAACTGCAGGAACTGCCCTGTTTTGCAAGAAAATGGGGTTTTGGTGTTTTGGAAGGCTTGAGGACTTGCTAGCTCATGCTTTAGACTTAGTGTGATATGCCAAACTTGTTTGGAATGGTTACAAGAGTTGGTTTTATCAGATTGCCCAGTTCTCTCATTTTTGCAAGTTGACTTGGCTTTTAAGGAAAGTGTGAAGTGATCAAACAAAGAGCTTGTACAGGCCTCCTTCCTAGCTGCACAAAGTTGTTGTACTTTGCCCTGAGTTTGTGGAGTTGGTATGCTGCAAAAATCTTGGTGCAATGCTCAAGAGAAACAAATTGACTTAAAGCCAACTTTACCAAAGTGGCAATGCTACCTTTTTGCCATTTTTAGATTAATTCAATGTGTAATCTTCCATTGATCAGAATAATTCCTTAAACCATTGAATTTGCATTCAATTTTTGAGTGTGGAAGGGTTTAGATACCTGTAAACAAGTACAAACAAGGCTGGATAGAAATTGTAACTTGTAGCATAGTGAAAAATGCCATGGATCAAAGTGACATTTTGCCAAATTCAAACCTTCGATTCTCCCTAACCATAAATGATTTTGGAGAGTTCTTGGACATTTTGGAAAGCTTGTAACATGCTATACAATTCATATTTGAAATGAATTTTGATATTCCAAGTGGAACTATGTGAAAAATTTCCATGAAGATAGGTCAAAATCCTGCCTAAACTAGGGCAAAATTTCACTAAGTTAAAAGTTTCATGGACCCTTATTCCAAAAATCATAACTTGAGATACAAGCATTATTTGGGAAAACTTTGTGAATCAAAGTTGTATATTTTACGGAGGACTACAACTTTAATGTTAGAGGTTTTGTTTGAATCCAATTGCATCATGGTGAAAATGTTGGGCAAAGTTGGGGAAAAATAAGAAAATTTCATAACTTAGAAAATTTCTAAGTTATGAAATTTTTCAATCTTAAAACCTAATTTGCAAAATTAGGTTTCTTGGTGAACAAGTTTCATGTTTTGACACATATTAATGAAAAATGATCCTTGGCACTTGATTTTGACCAAAAAGTCAAAGTTTGACTTTTCAGTGTACAGTTGATTTTTAATCAGTTAATTGGAAAATTCATTTGTCAATCCAATGCTTTTGAGATCTTTTGAACCTTGTGATTAGGTCAAGATGATTCCATTTAGTCCTTGAATCCATGCTTAAACCCAATTTGCCATTGGCTAGGTGAAAATCAGAAGTTGCCCTTCTGCAATCAAAACCCTAAAAATGACCATTTTGCCCTTTTGATGATCTGATCAAATTTCTTGAGGAGTTGTGGTCTAAACTTGATCAAATGGTTCATATGAGTCTATAATGTTGATGTGGATAAAAAATTATGAGGTTTGACTGTAAATTGGCCACAATTGACTTTTTCCCTAATATACCTGATTTCTAGGTCAATTGTCCAATTGACTGGGCAAAAATTTGATTCAAAGCTTGAAACTTGGTATGGGCAATCTTATAAGTCCAATATGAAGTATGAAAGTTACTTTGAGCATTGGAAGTCCAAAAATCCTTGTGCAAACTCAAACCCTAATTTCAGGTCAACAGTGCAAGGAGATGTCTTGAGCAGAGCAAACCCTAATCTGGTCTTGAGTCCAAAGAGTCTTGTGAGGGGAAATCTTGATAAAATGAGAGGGAAAATTTTAGGATACAAAAGTTTCTCCTGTTCAATTTTTTTGAACCTGAAGAGTTAGATTGGCGAGTTTGCCTTTCGTGACTCGAAGGTAAAAGAGGATTGGACACTAGAGTGCCCGTAAATTTGCACTCGTCAAAAATGTAGCTGAGGAAATGGGCTTAAATATGCCATTTGGAGATGGTAGATTCTTGCTGGAGATGGGCTTAGAGATGCCATCCAAGACTATTTGTTGAAAATCAGGAGAATGAACATCAGAATGGTATCCATATCTAGAACGTATCTGAGTTGAGATTTGTATGAGTAGCAGAATGACTTCCATGTCTTGGAGTGTATCTGAATTCCGAATAGGAGACAGATTGACATCCGTGTCTGGAGCAACTCTGGGCTGGGGAAAAGGTTTGAATGAGTGATAGAATGGCTACCGTGTATGGAGCGTATCTGGACTGTATCTGAAGTTGAGATCTGTATGAGTAGCAGAATGACTTCCATGTCTTAGAGTGTATCCGTACTGTAACTGGGATCTGAAAAAATGACAGAATGACTTCCGTGTCTGGAGCAACTTGGGCTGGGGAAAAGGTTTGAATGAGTGACAGAATGGCTACCGTGTATGGAGCGTATCTGGACTGTATCTGAAGTTGAGATCTGTATGAGTAGCATAATGACTTCCATGTCTTGGAGTGTATCCGTACTGTAACTGGGATCTGAAAAAATGACAAAATGACTTCTGTGTCTGGAGTGTATATGAACTTGAAGTTGATAGTTAAATCTGAATGAGAAATAGAATGGCTTCCATGTCTGGAGCGTATCTAATCTGTATCTGATTGCTGACGTCTGAATGCGTGACAGAATGGCATCCTTGTCTCGTGCGTATCCGTATTGTATCTTGACTTTGAATTCTGAATGAGTAATAGAATGGCCTCCATGTCTGGGGTGTATCCATACTGTATCTGAATAAGAGATCTGAATGAGTAACAGAATGACTTCCGCGTCTGGAGTATATCTGTACTGTATCTGAAATCTTTGAATATTTGTTAAAGGTAGCTTTTAATCTTATCTGAAAAGGGTAAAATATGGCCATAGATCTTTATTTGCCTTATATTTATTTTGTATTATTTTGTTAACAATTAACACGCTTGGTTCAGTGGGCAAGGTAGAGCATGATAAGGCTTCAATCTAAAAGGGGGTGGGCTCGATCCAGCCCTTTTGTAAAGTTAATTTTCACTAATTTGTGTCTTCATATCCAATGCTCCAGGTCTCTACGCGCTCCTCGTGCACTTCCATCACCATACCACAAGATCTCATCATATTCAGATCTAACACATGCAGACCATGGTGAACCCTCAAACGTGGCCAGCACTGGATCCAAATGCCTGATTGGGCCAAAGGATTTGGGCTCAATGAAATTCAACTTCACACCCCCTAATCTGCTTTCACCACAGGCCCAATTACTTTCTTTCTTTATTTTCTTTTGTTTTACTTGATTAATTTCTTTTTACAAAACAACAAAAAAAATCATTTTTTTTTATTTAATCATAAAATCCAGAAAACCACAAAAATGTAGAATTAGGTTTGTTTTTTTTTTGGAAAATAATTAATTTAATTATATTTACTTGATTGTTTTCATAATTAAAATTAATTAGACAAATTAGGTTTAATTCACAAATATTTATTTTTTTCAATAAAATACCAAAAAATATTTTTCTTTAATTAATTAGATTTAGGTTAAGATTTCAAATATTTTTCTCAATAATAAAATACAAAAAAATATTTTCTCTTTAATTGATTAGATTTTTAGAATTTAAACTTTGATTCCCGTATTTAATTCTCGCGTGTAATATTTTATATTTTATTTTCCAATTATTGTATTTGCTTCGAGTTTGTAATAATTTTTAATTAGGGCTTACCGCATATTATTTACTGTTTAATCCCCAGTTTTTGGTTATGTAAACCCCTCCCCGAGGCCTTGTAATAGCGTAGGACTCTTTTATTTTCTCGCTTTTACTTTATATGCTTGTATATAATTGTTAGAAACACTACTGTACACTTGCACCTTTAGGGTATGCCTCACTTGGTTGCCTCGGAAAACAATGATCATGTTCCTCGAACGTAGGGATATCTTAGCAAAGACCCTCAGTATAAAAGTCATCATAAAAGATCATAGTCCCTTATTGTCCCTCGAGTTGCCTACGAGAAATTATCTGGTCCCTCGATGTTGCCTACGAATATATGATGACGGTCCCTTCGAAATGCTAAGGTATCCTTACATGTTGCCTTCAATGACCATAACGTCCCTTTCAAATGTCCCTTAAAACTCCAACGATGGAGCTACCTACTCCTTAATAGTAGGATAGCATTGTCTAAAGGAAATAAGAAAACGAACAGCCTTTTTCGAGTAGGTAGAAAATCTTAAGTACTTGCTCAAAACAATAAAAACTCTTTCCCACAAACACTTTCAAAACAGTTTTCAAAAACAACTTCGTCACACTCTTGAGGAAAGATACAAGGGTTACCATGGAGTTAAACAAAAACTTTTCAAAACATACACAAGAAATTTCAAAATGAGCAAGTAGCTAAGAGCCCGTGGAAAACCACATATGGAAAGAGAGCTAACACCTTCCCTTTCTATAATCTACCCCCCTTACTCAAAAACATCTCGAAAAAAGTTTTTTTTCTGTTCTTTTTACTTTTCCTTTGTTGGATGAAATAAAAGTAGGTGGCGACTCTTGCTTACCGCAACATTTGCAAACAAAACGCAAACCAGTATAACAGTCGGTTTTGCCACCGTATCACAACCTTCTTCTCACGTTGAGGATGACAGACTTTTTCTTCTTCTTTCTCTCTTTGGTGAAGAGTGTTTTCAGATCTTCCTGTCCCTGGGCCAAGTTCATGAGCGCTTGTTGGAACTGAGCATTTTGAGCTTAGAGATCTTTAATAGTTTGCTCTAGAGCCATCTCTACTGAAATAAACAGTAAGAAGATAAGAAGACATGTATGGGAGAAACCTATCATGATATGATGCATGGTATGTGGATGTATATTTTCAAGGATCTCGCGGGGTAAACACAAGAAGATGTTAGAATTTGAACATTGATTAACATCTTTGATTGGAAAACATTGTATCGGTGGATGTCCTTCCACGAGAATCGAGCTCACCGTGGTCATAGCCCTTGACTCAAGTTATACGTTGACCTTTAACAACATTTGATTAGAGAACGAATCCTTTTGCCCCTTGATAGGCGCCTGGCTCAACATGACCCTGCATCACAGGCCCTTGAGATCCTTGAAATAGTTATTGAAAATGCTATGGTATGATGTTTATGATGTTATGTACAAGTAAGCAAGTTGTTATGTACACACAAAGCAGACAAGTCCTTAGGTTTAGGCTTGTATGGAGTCTTATAGGTAAGTACCCTTTGAAGTTTAGTTGGCCTAACTTGTCCTAGTAATAGTAACTGGGTTCTAAAGGATCTCAATATCACTGACCTTTCTTTTAGGCATTGTATCAGCACAATCAATCTTTTCTTGCGGTCGAGATATCCAAAAAGTCTAATCTCAATGAGTGTAGTATCGAGTATCAACCAATTTTCAGCTTTCCACCAAAACCGGTTATCTCACTACGTCCTAATGACCAAGTTGTTCAATTAAGGTTCTAAGGTCAGTTAGTTCTTCATGACGCTGCTCAGCGGCCCCGTATTCTCTTTGATTCAACACAAGGGATACCGGTACCAACAAATGTGTCACAATAACGTAGCCATTGTTTCAACCATATCGATCTACATCGTACAGTCTCCACAATCTATTGCTACTTACCTAAAAGGTGTCCCAGATCCGGGTAGAGGATCAAAGTAAACCCAAACAAGGAACCAAAATGTAAAGCAAGAAAATCAAACAAGGAAAGCAAGTAAAGGTGATCTAACCCTAAGGTAACCCCACTTTTAAGTTATTTCCCCAACAGGGTCGCCAGTTCTGTAATACGGTAGGAGAACTGACTTGGGATGTTTTGCGTTTGATCGCAATTATTGCGGTTAGCAAGAGTCACCATCGACTTTTCTTTTATCCAAAAGGAAAGGTGGAAAATAACAGGAAATACCTTTGAGATTATTTCTTGAGTTCGGGGGGTAGATTATGAAAAGGGAAGGTGTTAGCACCCTTTTCATCCATAGTTATCTATGGGACCTTAGTTGCTTGCTAGATCACTTGCTTTGTTTGAAGTGTGCTTTTGTGGTGGTTTTTTGAAAGTATTTTTGAAAATTGCCTTTGTTAAGGCAAACTTTGTAATGGTTCTCATTTCGTAAGAACGTATACAAAATGTTAGACATTTGAAAATATTTCATGTTTTGAAAGTGTTTGGTGTGTGTTTGCAAGGATGTTTGTTTTGAAAGTGAGCAAGCAACTAGGAACATTTCTACCTACTCAAAAGTCTTTTGTTCATTTGTCTCTTCCTTTGATATTGCTATCCTACCATTGATTGGTAAGAAGCCTTATCTTTGGATGTAAAGGGACGGGTGTGGGTCATCGTATAGTCACGATAGCAATGTTGTGAGATATCTTAGCATTTCTCTTTAAAGGACTAAGATCATTTGTAAGGCAGCATTTGAAGCGTCATTGAGGGACTATGATCTTGTATTTGTTTTGCTAAGACATCTCACATGCATAACATGACCATTTTTTAGGCAACGAGTGGAGTTAACCTTAGGGGTGCATGTGTGGATAGTTTGTTTGATTTGCATGCATTTAGTATTTGATTAGGATTGTCTACTTGTTGTTTTTATCTTCCCATACAAATCCTACGTTACTATTAATTATATGAAATCGATAAATTGTGTAAAGTAAATATTCTACGCATTTACAATCATTAGGGGGATGGGGTGTACAAATTTACAAATGGGGATTGCAAGAAATTAAAGTCCTAATTATCTATTACAACCATATTGAAATAATGTACAAGAAATGTAAAATGGACCTGTTTTGTTTTTGTTAAGAAAAGAAATAAGTTTTCTTAAGAAAATATTTTTGATCTTTTGGTTTTAAAAGAGATAAAATAAAGTATGTGAATATAAAAATATTTTTGGTGTTTTTGATTATTAAAGATAAAATAAAATAATAAGAGGAAAAGGGGTCAGAATCACCACGTTGCTGAAATAAGAGGGAATAGAAGTTCTGACTGTGATACGCTGCAAAATCAGAAATAACATGTTAGTAGAAATGGGGAAGGTCAGAAGTTCTGGGTCTGGGTACACCGAAGTTCTGAGGTTGTTGGGAATTAAGGAAAGCCTAGAAGTTCTGGTCTAGGAATATTGTCTGACAAATAAATGGGTGAAAATGTCAATAAATAAACCTAAAAAGATGCTTCTGGGGCTAGAACCCAGGACCCTTAGCACTAATATCTTATGCGCATGCTTTCTACCACTGGGGTGGTTGTACATCTGGTATTAGAAGCAAAAGCATAAACATGTATCACAAAGCAAACTCTGATGATTAACTTCATCTCCTTCTCTATGCTAGTCAGAGCATCTGCAACTTAGTCATTTCTCAACAAAAAAATGGAAAATGCAAACATAGCAGTTATGGAAAATTTCATCATGTTTCAGAAATATAAGGTATCAGAACTATAAATCAGAAGCAAGCATGGATTTTTGCTAATCCTAATTCTGAATCCTAATTTCCTCAAGAAGTTTTGAACTGAAGTTCTTTCTACTTAGGCAAAAATACATGAAATCTATGAATATGTACAGAATCAGGGTCGGGATGTTTACATTGTATTTTTGAACATGCAAGTCTAACAATACCTAAGTAATATGATGAGAGTGAGCAGAAGCTTACCTTGCAGCTGGAAAATGTTCTGCGAACTAGATCTTGGTTTTGACTGCTTGTGATGTTCTGATCAACTTCCTCACGTGCTCAGCGGGCTGGAACAACCTTTAACTTGGGCTATGAATGGCTGGAAAATTCTGGAATTGCCAAGAAGCAAAGTTCTGACTCTTTGAGGCAGAGATTGATAGAGAACTTGTTACAGTCTGAAAACGAAATTTGGAACGACTTCTAAATGTGTATTAGAAACTGTGTTGATAATTTGGTCAAGAAACACTTGAGGAAAATTGGAGTTTGAAAGTAAAAATCAGAAACTAGCAGGTTTTGTATATGTATTTGCAGTTTCGAATTCTTAGAATTTTTAGCAAGGTTTCAAGGATTTTTATTTTCTGATGTACCACAAAATTTTCTCTCTCATTTATCAAGTATTTTCTCACAAGATTTCCTTTGATTCAAGACTGCACAAGGGTTGATCAGCTCAAGACACCTCCTTAAGCACTGATGACTGAAATTAGGGTTTGAGATTGCACAAGGATAATTGAACTTTTAATGCCTCATATGACTTTAATGGATCATTTTGTACCCTCAATATTGCTCATGTCAAGTTTCAAGTCTTGGATCACATTTTTGCTCCGTCAATTGATCAATTGACCTAAAAGTTAACTGTATTGGGGGAAAAGTCAATTATGGTCAATTTACAGTCAAACTTCATAATTTTTTATCCATATCAACATTATGAACTCCTATATGTCATTTGATCAAGTTTGGATCATAATTCCTCAAGAAATTTGATCAGATCATCAAAAGGGCAAAATGGTCAAAATTAGGGTTTTGACTGAGAAAGGGCAATTTTTTATTTTTGACCTAGCAAATGGTTATTTGGTTTGAGACATGATCTCAAGGTTTAAAAATCATAATTTTTACCTAATGTTATGACTCAAAACATCCCTCAAGATCAATTGATTGATAGTTGATTTTCAATCAACTAATCAAAAGTCAATTGTACACTGAAAAGTCAAACTTTGACTTTTTGGTCAAAATCAAGTATCAAAGATCACAATTCATCAAAACATGTCAAAATATGAAACTTGTTCATCAAGAAATCAAAAATTCAATATTTCATTTTGAAAAGTCAAAGTTTCCAAACTTAGAAATTTTTCTAAGTGTTGGAAACTTCATATTTTTTTCACAACTTTGAGCCATGTTTTCACCATGATACAAGATGATTCAAGGGAAACTTCCAACATGAAAGTTGTAGATATCAATGAGATATAAAACATTTCTTTACACAACTCCTCCTAAAAATGTTTGGATCTCAAGTTATTAATCCATGAAATCATGGTCATGAAACTAAAACACTTAGTGAAATTTTGAGCATTTTGGTCAGGATTTTGACCTAACTTCTGAGCTAAGTTTCACATAGTTCCATTTGGATTTTGCAAAAGTGATTTAAGTATGGGTTGTATATCACATTACAAGCTTTCTAAAAAGTCTAATAATTCCTTGAGATCATTTGTGAGCAAGGAGAATCGAAGGTCAGAAGTTAGGGTTTCAAGTTGTTTTACAAGGCAGAATTTCATGATGAACAAGAATGCAAATCCATGCTAGGCTGCACAATCTTAACTTTGCAGGCCTCAAAATTGTTTGGCACTCCATAATTAAATGTTTGCACAGCTGTTAGAGGCTTTAATCTAAGCATTCAATGCATTGCCCATGCTTAATGCCATTTTGGGAAGAAAGTGCACATTGCCGTTTTGGAAAAGTAGCTTTTATGCACAAAATCAGTTCTTAAGCTTTGCACTTGTTTGCTTCTGATCACACACAACCTATAACCCAAAAGAAACTTTTCTAAAGCCTCTTTGAACTCAGGCCATGCTTGTACTATGCCTTGAAATCATATTTCCACTTTTCTTCAAAATCAAGTAAGATAGCCATAACTCTATATCTTGCACTTCTGACCCTCTCAAGTGCTAGAACCTTTTCCTTACTTATGCACAAGTTGTTTGCATCAAAACACACGCATGCTTAAGCCCTCAAACACCCTAGAACTCAGGATCACACACAAAAACTACATTGTTGCATAATCTGACCAAAAACTTGAAACTCACATCTCCCTCGTGTGTTTCCAAGCCTTTTGGTTCCTAAAGCTTATAAACATCAAATACAACTCATCCCTGACCCTGTTTCATAACTGTAACTCCATCTTCATCAACCTCCATAACCAAAAACAGAGCTCTGCAAGTTGACTTATCCAGAACTCCTCAGCCACTTTCAGCTCAAGCCAAGCATCACATTAGCTTCCTGGGATCTTGAGGAAGCTAACCCAATCACTATAACTCATCAAAAGCTGCTCAAACTCAAAACACGATACCCTCTTGCAAGGTGAGTTTTCTGACTTTTGAACTATTCATATAGGCATTGTTAGGCTTGCATTTGTGAAGATAGAATGTATATATCATTGCCCTGAAACTATACATGTCCATAGATTTCATTTATGTTGCTTAAGCATGAAGAGCTTTGAGTTTAAACTTGCTGAAACATTTAGGTCAGAATTTGGTACTTTTATAAATTCATCTTTATCTTTGAATGTTAGCTTAAATTAGTTACATGGTTGGATTCGTGATGGAAAAAAAAACAAGTTTCATGTTTACATTTTTGAAAATGGTTGAAGAATGAGCAAGTTACAGATCCTTTGGTTGGAGGTTGAAGATGAAGTACAGTCACGACAAGTTTTATGTTATGTATTTATTTTTGTGCCAATGTTAACGGATGTATAGCCACCCTAGTGGTAAGGCAGCGCGCTGGTAACCAAGAGGGCGTGGGTTCAACACCCAGCGCGCTGCCTTTTGTTATTTTTCACACTTTTTTACATTTTTGTTTTCTTTACAGCGTCTGGGCCCAGCATTGGGCCTTCTCTTTATTTTGCTGGCTTCTACCCCTGGCTTTGCTTCAGCACCCCCCTGGCCCATATTTTCATTATTATTTTCTTTTTCTTATTTTATTTTATTTCTTTTTCCTTTATTATTATTAATATTATTATTAGTATTATTATTAATATTATTTTTTATTGTTATTAATAAAAACTCAAAAAAAATATTTTATTTATTGCTTTTTACATTTATTTAGTTTATTTTGTTTTTATAAAACTAAAAGAACAAAAACATTTTCTTAATAAATTAATTTCTTTCTTAATAATTAATATTTAGGTTTAGGTTTAACCATTATATTATTTTCTTGTAATTAAAATTAATTCAGAACTTAGGTTTCTTTTAATTAATTAATATCCATATTATTTTTATTAATTTAAAAACCTTTTCATAAATAAAACCCTAAAAAATATTTTTTAGTTATTTTCTTTTCTTATTTATTTTAAGTTAATTTTGTTTAATTTTCCTTAATCATTTTTTAATTAGGTCAAGATTAAACCCCTTTCATAAAGAACCAAACAAAAATCATTTCTTTTTTCCTTTTACATTTTTGCATTTTTATTTGCAATTTTGTACAATATTCAATGGTTGTAATAATTATTTAGATTTAATTTTATTGCAATTTCCCCATTTGTAAATTTGTACACCCCCTCCCCTAATAATGTAATAGCTTAGTATTTTTATTTTCCGCAATTTATTGATTTACATATAAATGCTAGTAAATTAGGGTTTGTATGGAAAGATAAAACTGATGCTTAGAAAACCCTAATTCAAAGACAAAATAAGCATGAAATATAATACACTTGCACACTTTACACCTCTAGGGTTTACTCCACTTTGTTGCCTTACAAAAATGGTCATATCATGCATGTGGGGCATCTTAGAAAAAGCAATAAAAAATACAAGATCATAGTCCCTCGATGACGCTATCAAAGTTGCCTTTCAAAAATGATCTTAGTCCCTAAATGCTAAGGTACCTTACAACATTGCTAATCATGGTTATACGATGACCCATGCCCGTCCCTTTTACATCCAAAGATATGGTTTCTTATCAAATCAATGGTAATATAACAATGTCAAAGGAAAGAGGAAATAAACATGAAATACTTTTGAGTAGGTAGAATGCTCCTAGTTGCTTGCTCATTTTCAAACCAAAAACATCCTTGCTATTTTCAAAACAAACACAAACACTTTTAAAAACATCATTCAAACTTCAAAACATTTTCAAAAGATAAACACTTTGTACGCGTTCTTATAGAAACGAGAACCATTACAAAGACGCCTTTTCAAAATCACTTTCAAAAAACACATTTCACAAACACCTCTTTGAGTTATTTTCAAAACAACACTTTGTACGCGTTCTTATAGAAACGAGAACCATTACAAAGATATT
Organism: Vicia faba; assembly: GCA_948472305.1. NCBI lineage: Eukaryota > Viridiplantae > Streptophyta > Magnoliopsida > Fabales > Fabaceae > Vicia > Vicia faba. The sequence goes on along the minus strand of OX451737.1, from coordinate 1,199,413,544 downwards.
TTCAAAATACATTCAAAAACACACACCACAAGCACACATTCAAACAAAAGCAAGTGATCTAGAAAGTGATCTAGCAAGCGACTAAGAGCCCGTAGATAACTACGAATGAAAAGGGTGCTAACACCTTCCCTTTTGATAACCTACCCCCTGAACTCAAGAAATAATCTCGAAAGTTTTTTCCTGTTCTTTTCAGCCTTTCCTTATTGGATAAAAGAAAATTCGGTGGCGACTCTTGCTATCCGCACAATTGCGATCAAACGCAAAACAATCAAGTTAGTTCTCCCACCGCGTTACATTTTCAATTTTTCGACCTCCTTACAGTTGCAAGTGAAATTCAATTTATAGGTAAGGATTTTGGAGCTTGGAGAAGCCAAGAGTACAACCATCATGCTAGGGCGATGACTTATTCTTAAAGCAAGTTAAACAAGTATGGTGCAAGGCACAAAGTAGGGTGGTTAGCAGCTTTTAGCCATGCCTAAGCTGGATTTGTAAGCGTGAATTATGGAAAAGTACCCTCATAAGCAAAAGCAAAGCATGTGCCCAGCATAAACTTTGTACAAAAGTCTGCTTTTCAAGGACAACAATGGTACTTCTATGCCACACGTGGGGAAATCCTTTAGATAAAGACTCAAAAGTGGGTTAGCATTAAATGATGATGAGATTTATCAAAATAAAAATCATGCAATATGAGATTATGCATCATAGGTGAAGTTTGGATCAGAAGTTCAGCATCAGCGTAACTTAGAACAAATATCCAACTTCTGATCTTTGAATCTCCCTACTCCAGCATGTTTTGAAGGAGTTCTCAGACTTTCTAGAAAGCTTATAGCATGCTTTACAGACCTCCTTTGAATTAATCTTGCAAATTTTGATTGAACCTACATGAAAACTGGCCCAGAAGTTCTGACCAAATTCTGTTTTGGAAATGCCCAGAATTTACTACGTGTTCTAGTTTCAAGGACGTGTCTTCAAGGATGTATAACTTGAAATCCCAACATTTCCAGGGGAAGTTCTGTTCTGCAATGTTTGAGATCTTGTTGAGGTCTACAATTCTTGTGTCAAAAGTTCTTCCAGAATCAGCTTGCATCATGGTGAAAATCTGGCCAGAAGTTCTGAACTTATCATATTTCCTAAACACTTAGAAAAAATTTGAAGTACTTGGAATTTTGACTTTTCCAAAGTAATTTTGACTTTTGATTTTCTTGATGAAACAAATTTCATATTCCAACATGTATTGATGAAATATGATTCTTGAAACTTGATTTTGATCCAAAAGTCAAAGTTTGACTTTTCAGCATGCAATTGACCATTTTGCCCTTGTGCCAATTCCAAACCTAAATTGATGTATCAGTGCTGCAAACCTGAGTCATGGAAGATCTTGTAAGGAAATCCCTGAGAAAAGAGAGGGAAATTTTGGGGTACAACAGTTTGTAATAGTAATTAGGGTTTTATCTCTTTCATCCCCATTCATTAAACTTGTACCCCCCATCCCCTAAAAGTATTGTAATAGCGTAGGACTTTAAATTTCCACAATTTATCGCTTTCGAATAAAATGCTAGTAATTAGGGTTTGTATGGCAAGACTAAAATCAACCAATAGAAAACCCTAATTCAAGAAAAATAAAGCATGAAAAACAAACACTTTGCACACTTGTACCTCTAGGGTTAACCACACTTGTTGCCTCGGATAAAAATAGTTATGTCCCTCGAACGTGGGATAATTTAGCAATGACCCTCGAATACAAGATCATGGTCCCTCGATGACCCTTCGATGTTGCCTTCGGTAAAACGATCTTAGACCCTTATGATAAATTGCTAAGTTATCCTACAATGTTGCCTTCTATGACTATACGACGACCCACGCTTGTCCCTTCACATCCAATGATAGAGCTTCTTATCAATCAATGGTAAGATAGCAATATCTAAAGGAGGAGAAAAAGAACTAAGACTTTTTGAGTAGGTAGAGAGCTCATAGTTGCTTGCTTACAACATTTCAAATCATCGTTCAAATACACCAACACTTTTCCATGAAATATTTTCAAAAGTCAGCACTTTGTATGCATTCTTATAGAGACGATAATCATTACAAAGTTCGCCTAAACAAAGGCACTTTTCAAAAATACTTTCAAAACCCATCACAAATACATTTCAAATAAAGCATTTCAAAGTGAGTTAGCAACTAAGAACCCGTAGATAACTACGGATGAAAAGGGTGCTAACACCTTCCCTTTTCATAACTTACCCCCCTGAACTCAAGAAAATTCTCAAAAGGTCTTTCCTGTTCTTTTCACCCTTTCCTTTATTGGATAAAAGAAAAGTCGGTGGCGACTCTTCCTATCCGCAACAATTGCGATAAAATGCAAAACACCCAAGTCAGTTCTCCCACCGTATTACGCATTGCATATGTTTGTCTTGAATTAATCCATTCATTTTCACTATACTTAAACTATGCTTTTACTCCCTTTTTGTGATATTCAACTCTCAATTAAAAGATATAAGCCTTTAGAGGGAGGATGACAAAAACAATACCATAATCTCTACAGTATGCTTTTGAGCAGACCTTGTCGAAGATTTACAGGCGTTGTTTCAAATCCTAAATAGTGGAGTTATAAGGAAGATAATCTCTAGTCAACCCCTTTGAGCCTAAGAAGTAGGAGTTTTCTTTTTCACGCAAATTGAAACCTTTAATCATAACTTGGGGCAAGGTAGTTTCTCATTTAATCCAAATGCACATGCAGTTGCAAGCTTTTATTGCGTACACAACAAATAGTATCAGAGACATCCTTCCAAATCAAAAGACAGTGATGGTTCCCCGTAAAACAGGCAGTCATTATCTCTCAAAAGAAAAGCCCGCTAAGTCAAAACCTATGAAGGAGACTTAATAAAAAAATTGGGGCATCACGCTAACTGTAATCACAAACAAAATAGTCAGGCAAAAATTAGGGATAATAAAGTCAAAAAGAGGTCGCTACAAATCTTCAACAAAAAGAAAATATTACAAAAATGACTGCCTTCTCAAATAAACTTCCAGTATCCGAACCATCACCAAAAAATCATTTCAAACTCAATTGGAATCTAAACGTACAATTAACTGAGTATATGGCTAAAGAAAATCACGGATAATGGGTTGGGTACAAATAAAGTTTGAGCCTTTATCCTCTATTTCTTAAATCATGAACCAAGCCACGTTACAACCCTTAAAAGTCCTAACTGAAGGATAGGTTAGTTCGAAAGCATACTGTTACAAAAGGTATCATGACTCCTGTAAGGCTTACTATAAATCCTGAGTTGAATTCATATTCTTACAAAAATCTGTTTGTTTACTAAAAATTCTTTTTCAAAACTTCAAGACAGACATAAGCTTTTAATTTTTAATACCATTGTTTACATATAACTAATTGTTCGACAGCAGAGAAATTCACACGACGAATGTTCAATGAATGGTAATCCTCTCAATGAACAGAATCACTTCAAAGACACTTCCAATAACAAGCCTTCCATAATCAAGGGGCATGACATGTTATTATCCAACTCATATGTGGTAGTCGAGTCAAGATTCAAAGAATATCTCAAAAGTGTTGAATAGCCAGGGGCAGATCTCCATCTGAATCACTTGGAGCATTAAACATGAATTCCAGCAAATGGTCAAGTATGATCAAGCAAACATTTTCTGGCAGTGCTACAACACTTACTACTATGGACAATGACAATTCTTTGCACCTTGTGAACGCGAATATAGTCAGAAAATACTACGCATGAAAAAAAAAGACCTGCTAGGTTGACTGGCCTAGGAAAAAGTAAGGGCATACTGTCGAACCAAAGAGTTCGGAAAAAATTAGGGATATATAAATAAAATTGTACACCCAGCAAGTCAAAAACCTGAAAAGGCGGCTTGGGCAAAAAAGGGTATCCCGATGGACTAAAAATCTGAAAAGACGATCCAGGAAAAAGTTAGGGATTAAAGTGTCCGACTATGTCCCATTATCTCTTATCTATTAGTAGAAGACTCATCACCTTGATCAGAATTTACCAAGGACTCTAGAAGTTGAGATGATGTTCAAGTCGTCTATAAAGCCCCACAGAGCAATTTCTATGGAATTATCCCTACAGAGTTATCTGCACAAGCTCATCTTCAACAAGAGATACATTCCCCGCAAGTCTAATATGCCTACATGACAAAAAGTAGGGCATCTTCCAGATGTTAACATAATCGTACTCACCAGCAGATCCCCCTAACGGATAAACGAGTGTGATTTTCTCCCTGGCAATGTTGTCAACTTACGGAGTCCCAACCCTTATCAGAGATTAGGTCGTCAGCACAATTTATAGGAATTCTCTTTACCAACTGACTTTATTTCTCCAGCACTATAAAATTCCCTGCAGAGTTCTCTCTTCCAGCCGGACTTATCTCCTCAGTAAAAGTATTCATCATTAAAGTGTTTCTACAACTGGGTTTATTTCCCCAACAGGGTTTATTTCCCTGATGGAATTCAACCTCCCCAGACTGAGTCTATTCCTTTAGCTTCTGCAAATCATCGGCAAAACTCCTCTCTCCAACAAAGGAAATTCCAGGCTACTATCCCCAGAGAGTTGCTACCAAATCTGAAATTGGACCAGGTAACATTCAACTTTATCCTCTCCAGACGAGTCGGCATCCATATCGGAAACCCGGTCAGACAGCACCTTGGAAGGTTATTCATCTCTCTTATCCCTAGTCAAGGTGTATAGAAATTAAATTCCCCAATAGAGTGATGAATGACCAATGTTATTGAGCTCTTCTCCCTAAGCAGAAATCAATATTCCCCAACGGAGTTTCCTTAAACAAAAAGCAGGAATCCTCAGTGGATGCATTTGATGACCATATTCAAGATCACACATATTCTTCATCCCCAACAGCAATTAGGGATTTATTTTCCGATAAAAAATGTTATACGAAGCTACCGATACACTTCAACGACATCTCACACCCATACATCATTTATAATCTATCATGGCATATGCATACAAGATGCATATAACATTCTCATTTATTTTAAAAACATCATCATGCAATGCATTACATACACCATGACATTGCATAAAGCTAATTTTGTCTGTTCAGGTAAAGTTCACAAACAAATGAATATCATCAGCAACTTTCAAACATGTCACAAATTAATTCCCGAAACAGGACGGGGCAACTATCTTAATTACCAAACGACGTGAATTCCTGAAACAGGACGAAGCAATCTTACACGGGTTCCTTCTAATATATTTCCAGATGCAGCTTCACACGGGCTCATCCTGAAGCAGCCCTACCCAGGCTCCTTCTAATATATTTCCAGATAAAGTTTAACACGGGCTCATCCTGAAGCAGCTTTACACAGGTTACTTCTAAAAACTTCCAGATGTAGCTTCACACGGGCTCATCCTAAAGCAGCCCCACCCAGGATCCTTCTCATATATTTCCATATGCAACTTCACATGGGCTCATTCTGAAGCATACCTGCCCAAGCTCCTTCTAATATATTTCTAGATGAAGTTTAACATGGGCTCATCCTGAAGCAGCTTTACACAGGTTAGTTCTAAAAACTTCTAGATTCAGCTTCACACGGGCTCATTCTAAAGCAACCCACCCATGCTCCTTCTAATATATTTCTAGATGAAGTTTAACACGGGCTCATCCTGAAGCAGCCCTACCCAGGCTCCTTCTAAATATATTTCTAAATGCAGTTTAACACATGCTCATCCTAAAGCAGCCTTACACGGTTGTCTTCTAATACATTTTCGGACGCGGCTTGACATGGGCTCACTCCAACATATCATTCATATGAAGTAAAGCGTAGATTTCATTATGATACTCCTTTGGAAAAGTCAGGCGTAGACTCCTTCCAATCCATTTTCTAGTTGAAGTCGGGTGTAGACATCTTCTAGTTCAGATGAAATCAAGCGTAGATTTCTTTCTGATGCTTTTTTGGAAAAGTCAGGCGTAGACTCTTTATGGTACCTCTCATAGTTGAAGTCATATACATCTTAAAGTTCAGATGAAATCAAGCATAGATTTCTTTCTAATACTCTTTTTAGAAAAGGTCGGGCGTAGACTCTTTCTGGTACTTCTTCTAGTTAAAGTCGGGCGTAGACATCTTCTAGTTCAGATGAAATCAAGCGTAGATTTCTTTCTGATGCTATTTTTGGAAAAGTCAAACGTGGACTCTTTCCGGTACCTTTTCTAGTTGAAGTTGAGCGTAGACATCTTCTAGTTTGGATGAAATCAGGCGTAGATTTCTTTTTGACGCTCTTTCTTGGAAAAGTCAGACGTAGACTCTTTCCGGTACCTTTTCTAGTTGAAGTCGGGCGTAGACATCTTCTAGTTCAGATGAAATTAGGTGTATATTTCTTTCTGATGCTCTTTCTTGGAAAATTCATGCATAAACTCTTCCTGGTACCTTTCCTAGTTGAAGTCGGACGTAGATATCTTCTAGTTCAGATGAAATCAAGCATAGATTTTTTCTGATGCTCTTTTTGGAAAAAGCCAGACATAGACTCTTTCCGATACCTTTCCTAGTTTAAGTCGGGCATAGACATCTTCTGGTTCAGATAAAATCAAGCGTATATTTATTCTAATTATTCTCTTGGACAAAGTCGGCGTAGACTCGTTCCAAATACATCTTCTAATACAAAGTCAGGCGTAGACTTAGTCTAATTTTCTTATCAATAGTTATCATGGATGACATCTATAAGCCTATATATGTCACCTCTCCAAATGGTATCTTTAAGCCCATTCCCGGTATAATCAACCAACAATGTTACTTGGTGCATATGCGAGTGCAAATTTATGGGCACTTAAGTGTTTAATCATCTTCTACCTTTAAGTCACGAATGACGGATATGCCAATCTAACTCTTCAGGTTTAAGAAGATTGAACAGGGGAAACGGTTGTACCCCAAAATTTTCCCTCCCATTTTATTCAAAACATTCTTCTAAGGCTCTCAAGTACTCAAGGCTACTCAAGGGTTTACCAGTCAATTCTCCTCCTAAGTAATGGATCATGTGATACGGTGGGAGAACTGACTTGGTGTTTTACGTTTTATCGCAAATGTTGCGGTTAGCAAGAGTCGCCAACAGCTTTTCTTTTATCCAATAAGGAAAGGCTGAAAAGAATAGGAAAGACATTTAGAGATGTTTTCTTGAGTTTGGGGGGTAGATTATGAAAAGGGAAGGTATTAGCACCCTTTTCATCCATAGTTATCTATGGGATCTTAGTTTCTTGCTAGATCACTTGCTTTTGTTTGAAAATGTGCTTTGTGTGGTTTTTGAAAGTATTTTTAAAAGGTGCCTTCGTTTAGGCAAACTTTGTAATAGTTCTCGTTCGTAAGAACATATACAAAGTGTTGGACTTTTGAAAATATTTTGTGTTTTGGAAGTTTGTTTTTTGAAAGTGTTTGGTGTTTGTTTTGAAAATAGCAAGGATGTTTTGTTTTGAAATTGAGAAAGTAACTAGGAGCATTCTACCTACTCAAAAGTCTTTCATGTTCATTTCCTTTTTCCATTGACATTGTTATCTTACCATTGATTTGGTAAGAAACCCTATCTTTGGATGTAAAAGAGATGGGCGCGGGTCATCGTATAGTCATGAATAGCAATGTTGTAAGATATCTTAGCATTTTCTTTGAGGGACTAATATCATTCGTAAGGCAACATTTGATAGCGTCATCGAGGGACTATGATCTTATATTTTTTATTGCTTTTTCTAAGATACCTCGCATGCATAACATGGCCATTTTTGTAAGGAAACAAAGTGGATTTACCATAGGGGTGTTTGTGTGCAAGTGTATTGATTTACATGCATTGTTTTTGTCTTTGATTAGGGTTTTCTATTGATTGGTTTTGGTCTTTCCATACAAAACCCTAATTACTAGCATTTGTATTTGAAAGCACTAAATTGTGGAAAATAAAGTCCTACGCTGTTACATCGTTTATGGGATGGGGGTACAATTTACAAATGGGGATGAAATAAGAACTTAAATATTACAACCATATCGAATAACGATGAAGGAAATGTAAAAACAGTGTAAAAGAAGGAAAAAATGCATTTTGAACTATTATGGGTCGACACAAGCTCACATGCATTGACACATATCTTTCCTTGCCCCTGTATTGCCAAATCAACTCAGTATGAGTCGATACATAATGGTATGTGTCGACTCATACACTGCATGTGTCGACTCATACGTGCTTTGCGTCGACTTACACACTGTTTTTTGCTTCTGTTTTGGGCCTGTAAAGCAGTATGTATCGACTCATAAGGCCATGTGTGGACTCATACTGTTATTTTTTTCACTTCAACATTGTTTTGCTGCATACATGGGTTAGTTCTCAACACATAATGAAAATAATGGAAGATAAACAAAAGGTTAGCTTCAAGTACAATGGTTACTACACTTTGTCTTCAAAAAAATGAATTACTAATGATGCTTGAAATGAAGAACTAAAGTCAAGAAACTTACCTTGGAGTTGGGTCTTATACTCTAAGCTTGAGTTGTTGTCTTGACTGTTCTTGAACTTGGAAAAGAAAACAGAGGTGTTGTAGAAGCTTGTTCTTGAGTTTGAACAATTTCTAGGTGATGTATGTGAGGTGCTTAGATGTTTGGACAGAGTTTGCAAAGTGTGAGAGTTCCAAATATTTGGACTTTAAAACTCAAGAGTGGAAGCCTTTTGGATAGTTATGGCTTTTTGGAGAGTATGAGATCTTGATGGCTAGTTTACAACAAAACTTCTGGATTTTCTCTCTATTTTTTTCTAACCTCCCCCAACCTCTTGCAAATGCTTCTTCTATTTATAGGCAAGGGGTTTGTGCATATGAGCTGATTAAGTTTTTCAAAACAGCAAGTTATGGTTTGGTTGGATTACAAAGATCAAACTAAGTCAAGTACTCCATAGTCCCAAGATGAAGTACCAAAGTTGCTGGTATTGAGGAGCTACTTCCCATGATTTATGGTGGAATATAATCAGCAACCAGCAAGGTATGGGCTCAAGACAAACTTTGTACAAAAAGCTTGCTTTTCAAGAATAGCAATGGTGCCTTTATGCCATAAATGGAAAGATCTTTTGGACAATGGCTCAAATACTTGGGTAATATCTCAATAGTGGGTGTAAGCATTAAATTATGTAGATATTTGCAAGCAAAGAAGCATGCAGCATAAGATTATACAGCAAATCATGAGAGTTTTGTTATGTGTTCTTCAATAGAATGACTTGCAATTCAAGGATGGATGCCCAACTTCAAGCCCTTGAGTCTCCTAGCTCAAGTATGATAAATTCATGCTCTTGGATGTTTTGGAAAGCTTGAAACACCGTCTATAACTTTCATGTTGACCACTTTTGTTAAATCAAACTGGAACTTGATGAAAATTGGCCAAGAAGTTGGGATAAAAACCTGAACAAGATCTGTTGAAAATTTCTCTAAGTGTTAAATGAAAATGTCATGACTTCATGAATTTATAACTTGAGATCCAAGAACATTTAGGAGAAGTTGTGTAAAGCAATGTTGTAGATATCATGGAGATCTACAACTTTCATGTTGAAAGCTTCTTTTGAATCATCTTACATCTTGGTGAAAGAATGGCATGAAGCGATGAAATTATCATGTATAAAAACACTTAGAAAATGTCTAAGTCTTGGAAATCTTGACTTTTCAAGTTGACTTTTGACTTTCTTGACTTCTTGATGATTAAGCTTGATATTCTTGAATGCCTTGATGAAATTTGATCATTGGAATGTAATGTTAACCAAAAAGTTAAAGTTTGACTTTTCAGGGTATAGTTGACTTTTTCATCAGTACTGTTGTTTTTAGGTCATTTGATCAATTGACTGAACAATTTTGTGATCCAAGGCCTGAAGCTCGACATGAGCAATTTTGAAGGTCCATAATTATCCATGAAATTCATTTGAGGCATTAAAAGTCCAATTGTCCTTGGGCAAACTCAAACCCTAATTTGATGTCAGTGTTGCAAATTTGAACCATTGAAGATCTTGTGAGAAATGTTTTGAGAAAATGAGAGGGCAAATTTTGGGGTACAACAGGTCCACAACTAGGATTTTGTGTTTTTCAAGGAAGTTTTGGTTGAAAAGGTCTCAAGTGGTTTCCATGGTTCTACATAGGTCTTCAACAATGTGCACGTCAAGTTTCAAGCCTTGCATCACAAGTTTGCTCAGTCAATGACTCAGATGGCTGAAAATTAACCGTATTGGGTAAACAGTCAACTACAGTCAACATACAATCAAACTTCAAGATTTTTTGTTAACACCAACATTTTGAAGTTATTTTCATCATTTGATCAAGGGTTGATCATGATTCCTCAAGGAAAGCCCTCAAATCATCAAAAGTCAAAAGTTACCAAATTAGGGTTTCCTTAGGAGAAGTCAAGCATAACTTTCACATGCTTCATCAAATTTTCCCCAACAAAAGCTCATTTTGAAGGAAATTAAATTCTCTACAACTTTGTATCTATATGCTCAAATCCAAAAAGTGCTTCGCTTGACAGATATGAGCCCATACATTATAGATCATTTCAAAAGTCAACAAAAGACACTTTTTGTCAAGGCAACTTACATCAAGATAAATTCTCCAAACGCAAAAATGATCAAAATAGAAATTGAAAAATACATCTTGAGCTTTTCAAAAAGTCAAAGATCATCTTCAAAAGATGAAAATTGAGAGAGTTATGACCATTGCAAATTGGGAAATTTTGGTAAAATGCATGAAATGCAAAGTGAGCAAACTTGAAATTCTAGACTAATGGGCCTAACTTTTAATATTCAAACATGTTCACAATGTGTTAGAAGATCTCTAAATCCATTCATATATTTTTTATGATTTTTATTTCTTTTATTTGAATTTTTATTCATTTAAATGCAAATAAATCAAATAAAATATAAAATCATTGGGTCAAGGCGCATGGGCTTTTGATTTCAATCACATGGAGGCCCAAGAACACATGAAAAACATGCAAAAACCGTGAAAACATGTTGGGAACAAGAATCTTCTAGTTTGGAATGTTTTTAAAACAATTTTAGAAAGATTTCAATATGTTTTTTGCAATGAATTGTGACATAATGGTACAAGATTCTTGTCTTGTTCTTGTTCTATTTCATTCCTCTATAAATACATGCAATACTCAAGTGCAGAGGACATAAAGAAGCTTATCCCAAAAAAAACACTCCAAAATTTCCAAAATTCTCAAAACTAGGGCAAGTTGTAAACTCTAGTTGCAGCCACGGTCAAAATAAACCAGTCTTTACATTCACTTCTAGGAGCATTATAGGGTAAGTTTGGATCATTTGTAATGATCCAAAGAGCATGAAATGAGCATACATGCTACGTCGTTTTTCCTAATTTCTTGCAAATTCATTTTTCTGTTTTCATTTTTTTTATTACACACTACCACCACTAATGATCTTCTGAGGTACAACAATGCAGGATATATTCTTGCTTTTATTTTCCAATCTTTGCAGGTTTATCATATAATGATCAAATCCAATTTTTCAAACACCAAGCGCGTGTGGTTCAAATGGCAAAGGATGGAAACTGAAAATAGAAGGGTGTGGATTCAAACCCCGTCACCTGCATCTTTCTTTTCTTCTTTTCAATACTTTTTAACCCTTTTCTATTATTCTTTTTCATTTTGTCTAATTAATTTAAATTTTCTTTTTAATCATTTTCTTTAATCAATAAAATCACAAAAAATATGATAAAATCAGAACTAGACTTTTAATAGGTTAATTTAATTTCTAGACAATATTTTTCTTAATTAATTAATTAGACATAGGTTTCTTTTATAATTAATTAAATCTTTAATTTAGGTTTAAAGTGTGTTTATTTTATAATTCAAATCAAACCAAAAATGCACAAAAAATTTAATTTCTAATCTTTTAGATGTTAAGATTTTTAAAAATAATTTTGCAAATATTTTGTATTTACTTTTGCTATTTATTTTATTAGAAACAAATGTATAGGTCGCATCCTTTTTCTTGTAATAGTTTAGCGTTTAAATTCCCGCAAAGTTGTAAATATTGTAAATCTCCCAAATCCATGTAATAGTCGTAGATCTTTACTTTCCCGCATTTTATTTTCTTGCACCTATATTTTATATGCCTTGTATGTATATATAATTGTTAGCTAAATAGGATTGTATGGAAAAATAATAATCAAACGCTAGAAAACCCTAATCCAAGATAAATATAATTGAATTGAATCACTTTTGCACACTCGCGCCTCTAGGGTAACCTACCTCGTTGCCTTCAGAATAAAGATAGTCATGTCCCTCGAAAGTGGGGATGCTTTAGCAAAGCCCCTTCGTATAAAAGATTATAGTCCCTCGATGACCCTTGCGATGCTGCCTTCGGTAAACGATCTTAGTCCCTTATGACAAGTTGTTAAAGCGCCCTATGAGATGCCTTTATGACTGTACGATGACTCACGCCAGTCCCTCAAACATCCAACGATAGGGCTTCCTACTAACTAATGGTAGGATAGCACTATCTAAAGGAAGAGGAAAATAACGCGAAAGACTTCTGAGTAGGTAGATAGCTCATAGTTGCTTGCTCACAAACAAAAACATTTATCACATAAGACACTTCTTTTCTAAAATGTTTCAAAACAAACACTTTGTATGCGTTCTCAATGATACGAGAATAATTACAAACTTTGTCGCACTTAGGAATTTTCAAAATATTTTCAAACACACACATTCACAAAGCATTTTTAAAAGTGAGCTAGCGATTAAGAGCCCGTAGATAAATACAGATGAAAGTGGTGCTAATACATTCCCTTTTCATAACCTACCCAGAAAAAATATTAAAAGATCTTTCATGTTCTTTTCACATTTCCTAAGTATTGGATAAAAGAAAAGTCGGTGGCGACTCTTGCTATCTACAACATTTGCGATTAAACGCAAAACTAAAAGTCAGTTCTCCCACCGTATCATAGAACTGGCGACTCTGCTGGGGAAAACTAAAAGTGGGGTTACCTTAGAGCTAGATCACATTTAAAATGCTTTACTTGCTTGATTTATATGATTTATAATTTAGGGTTTTGCTAGGGTTTATTTTTTGTAAAGATCCTATACCTGGATCTGGGGGCATTTTAGGTAAGTAGCAATAAATCGCGAAAACTATACGGCGTATACCGATATGGTTGAAGTGATGTCTACTTTAGTGTGACACATTGGTTGGTGCTGGTGTCCCTTGATTCAATCAAGGAGAATGTTGGGTTGCCGCGTGGTGTCATAAGAACTAATTGACCGTAGAACCTTAGTTTACACAACTTAGCCATTAGAAAGTAGTGAGATGATCAGCTTTGGTGCGGACTGAAGTTAGTTGATACTTGATGCTACACTCATTGAGATCAGACTCTTGGGATATTTTGGTCGCAAATCAGATGCTTGTGCTGAAACAATGCCTGGGAGAAAGATCAGTGATATTAAGGCTCCTAGGACCCGGTTACTTTTCTTAGGACAGGTTGAGCCAACTAAAACTCAAGAGGCTACTTACCTACAAACTCCATGCAAGCATTTAAACCTAAGGCTACTTATGTGACTTGTTTGCATTCATTATCTAACAACTTGAACTCCTTGCAGGGCTTGTTTGTATCCATTATCTAACAACGTGAATTCCTTGTAGGACTTGTTTGTATCCATTATCCAATAACGTGGACTTCTTGCAAGACTTACTTGTTTTCATCACCTTACACTTTTGATTAGTGCATAGAATACACATCATGACATCATGCCATAGCATTTTCATTAACCATTTCAAGGATCTCAAGGGCATGTGATGCAGGTTATCATGAACTAGACGCCTAGCAAGGGGCAGGAGGATTTATTTTCCTCTAACCAAATGTCGCCATAGTGTCATGAATCGAATTCTAGCAAAGGGCAAGGGGATTTATTTTCCTATAACTAGATGCCTTCAAAGACCGAAGTGCGTTATTCTAAGTCAAAGGCTAGGACCCTCTCGACATGGTGAGCTTGATTCTCATAGAAGGACATTCAATGATACGAAGTTCTTCAATCAAAGCTGCACTCGGATTCTAACACTTTCTTCTATATATCTCGTGAGATCCTTGAAAACATTGTATTTACATATCATGCATGTCATTACATAATACGTAGTTCTCAAGACAGGTTTCTCATTTTATCGTTGTTTATTTCAGCATAAAAATGGCTCTCAAACAGACTGTCAGAGATCTCCAAACTTAAAATGCACAATTCTAGGAGATGTTCCTGAGCTTAGCCAAGGGGAAAGAGGAATTGAAAGCACTCCTCACTGAGAACATAACCAAGAAGAATCCTAAAGACACCAAGGAGGATCAATTGGAATAATTGTTAACTGAGATGGTAAATATGGGAATCTAGATGATGGGTCATATGGATATTATCCAAAACTTAGCTCGGGGACAAGAAGAGTTGAGATTTCTCATCAACAAACTTCATCAAGATGAATACAACTGTATGGTATGAACGGATAGAATTGGGGATTAAATCATTAATCAACCTCTCACATAATTTCTGGTCCGAGCACTACACTTTCACCAGATTCATACCAACACTGAGGCACTATGCACCTCCGACCATACTATGCCTCGAAAGGTGCCATACTAATACTAGAATGAAACTATTGTTATAAGTGAACTCAATCAATGGAAGATAACTATCTCATGTACCTCCCTGCTCAAGAACACAAGCCCTTAACAAATCTTCTAACGACAGAATAGTTCTCTCTGTCTGACCATTTGTTTGTGGGTGATGAGAAAAACTCAATATCATATTAGAACCCAACACATCTTGCATACTCTTCCAAAAATTAGAGGTAAACATTGGATTTCTATCAAATACAACACTTGGCGGAACACCGTGTAGCTTTACAATTACGTGGATATAAATCTCTGCCAACTTCGACACAGGAAAATTGATATTAATCGGAATAAAATGAGCGAACTTTGTTAGCATACCAATAATCACCCAAATCGTATCATGCCCTCTTGGAGCACTTGGAAGCCCTGTCATAAAGTCCATTGATATACTATTCCACTTCCACTCTGGAACATCTAAAGGTTCCAACAATCCCGCCGATTTCTGATGTTCAACTTTCGACTTCTAACAAGTCAAACATGCATATACAAACTGTGCAACGTCCTATTTCAATCCGGACCACCAAAATAATTTCTTCAAGTCGTTATACATCTTATTAGCTCCCGAATGGATACTCAAAATACTTCTATGACTTTCTTCTAGAATCATTTTTCTCATCTCTGCATTATCAGGAATACAAATCCTATCGCGAAATCTCAGCACACCTTGGGCATCTACTTTAAATTTTCTATCCTCATAATGGTTACTTCCAACCATCAAGTCTACAAACTTCACATCTAACTTCTGAGCCTCTTTAATGTTATCCAAGAAATCATTGTTAATCTTCAACATCCCCAACATTACACTACGCGGTATCACTTCACATACTAAACTAATGTCTCTGAATTGCTCGATCAATTCTAATTCTCTGACCATTATAGAAGACATATGTAATGTTTTCCTACTTAAAGCATCCACCACAACATTAGATTTACCAGGGTGGTAATTCAAGCCAAAGTCATAGTCCTTCAACAATTCTAACCACCTCCTTTGCCTCATGTTCAATTCCTTCTGATCGAACAAATACTTTAAGCTCTTATGATCACTAAATACTTCAAACATGGAGCCATAAAGGTAATGTCTCCAAATCTTTAGTATAAACACCACTAAAGCTACTTCTAGATCATGAGTAGGGTAATTCCTTTCATGAATCCTCAATTGCCTCGATGCATAAGCTACTACTTTACCATTCTGCATCAGCACACCACCTAAACCCAAATTAGAAGCATCACAATACACCACAAATGGTTCTTCAGGAATAGGTAATATCATAATCAGAGTCGTCATCAATTTCTTCTTCAGCTCAACAAAACTCTTTTCACATTGGATGTCCCACACAAACGCTCTGCCTTTACAAGTCAACTGAGTTAGCGGAAGTGCCAACTTAGAAAAGCCTTCAATAAATCTTCTATAATAACCAGCCAAGCCTAAAAAGCTTCTAATTTTTGTAACTGACTTCAGAGCTTCCGACTGCAACACTGCGTCTACTTTGGATGGATCCACATCAATTCCATCACCTGAAATAACATGACCAAGAAAATTGACTTATGTTAACCAGAACTCACATTTTGACAACTAGGCATATAACTTCTTCTCTTTCAACACTTGTAATACAATTCGTAAATTCTTAGCATGTTCCTCTTCTGATTTGGAATATATTAAGATATCGTCAACGAATACTACCACAAATCGATCCAAATAAGTGTGAAATATATGATTCATATACTCCATAAATACTCCTGACACGTTAGTAACACCAAAAGGCATCATTGAATATTCATAATGTCCATATCGAGTTTTGAAAGATGTCTTCGGAATATCATCATTCTTGACTCGAATGTGGTGATAACTTGATCTTAAGTCAATCTTGTTAAACACGCACATCCACCAATCGATCCATCAAGTCATCTATTCTTGGAAGTGGATACTTATTTTTTATTGTCATTTTATTCAGCTATCGATAAACAACACAAAGCCTCATACTACCATATGTATTCTTCACAAGCAACATTAGAGCTCCCCAAGGCGATACACTTGGCCTCACAAACTTCTTTTCAAGCAAGTCTTCTAATTGTTTCTTCAACTCTGATAATTCAAATGCTGGCATCATGTATGGTGCCATAGAAATAGGTCTGGTACCAGGAACAAGATTAATTGAAAATTCCAATTCTCTTTCTGGAGGCACATCTAGAATATCATATGGGAAAACTTAAGGAAATTCACACACTACTTGCAACTCATTAATCGCAACTTGATTCTCAATAGACAAAGAAGCCATCAACGAAAACACTTGAGCTTCATCCTGCATCAACTCATTCAGCTGTCTAGCAGATAAGAATCCAGCTTCCTCCTCATCATCAAGAGTAGAAAACCACACCGACTTGTTGTAACACTTAATATGAATGTAGTTATATTCCAACCAGTTCATACCCAAAATTATATCTAGACCACTCAGCGGTAAACAAACTAGATAAACAACAAAATCTTTGTCATAGATGGACAAATGAAACTTCAAGCACACTAAAGAAGTAGTCGTCGATCCCTTAGATAGAGTATCGATAATAATTTCTCCACTCATAAAGGATAACACAAGACCCAACCTTTTGACACAATCAACAATAATAAAGCAATATGTAGTACTAGTGTCAATAATAGTAATTAAACGAGTACTATTAAAGAAACATATACCTCTGATCAAGCAGTCTCCACTGGATGTTTGAGTCCCATATAAGGCAAACACCTTCCCACCGGTCTTAGCTTGCTTCAGTTTCTGACATTGAGTGTTGATATATCCTTCTTCGTCGCAGTTGAAACATATTGTCGCTTTGTGTTGGCAATCAGCAATTTCATGTCTAACCTTACCACAAAAAAAAACACCTCTTCACTTCCCAAGTACATGCATTACTTTGATGACCAGGTCGTTCGTATTTGTAAGATACGACACCAGTAGGAGAACTTCCCCAACTAGTCCTCTTACCATCAACAATTCTCTATTTACCCTTGTCAGTTGGAGCATTGTAAGGCTTCCCACAATATTGTTGTTGCTTGCCCCTCATATCATTGATGACCTTGTAATGATCCTTATTGTCCTCTTCATAGATTCTGCAACTACTCACTAAATATGGAAACTTACAGATTCGTTGATACCCAATTGCCTTCTTGATCTCTGAACGCAATACATTTTTAAACTTTATGCACTTTGAAAGTTCAGTAGTTGCCTCGCTGTAATGAGGGTAGAACTTTGCCATCTCCACAAACTTAGCAGCATAATCAGTTACTGACAAGTCTTCCTGTTTCAACTTCAGAAATTTGATTTCTTTCTTACTGCAAACATCTTCTAGAAAAGTACTTTCTCAGGAATTCCCTGCTAAATACATCCCACATAACCTCTTCACCTTTACCATCTAGTCTTTAATGAGTGCTAACCCACCAGTCACCAGCTTCTCCCGCCAGCATGTGAGTGTCAAACCTCACCTTCTGTACATCTGTACAGTCCATAACCCAAAAGATCCTCTCGATCTTCTTGATCCAACTTGGTGCTTCATTGGGATCATGCTTACCCTTGAACGTAGATGGATGGTTCCTCTGGAACGTCTCCAAAATTCCTGATCCATCATTCCCACCAGCATTAGGCTGATGTTGCACAGCCTGAGCCAAAGCCTGTAAAACAGCAGTAAGTGTAGTGTCGTTCCTTCCAGCCATTACTTTGTTGCATATCATAACATCAAACAATGGTTAGAAGAAACAAATCGATAGTATTCAATTGTCACACTATACTACTGACTCGACAACCCGGCAGGACAGACTGACCTGCTCTTATAACACTAATGTAACACCCTATTTCCCCATCGGTAATTTAAAAAAATTAGAGTAAATAAAATTTTAAATCAAAACACCAAGAATAGGATGCCGCATCTTTTAACATATCATAAACTTGCTCAAGTATAAATAAACAAATACATAACACGTTTTCGGATGAATCGACAACACTTCCAAAATGATTCTCAAAACTTCAATTTTTTAATGCAGCGGAAAGAAATCATATTCATTATTCAACATCTTTGACCAATATCAAACAGATAACTAATCAAATAAAAATGAGTTTACAATACTCCGACAAATCATCAAAACAAAACAACAATTAAGCAAAACAAGTAAGTGTTCATCCCTCTTCGGTGTTACGTATCAGAGCACTGACGCCAACTCAAAAATAAGAAGAGAAAACTCTTCTAAACTCCGTAACTTCGAACTACTCCTGATTATCTGCATGTTGCCCATGTAGAGGCAACATTCATACAGAAGAGGTGAGATATCATAATAATATAATAAGTTATATAATCATAAGTATGCGACAAACATATCATGCAACATTCCAAGCTCAACAATCATCAATTAGAATTCATAACGATTATACAAGTACATACATAATTATCATCATCCATCATACAACATGTACTAACTATGCAACTCAACTTCATTGTCATATCAACAATTCAACAAAATGCTACACAATTGACACTGATGCAAAATACATGTGGTACCATCACGACATAAGCCCTCTCCAAAATTTCCATATAATGCCAGGGCATAAGCCCTCAACATTTCCCAATACAGACCAAGGCATAAGCCTTCAACATTTTTCCAATATAGGCCAAGGCATAAGCCTTCAACATTTTGCCAATCCAGGTCAACAATAGGGGATAAGCCCTCAATGATGCATGTATGTGATATGCAACAACAAAACTATATAAAATATAGGACATGAGTCCTTAACATTATACCATTATAGGTCAACCACAATGTCATCATACTGCAGTACAACCTGTAAATCCTCCATACTTCACTTATGCAATATCGATACATTCAATCACAACACTTTGCATTGCAACACATACAACATAACCACACATTGTAATTCCTTTGATAAAATATAAAGCTACTGCCAGGAGAGTAACCAATTACACCCCTAAAATTCAAAAATACACGTTATTGTCCAGTTGGGTAACCGGTTACCACCCATGCAATAACTGATTACACCTTCACATATTTTCCCAATTCCCTCAAAATTACACAGGGTAACCGATTACCCCATATGTTGTACCCGATTACACTGCGAACAAAGCCAAAAATCTGCTATTTTTCCTGCTACGGGATTTTAACTTTTTTCACCCAAAATCACTTTTGTAAACATACTAAAGCATGTAAATTCATGTAATCGTAAACACACATATTACACAACAATTCTAATCAAATTATCATGCTAATTCACCAACTTCGATCAATTATAACAATCATTTTAACAAACAATCTACACCCAAAACCTAACATTCATATCATCATCTATCCACAATTATACCACCTATTAGAGAGTCGAAACCCCACCATTACCTTAGGTTGTAGATTCCTCAAGCTTCAACAATGATTCTTCCCTTCCTAACTCTTCCTCATTCTCGCTTATGCTTTTCTCTTGTTTCTATGATCGATCAAAACAACTACTCTTTTATTCCTCTTGTTTTTTACTTATCTATCCCCTTGGGCCCTTAATATCGATATTATAATTATGCCTTCATCTTATTACTAGATTAATTTGCTAATTATTATATAATAATAATATATCTAATATTTTAATTCAAATAATACTAGTAAATTATTTATCTCTTTACACCCCCCATATTTCTACACTTTTAGTCATACACCCCTATCACCTTAACTTCTATAATTTCTAAGGCTTATAATTCCCAACAAATGCACAAACACGCATCAAAAGATTCACCAACGCGTATAAATACATCAAAACACCTAATAAATTTAAATAAAAATAATTCCAACGAAATCGGGGTGTTACCGAATGCATTTCATTATTCCTGAAAGAGAAGAACATATGCAACACTACTCCATATTTGCTGAATTCAAACTAATTCCTTTCTAACTCTCATTTTATTTCACCAAAGATTTCGATAGTTGGTGGAGAAAACATTATTCCAACAACATGTTCGATGCGACCATCCTTGCTCAGCAATTGACAAAGACGTTTGCCTCTATGCAGGATCATATCAAGAAAGGTATGAAGACTCATATCAAAGAGATCCAGGCGTTCCAAAATTACTTTGAAATGGTTTACAATCCAAATGGTCTTAGTCGAACCATATACAGTGCAACAAAAGCCTTGAGAGAAAAATTTACTAAAATGCTCATGCGTTTGATATCCCCTCATGTGTTAAACCAGAAAATAGGTATGACTTATCTTTCAAACTCGAACCACCAAAATTCCCAAAATTACCCAGCGTTGATTTTGGACTAGAATTTTACCCTCCTTATCCATAATGGTTTGTCTGTGGGAACCATCTTAACTTTTTAAAGTAAGAGTCTAAAAAACATGTTGAAAGAGTGGTTTCGACTAAGCATACATTGGATAGTTTCAAAGGTTTCCTTCACTTTGATCTAAATCAAGTTACAATACTTTCAGCAGAAAGTGAAGGTGTGGATCCAAAGGATCTATTTATCCCTTCGATCATCTTTATAATTTTTATTTCTTAATTGATACTAACATACAATGTCCTGTAATGTTCTTTTTATCTATTGAAAAGAAACTAGCAAAGAAAGAACAAGTTACTTCAAAGATAGGATCGACGAGTAAACCCAAGCAAGATATTTCTTTGTCGAAGGATGATATTCCCAATCTCGAAAAGTCCTAGACAACAACCCAAGTATAATTTGGTATTTATGCTTTATTCTTTGTTATGTTATTTCTTCTAGTTCCTTTTCTCTTTACAGGCTAGTCGAAAACCGCCTCTTACTCCAAAGAAGATAAAATCTACCGTCGAAACTCCACACGTTTCTGAAGATGATAGAGACGCCTCCCCCGCTCCTTCAAAAACTAATAAGATAAATAATAAGAAAGCAAAACACTCTGATGCATCTTCTTCTTAACCACAAAAAATCATCACAGTCGAAATACTTCCCCCAACACCAAACAAGACAAACAGGACTTAGCCATCTGGCAACATTGTCCTAGAGAGAATTAAAAGTGACAATTCAAGTCCTGGAGATGAATGATTAAAGGTATGATTTCTTCATATATCATTCTTCAAAAAATTATAATCCTTTATTCAAATTAACTTATATTATCCTTCTTGCAGGATACTAAACCAGTTCCTACTAAATCTCTAATTCAGTACGAAGTTCCTCCTAGAAGTGACACTGCTTCTTATCATCCTCTATCCACTAATAAGGATTCCATTAAAGGATCTTCCACTGATATGAACCAACTTGACACCACTGCACAACCTGAGAAAGAACCTTCCCTTAACCTCTAATTATAACCCCAAAAATTCCCGATGAAGGAAGGGAAGATGATGGTAGCCCCACTAATTCCTCTCCCAAAAGATTACAACTTGATGAAGATATGCTTGATGAAGACGAGCACCTGTCTGAGTACATTGCACAATACTTCCATGATGAAGAGGAAGAAGATACACATGCTCATGCTAGTTCAAAGGACGACACTACTCCTGCTACTCAACAAGAAGATAATAACGTTCGACCGCAACTTTCCCAAGAGGAGTTGGATGTTTTGAATAAAACCAGTCCTATTGAACATGTCATGGTAATGGTGACTAGGAGAGGACCAACTTTAGAAAAAAGTCGCTCCAGCCTTTCGACTTCTTCTAGTGGAGATTCAAATGTGGGAACATTTGAACAACTTCTTCAAAAAGTAAAAGAAAAAATATTTAAAGTTGATTTGTTCGATACCTTGAAGAAGGATGCCACTGCTTGATATGGGCTAAAGAAGTTGATTAATCAAATCAACATAGTTACATGCCCTGCTGAAGTTGTTGAAGTCTTAATTGACTTAACCAATTTAATTGATCAAATTAGTGCTAACTACAATCGGGAACGAGATGTTGCATCTAAACTTCAGGAGAAATAAGCTACCCAAACAGTTGAATGGGCGAGAGCGCTTGAAACCTTAACCAAAGCTAAACAAATGGAGAAGGATCTTAAAGCAGCGAAAGACGAGTTCAACGTGCATACCCGCTCCATATCTCTTTGGAAAGAGCATATATGACAATTGCAAGATAATATCTCTAAGGTAGAAGCTCGTCAACTCAAAATCACCAAGATGGATCACACTAATATTTACAAAGAAGTTGCTCGAAGCGTTCAACATGTCAAAAACACTGGGAAACTGGAGGAAGAAATTTATGCTCTTCAGGTCACTCAATCTTCCATCGACTACAGGCTAGGGTTGTTGAAGATCAAATATGACAGGATAAATACGAAGCTCCCCTTTTGAGAATTTGATATTTGTAACCTGTACTTTTCTTCTTCTTTTGTATGCACCTTTTAAGATGTAACTCTCAGACATAGCCATGTTGGCACCTTTGGTTTTAATAACATATTGGCTTTCATGCTTTCGACTTACTATTATGTTGCAATTTTTAATTCCTGAAGCATGGGTTTAAATTTATTTAAATACTTGCCATTTATCTTTAGGATTCTTCGACCCTCTGCCAACTCTTCTATTTCATAGGCATTGTCTAAGAATATTTGAATGATTCGAAAAGGTCCTTCCCAATGCGGGGACTACTTACAAAGTAATTTATTCTTTCGATACATGGGTAGTATTACCTTCCAAACCAAATCATCAATTGAAAATATTTTCCCCTTACTCTTTTATTGTAAGCTTTAGCTACTATTTCTTTTTGTCTTCTTAGGATTTCTAAAGTAAACAACCTTTCTTCATCCAAGTCGACTAACTCATTTATCATATTTTTCCAATAATAGTAAGAGGGAGTTTAGTTTTTCCTTTGAGTCCTTACTGATTGCAAGTATATTTATACTGGTAAAGCTATATCATACCCAAAAGTCAGTCGAAAATGCGTAGTGTTAGTCACTTCTTTAGGAGACGTCTGGCGAGCCCACAAAGCATGATCCAATGTCTTATGCCAATTCTTTGGATTTCTCCTCCCATGTATTTTTATTAAACCAATAATCACTTTATTCACAACTTCCACTTGTCCATTTGCCTGGGCATAATAAGGTGTAGACATTAGTAATTTGAATCTCATTTCTTTAGCAAAATCATGCATCTTTCGACCAGTGAAAACTAATCCCTGATCCATTGTGATAGTTTATGGGATTCCAAATCTATAAATTATTTGTCTTTGAATGAACTCAATGATAGTTTCTTGATCCATTTTCACAAAAGGTATTGCCTCAACCCATTTTGTAAAGTAATTGATTCCTACTAGAATATACCTTTGGCCTTTGGATGAGGATGGTCTAATTTCTCCAACCAAATCTAGTGCCCAACCCCTAAAGGGCCATGGCTTAATTATAACATGTAATTCGCTTGTGGGAGCATGTTGAATGCCTGCATGAACTTGGAATTCTTGACATCCTTTAGTGAATTCAATATAATCTTTGAGCATAGTGGGCCAATACATCTCGTATTGAAACAAAAGCCACTTCATCTTGTGACCTGCCTGATGTGCCCCACATGCACCACTGTTCATATTTGACAATGCCAAGTATGCCTCGCTTTCTCCTAAGAATTTGAGTAAGACTCCTTCTAGTGTTTTCTTGAATAATTCGTTACCCATCAATACATAATAGCGTGCGATACTTGATCTTTCTTTCTGCATTTGTTGTTGGATTTTTTAAGTACTCTATTATTGGACTCCTCCAATAAGTATATTCCAAATTATTGATGGCTAATACCTTGAAGCTTTGTTCGTTTACATATCCCAAACTTAAAAATTTTCTAAGTCTGAGGGAGAAATTTTAGTAGCCATTATTTTTCCTCAAACTTCAATCAGGTCTTCCAACTTCTCTTTCGACACTTTGTACTCTGAGGCTATTTGCGCTAAGCCGTTGGCTTCTTGGTTCCTCAATCTAGGGATATGCTTGATATCCACATATTCAAACTTTCAAAGTAGCTTATTAGCTATAACAAAGTACATTGTCAAATTTTCTTTTATGCAATTGTACTCCTTGGTTAATTGCTTGATAACTAGTTCAGAATCTCCTATTATTTCGACCCTTGTTGCCCCCAATTCCAACAAAGATTCAAGTCCTGCTATCAATGCTTTGTATTCTGCTTCATTATTCGAACAAGGGGGATCGTCAATCTTGTACTTGAATTTTGTTGGAATTTCGTCAGGAGAAATAATCAAAACTCCAACTCCAGTCCCATCTTTATGTGTAGAACCATCAAAGAATAATTTCTAAGGTTCGAGTTCCACATGATTTCGAGGAACTTCGACCACTATGTGGTCAACAGTAAAGTCTGAGACTATTTGTCCTTTCATAGCTTTTAAGGGCATGAAAGTTAAGGAATACTCAGTCAGGGCAATAGCCCATTTACCAACTCGATTGTGCAAAATTGGCTTAGATAATATATGTTTAATAACGTCGAAATGCAAAGAGACGTACACATCAACTAGATTTATATAGTATTTCAAATTTGTGCAAGAAAAGTGCAAGCAAAGACACAAATTTTCTACAATATTATACCTAGTTTATGCATCATTCAATACTCTACTAAGGTAGTATATGATTGGGACTTTATGAGTCTATTGGGATACTAACTGCAAGTATACAGTTTAGTCGTTCTAGTTTTAAATGATTATCGAACCCACAGAGACTGAGGATCAATCGCATACGATCTAATGCTATAATTGTTTAACTAAGCAATGAATATTTGGTTTTAGGGGGGGGGAGAGTTTAATTAAAAATAATAGTAATAGCTATACCGGTATGTGATAGTCGGACTTCGGGAATTCGGTGAATCGCTTGGCATATAAAGTATTTCGGTAAAAATGAATTGTTTAAAAACCTGAGACATACACTCTCGTGTTCATGAAATAAGTCATGCTACTAAACTTAGTGGATGCACTTTAAATTTAATAACACTTTTTGAAAACAATTTGAGTTTAATTAATTTGTTAAAACACTCTCATGTATTTAAAAATTAATGTTTCGTTACCACTATCTGGGTCGAACCCCAGCTCTCACATGCAGGTTCTTGCCTTAATTAATTTCCCACTCTCGTGGCAAAATCGTGTTAATTATCCTCTCACTCGCGTGACAAGGGTAGTTAAATTAAACATGGAAATGGGAAACCAGAAATTATTTATAAATGTTTTTAGCCAAGTTATCACTAAATTCTTTCGGTACTTAGGAGTCACATACCGGTACAATTAATTTAGCCGGACATAATATATTTAGTAACTATGCAACTTAAAATATAATTCATAAAAATAAATGACATAGCACAAGAATAAATAAATATCAATTGCATAAAAAACCTGTAAATAATGTTGTTGTGGTAATCTTGGATGCTTACAAATTCCTTGCAATTTAATCGAAATCTATAACCCTGTTAATTCTTGGATGAAGAACTAACACTCTAGGAACTAATTCTGGAAACTAAAAATTACAGTAGGTATAAAAAGGTTCAAAAGCAACAAAATAGAATAATTCAGAAAAATAGAAATTTGGCTCTGTAGAAAATTCTTCGACACTGATCCATTGAACTGCTCCATATTTATAGAAGAAGATTTTGCAATTGAGAAAACTTTGGAACAGCTTGAGTGGAGGAAGACTCGGATTCATGGTTACTGAAGTTGAGGAAATATAGGAGAAGAAAACTGCCCACAATGTTGCCCACGTCTCTTTGTATTCCATAACGTTGTTTTTAAGCGTGTGACGGTCGTCACGAGGGGGTGACGGTCGTAATGCGCTTAAATAGTGCGTTACGCTCTTCAATGATGTGTGACGAGCGTCCTTCTAGTTATGAGAGCGTTACGGTCGTCATAGGGTGTGACGGTCGTCACAGCTACAAAATCTGCAGACTTTGCAGATTTGGTTCTTTTTCTTCTGATTCTTGGTTAGCTTCCTTCATGTGATCCTTTTCCACTGATTTGAGTTGAAACATGTTGTACCTGTGAAAAGACACAAAAACTCGGAACAATCGGGAGTTAAACGACTCAATGTATTATGAAAATCGATAAAAAGTATAGTAATTATATGATACGATTTCTCGTTATCAAATTCCCCCATACTTAAACCTTTACTTGTCCTCAAGCAAATAGTCATTAGAAAGATCGGACAAGTTTTGTCAAGTGCATATGCATGACATACCTTCGATTTTTAAAGCAATTTCGGGAAATCCTCGTCAGTTCAGCCGATACTTGAGTGAAACACTAACGATACGCTAATGACACAAGCAATAAGCTTAGTCGTAGGCTTCCATTTCAAATGGACTATCCAACAGTTCCGTTATAATTCTGCCCAGAGTTCCTCGTATCTATTTCACCCGATTTCGTTCTGGCGCAATCACATTAAGCCCTTTGTCTTAGCACGCACCTAGTGGAGTAATCGGTTAGTGACTTTGATCCTTTTAGCACGGGGTCTGGTACACGAATGTGGCAACCCTACATATGTTATCCAAATTGGAGGTTATGGGGGATTGGGCCGTAGCACGCCATACCGAGTTCAGAACCAGAAACCTCTAAACCAACCAACAGTGGATTCCTTCATTATTTGCTCAACTCTTATATGTGACCGTATATTTTGGTGCACAAAATTTCTTTTCTTTTAGCAGCGAGATAAGAAGGATATTTTTATGATCAGGCATCAAACACTTATATTCATCGATTCTCCACGTGGTTTGTGTCAAGACGGTGTTGACTGCCAGTATAAACTACTATGGGTTACTTTAGAACTAAAACTCAAGATATAGGTATAATGGTTATTGAAACGGATCGCGTAAGTAGGAAGTCTACGGTGTCATAACCGTATCGATCTTGTTGATTCGTTTTCGGCTTCCTCAACTAGGATTTCGTTAAAATAGGTATGTCAGGCTAATGCGAGGATAAAGTAAAAATTTTCGGTATGGCTAAATAAAGCGAAGAATTTGAATTGAGACATATCATAAAAATTTACTTGTTTATAGAAGATGGAAAGGTACCTCTCCCACACTAAATCCGACATTGTCCTCAATGTTGCGGTATATAGGCGGGGAAGTACAATTACAAAAACAAACATAAAGGAAATGAAACAGAAAAAGTAAACTACTTAGAAAATAAAGAAAACTACTGATGACCATGTCCTCTACTCCTGGTGCGAGAGCGCCTGGTAGGAGTGGCTTCTGCGTCAGTATCCTGGTAGCTAAGGGTGCTGACGTCCAATCTTAAGGCGTTGAGTTCCAACAGGGCCTCGTCCAACCTCTCATTCATGCTCCGCTGTCCAGTCAAGATCTGAGTGTTTTGAGCGCATAAATACTCATATTGTTTCTGTTGTCTTCTTTCAAGCGCGGCGCTCATTTGATTCTGCAGATGGATGGCGCGAAGAACTTCTTCAAGAGTAATAGGAGGGGTGCAGATGAAGCTCCTGGAATGTCGTGGACGGGGGGAGCACTGTCCAGCTCTTCTTGCATTTCGTCTGCGGGGGCATTAGGCTGGTCTTCATGAGTATGAGCACGCCCCTCGGGAGCTGCAGGATTGAAAAACCAGTTAGCTATGTTTTGTGGATCGATTCGGTCCCTGCAAGGCAAAGTGATGTTATGATAAACAGTGTTTCTGATCACAAGGTGGAATCTGCCATCCTCCCGCTCATGAATGAGATGTGCGGCCTTGAAGTGGTCCATAGTCAGCAAAGCCGGTGCCATGGAAGGCATATTCGCGAGAGCGGCACCATAATTCAGGGCTATGGCAAGAGAAGTGACAAGCCCTCCGAAATAGAAAGGTTTTCCGCCTCTAGCACAAATAGAGTGAATATGGGCCAGTAAAAATGGGGCGGCGTTGATCTTTTGCCCGGTGAATGCGCAATGCATGAAGAAGAGCTCCTTGGAGTTGAGCTTGTGGTTGCTGTCACGGGAAAATATGGTGTTGCAGAGGATGCGGTGAAAGTATCAGATAGCCAGATTATGAATGTGTGTGGCGTTGAGGTGGTCGTAGGATCCGGCACGAATGTTCGTCATACTGTGCCATAAGTTAAAAGCTTCCTCGCCAAAATTATCCAGCACCCAGAGGTGGACACCTTTGTCAGAACAGAAACCTAACAGTCGTGCGATGTTAATTTGGGGCAGCTGATGCTCAATGCCAAACATACGAAATTTGGCCACGCCTGAGAGTTGGTTCGTGGCACCAGGGGAAGTGATGTATGCAAAGGAACTCAGAAACTCAAAGGTTAGAGTTTCAAAAATGGGTTGCGGTTCGCGGCACAGGTTCCATAAATTCACGCTCTGCAACAGTTGTCAGACGCTGTCTAGCAGTCCCAAATTCCTCAAACAATCAAGATCAACATACCGTGTAGGTTGGAGACCGCGGTGTTGGAACTTCTGGAATTTGAGACGTTGGGTTTCGCCTTGTTCGCCAGATCTGAAAGTGAGAGTGGGAACTTGTTGATTGTTGGCCATAGTGCGTGTAAAAGGATTGAATCGTGGAAAAGGTTTGGAATATGGATTGAGTATTGGGTTGATGGAGTTTTTGGTGTTAGAGTGTTGGAAGTTGAGGAAAAAATTGAGTGGATGTGTTACGGTTTTGGGAAGAATGGAGGTTTGAGAGAAAAGATGGAATGGCTCTGTAATAGCAGATTCTGCTATGGGGCGCGCGTGACAGTCGTCACATTGGGCTGATAGGCATAACATGGTGAAACGCGTGTTACGCTCGTCATGGTGGCGTAACGAGCGTCACGCGTTCAATTCATTATATTAATGAAATGAACGTGACACTTTTAATTTCCAATATTATAACTCACAATCCTAGCACAGTAAGCATGCACAATATTTCCAACACACGTCATATGACAAAATTTTTGCAGAAAATATGAACAGTAAATTATTAAAAAAATGAAAAATATACAGAAATTGAAATAACATGTATGAAATGAAATAATGGCAGTAAGGCAATAGAATTTGATGAATAATTGAAATTTCATTAACGAGTAAAAATTGTTTGGAAATAATAACTTAAATAATAATAAAAATGATAAAATACTAAAACAAACTAGATTCCTCCCCACACTTAAACTAAACAGTGACCTCACTGTGTATACAAATGCAAGATAAGAACAAATTAGCATAACAACGGCAATCTCTAGCCACGAGGAGTCGGGAACATATGTTGGTGCATGAAATCCAGTTGGTCTGTCACCAAATCCATAAAAGCGATGAAATCCACACGTAGAGATGTAAGCTCACCCCGCATTCCGGTAATTTCTTCATGCAAAGAGTCGAGGGTGATAGTAGGTGGAGGCGGTGGTGGTATCTCTGGAGCCTGGAAGGTGGTCTCAGTAGAAACTACATGCTGCTCCCATGGGTCGGGAAACTGGTGGTATCCCGGTGGTGTTTCAGGATCTTCAGCATCTCGAGAGGTGTTAGGTACTTCATAGATGTCAACAGTGGAAGGAGACGAAGGCGGTGTAGGAGGATGGTGGAGATCAAAAAGCCAGTTTGCTCTATTGTGGACACTAGTTATAGGGTTCGGGAGTACAAACTGGTGGATAATTTCATGGTTAATTAGCAGCTCGAATTCATCTGGCCCAAGATTTCCTATAAAACTAGTGTTGAAGCAAAATTCAATACTCATTGGCTTGATTCCATAGTGCGGAGTTGATTAACATAGGCCTTCGGAGTCCAATGGAATTAGAGATCATAGTGACTAAACCACCTAAAAGGATTGGGGCATTTGGTGTTTGTATAATATGTTCCATATTAGCAAGCATATAGGTGGCACCATTTACTGGGCGGCTCTGAGAAGCACAGTACATGATGAAAAGCTCATCACATGACACTGATGTAACATTTTTCTCTTTTCCAAAAAGGGTGTGGGAATGATCTTATGGAAGTACCTGATGGCAGGGTTATGGATGGACTCCGAGTATAGGTCAGATGGCTCGGGATGGTTGTTTCCAGCAATGCTACCCCAGAAGAAATCAAGGTCAGTATCTAGCAATAGGTCTTCCTGGGTCATGGTAATAACATCAGGACCATTAGGGAATCCTAACAGGTTGGCAAACTCCCTATGATTATAGCGGTAGTCCATGTCAAACAGTCTGAAGGTGATCAGCCCGCGGTTGAACCCTAACCCATGATTTGGTAGGTAGCTCAGTGTGCTCAGGAACTCAAGGGTCAACTTTCTGTAGGTACAATAACGTCTCCAAATAGGAGCAGCGTCCCAGCCTATTTGGTGTAGCAGATACATGACACTCGCACGAATGCCTAAAGCAGTCATAGCATGGTCATCAGCATAAATTGTAGGACACATCTCACGCTCAGCTAGATCCTCAAAGTGTCTTCTCTGGTGCCTACTTCTAAAGGTTATGTTCATGTAGTTTACTCGTGCCATGGAGCTAAATATTAAAGCTAAAGAATTACCCCTGAAAATGTTTAATAAATGTATGAAAAACTAAGTTAGTATTTTCAGGTTAAAAATGCCGAAGTTAAATCAAAAAGAAAAAGAAAGTTTAAAAGAAAGTTTAAAAGAAAAATAAAAGATAAAAGAAAAAGAAAAAGAAAAAGGAGTAAGGGATGCAACATGAAAGTTTTAAAGATTAAAATAAAATAAGAAATTAAAAACATATTAAAACAACAAAAATAATTAAAAGAAAACATGGGTTGCCTCCCATGAAGCGCCTTTGTTTTATTTCGATGGCTCGACAGATAGTACCTATTCAGTTAGGTATCGGGGTAGGTGGCTCACTTAACTGCAGATAAGCCGAATAGTTTAGATTTCCGACGTTAAAATAATGCTTTAAGCGCTAGCCATTGACTATGAATGGTTCGATAGAATTTCCTTTAATTTCTATCGCACCACTTGGGAAAACTTTATTAATTTTGAATGGTCCTGACCATCTGGAACGTAATTTACCCGAGAAAAGTTTCAGTCTAGAGTTGAATAGGAGTACGATGTCTCCTTCCTTAAATTCTTTCCGCGAGATACGCTTATCGTGCCATTTTTTTGTTCTCTCCTTATAGATTCTAGCATTTTCATAAGCGTCTAAACACAATTCTTCTAATTCATGGATGTCTAATATTCGTTTCTCGCCAGCAATCTTGTAATTTAAGTTAAGGGTTTTAATGGCCCAGTAAGCTTTATGTTCTAATTCTACTGGCAGATGACAAGATTTTCCATAAACTAATTTAAACGGTGTTGTTCCGATAGGGGTTTTAAAAGCTGTCCTATATGCCCAAAGAGCATCATTTAGCTTGGAGGACCAATCTTTTCTGGATGTGGCTACGGTTTTCTCAAGGATTTGTTTAATTTCCCTATTTGACACTTCCACTTGTCCACTCGTTTGAGGATGGTATGGTGTGTGTTGTACCCCAAAATTTGCCCTCCCATATTCTTCAAGAAATTGCCAAGCCAAGTCATAAAATTCCCCAAGGGTTATGCAGTTCAACTGTCTCCTATACAATCAAAACTAGGGTTTGTGTTCTGATCAAAGAAAGGAAGTTTTCAAGGGCCCAATCAAGTCTCACATGCCTACAAATGTGGTCAAGCATCTTCATATCAAGTTTCAAGGCATTCAGCTCAAAATTGCACAGTCAAAACCCTAAATTGCACTACAGTCAACTGTAGGGGCAAAATGGTCATTTGACAGTCAAAAGTTCAAATTTTTGGTCAACATATCATTTTGAAGCCACAAACATCATTTGATCAATGCTTGATCATGATTCTCAAAATTTGGCTCAGAAATCATCAAAGATGCAAAAGTTACTATATTTGGACAGCTGAAAAAGTCAACTGAAATTGACCAGGGCATAACTTCCACATGGATTATCAGAAAAATTCCATCCAAAGCTCATTTTGAAGAGAAAGACATTTCCTACAACTCATCTTCATACTTCAAGTCCAAGAAATGCTCTCACAAAAAGTTATCAATTTCAACATTATAGGTCATTTTCAAAAGTCTACAAAAAGGGACTTTAAGTCAAAGGCCATAACTTGAGATTGGTAAATCAAAATGACATGGGACCAAAGGCATTGGTTAAAGGACTCAAAGACCTTTCCAAAATGTCCAAGAACATGTGAAAAGCTTAAAAATTGAGCAAGTTATGCCTTGTGTAAGTTGGGAAATTTTTGGATGTTTTGAAAAGTCAACTTTGATTCAAATGGTCTAAAATTGCTAATGGGCCTATTTTCTTCCATGATTCATCATTCCAAGCCTATGCACGACCACTTGGCCCAAAGGGAAGCATTTTCTCATTTTTTATTTATTTATTTGGATTATTATTTATATTAATTCAATTAAATTAATTAAATGTGTGAAAAATATCTAAATAAACCAAACAAATCTTTTTGTACACATTTCAAGGTCAATATTTCGTGCACATGCTGATTAGGAAGAATTGGATTGAATTGATCATAATTTGCACAAAAACCATGTGAAAAAGATTGAAAATATAATGGAAAAAAATCAAATCTTCAATCCATAATTACAAGAGATTTTGTTGAAATTTGTTAACCTAATTGCTTCTATACATAATCAGGAATACAACCCTAAGCCTGGGAGACTAAAAGCTGCGCTAAAAAAAGACTTTGCAAACTTGAAAAATTGCTTGAAAAATCAAAAACTGAAATCAACTTTAGGGTTCAATTCAAGGCACAATTCATAGTCCAACAGCTTCCTGAAACATCCTTGATCATACTCCAATCAAAAACAACCACAAAAGCTCCAGGAATTGGTACCTGTGACTCAAACTGTATTGCAAAAAATTCATAATCGTATATCATCTTTTAAGCACTTTTACAACATTCTATTCATTGCATCATGTTTGTTTTGAGTTTCTGAAACTAACCATTGTGTTTGATTGAATTTTTACACGCTATATACAAATATGCCATAACTGACTTTTAGGGTTTTCAGAGTTCTTGAATTGGGGTTTTTCACCCAAGGAAAAATTAGGACTCAAAATCACCACCATTGCAATCAGCGTGCTCCAACGAACAAGAAGCATTAGTCGCGATTAATTTATGAGCTACATAGGCCTATTCGCTATTTTCTGGTAGCTGGTTTAAGGCAACGCGTAGAAAACTGTTGCCTTTGAGTTTGTGTTACAGGGGACGCGAGGAAGACGATACCGTGTCAGGGAGTGATTGGCTCTTTTTGAATTTCGCGCTAAAAACCAATCTATATGCGTTACTTACTTTATATTATTTGTTTAATGCTTAATGTTAATGCGCGTTAATTGGCACAACTGGTCAGGGAAGACATTGGCAAGGCATATGACCTGGGTTCGAACCCCAGGTCTCTTACATTCTCAACAATATTTTTTCAATTATCTTCCCATGCAGCGCCCAAAGCCAGGATCATCATACACGCCCAGATCAGACCATACACGCGTCCAGCAAATCCAATCCAAAGGCCAGGATCCATGGAGTACCGTGAGTGCTAGTCAACGCCTAGACATGTTGCTTGGAAAGTCAACAAGGCCATGTCTTATTGGGCCAGGCTTTACCATCAAAACCTCCATATTGGGGCTACCCCCCCCCCCCCCTGGTTTGCCATTCTTTTTATTTTTCTTATGTTTTATTTAATTTATTATTTTCTTTTCTTGATTGTCTAATTTAATTAATTATTGCTACAAAATATAAAAACATCATAAAAAATCAGAAAAGACCAAAAAAGAATAAATATTTTTATTATAATTATTTTCTTGTAAATAAATTAACATATAATGAATTTAGTTTTAATTAGGATCCTTTGCAATTTTAATTCTTTTCATATTAAATATAAAAAAAAGGTAGAATTAGGTTAATTGACAATTTCCATTCCTTTTAATTTTTTCCTTTTTATCATAATAGTATTATTTATTTATTTTCATAATTAAATTGTATATAAATAATTTAGATTTAAATTAGGTTAAAAATTCAATATTTGTCTTAATAACTTAAAAATAATTAGAATTAGGTTTGACGTTTTATTTTAATTTTAATTAATTCTTTTTCCATTAAATCATAAAAAACACAAAAATACCAAAAACATTTAATTTTCATTTTTTATTCCTTATTAATTTAATTTTTTGCAAAAGGGTCCAACGCCCATATTCTTAATTGTTAATTTCGCACATTTATTTTACGTCGCTTATTATGATTATGTAATTCTCCCAAAGCATTGTAACAATTTATACTTTTCGCACTTTTACTTTGCTTTATTTATTTTCCGTCAAATCGGGTCCGGTTTAATTTTGGCGATGTGGACCCGCGCCATTTGTAATAGTTGTAGATTTATTTTCCCGCAACTTTTAACTGTTAACAAAAAGCATGAAAGAATGAATGGACAAAAATAAAAACAAACGCTAGATCACCCATGACATGAACAAGACAAAATATATGAAAACGATACACAAATCACACACCACCCCTAGGGTACGCCTCACTGTTGCCTTGCCTCGAAAGGTGGTCGTCGAGTAGAGGACGTCTTAGTAAGTCCTCATGATCCGGGAACCTGGCATGAGGGTAGCTTCTAAGGTGTCTTCCCATTGCTCTGGTGATCACCATGTCCCTAAACTCGAATTGACCCGAACACCTCCAACGGTGGTGCTACCTGCCTCTCAATGGTGGGATGGC
Source organism: Vicia faba (assembly GCA_948472305.1). Lineage (NCBI taxonomy): Eukaryota > Viridiplantae > Streptophyta > Magnoliopsida > Fabales > Fabaceae > Vicia > Vicia faba. The sequence continues at coordinate 1,199,378,297 of OX451737.1, read as the reverse complement.
ACTACTTCAAAGGACATTTACACAGACGAATTCCTTAGGGTAGGTAGGTTCTCAAGGATACTTGTTCTAATCTCAAAACAAACTGAAACCTTTTCACACCGACACATTTTCAAAAGCTTTCAAAGCAAATTTTTCAAACACTCTGACGTACGAGTCGAACTGAAATTTTTCAAAGAAACTTTTTTAAACCCACTCACAATTGAAAAGCAAACAATTTTGAAAACACATTGAGCAAGTATCTAAGAGCCCATGGATAACCATGGATAGAAAGGGTGCTAACACCTTCCCTTCCTATAACCTACCTCCCGAACCGAGAGCAATCTCTATAAGGAATTTTTCTGTGCTTTTGTCCTTTCCATTTGGAGAAAATAAAAGACGGTGGCGACTCTTGCTTACCGCGACATTTCGCGAACCAGCGTTAAACAGTCAGTTCCAGTGTTTAGGGGTTGAAACAATGCCTGTACCTCATCAGCAGGGTTTGTTCGAAAGCATACTGTGACAAAAGGTATCCTGACTCCTTAAGGCCTACGGTAAGTACAGAGTTGACATCATGTTTTTACAAACATTCATTTGTTTTATGAAAAAGAATGCATTTTCAAAAATCTTCAAGACAGACATAAGCTTTGCATTTTAACATGACTTTGTTTGCATATGACTTTTTGTTTGAACAGCATAGAAATTTGCACGACGAAAGTCTAATGAACAAGAGTATCTCCAATCCAGGGGCACGGCATGAGCATGGTCCATCATTTGGGGCAATCCAATCAAGATTCAGAGAATCTCTCAAAAGGCCAAAAAGCCTGGGGCAAATCTCTGTCTGAGTCACTTGGGGCACTCCAGCAACGAATCTTGCACGATCAGACACCTTCTGGTAATATGGCAACACAAGCAGCCAGGGGCACCTCCCTGCATTCTAAGAGCGTGGACATAGTCGAAAATACTATGCAAAATCAAAGACCTGCTAGGTTGACGTACCTAGGCAAAAATAAGGGCTTCCCGGCGAACCAAAAGGGTTCGGGCAAAATGAAGGGATGAAATGGAAAAAATCTGTACACCCGGCAAGTCGAAAACCTGAAAAGGCGGCTTGGGCAAAAATGGGTATCCCGGTGGACTGAAAACCCGAAAGGGCGGTCCAGGCAAAAGTTAGGGATTAAAGCGTACGACTATGTCCTGTCATCTTGTCACTTGCCTACCTGAAGAAGGTTTGACCCTCAACAACTATCAGCACCTCATAGGTCTTCCTCTCATACCTCAGAAACAGGGGCAATAAAGAGTTGTCCAAGCAATCTAATTGTTCCATCCTCCAAAAGGTATCAAGGTAGGTTCAACTAAAGAACATAACCAGATATCCTAATTCCCCAGAGAGTGAGCCAACAAAGCAGTACACTCTCCTCAAGTAAAGCTATACAATCAAACCTTAAGGAAGTTGGGTATCCTCCAGCAGATCTCAACATTCCCCAGCAGCATATATTCTTAACAAGCATCCCCGGAAGTCTTGGCCTAAAGATTGTTCCCCGGCGGCATATCAAACATTCAAAAGAATCATTCCCCAGCAGCATATATATTCATAACAAGCATCCCCGGCAGTCTTGCTCTAAAGATTGTTCCCCGGCGGTGTACCAGTATTCAAAGGAATCACTTCCCCCGCAATTCAAGACTTCCCCAGGAGAACCCAATCCAGCTTCCCCAAGAAAGTTGGAATCCATATCCCCAAGCAGTAAGCGTACCCCCAGTAGATTCTGGAAGCTTATCCTCGCAGCGCACGAACGCGTCGTCCGGCTTGATTTAAAGAGTTATTTCCTTAACAGGATATAACTGGGTTATCCTCATCCAAAAGCCACGGAAAGAGCGTCCTCGACAAAGTCTCTTTATCCCCAGCGAAGTCTATCAACACTTCCAGCACAACAAGGGGATCCTCAGCAAGTTATCAACAATTCAGCAAAGCATCTCTATCCCCACAGAGTATTTCTTCCCAGCATGGTCATTAGAGTATTTTTCTCCCCGCAGAATCTTCCATCTGCCAAGATTGTTCCGCAACGGAGTCATCTTCTCCTACCGGTATACTTGCAACTATCAACCCCAGCGGAAGCAAAAGCTATTCTTCCACATCAGCCCAGGATGCGACTTCCCGGCACCCGTCAAGGATTTATTTTCCTACGATGAAAATATACATTCATAAACATCATATCCTCGTACATTATAGCATGCATATGCATCATATGGCACGAATCTCATTAATTTTAAAGACATACAGTTCATGCATTATGATTTTGCATACAATTATGTTTTGCCTTTTCAGGAAAAAGATCAATACAAAAATGATTACTACCAACTATCGCAATTCTTTCTAGATATAGTGTCAGATATGATCCAGATATGGTGACGTTCTGATGCTGCTTCCAGATTTCCTTCCAGATATAGTTTCAGATATGATCCAGAGATGGTGACGTTCTGATACTGCTTCCAGATTTCCTTCTAGATATAGTTTCAGATATGACCCAGATATGGTGACGTTCTGATGCTGCTTCCAGATTTCCTTCTAGATATAGTTTCAGATATGACCCAGATATGGTGACGTTCTGATACTGCTTCCAGATTTCCTTCTAGATATAGTTTCAGATGTAAACCAGATATGGTGACGTTCTGATGCTGCTTCCAGATCTCCTTCCAGATATAGTCCAGATGTAAACCAGATATGGCGACGTTCTGACACTTATTCCAGTTGAAGACATTTCAAGACCTAGACTGGTCCAGCTAAATTGACTCCCAACAGATTTTTCTGATAAAGACTCAGCAGAAGTTATGGTCCCCTCTCCAACGGTGAGTGAGGTGGTAATTCCTTTTTCATATGTTTCCCTCTCCGACGGTGAGTGTGAGGTGATAGTCTCCTATGGTCCCCTCTCCAACGGTGAGTGAGGTGGTAATTCCTTTTTCAGATGTTTCCCTCTCCGACAGTGAGTGTGAGGTGATAGTCTCCTATGGTTCCCTCTCCAACGGCGAGTGAGGTGGTAAGTCCTTTTTCAGATGTTTCCCTCTCTGACGGTGAGTGTGAGGTGATAGTCTCCTATGGTTCCCTCTCCAACGGCGAGTGAGGTGGTAATTCCTTTTTCAGATGTTTCCCTCTCCGACGGTGAGTGTGAGGTGATAGTCTCCTATGGTTCCCTCTCCAACGGCGAGTGAGGTGGTAAGTCCTTTTTCAGATGTTTCCCTCTCCGACGGTGAGTGTGAGGTGATAGTCTCCTATGGTTCCCTCTCCAACAGCGAGTGAGGTGGTAAGTCCTTTTTCAGATGTTTCCCTCTCCGACGGTGAGTGTGAGGTGATAGTCTCTTATGGTTCCCTCTCCAACGGCGAGTGAGGTGGTAAGTCCCTTTTCAGATGTTTCCCTCTCCGACGGTGAGTGTGAGGTGATAGTCTCCTATGGTTCCCTCGCCAACGGCGTGTGAGGTGGTAAGTCCTTTTCAGATGTTTCCCTCTCCAACGGCGAGTGAGGTGGTAAGTCCTTTTTCAGATGTTTCCCTCTCCGACGGTGAGTGTGAGGTGATAGTCTCTTATGGTTCCCTCTCCAACGGCGTGTGAGGTGGTAAGTCCTTTTCAGATGTTTCCCTCTCCGACGGTGAGTGTGAGGTGATAGTCTCCTATGGTTCCCTCTCCAACGGCGTGTGAGGTGGTAAGTCCTTTTTCAGATGTTTCCCTCTCCGACGGTGAGTGTGAGGTGATAGTCTCTTATGGTTCCCTCTCCAACGGCGTGTGAGGTGGTAAGTCCTTTTCAGATGTTTCCCTCTCCGACGGTGAGTGTGAGGTGATAGTCTCCTATGGTTCCCTCTCCAACGGCGTGTGAGGTGGTAAGTCCTTTTCAGATGTTTCCCTCTCCGACGGTGAGTGTGAGGTGATAGTCTCCTATGGTCCCCTCTCCGACGGTGAGTGAGGTGGTAAGTCCTTTTCAGACGTTTCCCTCTCCGACGGTGAGTGTGAGGTGATAGTCTCCTATGGTTCCCTCTCCGACGGTGAGTGAGGTGACAATTCCTTTTCCTATGATTCCCTCTCCGACGGCGAGTGAGGTGATTCCCTTTCAGATTATAATGGCCTATGGTTCTTGTTCCGATCCTGCGAAGATGGTATTTCCCACCAAGATTTTCTCAACGAGCGTTGTTGAAGTTAAAATCACCCAAGGTTCTCTTACCATTCGTGCTAAGGCAGTAACCATCTCTGGTTCATTCATCAGCGTTTGAAGCTCCAGACTCAGCTCCTGTAACCAGTCAGGACATATATATACCAAGCATCTAAAATCAGCTCCTGCAACGTGTCAGGTACTCATTTTTCTTTTGCAGGTATGCAGGTTCTCGCTAAGGAATCCCTTACGCGATCAATATTCAGATGGCATCTATAAGCCCATCACCCTATCCAGCAACCTCTAAATGGCATCTATAAGCCCATTCCCTCATCACACTGCCAACATGTGAGCGCAAATTTCTGGGCACTTTAGTGTTCAATCATCTTCTACCCTCGGATTACGAAAGGCACGTCAGCCAATTTGCATCCTCAGGTCTAAGAAGATTGAACAGGGGCAACTGTTGTACCCCAAAATTTGCCCTCCCATATTCTTCAAGAAATTGCCAAGCCAAGTCATAAAATTCCCCAAGGGTTATGCAGTTCAACTGTCTCCTATACAATCAAAACTAGGGTTTGTGTTCTGATCAAAGAAAGGAAGTTTTCAAGGGCCCAATCAAGTCTCACATGCCTACAAATGTGGTCAAGCATCTTCATATCAAGTTTCAAGGCATTCAGCTCAAAATTGCACAGTCAAAACCCTAAATTGCACTACAGTCAACTGTAGGGGCAAAATGGTCATTTGACAGTCAAAAGTTCAAATTTTTGGTCAACATATCATTTTGAAGCCACAAACATCATTTGATCAATGCTTGATCATGATTCTCAAAATTTGGCTCAGAAATCATCAAAGATGCAAAAGTTACTATATTTGGACAGCTGAAAAAGTCAACTGAAATTGACCAGGGCATAACTTCCACATGGATTATCAGAAAAATTCCATCCAAAGCTCATTTTGAAGAGAAAGACATTTCCTACAACTCATCTTCATACTTCAAGTCCAAGAAATGCTCTCACAAAAAGTTATCAATTTCAACATTATAGGTCATTTTCAAAAGTCTACAAAAAGGGACTTTAAGTCAAAGGCCATAACTTGAGATTGGTAAATCAAAATGACATGGGACCAAAGGCATTGGTTAAAGGACTCAAAGACCTTTCCAAAATGTCCAAGAACATGTGAAAAGCTTAAAAATTGAGCAAGTTATGCCTTGTGTAAGTTGGGAAATTTTTGGATGTTTTGAAAAGTCAACTTTGATTCAAATGGTCTAAAATTGCTAATGGGCCTATTTTCTTCCATGATTCATCATTCCAAGCCTATGCACGACCACTTGGCCCAATGGGAAGCATTTTCTCATTTTTTATTTATTTATTTGGATTATTATTTATATTAATTCAATTAAATTAATTAAATGTGTGAAAAATATCTAAATAAACCAAACAAATCTTTTTGTACACATTTCAAGGTCAATATTTCGTGCACATGCTGATTAGGAAGAATTGGATTGAATTGATCATAATTTGCACAAAAACCATGTGAAAAAGATTGAAAATATAATGGAAAAAAATCAAATCTTCAATCCATAATTACAAGAGATTTTGTTGAAATTTGTTAACCTAATTGCTTCTATACATAATCAGGAATACAACCCTAAGCCTGGGAGACTAAAAGCTGCGCTAAAAAAAGACTTTGCAAACTTGAAAAATTGCTTGAAAAATCAAAAACTGAAATCAACTTTAGGGTTCAATTCAAGGCACAATTCATAGTCCAACAGCTTCCTGAAACATCCTTGATCATACTCCAATCAAAAACAACCACAAAAGCTCCAGGAATTGGTACCTGTGACTCAAACTGTATTGCAAAAAATTCATAATCGTATATCATCTTTTAAGCACTTTTACAGCATTCTATTCATTGCATCATGTTTGTTTTGAGTTTCTGAAACTAACCATTGTGTTTGATTGAATTTTTACACGCTATATACAAATATGCCATAACTGACTTTTAGGGTTTTCAGAGTTCTTGAATTGGGGTTTTTCACCCAAGGAAAAATTAGGACTCAAAATCACCACCATTGCAATCAGCGTGCTCCAACGAACAAGAAGCATTAGTCGCGATTAATTTATGAGCTACATAGGCCTATTCGCTATTTTCTGGTAGCTGGTTTAAGGCAACGCGTAGAAAACTGTTGCCTTTGAGTTTGTGTTACAGGGGACGCGAGGAAGACGATACCGTGTCAGGGAGTGATTGGCTCTTTTTGAATTTCGCGCTAAAAACCAATCTATATGCGTTACTTACTTTATATTATTTGTTTAATGCTTAATGTTAATGCGCGTTAATTGGCACAACTGGTCAGGGAAGACATTGGCAAGGCATATGACCTGGGTTCGAACCCCAGGTCTCTTACATTCTCAACAATATTTTTTCAATTATCTTCCCATGCAGCGCCCAAAGCCAGGATCATCATACACGCCCAGATCAGACCATACACGCGTCCAGCAAATCCAATCCAAAGGCCAGGATCCATGGAGTACCGTGAGTGCTAGTCAACGCCTAGACATGTTGCTTGGAAAGTCAACAAGGCCATGTCTTATTGGGCCAGGCTTTACCATCAAAACCTCCATATTGGGGCTACCCCCCCCCCCCCCTGGTTTGCCATTCTTTTTATTTTTCTTATGTTTTATTTAATTTATTATTTTCTTTTCTTGATTGTCTAATTTAATTAATTATTGCTACAAAATATAAAAACATCATAAAAAATCAGAAAAGACCAAAAAAGAATAAATATTTTTATTATAATTATTTTCTTGTAAATAAATTAACATATAATGAATTTAGTTTTAATTAGGATCCTTTGCAATTTTAATTCTTTTCATATTAAATATAAAAAAAAGGTAGAATTAGGTTAATTGACAATTTCCATTCCTTTTAATTTTTTCCTTTTATCATAATAGTATTATTTATTTATTTTCATAATTAAATTGTATATAAATAATTTAGATTTAAATTAGGTTAAAAATTCAATATTTGTCTTAATAACTTAAAAATAATTAGAATTAGGTTTGACGTTTTATTTTAATTTTAATTAATTCTTTTTCCATTAAATCATAAAAAACACAAAAATACCAAAAACATTTAATTTTCATTTTTTATTCCTTATTAATTTAATTTTTTGCAAAAGGGTCCAACGCCCATATTCTTAATTGTTAATTTCGCACATTTATTTTACGTCGCTTATTATGATTATGTAATTCTCCCAAAGCATTGTAACAATTTATACTTTTCGCACTTTTACTTTGCTTTATTTATTTTCCGTCAAATCGGGTCCGGTTTAATTTTGGCGATGTGGACCCGCGCCATTTGTAATAGTTGTAGATTTATTTTCCCGCAACTTTTAACTGTTAACAAAAAGCATGAAAGAATGAATGGACAAAAATAAAAACAAACGCTAGATCACCCATGACATGAACAAGACAAAATATATGAAAACGATACACAAATCACACACCACCCCTAGGGTACGCCTCACTGTTGCCTTGCCTCGAAAGGTGGTCGTCGAGTAGAGGATGTCTTAGTAAGTCCTCATGATCCGGGAACCTGGCATGAGGGTAGCTTCTAAGGTGTCTTCCCATTGCTCTGGTGATCACCATGTCCCTAAACTCGAATTGACCCGAACACCTCCAACGGTGGTGCTACCTGCCTCTCAATGGTGGGATGGCACTACTTCAAAGGACATTTACACAGACGAATTCCTTAGGGTAGGTAGGTTCTCAAGGATACTTGCTCTAATCTCAAAACAAACTGAAACCTTTTCACACCGACACATTTTCAAAAGCTTTCAAAGCAAATTTTTCAAACACTCTGACGTACGAGTCGAACTGAAATTTTTCAAAGAAACTTTTTTAAACCCACTCACAATTGAAAAGCAAACAATTTTGAAAACACATTGAGCAAGTATCTAAGAGCCCATGGATAACCATGGATAGAAAGGGTGCTAACACCTTCCCTTCCTATAACCTACCTCCCGAACCGAGAGCAATCTCTATAAGGAATTTTTTTGTGCTTTTGTCCTTTCCATTTGGAGAAAATAAAAGACGGTGGCGACTCTTGCTTACCGCGACATTTCGCGAACCAGCGTTAAACAGTCAGTTCCAGATCCACCGATCACAGTGTGGCTATGCGATGTTTAACGCCATATTTTGGAAGTAGTTTTTCGAAAATTCTAGAGATAAAATGGGAACCGCCATCACTGATTACTAGTCTTGGTACACCAAATAGTGGGAAGATAACATGCTTGAATAGTTTAAGTACTACTCGTGTATCGTTTGTGGGTGCAGCGACGGCTTCAATACATTTTGATACGTAGTCAACAGCTACCAATATATACTTATTTCCAAAAGATGCGGGGAACGGTCCCATGAAATCAATTCCCCACACATCGAAAATTTCTACTTCGAGAATCCCTTTTTGCGGCATTTCGTCACGTCTAGATATATTTCCTGTGCGCTGACATCTATCGCAGCTCATAATTGCTACGTGGATGTCTTTCCATAAAGTAGGCCAAAAGAAGCCAGCTTGAAGTATTTTTGCACAAGTTTTCGATGTACTAGCGTGTCCACAATAAGGGGCAGAATGGCAATGGGCAATGACGTCGTCTATTTCATCGTTAGGAACACAACAACGGTAGATACCATCGGCGCCTCTTTTAAAGAATAGTGGTTCATCCCAAAAGTAGTGTTTAAGATCATGGAAGAATTTCTTCCGCTGTTGGTACGTTAAATCGGGTGGTAAAACATCGGCGACTAAGTAGTTAACGAAATCAGTGTACCACGGTAATGTGGTGTTGGTACAAATGGCTTTTACTACCGCAGTTGTTAAATGTTCATTGCGTTGATCTAAATTGTCGGTAGGAGCTATCTCTAGTTTAGCAATAAGGCGTTCATATGGGAAATCTTCGTTTATGGGAACGTTCTCGGTTTGGATTCCATCCAATCTTGATAAATGGTCCGCTACCACATTTTCAGTCCCTCTTTTGTCTTTTATTTCCAAGTCAAACTCTTGTAGGAGTAAGATCCATCTGAGTAGTTGTGGTTTGGCGTCTTTCTTACTTAGCAAGTATTGGATCGCAGCATGATCCGTGTAAATAATGATTTTGGCGCCCACTAAGTAGGAACGAAATTTGTCCAATGCAAATACAACAGCTAAGAGTTCCTTCTCCGTAGTGGCGTAATTCATTTGTGTGGGATCGAGTGTTCTGCTTACATAGTAGATAGCGTGAAGCTTTTTATCCTTGCGTTGTCCTAGGACTGCACCTACAGCATAATCGCTCGCATCGCACATTATTTCAAATGGTAGGTTCCAATCAAGAGGTTGCATAATAGGTGTTGAAATTAAGGCTTCTTTAAGCGTCTCAAATGCGTTTAAGCATTTATCAACGAAAATAAACTCGGTTTCTTTCATCAATAATTCAGTTAGCGGATTAGTGATTTTAGAGAAATCTTTTATAAAACGTCGGTAAAAACCAGCGTGTCCTAGAAAACTTCTTATTTCTCTAACTGTTTTGGGGGGTTGAAGGTTTTTGATAACCTCAATTTTTGCTTTATCGACTTCAATCCCTTTGTTTGATACAATGTGACCCAACACAATTCCTTGTCTCACCATGAAGTGACATTTTTCCCAATTGAGCACTAGGTTGACATTGACACAACGTTTCAGTACTAATTCAAGATTTGATAAACATCCGTCAAAACTTTCTCCACAGACAGAAAAATCGTCCATGAATACTTCCATAATTACGTCCAAAAAATCTGCGAAAATCGCCATCATGCATCTTTGGAAAGTTGCCGGTGCGTTACATAGTCCAAATGGCATTCTTCGGTATGCAAAGGTACCATATGGGCATGTGAATGTGGTTTTCTCTTGATCATCAGGATGAATGGAAATTTGGAAGAATCTCGAGTATCCGTCAAGATAGCAAAAATGGGAATGTTTGGCTAAGCGCTCGAGCATTTGATCAATGAATGGTAATGGGAAATGGTCCTTGCGCGTAGCTTTGTTTAGTTTTCTGTAATCGATACACATTCTCCATCCTGTTTGGGTACGTTGTGCCACCGATTCGCCTTTTGTGTTTGTTATAACTGTAACACCTCCTTTCTTAGGTACTACGTGAACTGGACTGACCCAGTTGCTATCTGATATTGGGTATATGATGCCTGCCTCTAGTAGTTTATGTACTTCTTTCTTAACGACTTCACTTAGGATAGGATTTATTCGTCTTTGATGTCATCTAGAAGTCTTCCAGTCCTCCTCCAGCATAATGCGGTGCATACAGAGAGAAGGGCTTATTCCTTTTAGATCTGATATATTATAGCCTAACGCGGTTGGATACTTCCTTAACACATTAAGAAGTTTTTCAGTTTCGATCTTCCCTAAATTGGCATTGACTATAACTGGTCGTTCGAGCTCTTTATCTAAAAATTCATACCTAAGATCTCCAGGTAACATTTTAAGTTCTATACCAATTTTCTTATCAGTTGGGGTAGGATCGGGTGTTAAGGCGAAACATTCGCTTAGGTTGGCATCTTGATATTCTTGTTTCCAGTCATCATCCTTGAGGATAGTTGGTGTCGGAATTTTCAACATCCCAGAATAGGTGTCTTCTTGGCTTTCTAGTTCTTTGACACATTCATCAATAATATCTAGGAGACAGCATGAGTCATCTATAGCAGGGGCTTTGAAGAATTGGGAAAGAATGAATTCTACTTTTTCTTCTCCTACCTCGAAGGTAAGCTTTCCTTTCTTAACGTCAATAATGGCTCCTGCAGTAGCTAAAAATGGTCTTCCTAGTATGATGGTAATGTTTGAATCTTCCTTGATGTCCATTATTATAAAGTCATTCGGTATGTAAAATTGTCCTATTCGGACAGGAATGTTTTCTAGCATACCAACAGGGAATTTGACTGATCTGTCGGCTAGTTGTAGGGACATCTTGGTAGGTCTCATGTCACCTAGTTTGAGCTTCTCGCAAATAGATAAGGGAATTAGACTAACACTTGCTCTTAAATCGCATAGAGCTTTGTCTATGACAGATTTTCCAATTACACATGGTATGGAGAAACTACCAGGACCTTTTAGCTTTGGAGGCATGTTATTTTGAATTATGGCGCTACATTCGGCAGTTAGCATAACGGTTTCGTTTTCAACAATTTTTTTCTTATTAGACAATATCTCTTTTAGGAATTTAGCATATGACGGCATTTGGGTTATAGCTTCTGTAAACGGAATAGTAACGTTTAATTGTTTCAGAAGTTCTACAAATTTCTTGAATTGCCCCTCGTTTTTGGATTTTGCAAGTCTTTGAGGATATGGAATTGGTGGTTTATATGGCGGTGGGGGTACATAAGGTTTTTCTGAAGCCTCTCTGTTCTCATTCTCGTCTTTCTCTACATTCTCAGATTGTTCTTTCGATTTCTCTGCTTCCTTTTCAGGTTTCTGATACATGGTCGGATTTTGGAGTCTAGGATCTATCGGTCCATCAAGTGTTGTCCCACTTCGTAATGTGATAGCATTAGCGTGTCCTTTAGGATTGGGTTGCGGCTGTCCAGTAAACATACCAGCAGGTGCGGCAGAACTAGCTTGGTGTTGTGATACTTGGGAGATTTGGGTTTCTAACATTTTGTTGTGAGTTGCTAGGGCATCTACCTTATTTGCTAATAGCTTCAATTGTTCACCGGTGTGAACATTTTGATTGAGGAATTCTTTGTTTTGTTGAGCTTGATTAGCGATAAAATTTTCCATTAGGATTTCAAGGTTAGATTTCTTAGGAATGTTAGGAACATTAACAGCGGGTTTTTGATAACCTGGAGGTACAGCAGGTGCTTGGCCAGGTGCATATAAAGCGTTATTATTCTTGTACGAGAAATTAGGATGGTTCTTCCAACCAGGATTATAGGTATTAGCATAAGGATTACCTTGAGCGTAATTTATCTGATCAACTGATACTCCTGCTAAGATTTGACATTCGGTTCCAACATGACCAGGAACTCCACAAACTTCGCAGTTTGGGGTAACTGCAGCCACGGTGGCTGCAAGAGGTAAGGTCAAGCTTTCTATCTTTTGGGTAAGAGCATCTACCTTAGCATTAACTTTATCTAGGCTACTAATCTCGTACATCCCACTTTTGGCTTGAGTTTTCTCCACAGGTGTTCTTTCTCCTCCCCACTGATAGTGGTTTTGAGCCATATTTTCAATGAGTTGGTTATCTTCGTCGTAAGGCTTGTCCATCAGTGTACCACATGCGGCGGCGTCTATAGAGAGTCTTGTGTTGTACAAGAGTCCATTATAAAACGTGTGGATGATCAACCATTTTTCTAGTCCGTGATGTGGGCACATTCGCATCATATCTTTGTAGCGTTCCCATGCATCGAATAGCGATTCAGTATCCTTCTGCCTAAATCTGTTGATTTGAGCTCTTAATGCAGCAGTCTTGCTTGGGGGAAAGTATCGTGCTAAAAATACAGCCTTAAGTCCTTCCCACGTAGTGACGAAATTCGACGGCAAGGATTGCAACCAAGCCCAAGCTCTATCTCTTAGCGAGAAAGGTAAAAGACGTAATCTTATTGCATCTTTACTAACACCATTTGCTATAACTGTGTCGGCAAATTAAACGAATTTTGTAAGATGTTCATTTGGATCCTCGGTAGGATTTCCAGAGAATTGTCGTTGTTGGATAGCTGATATCAATGACGGTTTCAACTCAAAATCATTTCAATTTATTGCTGGAGCAGCAATGCTATTGTGGGGTTCTTGTTGTGATGGAGCTGCGTACTCCTTCAGTGGACGGGTCCTTTGTTCTTCGGCCACGTCTACTTCTGGATTAGTTTCGGTTTCAGAGGAAGAATTAGAATTTGTTTCGGAATCAATCTTAATTTCGGGTTTGTGTAAAGGAATAGCGTGATTTAAATAGTAATCCCTAATTGTTCGTCTTATGGAAAGGATGCATTCAGGTTCGTCCGTCGATTTGTCAAGTGGTTCGCCTTGTGAGTGAGTCCTTGGCATACAAATCAAAAAAGGGTTTCTGTTGCCTAGTCTAAACGTGCAACAGAAGAGTCGTACTTAATTGACTAATCAGTCCCCGGCAACGGCGCCAAAAACTTGATCGGGACTTTATGAGTCTATTGGGATACTAACTGCAAGTATACAGTTTAGTAGTTCTAGTTTTAAATGATTATCGAACCCACAGAGACTGAGGATCAATCGCATACGATCTAATGCTACAATTGTTTAACTAAGCGATGAATATTTGGTTTTAGGGGGGAAAAGAGTTTAATTAAAAATAATAGTAATAGCTATACCGGTATGTAATAGTCGGACTTCAGGAATTCGGTGAATCGCTTGGCATATAAAGTATTTCGGTAAAAACGAATTGTTTAAAAACCTGAGACATACACTCTCGTGTTCATGAAATAAGTCATGCTACTAAACCTAGTGGATGCACTTTAAATTTAATAACACTTTTTGAAAACAATTTGAGTTTAATTAATTTGTTAAAACACTCTCATGTATTTAAAAATTAATGTTTCGTTACCACTATCTGGGTCGAACCTCAGCTATCGCATGCAGGTTCTTGCCTTAATTAATTTCCCACTCTCGTGGCAAAATCGTGTTAATTATCCTCTCACTCTCGTGACAAGGGTAGTTAAATTAAACATGGAAATTGGAAACCAGAAATTATTTATAAATGTTTTTAGCCAAGTTATCACTGAATTCTTTTGGTACTTAGGAGTCACATACCGGTACAATTAATTTAGCCGGACATAATATATTTAGTAACTATGAAACTTAAAATATAATTCATAAAAATAAATGACATGGCACAAGAATAAATAAATATCAATTGCATAAAAAACCTGTAAATAATGTTGTTGTGGTAATCTTGGATGCTTACAAATTCCTTGCAATTTAATCAAAATCTATAACCGTGTTAATTCTTGTATGAAGAACTAACACTCTAGGAACTAATTCTGGAAACTAAAAATTACAGTAGGTATAAAAAGGTTCAAAAGCAACAAAATAGAATAATGCAGAAAAATAGAAATTTGGCTCTGTAGAAAATTCTTCGACACTGATCCATTGAACTGCTCCATATTTATAGAAGAAGATTTTGCAATTGAGAAAATTTTGGAACAACTTGAGTGGAGGAAGACTCGGATTCATGGTTACTGAAGTTGAGGAAATATAGGAGAAGAAAATTTCCCACAATGTTGCCCACGTCTCTCTGTATTCCATAACGTTGTTTTTAAGCGTGTGACGGTCGTCACGAGGGGGCGACGGTCGTAATGCGCTTAAATAGCGCGTTACGCTCGTCAATGATGTGTGACGAGCGTCCTTCTAGTTATGAGAGTGTTACGGTCGTCATAGGGTGTGACGATCGTCACAGCTATAAAATCTGCAGACTTTGCAGATTTGGTTCTTTTTCTTCTGATTCTTGGTTAGCTTCCTTCATGTGATCCTTTTCCACTGATTTGAGTTGAAACATGTTGTACCTGTGAAAAGACACAAAAACTCAGAACAATTGGGAGTTAAACGACTCAATGTATTATGAAAATCGATAAAAAGTGTAGTAATTATATGATACGATTTCTCGTTATCAGTATACGGCTCTTTCAATGCCATTATCATCCTCTTGTGCAATCATACTTCCTATTGGTACATCAGATGCAGATATGTACAATCTCATGCTCCTATTTCTACAAGGTGGTGACAACGATGATGGCTGGACCAGGTATTGCTTAATGTTATCGAAAGCCTCTTGATAATCCTGCTTTCATTTGAAGCCTCCTTTCTTCAAATGTATAAGTGGAGAGAAGGCCTGAGTGCGTCCACTTAAGTTTGAAATAAATCTTCTCAAGAAGTTTATTTTCCCAATCCGATATTGCAGCTCCTTCTTTGTTGATGGAGATTTTACTTCCATAATGGCCTTTGTCTTATTTTGATTGATATTTATCCCCTTCTTATGGATAACAAAGCCCAGAAAATCATATGCCTGCATGAAAAAGGCATACTTAAGGGGGTTCATCTTCAACCCATGTTTCCTCATTCTTTCGAATGACTGTCGAAGATGATCCAAATGACTTTCATCTGAAATAGATTTTACCACTATGTCATCAATGTAAACCTGCATGGAAGTATAAATGAAATCATGGAATATAGAATTCATTTCCCTCTGGTATGTTGCCCCAACATTTTTTAAACCAAAAGGCATCTTGTTGATAGCATTCTAAATTAGATCCCTGAAAAGAAAACACTATGAGGTTTTATGTCCTAAAAAATTATGATATTTGCAAAAACCTTTTTTCTTCCGTTATTCTAATAGAGGAATTTTGGCACCAGATGGCACAATCATATGGCCATCCTTCACCAATACATTGAAAACTTCATCACACTTCGTTACATTGAAGGTGTATGTTTTCTTAGGAACTTATCATTTTTCTCTACTTCGACGGGGTTTTTCCCATTCGAAGGTGCTAAGGGTTTGTAAGGGTAAGGTGGGGCTTGCTTTAATTCAGCCAAGTCCAATTCTCTTTCTTCGAAACCTATAGCATCATTATAGATCTCTTGCTCATCTTCTTCGGCTTCAACATATGCCACCCTTTCTTTCCTATTATTTTTATTTTCCCTGGCCTTTTCACCTTCAGTCGTTCGACTTGTATAACTCTATCTGCTAATTGGGCCATGTACTTTAGATATTAGGTGTCTAGCTTCTTTTGAATGGAATAATCCAAACCACCTGCAGCCATTTTGACCAACTCATGTTCAGGAGCTTGTGTAAAACACCTTGCCTTCAATAAACAGAACCTGTTTAAATAGTCTTCAATTGGCTCCGTGAATTTTCTCTTGATACTAGCGAATTCCTTGAGACTAATCTTTGATTGTCCCATGTAAAATTGTTCATGGAATAACCTCTCTAAGCGAGTCCAATCATTGATGGAATTAGTTGGGAGGGTAGTGAAGCATGTGAAAGCATTCTTCATCAACGAACTAGGGAAGTATCTTATCCTTAGGTTTTCAAAGGCCACTGTCAAAAGGGGTGTATAATTAGACCTTCGAAGGCCTACATTTACCCCATTTCGAGCCATAATCCTTTTGACCATGGCTGCTAGATTATTTCCCTCTGGGTATTCATCTTGTTGAGCCAACACACAAACCATTTCATGATTGCTATCATCCATTTGTTGTCAAAACGCCACTGTAAAATTCATTGTGAGATTAGGTAACTGGGAAAAAATCCTAAGGGTGGGACATTTCGACCCAAATTATTGTTTCCTGATCCTGATCCTTGTAGTGGTGAATATGTAGACATTCTTGGGTCAGGAAGTGCTAATGTATTATTGCTTAGGCTTGCCATCATAGATGCTGGCATGCCATATATTTGCTCGCGACCATACATTATCATTGTGAATCCAAATGTAAAATGCCTGAAACTGTTCATCCCTGGTGGTCTTGTGTTCGATGGGGAACCCTGTGTACGCATTAGGGACAAAACGTGACCGCTATAAGCATTTGTCAAATTTCCTATTGTGTTTGCCTGAACATGTATTATTTCGGTTGCAGACAATGCAATAGTAGTTTCTCTTGTAGAAGGAGGGGTTGTTCGTTGTTGTTGCTGGGTGGTAGGTTAACCATCTTTCTAGTGTATTTTCTTTTTGGTATAGGTTCGTTAGTCTTGGATAATTTTCCACTTCTTAATCTCATGCAACAAGGTTAAACATACAAATTTAAATGAAATAACACAAAACAAAAACTTTGTGAAACGAAACAAGACACTGGTCCCAGTGGGCGTGCCAATTTGTTTACCATGAAAATTGGTAAACAACCGCTAGTCTTCCAAAATGAAAAAGAATTGGTTACTCACAAGATCGACTAGATTGATCATAGAATATGTGTTTTGTTTCAAAGTTTTATATATTTCGAATGTTCGTCTTTTCAAAGGTTATGGTTAATGTGTAAAGGACATAAGTTCTATGTAAAGTGATTATAGGAAAATAAAAGGGCTTCGGCTTAAAAGTAAAGGAATAAAAAGAACTTTGATAAATGTAAATTAACAATTAAGTAAAACGTGGTGATTCATACATACATTCTCAATGACTCTTTTCTCTAACACCGGTACTTCGAGTTTGTCTGAGTAATTTTTACAAAAAGTGAACACACTGAATCCTAATACAAAGATTGTAACACACCAATTCTACCAGGCGGATAATAATAAAATCAGAGTTTAACATGAATAGGATGCTACATTTTCATCTTAAAATCAAACTTCATTTAATTGCATATAAAACATATGCATAACACTTAATTCGGATGAACCGATAACTACCTGATTTATTCTTTAAAATCAAACAACTTTTTATTGATAAGCAGCGGAATCTATATACTCAACTTCAATTCACTTAACATCTTTTATTAAACTAAAAAAACTTCAAGACAACAATTATTTCATGTAATCATCTTAAAATTCAACAACTGAAATAATAATCAACAACTAAACATCAAGCGCTCATCCCCCCGAGTGCTACGTATCAGAGCGACAACACCGACTCGAACTGACGAAGGTAACAACTATTCTTCTTGATTACCTGCACATTACCAACAGAGGGCAACATTCAAACAGAAGGGGTGAGATATCAAACTATATAATTGAATGTATGATAATTAATATATCAGAATCAGTTCATATAAAATCACCACTTCACAACTTATACACAACAACTATTACAACAAAGCCTCAACACGACATAATGACTAATTCACAGCTTTTAGATAGTACCCGTCACAACAAGTCAACAACATAAATAAACAACAAATATATCATCACCACAATTCAAGATGCAACATCGGATGCGACTCAATTACAATGCACATGGATGTGGTACCATTGGAGCAGAACTCCCATCTTAAAAACGGAGCAAAACTCCCATCTTAAAAATTGCCAATTAATAGAGGCATCAACAAGGCATAAGCCTTCTTTGCAGTTTGCCAATCCATACCATCACATAGTATGCAAATGTATGTGACTCAATGAATACACTATCACATGCTCACAACAATCATCCTCTATCGCAAGGCATAAGCCCACATCACTATTATTACCAATAAATAGAGGTAATTCATCATCATCTAAAATTCTATGCAACTTCGCATTATCAACAAGAATTCGCATCGACAATCACAACATCTCAACATTAGCCATGGGCCTCCAATTTTATATTGCCAATAAACAGAGGTAGCATAACAACAACAACAAATATTAACAATAACATAACCACAACTATTCAACTTTGTCAACAAGCCTACAATTTGATTCTTGCTAATAGTAATGAAACAAAATTCACCACCTGCAACTTCATAATTAACCATAACGATCATTCCATATAATTATTCGGACAAATCGACCAAATCCTGCAAAGTAATTATCGGTTATTCGCCCCATTATTTCTACTCTGTATCACTGTGTCTTATTATGCTTCTGTGAAGTAATATCATACTGCTCCTAAAGTCTATACTGTTGTACCCCTAAAATTTTCCCTCTCACTTATCAAGAATTTTGCTCACAAGATCTCCTTTGGCTCAAGACTACACTAAGATTGATCAGCTCAAGACACCTCCTTAAGCACTGATGGCCAAAATTAGGGTTTGAGATTGCACAGGGATATTTGAACTTCCAATACCCCATATTAATTTCGTGGATCATTATGGATCCTCAAGATTACTCATGTCAAGTTTCAAGCTTTGGATCACACTTTTGATCAGTCAATTGAGCAGTTGACCTAAAAATCAGTTGTATTGGGAAAAAGTCAACTATGGCCAATTTACAGTCAAACTTCATAATTTTTTATCCACATCAACATTTTAAACTCATATGTATCATTTTATCAAGTTTGGACCATAATTCCTCAAGAAATTTGATCAAATCTTCAAAAGGGCAAAATGGTCAAAATTAGAGTTTTGACTAGGAAAGGGCAATTTCTGATTTTTGACCTAGCAAATGATCAATTGGTTTAAGGCATGATCTCAAGATTCCAATTGCATCACTTTCACCTAATGACATAGCTCAAATCATTGCTCAAGTCCAATGGATTGACAGATGAATTTTCAATTAACTCACCAAAAGTCAACTGTATACTGAAAAGTCAAACTTTGACTTTTTGGTCAAAATCAAATGTCAAAGATCAAAATTCATTAAAACATGTAAAAATATGAAACTTATTCATCAAGAAATAAAAAATTCAAGATTTCATTTTGAAAAGTTAAAATTTCTAAACTTAGAAATTTTTCTAAGTTTTGGAAATTTCTTATTTTTTCACAACTTTGAGCAAAATTTTCACCATGATGCAAGTTGATTCAAGAGAAACTTCCAACATTAAAGTTGTAGACCTCCATGAAATATACAACATTTCTTTACACAACCACTTCCAAAATTTCTTGGATCTCAAGTTATATTTTTAATAATACATGGTCATGAAACAAAACACTTAGTGAAATTTTGCTCTAATTTGGTCAGGATTTTGACCCAACTTCATGGAACTTTTTCATATAGTTCCAAGGGGAATATTCAAATGTAATTAAAATATGGGTTGTAGATCACATTACAATCTTTCTAAAATATACAAGAACTCCTTGAGATCATTCTTGAGTAGGGAGAATCGAAGAGATGAAGTTAGGGTTTTATCACTTGAATTACAAGGCATTTTGTGATGAACAAAATTCAAATTCAAAGTTATGTTGTATAACCTCTACTTTGCAGGCCTCAAACTTGTTAGGCACTCCACAATTAATTTCTTGCACAGCTGTTAGAGGTCTCATCTCAAGCATTCAATGTAAGGCCATGCTTTATATCCATTTTGGGAAGAAAGTGCACATTGCCATTTTGATAAAGTGACTTTTTGCACAAAACTTGTTATTGAGATTTTCACTTGCTCTTTCATGATCATCCATGTCTTATAACACAAGAGAAACTTGTTATACACTTACAATCACTCAGCACATGCTTTTACCTCCTCATGAAACTTGTTTTCCCACTTTTCTTCAAAATCAAGTAACCTAGCAAATAACTTGTAACTTGTACTTATGACTTTCAAAACCACTCCAACCGTTTTGCTTATACATACACAAACCATTTGCCACAAAAGAGAGGCATGCTTAAGCCCTGAAAACACCTAGAACACATAATCACCAAAAACACTTCAAAACTTGTCATTTCTGAGTTTTGAAGCCAATCTTCAAATCTACTTGTGCGTTTCTTGGCCTTTTACTTTCAAAAGCTTCTAAACAACATACGCAAATAATCCCAACACCTGCAGCACCACTGTAACACCTCCATCATCATCCACCATTTTCAAAAATAGAGCTTTGCACTTGGACTTCTCCAAAACTCCTCAGGCACTTTCAGCTCAAGCTAAGCATCCCATTAGCTTCCTGTGAACTTGAGGAAGCTAACCCAATCATTGGAACTCACTGAAAGCTTCTCAAACTCCAAACCTGATACCCTCTTGCAAGGTAAGTTTTCTAACTTTGGAACTTTTCATACATGCATCATCAATGATTTATTTGTGAATGAAACATGTAGATATCATTGCCCTAAAGCTAACCATGTTCATAGTTTTCATTAATTTTGCTTGAGCTTAGAGAATTTTAAGATTGAAATTTCTGAGATTTTTAGGGTTCAGACTAGGGCCATTAAAATTCATGCTTATCTTTGATCTATAAGTCTATTGCTTTGCCTTTCTGAAATCGTGAGGAAATTTTCTACAAATTTCCAGTTTACACTTTTCATTTTTGTTGAGGATTGATTGAGTTACAGAGCTTCTGGTTGGGCGTGAGGTTGAAGATGAAGTTGGCCTCAGGAACGTGTTTACCATATATATTTATGGTTTGATTTATATAAACGGATGTATGGCCACCCCTGTGGTAGAAGCGCACGTCTGTAACCAGAGGGACCTGGGTTCGAGCCCTAGCGGTACCCTTTTGATTTTTTTTTCATATTTTTTCCTATTCTGACTTTTTGGACAAGCGTTGGGCCTCCTCCTTTGGGCCTTATGTTTTTTTCTCACCTCTAACCCCCTTGCAGGCTATTCATACCCTTGGCCCAGTTTTTATTTTCTTTTCTTATTTTCATTTTATTTATTTCCTTAATTATTTTTTCTAATACTAAAAAATCATAAAAAAATATAAAAATAGTAGATTTATATTTGGACATAGTTTTTTTTCTCTATCAAAAATTATTTTATCTTATCATACTTCATTTATTTCACTAAATGTTTTGTAAATTTAATTTAAAAAACTAAGGTTTTAGTTATTTTCTTTTACACCAATTAAAATATATTATTTCAATATAAAAAGGCCAAAAATAGTTTATAATACTATAAATTATTTTCAAGACAAAAATACCAAAAAAAAATACTTTTCTTAAACTTAATTTCTTTTTGAATCAATTAATAGATTTAGGGTTTTATTTAAAATCTTTTCTTTGTAAATTTAGATTTTACTTTTAATTAATTATTTTCTTTTAATTACTTAGGTTAAAACAAATTCCCATTTCCTAAAAAAATCCAAACAAAATTATCCATTTCCTTCACTTTTGCATTCTTGTATATTTATTCATTATGTACATTATTTATTTCAATTCATGTATAAATTCAATATGGTTGTAATAGATTAATTAGGTTTATTTTCTTGGAATCCCAATTTATAATTTGTACACCCCTCCCACAAGTATTATAATAGCGTAGTAATTTTAAAATTCCGCAATTTATCGCTTTATATACAATTGCTAGTAATTAAGATTTGTATGTAAAGACTAAAACCAATCAAATAGAAAACCTTAATCAAAGACAAAATCAAGCATGAAAAATAATACACTTGCACACAAGCACCCCCTAGGGTAAATCCACTTGGTTGCCTTACAAAATGGTCATATTACGCATGTGAGGTATCTTAGCAAAAATAAGCAAAATACAATATCATAGCCCCTCGATGACGCTATCCATGTTGCCTTTCAAATGATCTTAGTACCTAAAAGAGAATGCTAAGATACCTTGCAACATTACTAATCATGGTTATACGATGACCCACGGTCGTCCCGTTTACATCCAAATATAGGGTTACTTACCAAATCAATGGTAAGATGACAATATCAAAGGAAAGAGAAAATGAACATAAAAGACTTTTGAGTAGGTAGAATGCTCCTAGTTACTTGCTCAATTTCAAAACAAAACATCCTTACTATTTTCAAAACAAACACCTACACTTTCAAAACCTCTTACAAAACTTGAAAACATTTTTAAAAGATCAACATCTTTGTATACATTCTTACGAACGAGAATCATTACAAAGATTGCCTAAACAATGGCCTCTTTACAAAATACTTTCAAAAACCACACAAATCACAATTTTAAACAAAAGCAAGTGATCTAGCAAGTAACTAAGAGCCCATGGAAAACCATTGATAAAAAGAGTGCTAATACCTCCCCTTTTCATAATCTACCCCCGAACTCAAGAAATAATCTCAAAGGTATTTCTTGTGCTTTTTCACCTTTCCTTTTGGATAAAATAAAAGTCGGTGGCGACTCTTGCTAAACTGCAACATTTGCGATCAAACGCTAAACCTTCAAGTCAGTTCTCCCACCGTATCACAAAACTGGCAACTCTGCTGGGGATAATTCTAAAAATGGGGTTACCTTAGGGTTAGATCACATTTACTTGCTTTCATTGTTTGACTTGTATGCTTTACATTATGGTTCTTTGTTTGGGTTTGAATCCTCTACCCGGATTTGGGATACCTTATAGGTAAGTAGCAATACATTGTGGAAATTGTGCGGGGTATACTGACATGGTCTAAGCAATAGCTACATTAGTGCGACATATTTGTGGGTACCGATAGCCCTTGAGTTAATCAAGGAGAATATGGGGCCGCTGAGTGATGTCATGAAGCACTAATGAACTTTTAGAACCTTTACTTAACCAACTTGGCCTTTAGGACGCAGTGAGATGACCGGATTTGGTGCAGTCCGAAGTTAGTAGATACTCGATACTACACTCATTGAGGTTTGTTTTTTTGGGATATTCCGGTCGCCATTAAAGAGGCTTGTGCTGAAACAATGCTCAAGGAAACAAACCAGTGATATTGAGCTCCTCAGAACCCGGTTACTATTGCTAAGACAGGTTGAGCCAACTAAACTTCAAGAGGGTACTTGCCAATGAGACTCCATGCAAGCCTAAACCTAAGGATTTGTTATGCTTTGTTTGTGTATATTTACTTATACTAACATCATGAACATCATAACATCATACTCATTCACTAACCATTTCAAGGATTTCTGGGATTTATCTTTGTTCTTGTTTTGTAGGACATGGATTCTATTCGCAGGAAAACTATTCAAGTCAATCTTGTAAGGATCCCTCTACAACTTAAGGAGCTAGCTTCAAGGATTCTAGAAAATTATCCATTCACCGAGAGACATGGCCGCCTACTCAACTTGGTCACCTCCAACACTGATGAAGACATGATGAAGGTGATCTTTCAGTTCTTTGATCCTTTACACCATTGCTTCACATTTCCTGATTATCAACTTGTGCCAACTTTGGAAGAATTCTCCCAACTCTTGAGGATTCCAATTCTCAATCAACTACCTTTCAATGGTACGGAAAGAGATCCAAAGCTAGAAAATATTGCTCAAGCTATACACTTGCAACCATCTGATGTCACAACTCATTGGGAAACAAGGAGTGGTGTCAAGGGTTTCTTAGCAAAGTTCTTGTTTGAGAAAGCCCAAAATTATTGGAACTCTTTAGATTTGCAAGACTTTGAGGAAATTGTGGCTCTCCTCATCTATGGGATGGTTTTGTTTCCAAATCCTGACCAACTCATAGATGTGAACACCGTCAAAATCTTCATATCCCGCAACTCGGTGCCTACTTTGCTAGGGGGCATTCTACATTCTTTTCACACTCGCACTATGAGGAAAAGAGGTATCTTTATGTGTTGTAGTCCTCTCTTGGAAAGATGGTTTAATTCGCATATTCCCCAATCTATATTGAAGAACGAGCAAGGTTCAAGTTGGTCACAAAGGTTGATGACGCTCAAACATTCAGACATCCATTGGTGTTCTCGATCCATATAGAATGTTACTATTGTCGATCGTTATGGAGAATTGCCTAATTTCCCTTTACTTGAAATTAGGGGAGGTATCACCTACAACCCCTGCTTAGCCTTAAGACAATTTGGTTACGCCCGAAGGGATGGCCCTCATGAGATGCTCATTCAAGGTTTGGTATTTGACTACGAGAACAACGATCAAGGTCTTCGCCAGAGATTTATCTGAGCTTGGAGGATGTTGAACAAGGTATATAGCAAGACACTGGGACATAAGAATTCCATCCCCCTTGAGCATTACCTCAAATGGGTAAGAACTCGTGCTCAGAGTCTTATGATGCCTTATCCTTTCATTCTCTCGATGATCATGGAGCCTGTTATGGAAGGAGATGTTCCATACACTATCCTACATCCTGACATGCCCACCTCTCTTGAAGACTTACAAAGATATTGGATATAACTCAAGTGGGAGCGAGACACTTTCGAAGCCCAATTCTACACTAGCGAGAAGAAGGTTTTGGAACTCACTAAGCAACTTCATGAGGAGCGGACTCTGAATGCCTACATCGCACCAAAGAGGATGCGTACAACCTTTTTATCTTAGAGTTTTTGTATTTGTTTTGCCCAAAGAGGCATTGATATACTCAAGCTTTAATTTATTAATATAATGTTTGTTTCCTTTTTGTCTAAAACAAATTTGAATCTTTAAAATCCTTGAAATCATTGCATATAGATCTACCGTTCATCATAACATAAGCAGGTTTCTTGCAACAAGTCTCCTCATCTTTCTACTGTTTATTTCAGTAAGATGGATCTCGAGCAAATGGTGAAAGACCTCCAAGCTCAAAATGCCCAGTTTCAACAGATGTTCTTAACTCTAACCAAAGGACAAGAAGAGTTGAAGACCTTGCTGGTTGAAGAGAAGAAAAAGAAGACAAAGAAAATAACTGGAGTTCTAAATATGGGAAGAAGATTTCAAGGTCAATGAAGAAGGACCCTGGACTTTGCAACGTCATATGATGAGAAAGACAATCAAGATGGGAAAGGCAAAGAAGCAGTTGTCCAGCCAGATTCAGAAGAGGAAGAGGAAGAAGAAGATTATTTTGAAGAACAATATCCTCCAGTCGACGATAAGTATAAGCATCTAGAAGAACGGTTAAGTGCAATGGAAATCCAAAAAATGCCTGGATTGGACTTTGAGGAATTGGGGTTAGTATCTGGGATTATCATCCCTCCAAAATTCAAAGCACCGGTGTTCGCCAAATATGATGGAGTTTCATGTCCCAAAATGCATCTTCGGTCCTATGTGAGGAAAATACAGCCTCATACTGCTGACAATGATTTATGGGTACATTTCTTTCAAGACAGTCTGTCTGGAACTCAACTTGATTGGTTTTATCAGTTAGAAAGAGCCAATGTTCATAACTGGGAAGATCTAGTCGCTTCCTTTTACAAACAACACCAATACAACGTTGATCTTGCGCCCACCCGTACTGAACTCCAGAGTATGGCCATGGTTTCAAGTGAGGGCTTCAAAGACTACGCGCAAAAATGGAGATCTTAGAAGGAAGAGTCCAGCCTACCCTATCTGAAAGAGAGTTGGTAGATATGTTTTTGGGCCCCTTGTCTGGTCCATTATTTAATCACTTAATTGGGAGTTCATCGGCATGTTTTATTGAATTGATATTGACCGGAGAAAGGGTGGAAGCCGAGATAAAGAATGGGAAGATTCAAAAAGATGCATCCTCTGCTACCGTAAGGAAACCATTCATTGGAAAGAAAGAAGTGGTTGTTGTATATCCTCAGAGAAATCAAGATAGGGTTGAACACCGTCCAATGGTGGGGGCTGTCATGATTCCTAAACCCGCACCTACTCAGCAAAGAAGCAACCAGCAAAGAATGGAAAGACTAGTCAGACAGTTCACCCGAATTAATATGACACTATATCAAGTATTGCCACATTTGTTAAGATCCAATCTAGTGACTTTGAAAGAAGCTCCAAAGAACCCTAACACAACCTCTCCTCACTATCATCCTAATTCCCGCTACGCATACCATTCTGAGAGTCCCGGCCATGACACTAACAACTGTTGGGCTCTGAAAAACAAAGTAGAAGACCTTCTTGAAGCCAAAGAGATTGAATTCGATGTGCCAGAAATTCCCAATGTCATTATTGCCCATATGCCCAAGCACAATCGTGATGTCAATGTCATTGAAGAATATATGTTTGTTACTTCAGTTGATGAACTTGTGACTCCACTCTTGACTATCAAAAAGAAGTTGTTGAATGATGATGTATTCCCAGGCTGTGATGAAAGTTGTCATTTATGTTTATCCTCACTAACCAGCTGTCCTTTATTGAAAGCAGGCTTTCAATGCCTAATAGATGACAGGGAGATTTTGTTCGAGAAAACTTCTATTCCGATTGTTTCTTATAATGATGTTTCCATAGTGACCATTTCTGACAATTCTTCCAGAGTCTCCACCAAAAGACCCGTTAGAATTACATCAGTTCCTAAAGTGGCTCCGTTGATAATTACAATGCCTGGACCAAACCTGTATTCGTCAGACAAAACTGTCCCATGGAATTATGGAGGTGATGTCTACTACCACGGTATCAAGCAAGATTGGCCAGCTGCTGAAGATTCAAGTTCTGAGAAAGTTGATTCCAATATCAGTAATATCGCAGGGACTAGCAAGATCACTCAAAGTGGAAGGATTTTCTCTCCAGAAATTGCTCCTCCAAAAGCTATTTCTGGACATGTAATCATTCTTGTTGGTGTTTCTCCTCCAAAGGTTATTCCCAGTCCTATAATCATCTCTGCTAATACTCCTGTTGACAAAACTGTTACAATCCCTGTTATCACCCCTACTGACATTCCTGCTGCCGAGTCAACCGAGACTCGAGGTAAAGGTATTTTGGTTGAGTCTATCCGGATGAAGGAACAATCAATAACTATCCCTGAGACCTCCCGAAAAGAGATGGAGGAAATTCTAAAGATCATAAAAGAAGCGACTACAACGTAGTCGAGCAATCAGGGCAAACTCCATCAAAAATTTCCATGCTGGCTTTATTACTGTGTTCCGAGGTTCATGCAAAGGCTTTGGTAAAATTCCTTAAAACTTCCCATGTACCCCAAGAAACATCTGTCGATC
This sequence comes from Vicia faba, assembly GCA_948472305.1. Taxonomy (NCBI): domain Eukaryota; kingdom Viridiplantae; phylum Streptophyta; class Magnoliopsida; order Fabales; family Fabaceae; genus Vicia; species Vicia faba. The sequence goes on along the minus strand of OX451737.1, from coordinate 1,199,350,886 downwards.
AGTTCCAAGACTGCGTAGCCAGCTTGACCGCAGATAATGGTTTAGGTTTTTCAGATGTTGATTTAACGCCAAGGGGGAGGAAGCATAATGAAGCATTGCATGTCTTAGTCGAATGCAGGGGCACGACCTTGGCCCATGTCTTGGTTGACACCGGTTCATCTCGGAATGTGTTGCCTAAAAAGGCTCTTGATAGGCTTGACTATGAAGGATTGACATTAAAATCGAGCAACATAGTAGTGAGAGCTTTTGACGGCTCAAAAAGGATGGTGCATGCGGAAGTAGACATCCCCATAAAAGTTGGAACCCAAACATTTGATTCAACTTTTTATGTAATGGATATTCGCCCTTCATATTCCTGCTTATTAGGCCGACCATGGATCCAAAATGCTGGTGTTGTTACCTCTATGTTGCATCAAATTCTGAAATATCCAATTCAAGGAAAGATCATCACTGTTCATGGAGAAGAAGAGTATATGGTCAGTCATCTGAATTCCTTCAGATATGTGGAATTAGATGGTGAATTTATTGAAACTCCATTCCAGCACTTTGAAGAAGTCCCGCAAACTATGGTGGTAACCAAGGTTGTGTCTCAAGTCCCCAGGATTACAAGGCCTCCGCTCAAGATGTCGTCTTTGAAGGATGGCAAGGCAGTGATAGAAGAAGGTGGGTGCACTATTTAGGGTCAACTCCCAGATATCCCATACAAATCTGACAAATTCAGTTAGGGTTTCACTTCAGGAGCCCAGAAAGTTATACGATGCGCTCGTGACAGAGTGTTGGCTCCTAAATTCGACACCCTTGTTTGTTATCATATAGACCATTAATTATGAGTCAGAAGAGTTTTCCTACATAAGAAGGCTTCGACCAGCTGATCATGTTGAAGTCTCATCAAAGAATGACAAGGTACTTAGAGAAATTCCTTTAAGTGGGAATCTTGTTGTCTTCGACATCGAAGGAACCTCTCGACAAAGGTACCTGATGCCCAAGGTTGAACGGTTTGAGATTTGAATTGTTGGAGGGAAAACGGTTCCCAGCAGTTACCAAGTGCAACGTGAAGAAGTGAAAAACACAAGAAGGGGGGTTGAATTGTAAAAATTGGAAATCAATTGCAATCAACACGATATTTTTATCCTGGTTCGTTTGATCTCAAACTACTCCAGTCCACCCGTCAAGGTGATTTCGCCTCTCTCCAACGAGGTCTTAATCCACTATATTCAACTGAATATTACAATCTGCTTTAACAACTGCTAAAGCCTTCTTGAAGCAAACCACAAACCGGTTTCTCAAGGAATCACTTTCTTACAAAGAATTGAAATCTAGGTGTGTGAATGTTTTCTACAAAACAGTTTATCACAATTGTGATATTACACAATTTAAGCTTATGGAAACTAGATTGCTAAAATAATTGAGTAAGAAATCTTGGAGCTTTTAGCAAACTCAGAGAAGGAAGATGATGATTAGCTTTTAGGCGTGTAAACTGATGTAGAGCATTAGCCAAATCAATCTTCATTGACTTGTTTATATAGCATTGGAATTAGTGAACATTGGAGCAATAATTCTGATTCAATGCCAATAACAAACTTTCCTTATTAAGAAGATCTTGTCTGGAATGATGCCGTTGGTAATAACTCATCTTGAATGCACAGTACCGTTGCCACTTAAGCATGTTCTGGCTTTGGCTCATTCTGACGCTGCTTAAGTGCTGATGAACTGTTGTTGTCTTTATCAGAGTTCAGAGTGTTGAGCGCAGATCTGTTCATCAAGCTTCAGCATAAGCGTGAGTTGTTCTTCTGATTCTGGTATCTGATATAGCATCTTCTGATGCTGATGTTGATATCCAATTTTCTGATGCTGATGAGGATGTTCTCATGCTGATACCCATCAGAGTTTCTGTAAAACAGAAAGTAATTTTTAGGTAGAAAATAGTTCTTACATGAATCACATAATTAATATATCTTTTCATTTTGTTATCATAAAAACTTAAACTTAGGGTAGTAGATTCAAACTTTGTTCTAACAATCTCCCCCTTTTTGATGATGACAAAAACTAGATATTTTTTAATTGAAAATAGCGTGAAAAGTATCAGAGATAACTAAATGATAAGTTGCATCAGAATAAAATAGGAAGTTATCAAGGATAAGGGATAAAGAGATATCAGAGTTGGGATCGGAGATACTCCCCCGAAATTTATTACTTCCCTTTTTAATTCCGAGAGTCTTCAGGATCAGATCTTTATTGATTTTTTGAACATCAGAATATCAGAGCTTTGACTATCAGAACTTCAGATCAGAATATCAGAGCTTCAGTGTATCAGAGGTGATTACCTTCTTGTAGCTGTAAGCTTATGCAAAAACAGAAAACATTCAAGAGTATCAGAGTTAGAATGTTTGAGACTTTTTGTCTCAGTAATCCGTTATTGAAAAATATCATTCTTGTTCTCCCCCTTTTTGTCAGCAATCAAAAAGTGTAAGCAATATAAGCTAAAACGATCAGAGCAGAAAAACTTGTTATATTAAAGTTCAGAGCATCTTTCAGCCATATCGATACAGCGGACGCCACCGCCATTGTATCCAATCAATCTTGCTATGTGATCCTCAGTGATCACAATCTTCTTTCCCATTATGAAGGAGGTAACAAGATGTGTTGAAGCGGACGCATGAATCCAGAACTCCTTGACCAATACTGGGAATTTTGGTCCAACCAACCTATCAAAATATCTCTCCCATCCCTGTGCCCTAACTTCTTCTGTCAAGTCAAATCCATTTTCTTTCAGACTGGAGAAGTCAACAATGAGTTCAGACAGCACTTCCAAATTCTTCACTGGAGTAAGGAGTGTTCTGAAAGGAATCTTGTATTGTTCAGATGATGCCTTCTTCTGAGAACCTGCAGAGACATTGCTGGAGGTTGCCATGTTCACACTTAGGGTTTTTCTGAGAAAACTGAAAAATGGGTTTTTTTTGAGAGAGATGAACACACAAGGAAAATGCAGAAAATATTAGTGAGATTGAAAGAAACGGTAAAAGATTAATGTGAGATGTTAATGAGTTTAAATAGATTTCAAAATACTTTTTGAAAGTGTAAACGGTTTCAAGAAAGAGAAATAATCCATGATTACGTTTTAAAAACATGATTACTTTCATTTAATGCTTGCTGATTTTGGGGGATTTGAGAAAGATACTTGAAACGGTTACCAGACATGTGTCTCAATGCACCCAATCAGCGTTTTGCCTTCTCAGAAGTGTGCACACGTTCTGCTTCAGAGATTTGCTGATGAATGGATGACATATGTTTGATTTAGTGAACAGCACGCCTATTCTTTAGCTGAAACGCTCAGATCTTTAAGAATAGAATCTGATACAATCTGCATGTCTATCATTCTGAAAGAAATTGATCAGAAGTTCACAGTAAAACAAATACATTCTGAAGGATAATATATAGAATTAAAACATTTTCACTCTGGGCAGATTTTCATGCTGAGATGTTTCAGAATGAAATTGAACCTATCTTCAGAAAGGGGTTTAGTGAAGATATCAGCCCATTGATGGTCTGTATCAATAAATTTTAAGTTCAAAATTCCTTTCTGAATATAGTCCCTAATGAAGAGATGTTTTATTTCTATATGCTTAGCCCTAGAATGTAAAATGGGATTCTTACTTAAGCAAATAGCAGAAGTATTGTCAGAGTATAGGGATGTTACTCTCAAAAATCTGGAAGTCTTCAAGCTGACTTTTCATCCAGAGCATTTGTGTGCTACATCCTGCTGCTGCTATGTACTCAGCTTCTGCTGTTGATAGCGCAATTGTGGATTGCCTCTTGCTGGACCAAGAGATCAGATTTTCTCCCAGAAACTGGCAGCTTCCAGAAGTACTTTTACGCTCTACTCTATCTCCAGCAAAGTCAGCATCGCAGTAGCCTACTAAGCTGTAATCACTAGATTTTCTATAAAATAAACCCAGATTAGTGGTACCTTTCAGATACTTGAAAATTCGCTTAACAGTTGTTAAGTGAGATTCTCTAGGATCTGATTGGAATCTAGCACAAATACAAACGCTGAACAAGATATCAGGCCTTGAAGCTGTCAGATAAAGGAGAGAACCAATCATACCTCTGTAAACCTTCTGTTCTACCTTTTTGCTTACCTCTTCTCTTTCCAGAATGCAAGTGGGATGCATTGGAATCTTTGATGGCTTACATTCTGAGAGGTCAAATTTCTTCAGAAGATCTCTGACATATTTGCTCTGATGAATGTAAGTTCCCTCTGGAGTTTGATTAATCTGAATTCCTAGAAAGAATTTCAGTTCCCCCATGAGGCTCATCTCAAATTCTGCCTGCATACACTTAGCAAATTTTCTTCCAAGAGAAGGATTAGTAGATCCAAAAATAATATCATCAACGTAAATTTGACAAACTAAGATGTCATTCTTAACTGACTTACAGAATAAGGTAGTGTCCACCTTCCCTCTGGTGAATTCATTTTCTAACAGAAAGTTACTTAGTCTTTCATACCAAGCTCTGGGAGCTTGTTTCAGACCATATAGTGACTTCTTTAGTTTGAAAACATGTTCTGGATGTTTTGTATTTTCAAAACCAGGGGGTTGGTGAACATAAACCTCTTCTTCTATATAACCATTTAAGAATGCACTCTTGACATCCATCTGATACAGAGTGATGCCTCTATTAACAGCAAATGAAATTAAAAGTCTGATAGATTCTAACCTGGCGACTGGGGCAAAGGTTTCTGTATAGTCTATCCCCTCTTGCTGACTATAACCTTGTGCTACCAGTCGTGCCTTGTTTCTGATAACTTCACCTTGTTCATTTAGCTTGTTTCTGAACACCCATCTTGTTCCAATGACGTTGAATCCTTTTGGTCTGGGAACAAGATCCCATACGTCATTTCTGGTGAATTGATTCAGCTCTTCTTGCATTTCTAGAATCCAGTCGTTGTCCAGAAGTGCTTCATCAATAGAAGAAGGTTCAATCAGAGACACAAGTCCCATGAGGGTTTCTTCAGAGTTTCTGAAGCTTGCTCTTGTTCTGATTGGATCTTCCTTTCTTCCTAAGATAGTTTCTTCTGGGTGATCCAAGCTGCTTCTGGGTAGTCTCTTCTGAGGTTGATCATCAGCTGTTGTAGGATTGCTAGCAGTGCTCCTTTCAGATGTTGAAGGAGTGTCTTTGTTGAGAGCTTCTGATGACTTGTCTTCAGAACCTGTAAATTCAATTTCCATACCTGCAAAAACTTCACTCTGCTTTGACTTTTCAGAGTCAAGCTTATCATCAAAACGAACACTGATTGATTCTTCCACAATCTGTGTTTCTGTATTGTATACTCTGTACCCTCTTGAGCATTCAGAGTATCCTAACATAATACACTTCTGTGCTTTAGAGTCAAACTTGTTCAAATAATTTTTTGTATTTAACATAAAACAAGTACATCCAAATGGATGAAAATATGAAATGTTGGGCTTTCTGTTCTTCCACAATTCATATGGAGTCTTTTCCAGAATAGGTCTTATTGAGATTCTATTCTGAATGTAGCACGCTGTGTTTATTGCCTCTGCCCAAAAGATCTTAGCAATGTTTGTCTCATTGATCATGGTTCTGACCATTTCTTGCAATGTTTTGTTCTTTCGTTCTACAACTCCATTTTGTTGGGGAGTTCTAGGACAAGAGAAATCATGCAGAATGCCTCTGTCATTAAAGAATGACTCAAAATCTTTGTTTTCAAATTCTCCACCATGATCACTTCTGACTTTAACGATTCTAAGATCCTTTTCATTCTGAACTTGGTTACAGAAGGTAACAAACACAGAGCGTGACTCGTCCTTGTGTCTTAAGAACTTTACCCATGTCCATCTGCTATAGTCATCTACGATTACTAACCCATACTTCTTGCCACTGACTGAAGCAGTTTTAACTGGTCCAAATAAGTCAATGTGCAGAAGTTCTAATGGCTTAGAGGTAAAAACAACATTTTTAGATTTGAAAGAAGGTTTTGCAAATTTGCCTTTCTGACATGCTTCACACAGAGCATCTGAATTGAACTTCAAATTAGGAAGTCCTCTGACCAGATTGAGTTTGTTAATCTGAGATATTCTTCTCATACTAACATGCCCCAATCTTCTGTGCCAGATCCACTGCTCGTTGTTAACAGACAGAAGACACTTTACATTCTGACTTTTCAGTTCAGAAAGTTTGATTTTATAGATGTTATTTTTCCTCTTTCCATTAAACAGGATAGTCCCATCTTTCTGACTAACAGCTTTACATGATTTTTGATTAAAGATTATATCATAACCATTATCACTTAATTGACTTATGGATAACAGATTATGCATTAATCCATCTACTAGCAGAACATTATTTATAGAGGGAAGATTTCCATTACCTACATTTCCAGATCCAATTATCTTTCCCCTCTGATTGCCTCCAAAGCCAACGTGGCCTCCAGGCTTAAGTTCCAGGCTTTGGAACATATGCCTTCTTCCCGTCATGTGTCGCGAGCAGCCAGAGTCCAGGTACCATGACTGGTGTTTCTGATTTGCTGCTAAAGATATCTGCAACATGTATTATTTTATCCTTAGGTACCCAGATTTTCTTGGGTCCTGATTTGTTAGATTTACCAAAACTCTGGTTGAATTTTGGTTTCACAGAATACTTACTGCTGGTGTATTTAATATCATGTGTGTGACCATACACAAAATGTGAGTTCAGAGGAGTGTGTTTAATGGTTAAATCCATGACATTCTTTGGTGTAGGAACCTTACCTTGGTATCCTATTCCCTTCCTGCCGTTTCTGCTAACTCCATAGATCATTGAAGCCATTTTGCTTCTATCTATGCTTTTAGCAAGGAACTTCTGGAAACTGTGATCATACTCCTTGATGATCTCATCAGCACTGCTGGGAGTTTCAGAAATTGGTTCCTTCTGAGAGTTTTGTAAAACATTTTCTAGTTTTGAAATTTTGTTTCTCAGCTCAGAATTTTCCAATCTAAGACTCTTAGTCTTATCAGAGTCAGATTCAAGATTCCTTTTCAGGTTTCTGAATTTAACTCTAATCTGCTGGTACCTTTCCAGAATTTCGTTAAGGCTTTCAGCAAGTTCAGCCTTAGTAAAATTAATTGTAAAGTCAGGAAATACCTCTTCAGTATCTGATTCTGAGTCTGATTCAGAAGCTTCACTGTCTTCTGAAATGTTGGCCATGAGAGCTATGTTTGCTCTCTCATCATCTGATTCTGAGTCAGCTTCAGATGAGTCAGAGTCATCCCATATGGCCATGAGACTTTTCTTCTTTTCTCTTCCAAACTTCTTTTTGGGCTTTTCCCTCTGAAGCTTTGGGCAGTCACTTTTGTAGTGTCCTTGCTCATTGCACTTATAGCAGATGATGTCCTTGGTGTTTGGCTTTCTGCTTCCGGAGGAGCCTTCAGATCTTCTGTATCCAGAGGAAGAATTTGTCCTTCTGTATCTGGAAGAAGACTCGTTCTGATCAGATCTTCTGGGATTCCTGAATTTCCTTTGCCTCTGCTTCCACAGTTGGTTCACTCTTCTGGAGAGGAGAGAAAGTTCGTCTTCTTCTGATGAGGATCCATCAGATGTTTCTTCAACTGCCTACAAAACTTTAGACTCAGATTTTTTGTTAGATTTTAATGCTAAAGGCTTACCTTGCTTCTGAGGTTCGTCAGCTTCTAGCTCTATCTCATGACTTCTGAGGGAGCTGATAAGTTCCTCCAGAGAAATTTTGTTGAGATCTTTTGCTAGCTTCAGCGTTGTAACCATTGGTCTCCATTGCTTTGGTAAGCTTCTGATGATCTTCTTGACATGATCAGCAGTAGAGTATCCTTTGTCCAGAACCTTGAGACCAGCCACCAGAATTTGGAATCTTGAGAACATTGTTTCAATGGATTCAGTTTCTTCCATTTTAAATGCCTCATACTTCTGAATGAGCGCAAGAGATTTAGTTTCTTTGACCTGAACGTTGCCCTCATGCGTCATTCTGAGTGAGTCAAACATGTCCTTTATTGTGTCTCTGTTGGAGATCTTTTCATATTCAGCATAAGAGATGGCGCTGAGAAGTATGGTTCTGGCCTTGTGGTGATTTTTGAAGTCACGCTTTTGTTGGTCAGACATTGCTTTCCTGTCAATCTTCTGACCGCTTGCATTCACTGGGTGCGTGTATCCATCTGTCACCATGTCCCACAGATCAGCATCATGTGCTAAAAAGAAGCTTTCTATTTTGTCTTTCCAGTAATCAAAGTTCTCTCCATCAAATACTGGAGGTTTGCCACTGAATTTGTCTCTGTCTTCATGGTTGTCATTGTTGATGTGTTGATAGTTTACTGCCATTGTGTTTTTCTGACGCTGGATCTTGTACTGACACGGTTAAGTGTTTTAGCTCAGAACCATGCTCTGATACCAATTGAAGAAGTGAAAAACACAAGAAGGGGGGTTGAATTGTAAAAACTGGAAATCGATTGCAATCAACACGATACTTTTATCCTGGTTCGTTTGATCTCAAACTACTCTAGTCCACCCGTCAAGGTGATTTCGCATCTCTCCAACGAGGTCTTAATCCACTATATTCAACTGAATATTACAATCTGCTTTAACAACTGCTAAAGCCTTCTTGAAGCAAACCACAAACCGGTTTCTCAAGGAATCACTTTCTTACAAAGAATTGAAATCTAGGTGTGTGAATGTTTTCTACAAAACAGTTTATCACAACTGTGATACTACACAATTTAAGCTTATGGAAACTAGATTGCTAAAATAATTGAGTAAGAAATCTTGGAGATTTTAGCAAACTGAGAGAAGGAAGATGATGATTAGCTTTTAGGCGTGTAAACTGATGTAGAGCATTAGCCAATTCAATCTTCATTGACTTGTTTATATAGCATTGGAATTAGTGAACGTTGGAGCAATAATTCTGATTCAATGCCAATAACAAACTTTCCTTATTAAGAAGATCTTGTCTGGAATGATGCCGTTGGTAATAACTCATCTTGAATGCACAGTACCGTTGCCACTTAAGCGTGTTCTGGCTTTGGCTCATTCTGACGCTGCTTAAGTGCTGATGAACGGTTGTTGTCTTTATCAGAGTTCAGAGTGTTGAGCACAGATCTGTTCATCAAGCTTCAGCATAAGCGTGAGTTGTTCTTCTGATTCTGGTATCTGATATAGCATCTTCTGATGCTGATGTTGATATCCAATTTTCTGATGCTGATGAGGATGTTCTCATGCTGATACCCATCAGAGTTTCTGTAAAACAGAAAGTAATTTTTAGGTAGCAAATAGTTCTTACATGAATCACATAATTAATATATCTTTTCATTTTGTTATCGTCAAAACTTAAACTTAGGGTAGTAGATTCAAACTTTGTTCTAACACAACGTGCCGAGAACAGAAGCGTCGAAGGCTGTGAGCGTGCCATGTGGCGTCATCTCGAAGCAGCGTAACTGCCCAGCGGTTACTTAGGATTTGTTTTAGTATAAATACTAGTTGTTCACGTAGTTTTCGCGTGTGTTCATCATCTTATACAAGTCACTCATTTAGATTCAAGTACCCAGCGTGAGCGAAAGAATCATTGAGAATGTATGTGTGAAACACCATTTAAATTAATCAAAGTCTTTTATATTCAAGCAATTTATCGCTTTTCATTTACTTATCTCCGTCGAAGCCTTTTACTTAACACTTTTATTTATTCTATCAAGCTTTTCTTCATGCAATTTACTTAAAGTGTCTTTACTTTACTGGCATTAATCACCATTAGGATTAGTCAAACTCCAAAAAATCAACCATGTCTTAGGATCAATCTGATCGATCCTGCTAGTCACCAAATAAGTAACCTTTTGGAAGATCAGCGGTTGTTTACCAATTTTCACGGTAAACAATTTGGCACACCTGGTGGGACCTTGTGTTGATTTTTACGATTAACCATTTTATATAAAATATCCTCCTTTTTCGAGAGTATTGCATGTTATTGAGAAGTGGTAGAATATACACCAGCGAAACCAATACTAGGAGAAGAAGTGAAGAGATGGTGAATCCGCCAAACAATGGAGAAATCCCACAAACGAACGTGGGAGCAACGGTTATCCCAACCGTAAGTGAAGCGATAACCGCTGGTTCAACGCCAGCAGTAACGGTTACACAAACGGGGTCATTACCTCCATTTACAGGCCCCAGAATGCCTTTGGGAACTCCCCCACCAAGGGGAAACCAAGGAACTAGGCCATATGCTCCCCCAGGTTTTTCGACAGTCGGTTTAAATCGAGAACCACTCTATGGCATGCCAACTTCTGAATTGGCTAGCCTGACGAATGGTGCGTCCACTTTTTCAGACCCCTTAGTGAGCGCCTCTTCGCCACTCCAAGGCTCTGTGGTTGGTATGGCGAACAGGGGTAGAACCCAACTCTTAGGAGGAACATCCCAAGTAATGCATGGCCTTACGAATTCCTCAACAACAGTCTTGAGGCAGCAAATGGACGAAAGCAACCACGATATGGTTCAAATGTTGGCACAAACTTTAAGCACAGTGTTAAATCCTCTAATACAAAATACCACCCAGTCGAATCAGCAAATGACAGCGCAAATGGCGCGTCTGGCTGACTTTTTTGGGGTACCCCAACCTATTCGGCAGCCCCAAAGGGCACAGATGAGGGGAAACCAAGGTATACTTCTAGAGGAAGAAACCACTATTAACCAAGTTCAGCAGCCTGTCGAAGAAAACCTTAGGGTACGAATGGAACAACCCGGGGTCGAAGAGCCTAGAGTCATAGCCCCGGAAGTAAGAATGGTTAATAGAAACTAAAATGCTGACGAAGTAGTTCAGCAGATCCAATACCAGAATATTGGTTTGGAAAATAACTTGACAGCCATGATTGAAAGAATCATGATGCAAAATGGGATGAATACGGGCTTCCGTAGGCCCAACTTTACATCCCCGCTGTCAGAATATGTGTTACAAATGGACTTGCCTCCTAGATGCAAAGTCCCTAAGTTCACTAAGTTTTCAGGGGACACGACAGAATCCACTGTCGAACATGTGGCAAGATACTTGATCAAAGCAGGAGAGATTTCAAACAATGAGAACCTGAGGATTAAGTATTTCCCAAGTTCCCTAACAAAGAATGCGTTTACTTGGTTCACAACTCTCCCCCCCAATTCAATCCACCATTGGACCCAGTTGGAGAGATTGTTCCATGAGCAATTCTACATGGGACAAACCAAGATAAGCCTGAAAGAGTTGGCCAGTGTAAAGAGGCGATTCACTGAACCTATAGACGAATATTTAAATAGGTTTAGGTTGCTCAAGGCAAGATGCTTTACGCAAGTGCCAGAACATGAGTTAGTCGAAATAGCCGCAGGAGGTCTAGATTACTCCATTAGGAAGAAATTAGACACTCAATACCTGAGAGACATGGCCCAATTGGCCGATAGGGTTCGACAGGTAGAACGCCTTAAAGCTGAAAAATCCAGGGCGACAAAAACTCATAAAAGAGAAAGGATAATGTATGTCGAAATGGACGATGAAGATCCAGAAACATTCGACGAACTTATAACCGTCGAAGAAAGTGAGGTTGATTTAGCTGAGTTAAAACAAGGGCCACCATACTCTTGCAAACTACTAGTCCCCTCAAGTGGAAAAAACCCCACTGGTCCTGAAAGGGCCAATGATAGGTTCCCTGAAAAGACTTACAGTTTTGATATTACAAAATGTGATGAAATTTTTGACTTACTTGTAAAAGATGGCCAAATGATAATACCCCCAGGGGTAAAAGTGTCTCCTCTTGATCAAAGAAAGAAAAGAGGCTTTTATAAATATCATAATTTTCTGGGCCATAAAACATCTCAATGTTTTCTTTTCAGGGATCTCGTACAAAATGCTATCGAAGAAGGGAGGTTGAAGTTCGCTGATAAGACCCCCATGACGGTGGACTCTAACCCTTTGCAGGTTGAAGCCCACTATGCTGAACCTTCAGAGGTGAATGTGATCGAGGCTTCCAGGAGTTAGGTGAGGAGGCCAGGAATAACTATGGTCGAAGTCACCAAAGATCATATCAACATGCCAATCTTTGGCAGTTTTTCTGGGAATCTTTCTAGAAAGACAATTGAAGCAGTCCAAAAAGCTGCTGAAGGCCCGAAACTGAAGACAGGTGGAGCCTCAAAATCTGGAGCTAAACCCATTTCCTACTTGGCTGTAGCGCAAGGCCAAACAGAAGACCTGGAGGCCTAAATGAAGCAGATGACTCTTGCTACTAAAGACAGCATGAATGTTAACATGGTCGAAATCTCTGAATCAAAAGTTTCAGAGAAGGCCATGAGGCAAGAGCAAGCAAACATAACGTCTTTCCCTTGGGAAAACGAAAATCTGGCAGATTTCCTGCAATGATGCCAGAAGAAGAAGTCAGAAGTAATGTTGTTTCCTCGATGCAACTCCATTTTTGACAAGAAAGCTGCTGACACATCGAAAGTGTGAGAGCAGCAAACAAAAGAAGGGGAGGTCTTGATGTTCGACATGACCCCAGAAGAACCTACCAAAAGGGTTCAAATCAAGAAAGGAGGCCACTAACTTTCAGGCCTCCAACCAATGTGCCAGTTGATACGTGGCTCAAAACATCGAGTCGAAAGAGACCGAGCGAAGAAAGGTGGCACTCCTTCGAAGTGCCAAGAGGTTCATATTTGACACTTAAGAAAGAACCTCATGTTGCTGCCTCCAAAGTGACCCAGGTATCAAGTAACTACAAGGGAAAGAATCCAATGTCTCGATCCCAATGGAGAAGATACCAAAGGCGCCGCAAGGCTGAGAGGGAAGCTATCAACGAACCAAAGCCAAAATCAAGTTCAAATGTCCCCCAGCGAAGGCAAAGAAAGCCTTTGGAGAGGGAACCAGTGACCAATAGACTGGTATGGCCTACCCAAGGAAAAGTTGGTGACAAAGATGGCTCTGAGTCTGATGACACCCTAGATATCATGGTGAATATAGTCTCAGTTTTGCCAAGAGAGTTCAACCGCCAGGTGGAGGTCGAATCGAACGACTGGGAAGTCGAACAAGAAATGGCCAAGCATAGGCCAGTATGCTACTCCGTCATGGATAATGGCTGCACAGAAGAGCAAAATGGTTTCTTCGAACCACCTACTGAGGCGATGAAAAGTCACCTCAAGCCTTTATTCATAATGGCAAAACTTGAAGAAGCCACTGTAAACAAGATCTTGGTGGACTGTGGGGCAACCATCAACATAATCCCCCACTTCATGCTAAGAAAAATAGGCAAGAGTGATGAAAACATTAAGCCTCATAACATGGTCCTGTCGAATTACGAAGGCGGAATAGGGACCACCATGGGTGTGATCCAACTAGACCTCAAAGTAGGATCCATCCTTCGACAAACTATGTTTATGGTCATATCGGCTAAACCAAATTATAATCTATTGTTGGGCCGAGAATGGATACATGGTGTTGGAGCAGTACCATCATCAATGCACCAAAGGTTAATATTATGGCGTCCTGATGGAATTGTCGAAAATATAGAAGCAGATCAGAGCTACTACTTGGGCGAAGTAAATCACCTAGGGAGAGCTGACTTCGACAAAAAATTGGCTCACATTGGGCCATGCCCAGCACCTGACTTCGACATGGCTCCAGCGCCAAATGCTTTTTGTTCCTTGTACCTGCACCCTGAGCATGGCTTTCAATGGGACAAAGAAGACTTGTCCCATATTGATTTCAGTGGGCTAATTGACATCCAGCCAACTGGTTGGCGAAGTGAATTCAGTGATAATGACTGAGTCACAATCACTACAGCGAATTTAGGCTTACGTAGCCGAAACAAGGATGATAGCGGCTCTCGAAGCCGAAGTAAAATATATGGCCACCCAGGCCAATGACCAAGAGCTACCTTCTGCAGGTCCTGGAAAAGATTTCGACCCAGAACCACCAGATATAGTCCCTGGAAAAGATTTCGACCCAGAACCTCCTGATATCATGACAGAAGGAATGCAGGATCAAAGGCTCGGCGCCATTTATGACGATGAGCCTTTGGGATTTGAAAAGGACCCCCTGGCGAACAACATCAAAATGTTAGCACAGGATCCTTTAGAAGAAATCAACTTGGGCGAAGGGTTAGAGAAAAGGCCAACTTACATCAGCGCCAAAATAGACCCAGAGCTCAGGTTGGAAGTGATCCAATTGTTAAAGGAGTTCAAGGACTGCTTTGCATGGGATTACGACGAGATGCCTGGTCTCGACAGAGGATTGGTAGAACTTCAGTTGCCAATCAAACCTGGGAAAAAGCCAGTCAAGCAAAGTCCAAGACGCTTCGCTCCAGAAATACTGTCGAAGATCAAAACGGAAGTCGAAAGACTGCTGAAGTGCAAATTCATACGAGCTACGAGGTATGTCGAATGGATTGCAAACATTGTGCCAGTAATTAAGAAAAATGGTACGTTGAGGGTATGCATAGATTTCAGAGATTTGAATGCTGCAACACCCAAAGATGAATATCCTATGCCTGTGGCAGAAATGCTAGTCGATTCTGCCACTGGCCATGAGTACCTGGGCATGCTCGATGCTTACTCAGGATACAATCAAATTTGCATTGTTGAAGAAGATGTGTCGAAAACAGCTTTTCGATGCCTCGGGGCTTTAGGCACTTACGAATGGGTAGTGATGCCTTTTGGCCTAAAAAACGCTGGGGCAACATATCAGCGAGCGATGAACTGTATCTTCCATGATTTTATTAACACTTTTATGCAAGTATATATTGATGATATTGTTGTAAAATCTCTTTCCAGGAAGAACCATATAGACCACCTTCGACAATCATTTGAAAGAATGAGAGAACATGGTCTGAAAGTGAACCATTTGAAGTGTGCGTTCTGTGTGAAAGCTGGAGATTTCTTGGGCTTCGTCGTCCACAAGAAAGGAATCAAAATCAACCAGAACAAGACAAAGGCAATCTTGGAAGCGAAAGCGCCAACGAACAAGAAGGAACTGCAATCTCTGCTGGGCAAGATAAATTTCTTAAGGAGATTCATATCTAACCTAAGTGGAAAAGCTCAAGCCTTCGCCCCCTTACTTCGATTGAATAAGGAAGGATTTGAGTGGGGGCAAGAGCAACAGGAAGCCTTCGACAAGATCAAAGGGTACCTCACCAAGCCGCCTATTTTGGTGCCTCCTTGTAGCAATAGGAGTATGAGATTGTACATAGCTGCATCCGACAAAACTTTGGGGAGCATGTTAGCCCAAGAAGATGAAAATGGAGTCGAAAGACCCATTTACTACATTAGCAGAGTTTTGAACGATGCAGAAACTAGATATAGCGAAGTTGAAAAATTATGTCTATGTCTTTATTTCTCTTGTACAAAGCTCAAACAATATATAAAACCAGTTGATGTGTATGTTTCGTCTCATTTTGATGTTTTCAAATACATGTTGTCGAGACCCATCTTGCACAGCCGAATCGGCAAGTGGGCGTTAGCATTAACTGAGTATTCATTGACCTTTATGCCTCTCAAGGCAGTAAAAGGGAAAGTGGTTGCAGACTTTATAGTCGACCACTCAATTCAGGTTGAAAATATAAATTACGTGGAGATAGAGCCCTGGAAATTCTACTTCGATAGTTCCAGCCATAAAGATGGAACAGGAGTAGGGGTCTTAATTATTTCTCCAGAAAAAATTACAACAAAATTCAAGTACAAGATAGAAGGTACTTGTTCGAACAATGAGGCTGAGTACGAAGCTCTAATTACTGGCCTTGAGATATTGTTGGAATTGGGGGCAACTCGAGTCGAAATAATGGGAGACTCAGAGTTAGTCATCAAGCAAGTCACAAAAGAGTATAAATGCATAAGAGAAAATCTTATTATGTACTTTGTGATAGCAAATCGTTTATTGAAAAAGTTCGAAGTGGTTAACATTCGACACATACCTAGATTGGAAAACCAAGTAGCCAATGATTTGTCACAAATTGCATCTGGGTACAAAATTTCAAAAACGAGATTACAAAGAGCAATCGAAGTTCGAGAAAAAATAAAAGCAACCAGCCTGTCTCCAATAGATTTGGAATCGACAAGACTGGGGTATGCTGATCAAAGGAACTTTGAAATTTCGTTCATAGATAATTTGTCAGAGCAAGATTGGGGGAAACCCATTGTAGATTATCTACAAAATCCAGCAGCTTTGACAGAACGAAAAATAAAATATAGGGCGTTGAGTTATGTACTCATGGGTAATGAGTTATTCAAAAAGACGCCTGAAGGGGTATTGCTAAAGTGCTTAAGCGAAACTGAAGCATACATAGCCCTTTCGACTACGCATGCTGGAGCATGTGGGGCTCACCAAGTAGGCCATAAGATGAAATGGTTGTTGTTTCGACAAGGACTATACTGGCCCACTATCTTGAAAGATTGTGTTGAGTTCGCGAAGGGTTGCCAGGAATGTCAAGTCCATACGGGCATCCAACATGTACCAGCAAGCGAACTTCACTCAATAGTGAAACCTTGGCCTTTTAGAGGATGGGCGTTGGATCTTATTGGAGAGATTCGACCAGCATCATCAAAGAGCCAGAAGTATATACTGGTAGGCATTGATTATTTCACTAAATGTATCGAAGCTATCCCTTTAGTCAATGCAGACCAAGAAAATGTCATTGAATTTATTCAAAAGAACATTATCTACAGATTTGGAATCCCTAAGACTATAACAACTGATCAAGGGTCAGTGTTTACTGGTCGAAAGATGCAGGAATTCGCTCAAGAAACAGGCTTTAGACTCCTAACATCAACGCCTTATTACACACAGGCAAATGGTCAAGTCGAAGCAGCGAATAAAATAGTGATTGGCCTGATAAAAAAGCATGTAGGAAAGAAGCCAAAAAATTGGCATAAGACGTTAGACCAGATCTTGTGGGCCTGTCGAACGTCCCCAAAAGAAGCCACGGGTACAACACCATATTGGCTAACTTTCGGTCATGACGCAGTACTGCCAGCAGAAATTTGTCTTCAATCAGCAAAGGTTCAGAGACACCAAGATATTCCCTCTGAAGTTTATTGGGATATGATGTTAGACGAACTAGTGGATGAAGAACAAAGGTTTCTGGGTTTGGAGAGGAAGAAGCAAAGGTTTGCTTGCAAGAAGTTTTGTTCGACTTAAGGCTTGGATGAAGGAAAGCGTAAAGAGTCCAACAAGGGGCACTTAGTGTTATTTATAGTGATTGGAAAATCACAAAACTTGAGGTCATTTAATGTCTCAGATAAGAGTGGGGCACGTGGCGCTCATTTGGTGATGTAGCAGTTCTGAAGAACGGAAACGGTGCAGCGTGCGTCCTCGATTTTGGGAAATCGTCATGATGACAATATGTGAAAGGACATCGGGCGTGCCAAACGCCTTACTGAAGTGACGTCTTGGGAATAGGTGAAATGATGACTTTTTGAGATTGTCAGTTGGTTGGTAGAAGACGAAAAGCACACAAACTAATTTGTGGCTGAGAGTGAAGGACAGGTGTCGAATGGAATATCAAAGAATGCCTTTTTCTTTAGCGTCGAAATAAGACATTCTTGGGGGGCAATTTGTTGGCTCCTAAATTCGACACCCTTGTTTGTTATCATATAGACCATTAATTATGAGTCATAAGAGTTTTCCTACATAAGAAGGCTTCGACCAGCTGATCATGTCGAAGTCTCATCAAAGAATGACAAGGTACTTAGAGAAATTCCTTTGAGTGGGAATCTGGTTGTCTTCGACGTCGAAGGAACCTCTCGACAAAGGTACCTGATGCCCAAGGTCGAACGGTTTGAGATTTGAATTGTTGGAGGGAAAACGGTTCCCAGCAGTTACCAAGTGCAACGTGCCGAGAACAGAAGCGTCGAAGGCTGTGAGCGTGCCATGTGGCGTCATCTCGAAGCAGCGTAACTGCCCAGCGGTTACTTAGGATTTGTTTTAGTATAAATACTAGTTGTTCACGTGGTTTTCGCGTGTGTTCATCATCTTATACAAGTCACTCATTTAGATTCAAGTACCCAGCGTGAGCGAAAGAATCATTGAGAATGTATGTGTGAAACACCATTTAAATTAATCAAAGTCTTTTATATTCAAGCAATTTATCGCTTTTCATTTACTTATCTCCGTCGAAGCCTTTTACATAACGCTTTTATTTATTCTATCAAGCTTTTCTTCATGCAATTTACTTAAAGTGTCTTTACTTTACTGGCATTAATCACCATTAGGATTAGTCAAACTCCAAAAAATCAACCATGTCTTAGGATCAATATGATCGATCCTGCTAGTCACCAAATAAGTAACCTTTTGGAAGATCAACGGTTGTTTACCAATTTTCACGGTAAACACGGAGGACCGCTGTGATACGGTGGGAGAACTGACTTGAGTTTTTGCGTTTGTTTTTGCAAATGTTTCGGTTGAGCAAGAGTCGCCACCAACTTTTTATTTTATCCTAAGAAAAGGTTTAAAAAGCACAGCAAAAACCTTTGAGATGTTTTCTTGGGTTCGGGGAGTAGATTATAGAAAGGGAAGGTATTAGCACCCTTTCTATCCATGGTTATCCATGGGCTCTTAGTTACTTGCTTAGATCAACTTGCCTTGATTTTCAATTGTCTGAAATGGTGCTTTGTGTGTGGGTTTGAAAATGTTTTGAAAAGAGGCCAATGTGGTGGCAACCTTTGTAATGATCCATGTTGGGATGTATACAAAGGTGTATATCTTTTGAAAAGTTTTCAATGTTTTTGAAAGTTGTTTTGAAAGTGTGTTGTGATGTGTGGTTTTGAAAAATAGGCAAGTGTTTTTGTTTTGCAAGTTGGCAAGTAACCAAGAGCTATCTACCCTAAATTTCTCAAAGATCTTTGCTATGTTTTAACCCTTTTAACAATTTTGTTCCACCATTGTATTTGGTGGACAATCTTGTGTTAGGATGTGAACGGGACGGGCGCGGGTCATCGTTTAGACCATGATTGCAATGGTGTCAAGTGTCTTTGGCAATTTTCCTTTAAGGGACTTGATCATTTTTAGGCAACTTTCGAAAGCGTCATCGAGGGACTATAATCATTTTGAATTGTTTTTGTTTTGCCAAAGAAACTCAACATGCAACATGGCCCATTATTGAAGGCAACAAGTGGAGTATCCCTAGGGGTGCAAGTGTGATTGGTGTTGTCCATTTTCATGCTTTTTTGTCTTTGAATTAGGTCAAGCTATTTGTTTATTTGCATACAAACCCTAGGTCTATCATGGCATATTTAGAAAGCTTTAAAGTGCGGAATTGAAAGTCCTAAATTATTACACAATAATCATGGGAATGGGGGTACAAATGTTCAAATGGGGATGAGACTTAATAGGAGGATAGTGTTCAATATTTACAACCAAATCGAATTAAACGCAAAAATGTAAAATGTAATCAATGTACAAAGAATAAATAAATGTGTATGTGTAAATGTATTTGTGTAAGTGTATGATTTATTTACAAGTGAAATAAAAATAAAAATAAGTTAATTTGGATATTTTCATGTTTAGGACAAAACCCTAATTTTCTAAGTAAGAAGTAATTATTATTTATTATATGCAATATTTATTAATTATGTACAAAAAATAAATAAATAAATAAATAAAAGAAATATATTGTAAGAAAAGTATTTTTGAGGTTAAATATTAATAAAAATAAAAATGTATTATTTTTGTATTTTTTTCTTAAATATTCTAATAAATATAGATAAGTATTTATATTATTTACTAAATTTATTAAATATGTACAAAAATAAAATATTTATTATTTACAAAAAAAGTATATTTTTTATAAAATGTTTTCAAAAGATAAAATAAAATGAAATCAAAAAATAAATGTATTTGTATTATTTTTAGTTATTTTAAACAAAAATATTATGCATATTTATTTACATATAGAACTAAATGAAACAAATAAATGCCTAAAAAATACAAAAAGAAGGTGAAAAATATTCTTTAATGTTTTTTATATCTTAACAAAAAATAAGAAGTCAGAAACAAAAAGAAAAAGTCAAAAAATGATAAAAATAAACACAATGGGACAAGGGGGTGCATGTGTGGAAAAGTGGTGCAAAAAGGAAAACAAAACTCAGGCCCAACCCAAGTCTATCTTCTTCAACCTCCAGCCAATTTGTCAAAAAACGCGCGTTTCTCATACTGATTCAAACATCCTGATTCTTGGACTTTCAAGCAAAACTCATAACATAAAAAATGTCAAGCATCAAACCACGAATCCATACATACCAAGAACTTGATCTAACTCTCAGAAATGAGAGAGAATTTCTTCTCCCCCAATTCCTGACCTAGTTTTTTTCAGATGTTCAAATTTAAAATACTCTTAGCACACATAATATAAATGAAAAGTAACTATATGGATGGCTTCAGGGCTATGATTAGAACATGTTTTCTTCATAAACTTAAACCTAACTATGCCTGGATAGAGAGATAGAAGTTCAAAAACTTACCTGTTCAGCTTGATTCGTGTATGACAATGGAGGTACTTTCAATGCAATATGAGGAATGGTATAGCTTGCTTGAGGTTCAGGGATGCTTCTCCAATGCTTGGTGTGCTTTGAATCTTGTTGTATCAAGCTATAGAAGTCAACCTGCAAGAGAGAAAAGTGAAAATGGCAAACTTGGTTAGAGGTGTTACAGTATGTTTCCAAGGTTTGGGATAGTTTGTATGGATGTTATGGAAGGTGTTTGAAGTGGTTTGGATGAAAATGCACGATGGAAATGAACTGGCCAAGTCAATCTGCAACAGGGACTCTGTTTTGCAGAAAAAATGGGCTTTGATGGATGAGGAGGTATTGGAGGTGGTTGGCTCGTGTTTTAGGTCTGTTAGAGAGTATGGAATGTGTGGAGAAAATTTTCTTAAGCTTGTCTTGACAGGAATATGAGTTGTGTTTAGTTATGCCATGTTCTTTTTTTCTAAGTCAAAAATGCCAAGTTGGTTTACAAGCTTATGCAGGCCCCCTAAACATGCTGCACCAATCCCTCTTGATCAGTGTGACTAGTTCTTGAACTTGTGCCTAGAAGATATCCTTTGGTACTTCTTTGATTTGCTTTGGACATAAAGCCATGCTTTACAAAAATGGATAAGTTACTTTTTCCAAATAAGGATTAAACTTCCATGTAATGACCAAATGAGCAAAATAACATCTTGGCACAATGGTTTAGCATTTAATTTTTGAGTGTAAATGAGATTAGAGGCCTGTAATGTAGCTTGCACATGCTGATTTCAAAAATGCACAAGTTATGAACATTTACATGGCTTATGAACAAAGTGACTTTTGCCCATCTTCACAAATTGGATTCTCCCTAACCACAAGGGTGTTTGAGAAGTTCTTGGACATTTTTGAAAGCTTGGAATGTGTACTGCAATCCATCTTTGTAATGCAAGTTGAAATTCCAAGTGGAAGCATGTGAAAAGTGGCCATGAAGTTAGGCAAAAATCCTACCTAAAATAGGTCAAAATATTTCTAAGTTAAGAATGTTTTGCACCCTTGTTCCTAAAATCATAACTTGAGCTACAAGATTCTTTTGAGGAAACTTTGTGAATAAAAGTTGTAGATTTTGCAATGGACTACAACTTTCATGTTTGTAGTTTTGTTTGAATCCAAATGTATCTTGATGAAAAAATGGGACAAAGTTAGGAAAAAATAAGGAAGTTTCATAACTTAGAAAAATTCTAAGTTATGAAATTTCTTCATTTCAAACCCTAATTTGTGATTTTTGATTTCTTGATGAACAAGTTTCATAATTTGACATGTCTTGATGAAAAATGAATCTTGACACTTGATTTTGACCAAAAAGTCAAAGTTTGACTTTTCAGTATACAGTCAAATTTGGCTCAGTTGACTGGAAAATTCATCTGTCAATCTTGTGCATTTGGGATCTTTTGAACTTGTTGAACATGTCAAGACAATGCCATTGGGTCCTTGAGTCCAAATGTGAGCTTGAATTGCCATTGGTTAGGTCAAACAGTCAAAAATTGCCTTTGTGCAATCAAAACCCTAAAAATGACCATTTTGCCCTTTTGGTGATCTGATCATATTTCTTGTGGAATTGTGATCCAAACTTGATCAAATGGTCCAAATGAGTTCATAATGTTGATGTGGGTCAAAAATCATGAAGTTTGACTGTCAATTGACCACAGTTGACTTTTTCCCCAATATAGTTGATTTCTATGTCAACTGTCCAATTGACTGGGCAAAGATTGGAATCAAGACTTGAAACTTGGTATGGATAAACTTGTGAGTCCAAAATGAAGCATGAAAGTCACTTTGGGCCTTTTAGGTCAAAACATCTTTGTGCAAACTCAAACCCTAATTTGGGTCAACAGTGCAAGGAGAAGTCTTGAGCAGAGCAAACCCTAACTTGATCTTGAGCTCCAAGGGTCTTGTGATGAGGAAATGTTGAGGAAATGGGAGGGAAAATTTTGGGGTACAACAGTTGCCCCTGTTCAATCTTCTTAGACCTGAAGAGTTAGATTGGCAAGTTTGCCTTTCGCGACTCGAGGGTAAAAGGAGATTGGACACTAGAGTGCCCTGAAATTTGCACTCGCATGCTGGAGTATCAGCAATGTGATGGCGGGAATGGGCTTATAGATGCCATTTGGAGAGAGGATGGATGGGCTTATAGATGCCATCGGGGGTGTGACAGAACCTTGTCGAGAATGGGCTTATAGATGCCATTTGGAAGTGTTGATCGCGTAAGAGATTCCTTAGCGAGAACTTGCGTACTTTGAGAAAGAAAGATGGTTTCCTAGCTTGCTACAGGTGTTGATCTTCAGTCTCTTCATGCAGATATGCCCTGGCTAGATACAGGTATCGAATCTTCAATCAAACGCTCACAGATATGCCCTGGCTAGATATAGGAATCGAATCCGGAACCTCAAAAGGTTGCTTATAGACGTGCCCTGGCTGGATACAGGTATCGAATCTACAAACTTTTCACTCACAGATATGCCCTGTCTAGATTCAGGAATCGAATTTGGAAATTGTCGTCCACAGATGTGCCCTGGCTGGATACAGGAATCGGATCTGGAATTGGTCGTCTACAGATGTGCCCTGGCTGGATACAGGAATCGGATCTGGAATTGGTCGTCTACAGATGTGCCCTGGCTGGATACAAGAATCGGATCTCTAAACTCTTCATGCAGATATGCCCTGGCTGGATACAGGTATCGAATCTACAATCAATTACTCACAGATATGCCCTGGCTAGATACAGGTATCGAATCTGGAATTGCGATAGTTGATAGTAATCATTTTTGGATTGAACTTTTTCCTGAAAAGGCAAAACATTAGCTGTATGCAATGTCATGATGCATGAGATGCATTATGTCATGATGCTCAAAATAGGATAGTGTTGTATGCACTTTATCATGTATGGGAGCAGAATGTATGAAATGTGAGATGTCTATGAATGTATTTTCGTCTAGGAAAATAAATCCTTAACGAGTGCCGGGAACTTTGTTGAATCCTGGGCTGATGTTGAAGAGTAGAGTTCTTCGTTTCCGCTGGGGATGATGGTTTCAAGAATAAACCGGTAGGAGAAGATGACTCCGTTGGGGGATAAACTTGTTGGAGAGATTACTCTGAGGGGAAAAATAGGTGAAGAGATTACTCTGCGGGGTTTTGATAAGGGCTCCGCTGGGGATTCCACTGATAAGTTATGTTGGGGAACTTGATGAACTCCGTTGGGGATAGGAAGAACTTCGCCGAGGACGATCTTTTCGTGGTAATTAGCTGAGGATAACCCAGTTATACCCTGGTGGGGAAATAACCTTTGAATAAATTCGGGGAGAGACGTTCGTACTCTGCAGGGGATACGCTTCCAGAATCTACTGGGGAGGATGATTCAACTCTCCTGGGGAAACTTTTTGAAGACTGCACTGGGGAAGTGGCTCCACTGGGGTGTCTGGTATTCCGCCGGGGAACAATCTTATATTAAGACTGCCGGGGATGCTTGCTGAGGAATTTCTATACTCCGCTGGGGAATGTTTAGATCTTTTAGGGATCACCCAACTTCCTTAAGGCTGACAGTAGACTAACTCTGCTTGGGAGAGTGTCGCTGACTTGCTGGAGATATTGTGCCTTGTTGGGACTGACGGGAGACCAACTCTGCCTGGGGAGAGTATTGCTGAATCCGGTCTTACTCTGTGGGGAGTTGAGGTAACTTGGTTACGTTCTTTAGCCGAACCTACCTTGGTACCTTGGTGGATAGAGCAACTAGATCGCTTAGACAATTCTAAATTGCCCCTGTTTCTGATGTCACCTGTAATTAGTCCTTTGTTTCGTATGCAAATATTTATGAGTTAGCAATCCATGTCAAATGCATATATCAAAAATGAACATTGGACGTTCTTTGTAAAACAAAACAGAAAAAGGAAAAACTATGGGTAATTTGTCTGAAAAATTGAACTTGTATTGATTTTGAAATTTGCCTGTAAATAGGCGTCTATGTACAAGAGGCTGGCGTCCTAGTAAGAGAACGCCGCCGAGCAAAATAGAGTTTATACAATTTTGTGAAAAGGAAACAAAACAGCTATGTGAAAAATAATCCCACTGGGTTCCAACTCTGCTATCGCCTTTATGTCTTCGAGCGTCTCATCGTTCTGCTGCTTAGTTGAAGATGAAGCTGATTGATTGGCGTCGTCTGAGCCCGATAGTTGATGCCGAATTCTGGATGCAAAGTGATCCAATGAGACATAGTATTACGCTTTATCCCTAACTTTTGCCTGGACCGCCCTTTCTGGTTTTCAGTCCACCGGGATACCCATTTTTGCCCAAGCCGCCTTTTCAGGTTTTTGACTTGCCGGGTGTACAAATTTTTTTTCATTTCATCCCTTATTTTTGCCCGAACCCTTTTGGTTCGCCGGGAAGCCCTTATTTTTGCCTAGGTGTGTCAACCTAGCGGGTCTTTAATTCATGCGTAGTATCTTTTTACTATGTCTGCATTAGCGGGGTGAGGGAGGTCGTCACCATCCATGGTGGTTAGAATCATAGCTCCTCCTGAGAAGATATGTTTAACCACAAATGGCCCTTCGTACGTAGGGGTCCATTTGTCCCTGGGATCACTTTGAGGAAGAATGATGCGCTTGATTACCATGTCTCCGACTTGATACTCTTGTCGCCTGACCTTCTTGTTAAATGCCCTAATCATCCGTTTTTGGTACGTCTGACCATGACAAATAGCAGTGAGTCTTTTTTCGTCAATTAGGTTTAATTGGTCAAGCCGAGTCTGGATCCAGTCATCTTCGCTCAAATCTGCATCCTTCATTATCCGGAGAGAGGGTATCTGGACTTCAATAGGCAAGACTGCCTCCATGCCATAAAACCAAGGAAAAGGGAGTTGCCCCTGTCGACGTCCGTGCTGAGGTACGGTACCCATGAAGAGCAAACGGTAACATTTCGTGCCAATCTTTGTAGGTCACCGTCATCTTCTGCACAATCTTCTTGATGTTCTTATTCGCGGCTTCTACAGCCCCATTCGTCTTCGGTCGGTAAGGAGAAGAGTTGTGGTGCTGTATCTTGAATTGCTCGCAGAGCTCAGTGATCATCTTATTGTTAAGATTGGTACCATTATCCGTAATGATTCTCTCAGGTACACCGTATCGGCAGATCAGGTTATGCCGAATGAACCGTGCCACAACGCTCTTGGTTACCGTAGCGTAGGAAGCTGCTTCCACCCATTTTGTGAAGTAATCAATCGCTACCAAGATGAAGCGATGCCCGTTGGATGCCGTAGGTTGAATCTCGCCGATCATATTGATGCCCCACATTGCAAAAGGCCAAGGTGCTGTCAAGATGTTCAGAGGAACCGGAGGGATGTGCACCTTATCTGCATATATTTGGCATTTGTGACATGTCCGAGAATGTTGGTAACAGTCGGCTTCCATTATGGACCAGAAATATCCTGCCCGAAGGATTTTCTTTGCCATGGTATGTCCACTGGAATGTGTTCCGAAGGTACCTTCATGTAGCTCTACCATGATCCTTTCTGCTTCAGTCTTATCCACACAACGCAGTAAGGTTGAATCATGGTTTCGCTTGTAGAGAATGTCGTTGCTGAGGAAGAACTTTGCCGCAAACCTTCTCAGGAATTTCTTGTCATTAACCGATGCGCCCTCGGGGTATTCTTGAGCTTCCAAGTACCTCTTCACCTCGTGATACCAGGGTTTTTCCGTTACCTCTTTGGTCTCGAGATCACAGCAATATGCAGGTTCGTCCAACTTCCAGATAATGATTCGGGGAGCCTCGTTGTCCCATTTGACTTTGAACATAGAAGACATTGTAGCCAACGCATCCGCTAACTGATTCTCCTCTCTTGGGAAGTGTTCAAAAGTTATCTCCTCGAAGTGGGGAAGCAATGTCAGCACATACTCCTTGTAAGGAATAAGATTTGGGTGTTTCGTATCCCACTCGCCTTTGATCTGATTGATCATGAGAGCGGAATCTCCGAAGACACTCAGAAACTTGATCCTTAAATCAATTGCAGCTTGAAGACCCATGATACATGCCTCATACTCTGCCATGTTGTTGGTGCAGTTGAAACATAGTCGGGCAGTGAGCGGAGTATGAGTGCCTTTAGGGGATATGATCACAGCGCCGATACCATTACCCAAAGCGTTTGAGGCTCCGTCAAAGTGCATAGACCATCAGGATCCTTCCTCAGGTCCTTCATCCGGTCCAGGTACTTCACAATCAGTCACTATCATGATATCCTCGTCTGGAAATTCAAAGTTCATTGACTGGTAATTGTCCACTGCCTGATGTGCCAAATGGTCTGCCAATACACTTCCCTTGATTGCTTTTTGAGTCGTGTACTGGATGTCATATTCCATCAAGATCATTTGCCATCTTGCTATTCTTCCGGACAAGGCGGGCTTTTCGAATATGTACTTGATTGGATCCATTTTTGAAATCAACAGAGTAGTGTGAGTCAACATATACTGTCTCAGCCGGCGAGCAGCCCATACCAAAGCACATCAAGTTTTCTCGAGCAGTGAGTACTGAGTCTCACAGTCGGTAAACTTTTTGCTAAGGTAATAAATAGCGTGCTCTTTTCGGCCAGACTCGTCATGCTGCCCCAGCACACACCCCATTGAGCTGTCCAGTACTGTCAAGTATAAGATTAGAGGTCTCCCTTCAACCGGCGGCATGAGAATGGGTGGTTCTTGGAGATACTCTTTGATCTTTTCGAAAGTGGCCTGACATTCATCATTCCAACGTACTACTTGATCTTTCTTCAGCAGCTTGAAGATTGGTTCACAGGTAGCAGTTAGATGCGAGATGAATCGAGCAATGTAGTTCAACCGTCCTAGAAAGCCTCTGACTTCTTTCTCTGTCTTGGGAGTTGGCATCTCTTGTATGGCTTTCACTTTGGCAGGGTCCACTTGAATGCCTTTGTCGCTTACGATGAAGCCTAGCAATTTTCCAGATCTCACTCTGAAGGTGCACTTGTTCGGGTTCAACCTCAGCTTGTACAACTTCAGACGGTCAAACAGCTTCCGTAGATGGTCAAGGTGTTCCTCCTCAGTTTGAGACCTTGCAATCATATCGTCGACATATACTTCTATCTCGTGGTGGATCATATCATGAAATAAAGCAACCATGGCACGTTGGTAGGTTGCCCCAGCATTTTTCAACCCAAAAGGCATGACCTTGTAGCAAAAGGTGCCCCACTGAGTAACAAAAGTGGTCTTCTCCATGTCTTCAGGAGCCATCTTGATCTGGTTATAACCGGAGAAACCGTCCATGAAGGAGAATACTTTATGCTGAGCAGTGTTGTCAACCAGAACGTCGATATGAGGCAAAGGGAAATCATCCTTAGGGCTCGCCCTGTTCAAATCCCTGTAATCAACACACATTCGGACCTTACCATCCTTCTTCGGCACTGGAACCACGTTGGTAACCCACTGAGGGTAAGAAGTCACTGCTAGAAACCCGGCATCAAATTGTTTCATAACCCCAGCTTTGATTTTCTTGGACATTTCTGGACGCATACGGCGAACCTTCTGTTTTACCGGAGGGCAATCTTCCTTAGTAGGCAGGTGATGAACCACAATGTCGGTATCCAACCCAGGCATGTATTCGTAAGACCAGGCAAAGATTTCCACATAGTCATGCAGCATCTGAATCAACCGTTGTTTCACACTGAGCTCTAGATTGGCACCAATCTTGACTTCCTTTCTGTCTGTCTCAATACCCAGATTTACCGTTTCCAATGGCTCTTCATGTGGCTGAATGGCCCTCTCTTCCTGGAGTAGCAGTCTTGCAAGTTCACCAGGCACTTCACAATCATCTTCACCTTCGTCTTCGGCTAAGTTGATCGGATTTTCGAAGTCATAACTGGTGGTAGCAGAGTCGTCACCAGTGAGATCCAGAGTGGATTGGAACCTGTATGGGTGAGTGTGTGTAAATATAGCTGTTTTGCAATATATAATAAAGAAAGAAAAGGAGCGCAAGATTTTGAAATGCAACAAACGTCCAATGTTTTGATTAATGATATATGAAAATGACATGCAAAAGCCCTCACAAATGAAGTCTCGGTGCCCCAGGTAGGACACCGAGCCATAAAAGTTTCAACATATTGTTTGTTACAAATTCAAAACAAAAGAGTTCATTACTGAGTGACAAAATTAATAGGTGTGAAGTCTTTGGCAGTCCAGTTGCTTGGTCCATTGTCGGTTGTTGGGTAGATCCAGCTGTCGAATTCGGATTCCTCCACGTCGTCTTCAATAGCATTTACTCCCGGGTTGGTGATGAACACATGAGGTCTTCCAATCTTTGCCTTACGCACAACCCTCTGAGCTTCTGCAGTGAAGCCCAATCCAAACTTGTCAGTCTTTGGAGTGAAATCAGGAAGTCGGCCCCAGTTTGCGCACTCTCCCTTCTCAATAACAGCCCGGGCATCCTTCAAGGAAGCCATCTTCAAAGGAGGGTCTTCAATCACAGTTTCTGCTTACGCCAATGTCTGAGGCACCTCTTCAAAGTGTTGGAAGGGGGTTTCAATGAATTCCCCATCCATTTCTATGTACCGGAACGAGTTGAGGTGGCTGACCATGTATTCTTCCTCCCCTTGAACTGTAACAATCTTCCCTCTTACCGGGTACTTAAGCTTCTGATGTAGTGTGGAGGTCACATCTCCAGCCTTGTGGATCCATGGACGACCCATCAAACAAGAATAGGATGGACGAATGTCCATCACATAGAACGTTGAATCAAAAACTTGAGAACCAACCCTGATTGGAATGTCAACTTCGCCATGTACCATCCTCTTCGACCCGTCAAAGGCTCGGACAACAATGTTACTAGGCTTGAGCTCTAAACCCTCACAATCCAGCCTGTCTAGGGCCTTCTTGGGTAATACATTCAATGAATAACCGGTGTCCACCAACACATGGGCAAGGGTAGTGCCCCTGCATTCAATGGAGACATGCAGGGCGTCGTTATGGTTCTTTCCTTTGGCAGTCAGATCAGCGTCAGAGAAGCCCAACCCATTATTAGCAGTCAAGTTGGCCACACAATCGGTAAATTGGTCAGCAGACGTTTCTTGTGGCACATGGGCCGTCTTCAGGAAGGAGATCAGGGCCTTGGCATGGGCCTCTGAACACAACAATAGTGATAGCATAGAAATCTTTGATGGGGTGTGCCCCAACTGCTCAACTACATTGAAATCACTTTTCTTGATAATCTTGAGGATCTCTTCCATCTCTTGCTGGGAAGCTTCAACATTGGTTGTCTTCGGTGCCTCCGTCAGGGCAGGCAAATCAGTAGCAATCCCTTTGCCCCGAGCGTCAGATGACTTGGCAGCAGGGGTGGAAACAGGAACTTGATCAGGAAGGGGAGCAGGCACACTTGCAGGTGTGATAATAAGAGGTTTCTGAATAGTTGGTGGCGCAATATCTGGTGAGAACAGCCTACCACTGCGAGTAACTTTGGTAGGCCTGGTGATGTTACTGATGCTGGTACTAGTATCAAACTCTTGCTTAACTCCAAGCACGTAAACGTCTGCCCCATAGTGCCATGGGACAGCTTTGTCGGATGTATAGGGGAGAGGCCCCGGAACAGTGATGATGATAGGAGCAATCTTCTGAGTGGACATGATTTTGACAGGCTTCTTCGAAGGAGCCTTAGGAGGTTTGTTGAAAATAGTGACAATGGACACTTCTTCAGTAGGGGTAGCAGGAACAGCAATCTTCTCGAACAAGATTTCTTTGCTATCCATCAGGCTTTGGATACCTGATTTCAACAAGGGACAACCGGCAGATGAAACAGGACATAGAAGGCAATCTTTACCACATCCCGGAAATAAACCGGCTAGCAACAGATTCTTTTTAACAGTCAACAACGGAGTAACAATCTCTTCCACGGAGGCTACATACCGGTCTTCTTCCACAACATTCACTCCATGCTGGGGCATGGGAGCAGTCACAACATTGGGCCTTTCGGGCGCCTCAAACTGTATTTCTTTAGCATCAATAAGGTCCTGAACCTTATTCCTCAGAGCCCAGCAATCATCCGTAGTATGCCCCGGGCTATCAGAGTGATAAGCGCAACGAGCGTTGGGGTTGTACTTTGGAGAAGCTGTGTTTACCACCTTCGGAGCTTCCTTGACAGTTACCAAATTGGTTGACAGTAGATGTGGCAATATCTGAGACAGAGTCATACTGAGCCGAGTGTACTGCCTTTTGGGTCTCTCACCTCTTGGTTGGTTATATTACTGAGGAGCAGCAGCAGGCTTTGAAATTACCAACGCGTTGACAGCTTGGCGGCGTTCCGGCTTAATTTGTCTTCTGGGACCATAAACAGCATTGGCTTCCTTCTTGAAGGGCTTATTTTCAGTACTCGTGGAGGCACCTTTCTGTATCTTCCCCGACTTGATACCAGCTTCTATCCTCTCACCGGTTAAGATCAGGTTTGTGAACCCAGCAGAAGAATTACCAATCAGATGGTTGAAGAATGGACCAGACAGGATCCCCAAGAACATGTCCACGAGTTCACGGTCGGTCAAAGGTGGTTGCACCCTGCCAGCCAGGTCTCTCCATTTTTGTGCATACTCCTTGAATCCTTCGCCCGTCCCCAGTGACATACCCTGGAGTTGGGTACGCGTGGGTGCAAGGTCAGAATTGTACTGATACTGTTTATAAAATGCGGTAGCCAAGTCCTCCCAATGTCGAATACCGGTTCCATCCAGCTGATAGAACCATTCGAGTTGGGACCCCGATAGGCTATCTTGGAAGAAATGAATCCATAGGTTCTTGTCTGCAGTGTAAGGTTGGATCTTCCTTACATATGATTTGAGATGCAGCTTAGGACAGGAAGCCCCGTCATACTTCGCAAAGGCAGGTGCCTTGAACTTGTGTGGGATCACCACCCCAGAAGATAAACCTAGATCTCTGAAATCCAGCCCCGACACATTTTGAATCTCCATGGTACTTAAACGGTCCCCTAGTTGCTTGTACCTATCTTCAGCAGGAGGGTATTGTTCATCATTGTAATCCGTCTCGTTGTCGGAGACTGTAGGACTAGGAGCCCTTCCCCCTTGGGGACTGTCTTTATCTGCAGAGGAAGTAGCCTGATCAGCCTCATTTTGCAGTGTATTCCCAAACCTCCGTCCAGTGTTAAACAGTACAGTCCTCTTCTTCTTCTTCTTCTTCTTCTTCAAGAGCAGAGCCTTCAACTCCTGTTGACCTTGGGCTAAGCTCATGACCAGCTCTTGAAACTGGGCGTTCTGGGCCTGGAGGGCCTTGATAGCTTGTTCATTGGATGATTCAGGATTCATGATGACTGTTCAAATAAACAGCGAAGATGATTAAGCAACCTGTAGAAAAAGGGTACCTGTTATGCATATGATGCAATGAGATGCGTATGTTTTATGTTTTCAAAGACAATCGGGATTCAACTTTGTAGACAAAAGGAAACACACTTCATTAGATTCAAACTTTAAATCGTTCAACAACTTGCCTTTAGGCATTACAAGAATGAAAAATACTGAAAAGGAAATAAAAACTGTAAAAAGAAACATCCAAAGCCCCTCAGTGCTCCCATGGCCTCCTCTTCTTAGTACGGATATAGTCATTCAGGATCCGCTCTTCCTCCAATTTCTTAGTCAGCTTCTGGATCTTTTGTTCCTGTTCGTTGAACTTTTCCCGATAAAAATCCCGTTCTTCTTGTAGCTGCACCCAAGATCTTTTTAGTGTATCAACATCAGTGGGTATCTGAGGAGGAAAGACAGTTGGAGGAACCCCATCTTCATCAGGAAATTCAAGGATGATAGGCCTGACAGCTTCGTATGGCATACCTAACTTCTGAGCACGGATGCGGACCCATCTGCAGTAGGGTTCCATTGGTAGAGGAGTCTTTGATCCTAACTCATGTGGGTCAGCTTTGTGAATTCTGTCCCAAGCCTTGATGAATCTTCGGTGCAGCTCGTCACTTTCTATCTGAAACTCAAAACTGATGTGAGGCACCAACATCTCATGAGGCCCTGCTCTTCTGGCTCTTCCAAACTGACGGAGAGCTAAACATGGATTATAAGAGATTCCTCCCTGGGTACCGATCAATGGAACATTAGGATATTCTCCGCAACAATCAATAATGGCTACCTCATCCAAACCTCTGAGAGTCCAAATGATGTCCTTATCAGTGAGAGACATTAACCTATGAGCCCAACCCTTTCCTTCTTCATTCTTCAGCACGAACTTAGGAAGGTGCGAAATAAACCACCTCACTAACAAAGGAGCACAACACCATGGAGTTCCCCGTCTCGGGCAGTACGAGCATAGAGCTGTTGCAGGATATCACCCAAGAGAGTGGGTACAGGGTTCCGAGAGATGAAGATCCTTATGGAGTCGACATTAATAAAGGTATCAGGATTTGGAAACAATACCAGACCATAGATTAAAAGAGCCAGAATATCTTCGTACGCCTTGAAGTCTAAGTCATTCCAGAAACTATTAGCTTTGCCAACCAGAAACTTAACCAAAAAGCCCTTAACTCCACTTCTAGTTTCCCAGTTAGCCATTACCTCTTCTTTGGTCAAGGGAAGGGCTGCAGCGATCTCTTCAGGCCTAAGAGTCTTCTCCCAACCGGTGAATGGAGTCTGATCCAAAACAGGGATACCAAGCAAATCAGAGAATTCTTCCAGGGTAGGGACTAGCTGGAAGTCTTGAAAGATGAAGCAATGATACAGGGGATCATAAAACTGGGTCAGGACACTCATCAGTTGTTGGTCCCATTTTGAAGTGACTAACCCAAGGAGAGAACCATGCCTCTTGATGAAGGAAGTAGTGTTTGGAACCCTATCAACCAATTCCTTGAGCAAAGTAGGTGGTTGAACAAAGTTGAGCCGGATAGTATTCCTACGTATGGGCATCATGATGTCCTACAAAACAGAGCAAAGATGAAACCCTCTCGTCTTTGAAATGGGTCAGTCCTTATGCAGGATGCATGCAATGGTATGATGGTATGATGTTATGATAAAGCACACCACAAGTATTCACAAAGGCAAACATGATAAGGCACACAAGTCACACAAGACAACCCTTAGGGTTTAGGCCAGCATGAAGTTTAGGTGTTACCCTCTTTTAGTATCGTTGGTTAAGACTTGTCCTATCAAAAGTAACTGGGTTCTAGAGGATCTCAATATCATTGACTACCCTCAATCGGTCATAACTCCAGCATCGCAATCTTTTCTTGCGGCTAGAACCATCGCGAGAGTTTAGCCTCAATGAGTGTAGCATATTGCTACCATTCTATGGCCAAGTTGGGTCAATTTAGGGTTCTAAGGTCGGTTGGTGTTTGATGACTCCTTAGAAGACCCATATTCTCCTCGTTGCAACACAAGGGATATCGGTACAGACCAAGGTGTCACACCAATGTAGCCACTTCTTCACCCATGTCGGTCTACGCCGGACAGGTCCCTCACAGATTATGCTACCTAAAAGGGTATTCCCCAGATCCGGGTTAGGATCTATGAAACTCCGATGCAAAGCCCACAAATATAAAAGAAAACAAAGCAAACAATTTGAAAACAAGAGTGATCTAAGCCCTAAGGTTACTCCACTTTTAAGTTCTCCCCAGCAGAGTCGCCAGTTCTGTGATACGGTGGGAGAACTGACTTGAGTTTTTGCGTTTGTTTTCGCAAATGTTTCGGTTGAGCAAGAGTCGCCACCGACTTTTTATTTTATCCTAAGGAAAGGTTAAAAAAGCACACCAAAAACCTCTGAGATGTTTTCTTGGGTTCGGGGAGTAGATTATAGAAAGGGAAGGTATTAGCACCCTTTCTATCCATGGTTATCCATGGGCTCTTAGTTACTTGCTTATATCAACTTGCCTTGATTTTCAATTGTTTGAAATGGTGCTTTGTGTGTGGGTTTGAAAATGTTTTGAAAAGAGGCCAATGTGGAGGCAACCTTTGTAATGATCCATGTTGGGATGTATACAAAGGTGTATATCTTTTGAAAAGTTTTCAATGTTTTTGAAAGTTGTTTTGAAAGTGTGTTGTGATGTGTGGTTTTGAAAAATAGGCAAGTGTTTTTGTTTTGCAAGTTGGCAAGTAACCAAGAGCTATCTACCCTAAATTTCTCAAAGATCTTTGCTATGTTTTAACCCTTTTAACAATTTTGTTCCACCATTGTATTTTGTGGACAATCTTGTGTTAGGATGTGAACGGGACGGGCGCGGGTCATTGTTTAGACCATGATTGCAATGGTGTCAAGTGTCTTTGGCAATTTTCCTTTAAGGGACTTGATCATTTTTAGGCAACTTTCGAAAGCGTCATCGAGGGACTATAATCATTTTGAATTGTTTTTGTTTTGCCAAAGAAACTCAACATGCAACATGGCCCATTATTGAAGGCAACAAGTGGAGTAACCCTAGGGGTGCAAGTGTGATTGGTGTTGTCCATTTTCATGCTTTTTTGTCTTTGAATTAGGTCAAGCTATTTGTTTATTTGCATACAAACCCTAGGTCTATCATGGCATATTTAGAAAGCTTTAAAGTGCGGAATTAAAAGTCCTAAATTATTACACAATAATCATGGGAATGGGGGTACAAATGTTCAAATGGGGATGAGACTTAACAGGAGGATAGTGTTCAATATTTACAACCAAATCGAATTAAACGCAAAAATGTAAAATGTAATCAATGTACAAAGAATAAATAAATGTGTATGTGTAAATGTATTTGTGTAAGTGTATGATTTATTTACAAGTGAAATAAAAATTAAAAAAAAGTTAATTTGGATATTTTCATGTTTAGGACAAAACCCTAATTTTCTAAGTAAGAAGTAATTATTATTTATTATATGCAATATTTATTAATTATGTACAAAAAATAAATAAATAAATAAATAAAAGAAATATATTGTAAGAAAAGTATTTTTGAGGTTAAATATTAATAAAAATAAAAATGTATTATTTTTGTATTTTTTTCTTAAATATTCTAATAAATATAGATAAGTATTTATATTATTTACTAAATATATTAAATATGTACAAAAATAAAATATTTATTATTTACAAAAAAAGTATATTTTTTATAAAATGTTTTCAAAAGATAAAATAAAATGAAATCAGAAAATAAATGTATTTGTATTATTTTTAGTTATTTTAAACAAAAATATTATGCATATTTATTTACATATAGAACTAAATGAAACAAATAAATGCCTAAAAAATACAAAAAGAAGGTGAAAAATATTCTTTAATGTTTTTTATATCTTAACAAAAAATAAGAAGTCAGAAACAAAAAGAAAAAAATCAAAAAATGATAAAAATAAACACAATGGGCCAAGGGGGTGCATGTGTGGAAAAGTGGTGCAAAAAGGAAAACAAAACTCAGGCCCAGCCCAAGTCTATCTTCTTCAACCTCCAGCCAGTTTGTCAAAAAACGCGCGTTTCTCATACTGATTCAAACATCCTGATTCTTGGACTTTCAAGCAAAACTCATAACATAAAAAATGTCAAGCATCAAACCACGAATCCATACATACCAAGAACTTGATCTAACTCTCAGAAATGAGAGAGAATTTCTTCTCCCCCAATTCCTGACCTAGTTTTTTTTCAGATGTTCAGATTCAAAATACTCTTAGCACACATAATATAAATGAAAAGTAACTATATGGATGGCTTCAGGGCTATGATTAGAACATGTTTTCTTCACAAACTTAAACCTAACTATGCCTGGATAGAGAGATAGAAGTTCAAAAACTTACCTGTTCAGCTTGATTCGTGTATGACAATGGAGGTACTTTCAATGCAATATGAGGAATGGTATAGCTTGCTTGAGGTTCAGGGATGCTTCTCAAATGCTTGGTGTGCTTTGAATCTTGCTGTATCAAGCTATAGAAGTCAACCTGCAAGAGAGAAAAGTGAAAATGGCAAACTTGGTTAGAGGTGTTACAGTCTGTTTCCAAGGTTTGGGATAGTTTGTATGGATGTTATGGAAGGTGTTTGAAGTGGTTTGGATGAAAATGCACGATGGAAATGAACTGGCCAAGTCAATCTGCAACAGGGACTCTGTTTTGCAGAAAAAAATGGGCTTTGATGGATGAGGAGGTATTGGAGGTGGTTGGCTCGTGTTTTAGGTCTGTTAGGGAGTATGGAATGTGTGGAGAAAATTTTCTTAAGCTTGTCTTGACAGGAATATGAGTTGTGTTTAGTTATGCCATGTTCTTTTTTTCTAAGTCAAAAATGCCAAGTTGGTTTACAAGCTTATGCAGGCCCCCTAAACATGCTGCACCAATCCCTCTTGATCAGTGTGACTAGTTCCTGAACTTGTGCCTAGAAGATATCCTTTGGTACTTCTTTGATTTGCTTTGGACATAAAGCCATGCTTTACAAAAATGGATAAGTTACTTTTTCCAAATAAGGATTAAACTTCCAAGTAATGACCAAATGAGCAAAATAACATCTTGGCACAATGGTTTAGCATTTAATTTTTGAGTGTAAATGAGATTAGAGGCCTGTAATGTAGCTTGCACATGCTGATTTCAAAAATGCACAAGTTATGAACATGTACATGGCTTATGAACAAAGTGACTTTTGCCCATCTTCACAAATTCGATTCTCCCTAACCACAAGGGTGTTTGAGAAGTTCTTGGACATTTTGGAAAGCTTGGGATGTGTACTACAATCCGTCTTTGTAATGCAAGTTGAAATTCCAAGTGGAAGCATGTGAAAAGTGGCCATGAAGTTAGGCAAAAATCCTGCCTAAAATAGGTCAAAATATTTCTAAGTTAAGAATGTTTTGCACCCTTGTTCCCAAAATCATAACTTGAGCTACAAGCTTCTTTTGAGGAAACATTGTGAATCAAAGTTATAGACTTTGCAATGGACTACAACTTTCATGTTTGGAGTTTTGTTTGAATCCAAATGTATCTTGATGAAAAAATGGGACAAAGTTAGGAAAAAATAAGGAAGTTTCATAACTTAGAAAAATTCAAAGTTATGAAATTTCTTCATTTCAAACCCTAATTTGTGATTTTTGATTTCTTGATGAACAAGTTTCATAATTTGACATGTCTTGATGAAAAATGAATCTTGACACTTGATTTTGACCAAAAAGTCAAAGTTTGACTTTTCAGTATACAGTCAAATTTGGCTCAGTTGACTGGAAAATTCATCTGTCAATCTTGTGCATTTGGGATCTTTTGAACTTGTTGAACATGTCAAGACAATGTCATTGGGTCCTTGAGTCCAAATGTGAGCTTGAATTGCCATTGGTTAGGTCAAACAGTCAAAAATTGCCTTTGTGCAATCAAAACCCTAAAAATGACCATTTTGCCCTTTTGGTGATCTAATCAAATTTCTTGTGGAATTGTGATCCAAACTTGATCAAATGATCCAAATGAGTTCATAATGTTGATGTGGGTCAAAAATCATGAAGTTTGACTGTCAATTGACCACAGTTGACTTTTTCCCCAATACAGCTGATTTCTAGGTCAACTGTCCAATTGACTGGGCAAAGATTGGAATCAAGACTTGAAACTTGGTATGGATAAACTTGTGAGTCCAACATGAAGCATGAAAATCACTTTGGGACTTTTAGGTCAAAACATCTTTGTGCAAACTCAAACCCTAATTTGGGTCAATAGTGCAAGGAGAAGTCTTGAGCAGAGCAAACCCTAACTTGATCTTGAGCTCCAAGGGTCTTGTGATGAGGAAATGTTGAGGAAATGGGAGGGCAAATTTTGGGGTACAACAACCACCCTTGAAGATCAGCAACCACCAAGTCAGCACCGTGGAGGATGATGAAGACAGCTATAACCTGAAGGATTAGATTTACCCAACTGTCAGTGGAGGGCTCAGCAACTGGGAGGCTAGAGATTTTGTCCCGATCACATTTATCCAACAGTAATTTGTCTTTAAATTTTTTCGGATCTATAATATTAAAACAATTCAGACTCTTAAAACCTTGTGTCTTACCCGAGGCACAATGGTCCATTTGTAAGGGTTATTATCTAATTTCCATATGACATCAATGAATCATGGACGTTTTTTGCATACAAACTTTGTGCTCATTGTCTTTCTTTTTACATTTTTCATTTCTTTCAAAGATAGTCATACTCTTACACACACTCACGCTCATAATGCATGTCTACATCCATTCGGGATCCCATGGGTAACGATTCTGCTATGGCCTTTTGTGACTCTGAAAATCTAATCTACCAAGCCAAAGACGAAGGTGAGGAAGATTGTGAAGTACTAGGGGAACTCGCCAGGTTACTGCAACAAGAAGAGATGACCATTCAGCCCCACGAGGAACCAGTGGACACAATTAACCTATGTACCAAAGAAGACAAAAGAGAAGTCAAGGTGGGTGCCAATCTGGAACCCAATGTCAAGAAGCGTCTGATTCAGTTGTTACACGATTATGTTGAGGTCTTTTCCTGGTCGTACAAAGACATGCCAGGACTTGATTTAGATATCATAGTACATCGTCTACCTACAAAAGAGGACTGCCCACCGGTAAAATAAAAGGTATATCGCATACGACCAGATATGTCAGAGAAGATCAAAGCATAAGTCATGAAACAATTCAACATCGGATTCTTGGCCGTCACCTCCTATTCGCAATGGGTTACCAATGTTGTTTCCGTGACCAAAAAGGATGACAAGGTACGAATGTGCATGGACTACAGAGATTTGAATCGGGTGATCCCTAAGATGATTTCCCATTTCCCCACATTGATATTCTAGTTGACAATACGGTACAGCACAAAGTGCTTTTCTTCATGGACAGTTTCTCAGGCTACAACCAAATCAAAATGGAGCCTGAGGACATGGAGAAAACAACCTTTGTCACACAGTGGGGCACATTCTGCTACAAGGTTATGCCATTCGGGCTGAAGAATGTTGGGGCAACCTATCAACGTGCCATGGTAGCTATATTTTACATGATACATCACGAAATATAGTTCTATGTGGACGACATGATAGCTAGATCTCAAACAGAAGAAGAGCATCTTGATCATTTACAGAAACTATTTGAGAGGCTAAAGAAATACAAGCTGAGGTTGAACCCAAATAAATGCACATTTGGGGTGAGGTCTGGTAAACTCCTATGCTTTGTCGCCAGCAATAAGGGTATTGAAGTAGATCCCGCCAAGGTGAAAGCGATACAAGAGATGCCTGCTCCTCGTACTGAGAAGGAAGTTAGAGGATTCTTGGGACGTTTAAACTACATTGCCAGATTCATTTCTCACCTTACAGCTACTTGTGAACCAATCTTCAAATTATTGAAGAAAGATCAAGTAGTCAAGTGGAATGATAAGTGCCAAACTGCTTTCGACAAGATCAAAGAGTACTTACAAGAGCCTCATATTTTGATGCCACCGGTCGAGGGAAGACCATTGATCATGTATCTAACTATTTTGGAAAATTCAATGGGGTGTGTGTTGGGGCAGCATGACGAGTCTAGCCGAAAAGAGCATGCTATTTATTACCTGAGCAAAAAGTTTACTGACTTTGAAACAAGATATTCATTGCTCGAGAAAACTTGTTGCGCTTTGGCATGGGTTGCTCGCTGGCTAAGACAATATATGCTGACCCATACTACCTTATTGATATCTAAAATGGATCCAATAACATACATCTTCGAGAAACCAGCCCTCTCTGGGAGAATAGTGAGATGGCAGATGATCTTGACAGAATATGACATCCAGTATACTACCCAAAAAGCAATAAAGGGCAGCGTACTAGCTGATCACCTTCTCACCAAGCTGTGGAAGACTACCAGTCCATGAAGTTCGAATTCCGAGATGAAGACATCATGATGGTAAATAACTGTGAAGAATTCAGACCATATGACAGACTTGAACAAGGATCCCGATGGACCCTGGTTTTTGATGGGGCGTCCAACGCACTCAGCAATGGTATTGGTGTTGTACTCATATCTCCTGAAGGATGTCATACTCCCTTTACGATAAGACTATGCTTCAATTGTACAAATAACATGGCAGAATACGAAGCGTGCATTTTTGGTCTCAAAGCTGCCATAGATTTGGGGATCAAATCCTTAAATGTATTTGGAGATTCAGCTTTGGTCATCGGCCATATCAAAGGAGATTGGGACACCAAACACCCTAAACTTATCCCCTAAAAAGAACATGTGCTGACATTGATCCCAAATTTTGAGAAGATTACCTTCGAGCATTTCCCGCGAGAAAAAAATCAGCTAGCAGACGCACTAGCCACAATGTCATCCATGTTTAAACTTAAATGGGATAACGAGGCTCCCAAAATCACCATTGAACGAATGGATGAACCAGCTCATTGTCACGAGATTAATACTGAAAAAGTAGTGGATCATCCTTGGTTTCACGAAGTCAAGAGGTATCTCGAGGCTCAAGAATATTCGGAAGGAGCTTCAGTCAATGATAAGAAGTTCTTAAGGAGATTCTCTACTAAGTTCTTCCTTATTAATGGCATTCTCTACAAACGCAACCATGACTCTTTTTTGCTCCGTTGCGTAGACAAGGTTAAAGCAGAAAAGATCATGGCTGATCTACATGAAGGCACTTTTGGCACCCATTCCAATGGGAATACGATGGTAAAGAATA
Source organism: Vicia faba (assembly GCA_948472305.1). NCBI lineage: Eukaryota > Viridiplantae > Streptophyta > Magnoliopsida > Fabales > Fabaceae > Vicia > Vicia faba. Next base: position 1,199,309,806 of record OX451737.1, on the reverse strand, counting down.
CCCCACGGGCAGGCTATTACTGGTCTACCATGGAAGCAGATTGTTATCAACACTCTCGAACCTTCCATAAGTGTCAGATTTATGCTGACAAGGTGCACGTACCTCCGGTTCCTATGAATGTCTTGACGGCTCCATGGCCCTTTGCTATGTGGGGCATCTATATGATTGGGGAAATCAAACCAACAACCTCTAATGGACACCGCTTCATCTTAGTGGCCATTGACTATTTTACAAAGTGGGTTGAGGCAGCCTCTTTCGCTCCCGTGACAAAGAATGTTGTCGCCTGATTCATCAAGCAAAATCTCATTTATCGATACGGTATCCAGGAGAGGATCATCACAGATAATGGTACGAATCTAAACAATACTATGATCACCGCCCTATGCAAGCAATTCAAGATCCAGCACCACAAATCTTCCCCTTACCGGCCAAGATGAATGGTGTTGTCGAAGCCGTAAATAAGAACATTAAAAAGATCATACAAAAAATGACAGTCACGTACAAAGACTGGCATGAGATGCTACCATTCGCTCTCCACGGGTATCGTACTACAGCGCACACATCAATCGGGGCAACACCTTACTCTCTGGTATACATAATGGAGGTTGTCTTGCCTATTGAGGTCTAGATCCCCTCTCTAAGAATCATAAAGGATGTAGGGCTGAACGAAGAAGATTGGATCTAGACTCGACTTGATCAACTGAGCTTGATTGATGAGAAAAGGCTTATTGTTGTCTGTCATGGTCAGATGTATCAAAAACGAATGATCAAGGCTTTCAACAAAAAGGTCAGACGCCAAGTGTATCAAGTTGGGGATCTAGTTATCAAACATATCATACTGTCGCAAGGTGATCCCAGGGGCAAATGGACTCATACATACGAAGGACTGTTTGTGATTAAAATCATATTCTATGGTGGAGCAATGATCTTGACCACCATGGATGGCGACGACCTACCACACCCTGTGAACGTAAACATAGTCAAAAGATACTACGCCTAAGAGACCCGCTAGGTTGACACACCTAGGTAAAACAAGGGGATCCCGGCGAACCAAAAAGGTTCAGGCAAAATTTAGGTATAAAAAAAAATTGTACACCCGACAATTTGAAAACCTGAAAGGGCGACTTGGGCAAAAAAGGGTATCCTGGTGGACTGAAAACCCGAAAGGGAGGTCCAGGAAAAAGTTAGGGAATTAAAGCGTATGACTATGTCGCGTTGGATCACCTTACGGACAACCTGCAAACTCGACATTTCTGATCAATTCAATTAGCTTCGGACAAGGCAACAAATATACAAGATGCTCAGAGACACAAAGGCTATAGCGGAATGGGAACCCCATGGGATTATTGCACATAGCTATCTTTTCTTTGTATCAAATTTCATTTTTTACAACGGCATTCTCTTACTAGAATGTTTGTCTCATTCTACAAAAATACTTACTCAAAGTCAATACAAAGATATTCCTTTGAAAGTGCAAAACTATATGTTTTCTTTACTCTTGTGTTTTGTTTACAAAAACGTCCAATGATTTATTTTTGAACATATGAATTTGAACATAATTACTGTTTATAAATAAACAAAACAGAAAGACAATCACTAATGGCTTTAAGGGATAGGGAAATATCTCTAAGCTTTTTCCATAAAAATTCCCCGCAGTGTGCAGTTTAATCCCCAGCGGAAAAGCTTCCATTTATCAATCCCCAGTAGAAGTCGTCCAATTTCTTAGGATTCCCCAAACAAGATTTTACAAGCAGTATACGATGTTTCCCTTACAACAAAGTTTATTTCTCTAAGAAAAAATTCATCAACACTTCAACTTCACAACATGAAGACTTACACTCCATATCCTCAGCAGTAGTCGGGGATTTATTTTCCCTAATCCAACATCAGTGCAGCAGATTAGCTCACACACGCATACATCACATCCATATATCATGAACATCGATAACACAAATGCATACATCACAATCTCATTATACCATGCATTTCATACATCATGACATTGCATACAACTAATGTTTTTACCCTTTTCAAGATAAGATTAATCAAATGACTATCATCAACAAATTACAAAGGTCAGAAATTGATACCTAAGACAAGCCAGGAAAATTATCTACACGACCAACTGAAGCAATCCAGTACGAGTTCTTCAGATTCAACTTCTCATATGTAGTTTAGATACGCTCCAGACATGGATGCCATTCTGATACTCATTCAGATCCAGCTTCTCAGGTACAGTTCAGATATTCTCCAGACACAGATTCCATTTTGATACTCATTCAGATTCAGCTTTCAGATACAACTCATATACGCTCCAGACACGGATGCCATTCTGATACTCATTCAGATGCAGTTCAGATACGCTCCAGACACGGATGCCATTCTGATACTCATTCAGATTCAGTTGTCAGATACAACTCAGATACGCTCCAGACACTAATGCCATTCTGATACTCATTCAGATTCAGCATTCAGATACAACTCAGATACACTCCAAACACGGATGCCATTCTGATACACGTTCAGATTTAGCTTTCAGATACAGTTCAGATACGCTCTAGACACGGATGTCATCCTGATACTCATTCAGACTCAACTTTCAGATACGGGTCAAATACGCTCCAAACACGGACACTATTATGATACTCATTCGGTTTCAGCTTACAGATACAGTTCAACAATCATTTTTGGATGGCATCTGCAAGCCAATCTCTGACAAATTCTCATCTTCTCTCCAAATGGCATCTTTAATCCCATTCCCTATACCATTAACTATCATATCACCGAGTGCAGATTTCTGGGCACTCTAATGTCCAATCATCTTCCATCTTCGAGTCACGAATGGTAAAACTCGCCAATCTAACTCTTCAGGCTTAAGAAGATTGAACAGGGGCAGCTGTTGTACCCCAAAATTTCCCTCTCACTTATCAATAATTTTTCTCACAAGATCTCCTTTGGCTCAAGACTGCACTAGGGTTGATCAGCTCAAGACACCTCCTTAAGCATTGATGGCCAAAATTAGGGTTTGAGATTGCACAAGTATATTTGAACTTCCAATACCCCATATGACTTTCATGGATCATTATGGACCCTAAAGATTACTCATGTCAAGTTTCAAGCTTTGGATCACACTTTTGATCAGTCAATTGAGTAGTTGACCTAAAAATCAGTTGTATTGGGAAAAAGTCAATTATGGCCAATTTATAGTCAAACATCATAATTTTTGATCCACATCAACATTTTAAACTCATATGTATCATTTGATCAAGTTTGGACCATAATTCCTCAAGAAATTTGATCAAATCTTCAAAAGGGCAAAATGGTCAAAATTAGGGTTTTGACTAGGAAAGGGCAATTTCTGATTTTTAACCTAGCAAATGATCAATTGGTTTAAGGCATGATATCAAGAGTCCAATTGCATCATTTTATCCTAATGACATAGCTCAAAGCATTGCTCAAGTCCAATGGATTGACAGATCAATTTTCAGTCAACTGACCAAAATTCAACTATATACTGAAAAGTCAAACTTTGACTTTTTGGTCAAAATCAAATGTCAAAGATCACAATTCATCAAAACATGTCAAAATATGAAACTTATTCATCAATAAATCAAAAATTCAAGATTTCATTTTGAAAAGTTAAAATTTCTAAACTTAGAAATTTTTCTAAGTGTTGGAAATTTCTTATTTTTTTCACAACTTTGCGCAAAATTTTCACCATGATGCAAGTTGATTCAAGAGAAACTTCCAAGATGAAAGTTGTAGACCTCCATGAAATATACAACATTGGTTTACACAACCCCTTCCAAAAGTGTTTGGATCTCAAGTTATATTTTTAAGAATACATGGTCATGAAACAAAACACTTAGTGAAATTTTGCCCTAATTTGATCAGGATTTTGACCCAACTTCATGGAACTTTTTCATATAGTTACAAGGGTAATCTTAAAAAGTAATTCAAAGATGGGTTGTAGATCACATTACAAGATTTCCAAAATGTCCAATAACTCCTTGAGATCATTCTTGAGTATGGATAATCGAAGAGATGAAGTTAGGATTTTATCACTTGAATTACAAGGCATTTTATGATGAACAAAATTCAAATTCAAAGTTATGTTGCATAACCTCTACTTTGCAGGCCTCAAACTTGTTAGGCACTCCATAATGAATTGTTAACACAGCTGTTAGAGGTCTCATCTCAAGCACTCAATGCAAGGCCATGCTTTATATCCATTTTGGGAAGAAAGTGCACATTGCCATTTTGATAAAGTGACTTTTTGCACAAAACTTGTTCTTCAGCTTTGCACTTGCTCTTTCCCGATCATACATGTCTTATAACACAAGAGAAACTTGTTAGACACTTACAATCACTCAGCCCATGCTTGTACCTCCTCTTGAAACTTGTTTTCTCACTTTTCTTCAAAATCAAGTAACCTAGCAAATAACTTGTATCTTGTACTTATGACTTTCAAAACCACTCCAACCCTTTTGCTTATACATACACAAACCATTTGCCACAAAAGAGAGGCATGCTTAAGCCCTGAAAACACCTAGAACACATAATCACCAAAAACACTTCAAAACTTGTCATTTCTGAGTTTTGAAGCCAATCTTCAAGTTGACGCGTTGTTTCTTGGCCTTTTACTTTCAAAAGCTTCTAAACAACATACACAAATAATCCCAACACCTGCACCACCACTGTAACACCTCCATCATCATCCATCATTTTCAAAAATAGAGCTTTGCACTTGGACTTCTCCAGAACTCCTCAGGCACTTTCAGCTCAAGCTAAGCATCCCATTAGCTTCCTGGAAACTTGAGGAAGCTAACCCAATCATTGGAACTCACTGAAAGATTCTCAAACTCCAAACCCGATACCCTCTTGCAAGGTAAGTTTTCTAACTTTGGAACTTTTCATACAGGCATCATCAATGATTTATTTGTGAATGATACATGTAGATATCATTGCCCTAAAGTTAACCATGTTCATAGTTCTCATTAATTTTGCTTGAGCTCAAAGAATTTTAAGATTGAAATTTCTGAGATTTTTAGGGTTTACATTAGGGCCATTAAAATTCATGCTTATCTTTGATCTATAAGTCTATTGCTTTGCATTTCTAAAATCGTGAAGAAATTTGCTACAAATTTCCAGTTTACACTTTTCATTTTTGTTGAGGATTGATTGAGTTACAGAACTTCTGGTTGGGCGTGAGGTTGAAGATGAAGTTGGCCTCAAGAACGTGTTTACCATATATATTTATGGTTTGATTTATATAAACAAATGTATAGCAACCCCAGTGGTTGAAGTGCACGCATGTAACCAGAGGGACATGGGTTCGAGCCCCAGTGGTACCCTTTTGATTTTTTTTCTTCATATTTTTTCCTATTCTGACTTTTTGGACAAGCGTTGGGCCTCCTCCTTTGGGCCTTATGTTTTTTTTCTTACCTATAACCCCCTTGCAGGCTATTCATACCCCTGACCTAGTTTTTATTTTCTTTTATTATTTTCATTTTATTTATTTCCTTAATTATTTTTTCTAATACTAAAAAATCATAAAAAATATAAAAATAGTAGATTTATATTTGGACATAGTTTATTTTTTTTCTCACACAAAAATTATTTTATTTTATCATACTTCATTTATTTCACTAAATATTTTATAAATTTAATTAAAAAACTAGGGTTTTAGGTATTTTCTTTTACACCAATTAAAATATATTATTTTAATATAAAAAAGGCCAAAAATATTTTATAATACTATAAATTATTTTCAAGACAAAAATACAAAGAAAATACTTTTCTTAAACTTAAATTCTTTTTAAATCAATTAATAGATTTAGGGTTTTATTTAAAATCTTTTCTTAGTAAATTTAGCTTTTACTTTTAATTAATGATTTTCTTTTAATTAATTAGGTTAAAACAAATTCCCCTTTCCTAAAAAAATCCATTTCCTTCACATTTGCATTCTTGTATATTTATTCATTATGTACATTATTTATTTCAATTCATGTATAAATTCAATATGGTTGTAATAGATTAATTAGGTTTATTTTCTTGCAATCCCCATTTATAATGTGTACACCCCCTTCCACAAGTATTATAATAGCGTAGTAATTTTAAAATTTCGCAATTTATCGCTTTATATACAATTGCTAGTAAATTAGGGTTTATATGGAAAGACTAAAACCAATCAAATAGAAAAACCTAATCAAATACAAAATCAAGCATGAAAAACAATACATTTGTACACAAGCACCCCCTAGGGTAAATCCACTTGGTTGCCTTACAAAATGGCCATATTACGCATGCGAGGTATCTTAGCAAAAATAAGCAAAGTACAAGGTCATAGTCCCTCGATGACGCTATCCATGTTGCCTTTCAAATGATCTTAGTCCCTAAAAGAGAATGCTAAGATACCTTTCAACCTTACTAATCATGGTTATACGATGACCCACGCCCATCCTGTTTACATCCAAAGATAGGGTTACTTACCAAATCAATGGTAAGATGACAATATCAAAGGAAAGAGGAAATGAACATAAAAGACTTTTGAGTAGGTAGAATGCTCCAAGTTACTTTCTCAATTTCAAAACGAAACATCCTTGCTATTTTCAAAACAAACACCTGCTCTTTCAAAACCTCTTACAAAACTTGAAAACATTTTCAAAAGATCTACATCTTTGTATACATTCTTACGAACGAGAATCATTACAAAGATTTCCTAAACAATGGCTTCTTTACAAAATAATTTCAAAAATCACACAAAGCACAATTTTAAACAAAAGCAAGTGATCTAGCAAGTAACTAAGAGCCCATGAAAAACGCTGGATGAAAAGAGTGCTAATACTTTCCCTTTTCATAATCTATCCCCTGAACTCAAGAAATAATCTCAAAGGTCTTTCCTATGCTTTTTCACCTTTCCTTTTGGATAAAAGAAAAGTCGGTGGCGACTCTTGCTAAACCGCAACATTTGCTATAAAACACCAAACCTTCAAGTCAGTTCTCCCACTGTATCACATATACTATTAACACTATCATCCTGCCAAATAACACTAGTCTGCTATTGATACATTACTTCTGCTAAATATTCTTTTATTACTACCGAATGGCACTAACTCTGCATTGTTAATAAATCCATCTACCGTCTTATACATATATATGTACCTACACTCTGATCTAAACTAAACAAATTCTGATACATATTTATGTTAAGCCTTAAGTTAATAAGCTACTACTGAAATGGAATTGTTGAAAACTATTTTCCTAAAGGAACCTTATGTTCCTATCGGCACATTGCCATGCATATCATTAACAAATTCCATGTGTATCATTAAAACATGAACTATTCCTATAGCCCCTAATGTTCTAAATTTATTAAGTTTCTGAAGATGAAACTATATATACATGCAGTGCCTAATGGCACCTCCTTCCCAATTCCTTCTAGGGTGCTGATCGGCACCCCCTTCCTCCCACATGTGCCATTCGGCACAATGCTATGTTGATCGTCACTCCTTTTCTTCACAACATGCCATTCGGCATGTATGGCACTCCTATCTCAACAACCATGTCGTTCGACATGGCACAACAATCCCCAAGATTGCCGCTCAGCACACACACTTTTGTTTCTTTTGTTTTCTTCCTAATTTCTTCCGCCTGCTATGGACCAATACAATATTAAATTCAGCATCACAACACAGTATCACAATAATATAAAATTATACCCAATCGACGTAGTAATTTTCCATAACCAATTTGTTGACAGCAACCACATCTCAGTATCAATTACGATAAATAAACACAAATAGAGGCAGTTTTACAAACCAAATCCCACATAAAATTTGGCATGCAACCCATTAGATAGTCAGAACTCCACCCTTACCTTGGATTGACGGTTCTCTATAATTTCTGGTCGAATTCCAATTTGACTTCACGACGACAGTTCCTCTCACAGCGACAGTTTCCTCCAAACCCTTGTTCTCCTTGCCACTTCTCACGTACCATTATTCTTTCACCAAACCTTTACTGCTACGTACAAAACCTAATTTCACTACTACTTATTATAACAACCTAATAAAATATTATATCTTACCACATTGTCTTATTCGGCCTACTAGATAATACCTCCAGCTTCACTATTTACCACCCAACCACTTAATCCAATTTAACTAAATAATAATCCAATATAATAATATTATTTCTAATATCATTTCTTCGATTAAACCGACAATTTCACTCGACTATCCACTTAACATCTCAAATCACACATATTAACCCGATCACGCCTCTTAAAATAATACCGGCAGATCCTAACTTCGACCATTTTCAATAATTAAATCTTTAATTAATTTAATTAAATAATTAATTAAATTTGGGGCGTTACAAAGATATCTATTTATACTAATTCGATCCTAACGGTCTTACTCTATAGAAATGCCACGTTCAAAGCTGCATGCTTCCTTGAATCCCCAGGCTTCCACGCTTCCTTCTGGATAAGATCGAAACATTTAAATTCAAATATGTCTTTCGATTCAAAGCGCCAAAAACACAATCGTGACCTGTTAAATTGTTTAAATTCAAAACTTGAAATATCTTAAGTCTTATATATTCCATAATAATAAGACTTTGTCAACACTTAATAATTTTCAACATTTATTTGGTCAGTTAGTCGAAGACCATAGATAATAACCTTCACATTTCCTTTGCAAAATCAACCTTTCTTTGATATCTTCTTAATTTTCCTATATTATGAATCGTCAAAATTCCAGCCAACACCTACCAAAGTGATTTGCCTTTCTTAACAAGGACTTAATTCACCATAACCAGACTGATTAGAGACATAAACAAAGACTAACTATCAATGTTTATAACCACAAAGACTACCCGTCAATGTCTTATTGAGAATTCTGACTAAAACCATAGTCTCTCAAGGTACAATCAACTCACTGTTGAATTACAAGTTTGTGTGTTTACAAAATTGCTTCTTGAAAGCAGATTACACTGAAAGAAAGTACAGATAATAACACAATGGTGTTATAAGCAAGTATAAAATAATAGTTCCTTGCTAGCAAGCTTACGAACAAAAGTTCCTTGCTTTACAAAACTTTACAAAAGATTTACAATGATATTTCAGTAGTGTTTTAGCAAAATGAACCAGCACAATTTTGTTTCGTTAGTTGTTCCAATTCTTCCAAGTCTTCCTTTTATATCAAAAAAGAAATATATTGGATGGAATAATAGGAATAACAAATTTCCAAATGTTTTCTTGCATAACAGTCAGCGTGAGTGGTAGACAACATCTAACTAATAATATAATCCTTGCGCCATAAAATCAGAGTAGTGGGAGGATGTGATATTGTAATATATTTCACGTAAAACCTTTGATATTCTCTTTTAATCTTCAAAGGCTTCAGAGTGTGTACGAGGTGAAGCATGTTTAGAAGGATCAAAATGAGTCTTCAAAACCTTGGTCTTCAAAGTCTTCAAAACTTGTTCATCAAAACTTTGTCTTAAGAGTCTTCAGCATGTTGGTCTTCAGAACCGTTAGTCTTCAGAGTCTTCAGAGTATTCTGAACTTGTTCATTAGAACCTTGTCTTTAGAATCTTCAAAACCTTGGAGTAAGAGAGCTTGGGATCTTCATAGCTTGAGAACCCTTCAGAAGCTTTACTATCAGAGTCACACACATAAGCTTTAGAAGTTAACATTCCTCAAAACCGTTACTTTAGAAGATTTATGAGCCTTATAATACACACTTGTAATACTTAGTGTGTTGAGTCCAGACTCTGATGACGTCACACATTAAATCTTCAGAGTCATAACCTGTTAGCAAAATCTACACACTAAACAAACAATTAGGGCACTAAATTGTTACCTAATCACCCATGTATTGTTATCATCAAAACTCAAGTCAAGATTCAGAATCAAATCTTGTTCTTACATGGATTCTCAAAATTTGTTTCTTGGGCCATCCCCCATTTGGGTTGCTAACCATTCCCTGGCCCATTTTCCTCTTTGTTTGTTTATTTTCTTTTGTTTTATGATTTTGTTTTTTTTATTATTGCTTGCATTATTATTTTAGTGTTTTTTATTATTATTTATAAATATTGAAATGAATGTTTACTTATTTTAAATAATTTTGTTTAATATAATTAGTTTTATTAAATAGATTTATTTAATTTAGTTAATTATTCTTGTGTGACGTGTGGGCTTAATATTTTTGTGTGCTTTGATCAATTTATTTACTCATGCATTTGCCCTATATGATGGTGCTTATTCTCATGATGATATCTATTCAATGACCACTTTAAACACATATCAATACCCTTGTAAGTCTATCGCTTTTAGCATCACCATCAACCTCACATAGCTTACTTTTGGGCTTTCTTACAATGAGACTTAGTCGATTAATTAATTTTAATTAGTCAATTAAATGATTATTACACTTGTATGCCTTATTGTTTGTGCTCATGTTTATTGATTATTATACCCCATTCAAAAAATGTGTACCTCTACTCCCATGAAGTGTAAAATAATTTTATCGCTTTCCTTTTGGATTTTATTTTGTTTGTTTATTATCACTACATATTAAAATTGATCAAACCCCCGCATTCTCGATCCATATATCGAGCCATACACCAAACTTGTAAGTCGATCCCTTTTAGCATTGCAATCAACCAACCCAAAGCATACTCGATCCATATATCGAGAGTCATACCCCAAAATTATAAGTCAATTGCTTTTGCATCGCAATCAACCTTTCTCGTTCACCTCAGATCACCTTTCATAATTAAGTTCAAACCTCGATCCAATGTCGAGTTGTATTTTCAAAATATTTTCACAATAAACTAAAACTCTGAGTATTAGATCGTTGGTTGTTATACCTATTATTTAATACTCGTCCTTCATACATAAAGAACCTAATAAGTGAACTTTTGTTTCACATCACCTTTTTCATAAGGAAAACTTTTGGGATGAAAGGCAATTTGTTGAGCATCGCTTGCTCCTCTAGTTTCTAGTATTTTGATCATTGGTTATCTAGACCTATTGTCAAGTACTTATCACCCACATAAAAATGATTCCAACTCATCAAATTTCGCCCACGTGCGAGTCTTTTGCAATCTTTCGCTCACATGCGATTTCCATCACTTACATGCAAATCACTTAGTGAGTCTTATCGCCCACGTATAATTAAGCTCTTTTTTCATAAACAAAATCAACCAACCCATAGATATTTTAGTTCACCGAGAACTACATAAGCTCTAATTTCCCATAACACTTGGGGAATACCTAGGCACAAAATGCAAAGTCTTGGCGAACCCACTTTCAAAAAACCAAAAACATTTTCCTTTCGTTCTCTTCTTTCTCGCATAATAATTAGAATGCAAGTAAACATCACACTAACTTTCGATCACAGGACTAGCTAAATGGGTACCATCGAATATGATGGGTGTCAGGAGTGCTAATATATTCCCATTACATAACCGACTCCTGAATCCTAATTTGGTTGTGACGATCATCTTATCCATTTCTCTGTTTGTTTGTGGATTTTCTCTATATTTCTCCGTTTCTTTGGAACGAATAAAATTAGGTGACGACTCTGTTGTATTTTCGAGTGTGCAATGCACTCGAGTATTTTTCACACCGTGACAATAACACTGGAGAATTTCTCAATATTTTTATTTTATTTTGAATATTTGAAAATTTTAGTATAAAATTATAAATGTTTTTAAAATGTACAATTTAATACATAATATTTGAAAAAAACAGTATAAAATCACAAACATTTTCAAAAATTTAAATTTTAAACCACTTATTTAAAAAGTTAATATAAAATCATAATTTTTTTTACAAAACATATATAAAATATGAAAAATTATAAAAATAAAGTAATTTGTTTTTCTTTTACATAAAATATAGTGTTCAAGTACATGTAAAGGGGTGTCACTATGGACCGAATGAAGCTAGCATAAAAACCCTTGGGCTTGGCCCGATTGGGATCGATTGAGAGTACCGCGCGCTAACCATTCGTCTTTTGGCGCTTCTTTTTGGAGAGTTTTCTTCTTCACAGTCACCGGCGAGAAAGGAAGAAACGGCGACTGATAATAAACCGATCCATCTATGACTTGGTGGGAAGGCGTTCATGAATCTCGCGTTCTCGTTGCCCCCGGTAATAACACTCTTTCATTTTTCTTATACTTTTTTCTATTAATTTTCGTTCAATAACTTTTACAACAACGCATTGTTGCTGTTAATTTTTCCGAAATTTGATTCTTCTTTGCAAGTGCAGATCCTGGCACCGATGGAAACGGTTCCGGACAAATGATATCGCTTCGTCATCCCAAATCTGGTAACTCAAAAATATGATTTAGGTCTTTTGAATTAACAACTTAATTAAGCACTTATTTTAATTTGTTTATCTTCATTTCTTAATGCGTTCATTAACACTTGATACTGTTCTGTTAACAATACTGTACTGATTTGCTATTAGTTTTTTTTTTGTGACTTGTTCATTATTGAACTTTATGACAGTTTTTTTCCGGCTTTTTCTTGTTTTGGATCCTCTACGAATGTTTTCATTTGCTTGGCAGGAAATGCAACACAATATCTCTTTGTAAATGGAATGCTTCAAGAATTTCAATGGTTTAAGAACTTGTATGGCTCTTGGTTTTTGGGAGATTATACAAGTGAAGGTACATGTTTCTTTATCTAACTTGCAATGCAGTGCATTTTTATTTCCACTTCATGTTTTTATTGTACTTATGTACATTATTTTCTATCGATCTAATCAACCTTTTGTTCGACGAAATTGTTTATTTATGCTTTTCTTTGAAATAGTGTCTTTGTTCCTGTTTGGCTTATCCTAACCAAAAAAATTAGAAATAAAGATTTTGCGAAGAAACTCTAGCGAAACAAAGATTTTGGAAGAATTATTTTCGTGTTTTGTCATTTCTACTAATTTTGTTTTCCAACAGATGGTCGACTGTATTTATCCACGCCTGTTGATCCTGTTTTCATCATGCTTCCCATATTTGAGGAAGCTAGAATGAAGGTAATTTCTCTTTCTTTTCAACCATGGAAATTGAAAACTGTAGTAATTTATTTCCCTAGATCTTTCCCATTTAAAATTTTAGTTGTACATCTGATACATCAGGTGTAGACTGGACTGTGCATAGATTTATTAAGTCTAAATTGCGTGCCCCGACCCCCTAAAAAAATTGTACCATGCATAATGCATATCACTGGTTCTTTAAAATGTATGCAGAAAGGCGATGATCTTGGTAAGTTCAGGCAATTGGATGAGATGTTGTTCATTGATGGGTATCCAGGATATCAGCAGTTAATGTCGCTTGTGGAGAACTGTATGCAAGTAGTTTGTGAAGTCAAAGGTAGTATTCTCGTGTACCTTTTACTTACAACTTCAGTTTGGCATTTGGACATGTTTACAATTTAAGTAATTTAATGGAAAGATATTGAAGAAAGAAAGTGAGAAGTGGCTTTATGTAATTATACTTATTGAGTGCCAAGTATGGTTATGGTGACCTCATTGTTAATATGTTCTTCATTCTCCCGGTTCTGTCACTTCTGTGTGTCCCGGTTCTGTGTATCAGTAGCTCAATGTTAGGTGGCGGGATAGATTGCCTTTGTAATGTTGCAATATACTGTATGTGAAGTATGGCTGTCTGATGGGATGCATATAAGTGAATGATTTGACTAAAACTGTACTGAGATCCTATTTTGTTTAGTTACGGAACAAAATTTAATCTCCTGCATTCACAAAATGGACGCATTCACACATTTAAGTTATTATCAACCGTCTGATCAAGATCCGATGGTTCAATAAAATACATATTTTAATTTTCATTTTATAATTTTAAATATCTAACTTAAATTTCTACCATCCAATCTTGATCAAAAGGCCATTGGTTTACCGGAATGTGTGATTGTGTGATTTCCTGACTGCATTCCGTTATGGGATATGAATGTTATTGTGGTGATTCTAAAACTGTCCTCTTCTATCCTTGTGCATATGCAGAAGTTGGATCCTTAAAATTCTTTAGACTCGATGACACGAAGGTTCTACGTTGGCTTTGCTATAAGGTTTGTCTATATCTCCTTATGTTTCCTTTTTCTAATATGTAGTTCGGATGCATAGCTGTCAATCCCCCAAACTATCTATCATACACAGTTAAGTTGCCCAGTAATTCCATCATCCATGTCTATAAAGAGGCATGACATTTAATCTATGTTAGCAGATGGATGTCTGATGTTCATGATGTTTTTCATGTTAATGTGAACATGGAAAATACCATAAACCTTGCATCATTAGTGTCATTTAGCCTGTAATCAGTGTTGGCCGCTAATATAGGTATCTTAAGCAATACTTGGCTTGCTTTATAGAGTTTACATTATATCTTACTTTTTGTCTTCTGGTATATGCTTGGCCCATCTATTGTGTCACTGCTTCAAAAAATTTCACCACCATTGATGTTTTTATTTTGATTTCTTGTATTTTAGGTTTCTCAGCTGAAACAGACACTACCGAAGTTGGACAAAAACTACGCTGTTCAATCAGAGAAAGACACTTGTAAATTTTCTACTACCATTCTGTTCAGTTAGCTTTTGAATAATTTTACTCTGTTCAGTTGTGTGCTTGTGTATCTGCTCTCAGATTGATTCCTTGAAATGTGTGCTTGTGTACTTACTAATATGTTATTGATGCAGTGGTTGACGCAGTTTCAATATTAGGAGAGTATTTAAATGAAGATCATTGGTTGCAGCCTTTGTGTAACCATCTTAAGTATGGCCTTTGAGATTGTCTTTTATGAATCATCTTACTTGTAAGAAAAAACCAAGTTGGATTGGAATTAAGTAGATTTTGCTTTTGCAGGTTAAATATACTTGAGGTGACAGGAAAATTACAAGCAAATGCTGAGGAAAGTAAACCTGGTTTGTATAATGATGTATTCCAGGTATTGTAATTGTAATTGGAATTTACTAGACACAAGAACAATGAGATTTGGAATTTTCTATTTTTGATTGTAATTGTTTTTGCTCAATGTTAGCAGGAGGAACAGAGTGATGATAAGAAGGCTACAATTGTGAAGAAGGGTAGACAAGCAAAGAAAATAAAACTTGAGACAGAATCACATAACATCAGAGATATGTTTTCTAGGGCCTCCAGAAAGAAAAACTAAACCATTCAATTGAAACTGGTGAAAAATTAAAATGGATCTTATCATTTTGTATCATTTTCTAAAAGTAGTGGATAAGCACGGACTCAGGTTATGGTTTGTAATTTTATGATATTTAACTTAATTTGAGATATGATCATTTACTCAAATTTGAGATATGTTTCATCTTCAGCGGCACAATATTGTTTTTTTAAAGTAAAAATTAGATATCCTCTGAACTCAAATGCAGATACTAATCAATTGAGACGGAGAAGACCCCAATGAACATATTGAACCTATGCAAAAAAATATATCTAATTAATTATCTATACCTTTTAAGCCCTCATCTCATGACATATCTCAAGAGTCAAAGAATGTTGCTCCCCCATTCTTTTCATACACACTAGTCAAACATTTTTTTTAGGAGATAATTGTTACTTTTATTGAATTTCTCAATGTTATTTTTCTCTTTCATATTATTTTTTAAAGAAAATTTTCTGCAAGTAATATATTATAATTTGGTTAGGATAAGTTATTGTTATATCTCAATTTTTGTCTCTAAGATCTCTTATTATCTCATATTATCAATACATCAAGATCACATATTAGGGTTGGTTCTCCCTTTTACTTCTTTATATCTTTAAGTTTGCTCTTGAGAGATCACCGAACACCTTGAATTGTGTATCTTGTACATGTGTTTTTTTTTAGGTGGATTAATTTTCAACTAACATTAAAATATGTATATATGTTTCTTTGGATGGTCATATTGTAAGTGATGACACAACTGCATCCATCTCACCATCTAATCTACGATTTTGAGGGATAGTTTTTAGTCAAACGGTTCTTCAATGGATTGAAGAGCTTAAGCTTCAAGGCTATGTCTATGATATCAAAGTTTTTTGGTTCAAAGAGCTCTCTCACCTTATATAGGTCAAGTTTTCCTCAAGATTGGTGGTAGTATTCATCAAGAAGATTCATAGGTTCATGTGTTTATTTTCATGTCTTCTTCAACAAGTTTCATTGAGACTTAAACTCCACCTTTGAGTATGCTTCACGGCAACATCATTTCAAAGTCTAATGTGATCCATCATGCTCTATTTTGCAAAGAAAGTTCAAAAGATTCAAGGTTGATTCAACAAGTTTGACCTAATTGAGCAAGTGAATGATTCAGTGATCACAAGTGCATAACTCTCTCAATTTTCAATATTTTGAGTTGGTTCTTTTTGCTATGTATTCTTATCATCATCTACAACAACTTCTCTTCACATGACAGGATCCAATTGTGCAACGAAAGTCATCAAAACTTGAAAGGGGTTACAAGTAATTTTGGCACTCTCTGAGTAAGGGTTGATTGACTTTCAAGGATCATATCTTGCTCATTTTTTGAGATATTAGGCTGATTCTAAAGCCATGATTTTCTTTAAAGAGTCCTTAACAACTTCTCTTCAAGGGTCTAAGGCTAATTTTGAATGGAAAGTCACTAATGATTGAGAAATACTACAAGTCTTTTGGGAAGGCTATCAAATTCTCTTGTGTGACTTCAAAGGATCATAACTTGGTCAATTTTTATCTCCTTGAGCTCATTCTTTTTCTACAATAATTTTGGGGTGTCTACTACAACTTTGTTTCAAGGTGCTAGGCTTGAAAATGTTTGAAAAGTCATTAAATAATTGAAAAGATTATAAGTCATTTGTGAATTTCTTCAAATTTGCTTATCATCTTCCAAAGACCATAACTCTTTCATTTTTATGATTTTTGAATGATTTCAATTCCACAATTCAATTCAAAGGGTCTACTTCATTTCATCTTCAAGGATCAAGAGTAAATTTTGAGTGGAAGGTCATGTAATTTTGAAGAACATTATAGGTCATTTTAAAGTTTAACACTTAGAAATATTTCTAAGTACAAAAATCAGTTTGTTTCTCACGATTTTAATTGATCATAACTTTCAGCTCAGATCACCAAATGGAGTCTTTCTTGACACACTGTGAAGATGAGGATGTGATATTTCAAAAGCTTCAAGAATTATCCCATAAAGCCTCCTGAATTGCGTGCACCATGAATTCAAAGATGGTACCTTAGAATTGAAGTTTTTCACCAAAGTCATATTTGATTTTGATTAGTGTGGCCTCTAAACACAAATTTGTCGCGCGTTTGATGTTTAAACATGATTAACTAAGTTTCTTGAAAGGTTTAGCACATTAAAACGCAAAGAATGATTGAATTTTGACAACTTGTAAGTCACACTTTGTTCATGATGCAGGTGCACACGAATTCCACTCATACTTGATCATTTCTCTCACTTTTTGCTTCTATCATGCTCATCTATAAATAAGAGACATATCCCTGTTTATTTCTCAAGCTTTAGAGAGCCAAACTAGCTATGTTCAGATCCCATATGAACTCTGAATTTGTATATTTGTTTTCTTCGTTTCTCACCCTCATTCACCAAAATCTCCATTTGGTTAGTTTCATTGAACTTCTTTGAAGCTAACCATACTCTTACCACCAAGAATTGAACACTGAATCAAGCATACAAAGTCTAGTTTCAGAGCTTTGAAGTTGAGCTTCTACATGTAAAAGTCTTCATCAATTCTCTTCAAATTCCTTACTACAATGTAGCTCTTGGTTCTCTGATGCTTATAGCATAGTTCATTTTCAACCGTAAATAGGTTTGGTACCTCTGTTTTCAAATTCCTTTTCAATTTTTTCTTTTGGTTTTTTCCAAAACGACTGAGCTACCATAAATATAAATTTTTCGCGAGGGTACCATTGGAATCATCTTGAAGAGATAGAGAGAATGACACCGGTCTTAGCTCTTGATTTTACCGTTTGTGGAATCACGAATTGGAGGTGGCAGGAGGTTGAAGTCGATGACATGTCTCTCTTCAACCAATGACGTGATGCTACGCTTTTTTTCAATAATTGTTTTAAACGTTTGATCCTGTGGTTTATTCGCTAGAGTCCATGATATGCACAACGAGTCAGATCCCTCAGATATGTTTACTAACGCATTTTGACAATGATCAAATGGTCTAGATTTTTTTGGTTTATTATTTTATTTTTTGTTTTTTTCTTTTAATTGTTTTAAACTTCAAAAATTCATAAAAAAATCATTTATGACTTGAAAATTATGAAAAAATTCACAAAAATATTTTTGAATATTATCTTTCTGATTCTTATTTTTTCATAATTTTATTTTATAATTTGGTATTTTTATGTTATTTTCCTTTATTTGACTTGTTTTAATTGTTTAAAAATACTTTTTGGTCATTTTAAATTCTGAAAAAAATTATGGAATGATCTAATAACCTCTTGACAAATATTAGTAACCCGATTTTATTTTTGATTTTACTACTTTTTACAAAGTTTGTTTATTTTGCTGATTTCTTTATATTTTAAAAATAGTTTCTGACTTTAAAAATTTTTAAAGAAATTTGTCAATACTTGTTGACTCATGTTTGACCTCTGATATATTTTTAGGATTTTTATTTAGTGTTTTAATATATGTTGTATATTTTACCAATGATTTCCTTTTTATAAATCATTTAAATATTGTTTTTATGTTAAATATATTTTATTATATTTTGATTAGTCCTGATTTAGAGATACTTGAGTATTACTTTGGGATAAGTTCCTCAACTTCATTGGATCTTGGATGTTGATAGGTTGAAAAATAAAATCCACCAAAATGGATGAATGATGTTGATGATATTTGAAACTCTAATTTCATCTGAGGCATTGATTACACTATCATTCCCCTCCCTCTTCATCTTATCCTTTTCTTATTTTTACTTGTACTACATATTTTTAGAGAATAATCTACATATCACTTCTCTAACATGTATGGTATATATATTGCTATTGACCAGCCTTAAAATAGGTGTGACTTCTACATAAGTCCACTTACGATTGCTTAACATAGCGCTAAATTTGTCCCGATTTGAAAAATGATCATTCGTGGCCCAAAATTTATGTTTGAAAGCCCAAGTATAATCGATTATTGGATTTTGGTTCAAAACCTTTGAAGCTTGTTATTAGGAGGCTTTGGTCTTACCAATCCTCTAACAAGCCTTCATCAACTTTGGCTTAAGTTCGACCTTCAATTATCGTTGGTCATATATGTTGGCTTTGAGTACTTGAAATGAATGATATACTTGACAAAAAGCAAATGAAACTTGTTGTTGAGAGACTTTGATTTTACCAATCTTCTAATGAGTTTTCAAAAGCAAGCTTCAAGATGGTCATTCAACTAACCTTTTGTTATACTTGACCTCTAACTTCTAAATCACTAACAATTAACTTTACTTTATGTCTTTATTTTGTGCCTTTACTTTTATGTACCATTTATTTTTTAGCATTTATATCTCATTCTATTTGCCCTTTGCTCACCTGAGCATTTATTTTATGCCTTTTTATCTTTGCTCACTTGAGCTTTATTTATTTTTTTTGTAAATATACTTAATAATCAACTTGGACATTAAAAAAATATTGAGGTTACTTGGACTAGTTGGTTACTATCCCTAGCACTGTGGAGTTGTAGATTTTCGAGACTTAGGATTAGAAGACATGAGACATTGGAACTTAATCTTTGACTGATATTTTTGTGAAGATATTCTGAAATCCTTGGTGTTTACTCCAAGGCATTGGTTTGAATTTTTTTCTCTATGCAGGTTATTCTGATTTTCATGCTTTATCTGTGATTGGGAATTCCTCTGTAAACAATTGTTACTCTGGCCAATTTTTGTCAATGAAGACTTTGCTTGGTTATTAATTCATCTGAAGCTTGGTATTCCTCAGAGGTTTAGTATTTTTGCTTGCTTGGTTTTAATCCAAATGATGGAAATTGTACATTGACTTCTTTATGTCAAGTGTTGGCTTCTTGTTGGTTAGACAATTGTTTTCCTTAGATTTTACTTTGTGTACTTAGGATAGTCCCTTCATCTCCTCCTATCTTCTTTAATTTCAAAAATCTTCTCCCTCCTTTTCAAAACTCTTCTTGTTTTTGAACTTGAACCACTTTTATAAAAAACTTGGACTTAGGTCCATGCATTTTCAAAAATCTTTTCTTAATAAAACTTTAATAAATTTAGCCATACTTTGACATCCTTTTTTGAAATACTAAAAGTCATTAACCTCATTCAAACCATTTTGACACTTTAACTTTTTACTTTAAAACTTTTCTCAAAAGATTAGACTCTTGTTGATTCTTGTAGTGATGCAAGCTATTATACTTCTATGATATGTAGTGAAGAGAGATATTTTCCACTTGGGTGTTGAGTGATGGATTTTAAATATAAGTTATATCCTCCACTTTGAGATGACGCAAATGTTCCTTTCTCATAATTCTGGGCAGTAAGTATGTTTTCCACTCGGATATGACGAGATGTCTCTTCTCTTAAAATTAACCAACACACACGTGTTTTAAAATTTTTGAGATGAACTACGAGTACTCTGATCCCCTATTGCACAGAAGGTGGTACCTAGGAACTAAAGGTTCGCAACTGCGACAAGTCCAAAATTATAAAAAATACTTCTTTTCTCATCTCCACCATCTTATTTTCTATACACCTTTTATAGTCAAAATACACAGATTTTCAAAGAGGTTCTTGCAGAGTAATGTATATGTTTAGGATGCTAATATCTTCCCTTTGCATAACCAAACCTTGTACCTAAATTCTTTCCCTTTTTTGGTTTATTTGCTCTTTTCCTATTTCTTTTGGAAACAATAAAAAGCGGTGGCTATTTTTATTTGATTTGTATGAGTTAAGTTAATTCAATGGCTTAGTCTCAACATTTCTACCGCTATAGAAAATTTATGACTTTACTGGGGGGAAATTCCCTAAGTGGGTTAAGCCTATCTTTGTTTATCTGTGTATGTGCTATTATTTATTGTATCTTTGTATATATGTATGTCTGGATTTATCTGATTTTTAGGGTGCTTGGTGATCTCTTATAAGTACTATACCTGGACTTAGGCAAACTTAAGATAGGACGAGCAATATAGTCATGTTAACTTTGAGGGAAGAGTCCCAAAAAAGGAGACATGAGATCCCCCACTCAACGGAAGCTCCTTTGAATGTAGTATTTGTTTACAGAGAAATCAGGAAGATGTGTTGCTTTCGACCTGGGAGACAATGAAGCTGAGAAGCTGTAGAACCCTTAACCCATATTGGCCTTTTAGGTGTAGTGCGAAGACTATAACGGAGCAATCCGGAAGTAGTTGTCACGTGATGCTGCACTCAGACGATTTTTCCTGAGAATATTGCTAATTACCGAGCTAATTGGGATGTTGGTAATATCCGAAGGAAGAATGTAGACTATGGGATTTCCTTAGAACCTTGTTTGGCATGTGATAAAATATTAGTCCTTACCTTGTGGGTAGTACCTTTGACTTCATGCTCATGACATCGAACCTATGAACCCCCATGTTTGTGATCTTGTGTGTGATTTTTGCATCATCAGGCATTCATGCACTCATGAGAATTCTTTAAACATTTTTTCAAGGAACTTAAGGTTGAATTTTGCAAATATCTCAGGTACTCTTTTGACCATGGATTTTGGAAGGAGAAAGACTCGGGAGTACAATTTCAAGGATCTTAAGATAGAGGAACTCAGGAGTTTGATTTATGAGATTGAAAGTCTTTCAGATTTCTGGAAGAAGTATGAAGTTATTATCCATTCCCTCTTATAAAGCTCAAGATGAAGGAGGATATTCTTTCTACCTTGGTCCAGTTCTATAATCCGTTATACCAGTTTTTTACTTTCCATGATTATCAACTGATGCCCACATTGGAAGAGTATTCTTACTTACTTGGTTACCTTTTACTGATTGTGTTCCTTTCATCAGCTTAGAAGGAGAACCCAAGTCTTATGAGATTACCACCATAACTCACTTGAGGAAGTCTGAGATTGAGGCTAACATGACTACCAAAGGAGGAATAATAGGTTTACCTGCTCAGTTTCTATTGAAAAAAGCTTGTTACTTTGCCAAGATGAAGAGTACAACTTCTTTTGAGGTTATCTTTGTTTTGCTCACCTATGGGTTGTTCTTGTTTCCTAACCCCGACAAATTTGTGGATGTTAATGCCATTAGGATCTTTATGATTGGGAACCTAGTCCCTACACTGCTAGGAGATACTTATTATTTCATCCATCTTCGGAATTTCTACCAGGAAGGGATGATCATCTATTGCACACCATTGTTATATCAGTGGTTTATTTCTCACTTACCTCGGTCTGCTGCTTTTTGGGATATCAAAAAGGAACCACGTTGGGCACTGAAGATTATGGATCTCACTCATTCTAACATTGATTGGTATCATCAAGTTTATCATGATGTGAATATTATTGATAGTTGTGGTGTTTTCCCAATGTGCATCTTCTTGGTACAAAGGGAGGAATTAACTAAAATTCTATTCTTGCACGCCGCCAACTTGAATATCCAATGAGAGACAAGCCAAGCAACGTTCATCTGAGTGGTTTATTTCTCAAAGAAGGAGAAGATCACAAGGAAACCAAGGAAGAGATTGAAAAGTATTGACTCCATATTCATAGGAAGGGTAGAAAAGATTTGGGACCAAGAGGAGTTGTTTCCTTAAAGCCTCATCTCCTTTGGGTACAAGCAAGGGAAATTCAGTTGAAGATGCCTTATTCTCGTGAAGAACCTTTAGCTAACATGTTTATGATGACTCCTCCTCCTCTCTTAAATAACGTGGAAGAACTACAACTTGCCTTAGTTTGGATGCAACAAGAGAATGAGTCATGGAAGAATAAGTACCATACTTTGGAGGTGTCCTACTCAACAAAATTTAAAGAGAATAATGACTTGATTGAGATTCTCGAGAGTCATGCTGTGGAAATGATGACAAAGAAGGAGGACTTATTCTTCTCTAGAGTTCAGTCAGGTTCCGGTCACCTATTTTCTGACTCTAGTGGATGGAAAGATGTCGCCAACAAGTATGCATAAGAGAACATGTAGTTGAAGGCTCAGATTGCAAGACTCAAAGGAAAACGTCAGCATGTGGAAGGATCTTCATCAACTTTGGTTCCTTAAGATTTTTAAATTCTATCTTTATTCTCTTGTATTTAGGATTATTGAAACTTGTACTAAAAGTTGTAATCCATTCCAAAGTTATTATTAAACTGAGATTTTTCAGTATTTCCAAATGTGTTAGTTACTAAATATTTGCAATTGTTTATAGTTCTTTGAGTTCCTTGAATAAACACAATAAATCATATGTGTTGCATATCATCCATCATTTTGCACTTTTTTTTTGCGTTCCTATCTTTCCCAGGTGTTTTACTTGTTTCTCTACTTCGTTCAGTCGGCAAGCTGCCTCATCGCTACAATACTCGAGCTAATTTTAGAAGGAAGATGGAAAACCTTGAACAAGAGAATCGTGAGCTGCGCAAAGAAGTGAATGCTTTCAGGGCTGGTATGAACAGCCTGACTACTTTGGTAGAGTTATTGGTGGCTGCTCATAATCAACCACCACCTCCCTCTCCTCTGTTTCCTCTTTCTACTCACCTATAACAAATGACCGTTATTTCAGAGGTTGTGTCAGTTCCCATTTATGTTACTCCAGTTACTGCTACTCAATATTGTATACTTCGCGGTTACCTGTGGGGAATGCCTAAGAATTTCATGCTAGAAGGTTACAATCCTACTGCTCAAGTTGCTCCATTTGTTCAAACTACTGCTGTTTCAGCACCTCTTGTGGTTCATATTGTCCCTGTTATTAATAATTAGATTCATCATGCTGCACCTCCTGTAGTGAATGCTATGCCTGTTATTAATGATAAAATTTATCATGCGCATCCTCCACCAAGTGAAAGTTTGGGCTTTTATGACCGAATGGATGACTTTCAGGATCAATTTAATGAAATATAGAAATAATTAAAGGCTCTCCGAGGGAAAGAGTTATTCGGTCAGAATGTCAGTGACCTATACTTGGTTCCTAATGTGAAAGTGCCAGCAAAGTTTAAAGTACCAGAATTTGAGAAGTACAAGGGCAACTCTTGTCCCCGTGATCACCTGGTGACGTACATCAGAAGGATGTCCATTCATACTGATGACCAACATTTGCTTATTCATTTCTTCTAGGATAATTTAATTGGTGCTTCCTTAAAATGGTATATGGGATTTGACATGCATTCAATGACTTGGGTGAAGCTTTTGTGAAGCAGTATAAGTACAACATGTTTATGGAACTTGACTGTGACTAATTGAGAGCGATGGATCATAAAGATAAGGGATCATTTAAAGAGTATGTGCAGCATTGGCGCGAGGTTGCTGCCCAAGTGGTACCCCTAATGGGAGAGCAAAAAATGACTAAGGTCTTTCTAAAAACCCTTGGTTCATTTTACTATGAAAGAATGGTTGCAAGTGCACCAAGTGATTTTACCGAGATGATAAGTATGGGTGTCCGTCTAGAGGAAGTCGTCAGGGAATTACGATTGTCAAAAGATGAAGGTTCAAGTGGAATAAAGCAATCATCATATGGGTTTTCTAAAAAGAAAGAAGATGAAACAAATGATGTCGTTCAAGAAAGAAGGATTAAACCTCCAAGAAGACGTCATCCGCATCAATAACAGGTTGCTTCAGTAACTCTGGTCGTCAATGTAGATCCGATTGATGTTTCCTATAAGAGATCACCTCAACAAGGTAATCAAGGGCAAGGTCAGAAGAGGAAAGATTTTAATCACATTCCGATGAGTTATACAAAATTGTTTTCGAATTTGATGTAGAAGAACCTGGTGCAGACTAGGTGTTGTACCCCAAAATTTGCCCTCTCATTTATCAAGTAATCTCCCACAAGATCTCCTTTGGTTCAAGACTGCACAAGGGTTGATTAGCTCAAGACACCTCCTCAAGCACTGATGACTAAAAATTAGGGTTTGAGATTTCAAAAGGACAAATGGACTTTTAGTGCCCCATATGACTTTCATGGATCATTTTGGACCCTCAAGGTTGCTCATGACAAGTTTCAAGTATTGGATCACATTTTTGCCCAGTCAATTGATCAGTTGACCTAAAAATCAGTTGTATTGGGGAAAAAGTCAATGGTGGTCAATTTACAGTCAAAATTCATAATTTTTTATCCATATCAATATCATGAACCTATATATGTCATTTGATCAATTTTGGATCACAAATCCTCAAGAAATTTGATAAGATCATCAAAAGGGCAAAATGGTCAAAATTAGGGTTTTTGACTGAGAAGGTGCAATTTCTGATTTTTGACCTAGAAAATGATTGATTTGTTTAAGTTATGATCTCAAGGACTAAAATGCTTCATTTTGACCTAATGGCATGGCTCAAAACATCTCTCAAGTTTGATTGGTTAACAAATGAATTTCAGTCAACCGATGAAAAGTCAATTGTATACTGAAAAGTCAAACTTTGACTTTTTGGTCAAAATCAAGTGTCAAAGATCACAATTCATCAAAACATGTCAAAATATGAAACTTATTCATCAAGAAATCAAAAAAGTCAATATTTCATTTTGGAAAGTCAAAATTTCTAAACTTTGAAATTTTTCTAAGTGTTGAAAATTTCATATTTTTTCATAACTTTGAGCCAAATCTCCACCATGATGCAAAATGATTCAAAGTAAACTTCAACCATGAAAGTTGTATATATTAATGAGATCTAAAACATTGTATAACACAACTTCTCCTAGAAATGCATAGATTTCAAGTTATGATTTTGTGAATATATGTTCATGAAACTTGGAAACTTAATGTCCAAGAACTCATTGAGATCATACTTGAGCAAGGAGAATCGAAGGAAAGAAATTAGGGTTTCCAAACTTGAATTACAAGTCATTTTGTGAAGAACACATGAACCAAATCCATGCTAGGCTGCATAATCTTTGCTTTGCAGGCCTCAAACTTGTTTGTCACTCCATAATTAATGTTTTGCACAGCTGCTAGAAGCTTTAATCTAAGCATTCAATGCATTGCCCATGCTTAATACCATTTTAGGAAGAAAGGTAACATTGCCATTTTGGAAAAGTGGCTTTATGCACAAATTCCACTCTTCTTGAGCCTCTAACTTTTTTGTTCAGCACACACTCAACATATAAAGTCAAATAAACATGTTTAAAGTTTATAATCACTCTAGACAACCTTGTACTATGCATTGGGACAATGTGTATCAAGCTTGCTTCAAAAACAAGAAAAAGAGCCATAACATGTATTTTTGAATTATGATCAAGGACAAATCTCCAAATTTGTTGCTTATAAATAGGGTCAAAATTTGTGAGCTAAGACACGAGCTTGAACACCCTGAAACACTCCCAAACTCCCTCAAATCAGAAATTGCCCAAAAAACTCCATTGTTGCACATTTTCTGACTTTGAACTTCAAACTTCCATTTCCCTCGTGCGTTCTTTGGCCTTTTAGTTCCTAAAGCTTCCTTGCATCAAATACAAACCATCTCTGTCCCTGTTACACGACTGTAACTCCATTTCCACCATCCCTCATAACTAAAAACAGAGCATTGCAATTGGACTTCTCCAGGCCATTTCAGCCACTCTCAACTCAAGCTAAGCATTGCATTAGATTCCTAGAGACTCAAGGAAGCTAACCTGATCATTGCAGCACATTGAATCAAGCTCAAACTCATTTCACGATTTCCAGTTTTGAGGTATTTTTCTTGAACTTCTATCTTCATATTTAGGCATTATTAGGCTTGCATTTGTGAAGATAAAATGTAGACATTATTGCCCTGAAACTATACATGTCCATAGATTTCATTTATGTTGCTTGAGTAGGGAGAATTTTGAGTTTGAACCTCTGAAAATATTTAGGTCCGAATTTGGTACTGTTAGAAATTCATGCTGATCTTTGAGAATTAGCTTAAGTTATTTACATATTCAGAATCGTGGGGAAATTTCTAACAAGTTTGATGTTGGAAGTTTTGTGAATGAGTGAGAAATGAATGAGTTACAGGTTCTCTGGCTGGAGGTTGAAGATGAAGTTCATTCAAGACTTGATTTATATTATATATTTGTTGTTTTGTTTATATGAATGGATGTATAGCCACCCTAGTGGTAAAGCGCGGGCCTGTTAACCTTTAGGACATGGGTTCGAGCCCCAGTGGTACCCTTTTGTTCTTTTTCACATTTTCCTTCCATATTTTTTTGTTTCAGCAGGCGCCTGGGCCCTTTTGGTGTCTACTATTGCACCTGGCCCATTATTTTCTTCATTATTTCATTTTCTATTTTATTTTATTTTATTTTCATTTCATATTTTCTTTTATTATTTTCATTATTATTATTATTATTATTATTATTATTATTATTATTATTATTATTATTATTATTATTATTATTCTTATTATTATTATTATTATTATTATTATTATTTTTATTATTAAAAATATAAAAAATATTTTTATTTATTATTTACACTTATTTAGTTTATTTTTTTCATAAAACAAAAGAGCGAAAATATTTTTTTAACAAATTAAGTTAGTTCTTTTGTAATAAATTTTTAGACTAAGTTTTAATTATTATATTATTTTATTTTCTTAATTAAAATTAATTTAGGACTTAGATTTCTTTTTTTAATTAATTTTCATATTATTTTTAATTTAAAACCTTTTTTTTCATAGAAAACCCTAAAAAAAATCCTTTTTTTAAGTTAATTTCTTTTCTTAAATAGTTTAAGTTAATTTTGTTTAATTTTTCATTAATTATTTTCTTAATTATCTTGAGGTTAAAACCCTTTCATAAAAATCAAACAAAATCATTTCTTTTTCTATTTGCATTTGTACATTATTTATTCAATTATTGTACATTTATTCAATATGGTTGTAATAGTTAATTAGATTTAATTTTCTTGCAAAATCCCCATTTATAAATTTGTGTACCCCTCCCCTAATGATGTAATAACTTAATATTTTTACTTTCTGCAATTTATCGCTTTATATGAATGCTAGTAAATTAGGGTTTGTATGGAAAGATTAAAATCAACGAATTAGCAAACCCTAATCCAAGATAAACAAGTATGTAAATCAAACACATTTGCACACTTGCACCCTTAGGGTAATTCCACTTTGTTGCCTTAATAAAATGGCCATGTTATGCATGTGGGATATCTTAGCAAAAAAAGAAATAAAAAATACAAGATCATAGTCTCTCGATAACGCTATCAATGTTGCCTTTCAAAATGATCTTAGTCCCTCAAAGAGAAATACTAAGATTTCTCACAACATTGCTATCATGGCTATACGATGACCCACGCCCGTCCCTTTACATCCAAAGATAAGGCTTACCAAATCAATGGTAATATGGCAATATCAAAGGAAGGAAGAAACGAACAAAGACTTTTGAGTAGGTAGATTGTTCCTAGTTGCTTGCTCATTTTCAAATCAAACAGTCTTGCTTATTTTCAAAACAAACACCAAAACTTTCAAAACACTTTCAAAACCTTTTCCAAACATGAAATATTTTAAAAGCTCAACACTTTGTATACGTTCTTACGAACGAGAACTATTACAAAGTTTGCCTAAACAATGGCGCCTTTTCAAAATACTTTTAAAAAACCACACAAAGCATATTTTCAAACAAAAGCAAGTGATCTAGCAAGAAACTAAGAGCCCATAGATAACTATGGATGAAAAGAGTGCTAATACATTCCCTTTTCATAATCTACCCCCTGAACTCAAGAAATAATCTCAAAGGTTTTTCCTGTTCTTTTCAGCCTTTCCTTTTGGATAAAAGAAAAGTCGGCGGCGACTCTTGCTAACCACAACATTTGCGATAAAACACAAAACATCCCAAGTCAGTTCTCCTACCGTATCATAGAACTGTCAACTCTGCTGGGTAATACTTAAAAGTGGGGTTACCTTAGGGTTAGATCACCTTTATTTGCTTTCATTGTTTGATTAGTTTGCTTTATATTTTTGGTTCCTTGTTTGGGTTTGTTCTAATCCTCTACCCGAATTTGAGATACCTTATAGGTAAGTAGCAATACGTTGTGGAAACTGTGCGGGGTATACTGACATGGTCTAAGAAATAGCTATGTTAGTGTGACATATATGTAGGTACCTGTCGTACCCCAAAATTTGCCCTCTCATGTTTTCTAAAGTCTCCCCCCTGCATGGTTGATCACAAACCCTTGCCTAAGGAAAAAGAAAATTTTTGAGTGGTGCTTTAAGTACCTTTCGATTGACATTATGAAAGACCCTTCGATTGGTATTCTGAAGGAGCCTTTCGATTGGCATGGATAATTCCCTTCTATTGGCATTATGGACAAGCACTTCGATTGACATTCCAAAAATGCTTCGATTGGCATTATGGACAAGCACTTCGATTGGTATTGTGTCAAGGCCTTCGATTGGAATTCTGAAAGACCTTTTCGTTTGGCACCCTGGGTCATGCCTTTCAATTGGCATGCCAAGGGATCCTTCGATTTAGCATTGTGTCAAGGCAGCTTCGACACGCATGTTAACCATGTCCTTCGATTAGCATGAACAACACCTTTCGATTGGCCTGTTAACAAAGCCTTTCGATTGGAATTTTAATTAGTACCCTTCGATTGGTATCTGAACAAGATCTTTCGATTGGCGTAGCAAATGACTCTTCGATTGATATTTCAATAAATACCCTTCGATTGATATTTGGACCAGGGCCATTTGAGGAACTCCTTCCAGGCCATTTGAAAGAGGCCATCAAGAGGGCACTCAAAAAAACATGTCCAGGTACACTGAATATTAGAAAATGGCATGTTTCCCTTGCAAATATAGAAATAATTAAATGCTGATTGTGGATTTAGTTCCTGAGTTAAAGGCCAGATTCTTGCCTTTTCTGTTCCTAAAGAGCTGATTCGACCAGAGTGATTCTGTTCAAATCAAGACCAATCGAAGAGCAGGGCCTGAAGGCATTCGAAAATCAAAAGTTTCCAGGTTCATTCCAGATTCCAAAGAGACATGAATATTTCAAAAAAGGAAATATTTTAATATGTCTGATTCTTGTCTCATGGCTTTAAAGGCCTGGTTAAATGGTTGTCCCTTGCCATTTTCATGCACCCTCACACTCCTATAAATACGAGGCCAGTGACACATTACAGAGGACAACGAAACACAAAAAAAACAGAGGATTTGGAGATACGCTGCCCACAACCCACCAAAGGTTGTCAATATTTTCATAAGTAATCTAAGCCAAAGCAGTCATTCAGCAAACATCTCCACACCCAGCGCCACAGATCATACATCTATAATTGGTAAGGGTTTGCAAAACCAAAATTGCACCCTCATGATATTTAAATATGCATTTCATATGTATTCCTGTTATTACTGATTATGTTGCATGTAAGCTACAACGCAAAGATGAGATCGTGCCATTGCTTGGGCACAATCTGAGTTTCTCCTTCGAACCTCAGAATAAAACAAACCCAGACCCAGATTCAGCAGATTCACGTTGAGGAAGGATCAAAATTGGGAGGAGATTCGAATCAGGGGGGTAAAGTCCCCCCTGGACCTTTAACATTTGTTTCATTTTGCAGGAAATATATTCTCAGAATCCTGTTCAGAGTTTCGAAGCTTAGCAGCTTAGCTTCGAACTGGATCCAGGATTTCCAGATCGAAGGATGACATATCCAGATCGAACACCCCCAAAGTGCAGCCCCTCATTCACCTTCGATCAAGCCTCTTCACTAGGTCGAAAGACAGCCCACACCTCTTTCGACCCAGGCCTCCAGAATTATACCTTGATTTACTGCCTGTTCCTTCGATTTCATTTTTGTTTTGACCATTTTATTTCTTTTTTAATCAACATAAAATCAAAAACACAAAAACATTAGGCTAGTTTTTTTCCTATTAAATTAACTTTGTTAATTAATCATTTAATTATCTTAACATTTTCTCAAAACTAAAATTAAGTAGATTTAGATCATTTTCCCAAAATAAAATAAAACAACAAAAAGATTTTATTCTCAGGATTTTTAAGATTCGCGCGCGTTTATTTTATTGTAACTGCCTACTGGTTTGTAATAGCTTAACTAAGACTTTTACACTTTACTGCTTTATTCCCCCAATTTTGGACATGTAAATAATCCCCCTCCCCGAAGCCTTGTAATAGCGTAGGATTTACAATTCCCGCACTTTAAATTCTTGTACATATATTAACTGTTTAGATGTATGCTAACTAGGATTGCACGGCAAGATCTATCTTGACTTAAAATCAACAGTAGCTCACCATGACATGTAAAGATAATATAAACTGAAAATTGACACACTCGCACATGTCACTCTTAGGATACGCCTCACTTGGTTGCCTCGAACGTGGTCATTGAGTATAGGATGTTTTAGAGGTCGCCCTTTTGTCCAAAGATCATAAGTTGCCTCGAAACGGATGCCTCAGATAAAATGATATAAGACATTAGAGTTACCACTAAAGCGTCCTAACATTGCTTTAGTGACCACACGTCCCTTAAATCGAATTGACCCGAAAACTCCAACGACGATGCTACCTACTCCTCAATAGTGGGATAGCATTGTCTAAAGGACATTTACACAGTTTAATTCCTTTTTGAGTAGGTAGAGGTTCTTAAGTACTTGCTCCTTTTAAAACAAAACAAAACTTTTTGCACTTACACTCTCTTCAAAAAAACAAAACTCTTTTCAAAACCCACAAACACAAAGAAAAGCAAACTTTTGAAAACATAGTGAGCAAGTACCTAAGAGCCCGTGGACAACCACAGATAGAAAGGGTGCTAACACCTTCCCTTTCTATAATCTACCTCCCGAACCCGAGAAACATCTCGAAAAGGAATTTTTCTGTGCTTTTGTCCTTTCCTTGTTGGATAAAATAAAAGACGGAGGCGACTCTTGCTTACCGCTACATTTTGCAAAAACAAACGCAAACGCGAACCAGCATTCCAAAACAGTCAGTTCTCATTCCCACCGATCACAGAACTGGCGACTCTGCTGGGGACTTCTTTAAAAGTGGGGTATACCTTAGGATTAGTTCATCATATTTGCTTCTCTTGTTTTATTTGATTGCTTTATCTTTGTTCTATTGTTTGGGTTTGAAATCCTCCACCCGGATTTGGGAAACATTCATAAATAACAATACATTGTGGAAACTGTGCGGGGTATACCGACACGGTTGAAGCAATAGTTATATTAGTGCGACATATTTGTGAGTACCGGTAGCCTTTGAGTCAATCAAAGAGAATACGGGGCCGCTGAGTGATGTCACTAAGCACTAATGACCTAGAACCTTACTTGACCATCTTGGCCTTTTTTAGGTGTAGTGAGATGACCGACTTTGGTGCAGTCCGAAGTTGGTAGATACTCGATACTACACTCATTGAGGATTGTTTTCTTGGAATATTTTGGTCGCTAGTTCAGTGGCTAAACCAAAACGATGAACATAGAAAACAATCCAATGATACTGAGCTCCTTAGAACCCGATTACTATTTTTTAGGACAGGTCTTAACCAACTGAAACTGAAAGAGGGTAATACCTAAACTCCATGCCAGCCTAAACTTAAGGCTGTTTGTGTGACTTGTGTGCCTTCAAACTTGAACTACTTGCACATTCTTGTTATCTGACAACATGAGTTCCTTGCAGGTTTTGTTTATAGTCCTTATCCGATAATCTGGATTTATTGCAGGGTTTACTTACACCGCCTTACACTTTTGCTTAAATGCATAGCATACACATCATAACATCATGCCTTAACCATTTCAAGGATCTCAAGGGTCTGTGATGCAGGTTATGGTAAATCAAATGTCTAGCAAGGGGCAAAGGGGATTTATTTTCCTCTAGCCAAGGTTGTCAAGAAATCAAAACACGATAACTTGAGTCAGGGGCTATGACCCACTCGATATGGTGAGCTTGTCTCTTGAAGAAGGACTCTCAGCAACATGAAGTTCCTTCAATCAAGCTACCAGATTCAGATTCTAACAGTTTCTTGTTTACCTCGCGAGATCCTTGAAAACATTGCATACATATATCATACATATCATTGCATAACAGGTCTCCCAATACAGGTCTCTCATGTTCTCGCTGTTTATTTCAGTAATGGCTTTCCAACCAGACAATCAAGATCTTCATACTCAAGAGACTCAGTTCAGGGAAATCTTCCTAAACCTATCCAAGGGGCAGGAAGAGTTGAGAACACTCCTCATGGGGAATTTGGTCAAGAAAAGTCCTGAAGACAATAAGGATGAACGGCTGGAACAACTGCAAGCTGAGTTCAGTGCCATGAAAACCTAGATGCTGGGGCAGATGGCTCTTATCCAAGGCTTAGCTCGGGAACAAGAAGAGTTGAGAACCATGATCAACCAGTTTATCAAGACAGATACAACAACATGAAGCAAACAGTCAAAGTCGGGGACCAAGTCATTGATCAGCCTCCAAGAAGACAAGGGTTTGGTTTGGTAAAGAATGGACCTCTCCAAGTTGCTACTACCTCAAGGGTCCAACAACAACCTCACCAAAAAAAACAGGTTAATCAGAGTAAGCCAAATATGGCCAAGAGGCAATTTACCAAGCTCAACATGTCACTGGGTCAAGCGCTACAACACATGTTGAAGGCAGAGCTGATTACGTTAGAGGCTCCTCTCCGGAACCCAAATACTTCCGCTCCTACCTATCATCCCAATGAAATGTGTGCATACCACTTTGACAGTCCGGGACATGACACAAACAACTGTTGGGCTTTGAAGAACAAGGTCCAAGACATGATTGATGCCAAGGAGATCAAGTTTGACCCTCCTGAGACTCCCAATGTGATCACTGCTCCCTTGCCAAAATATGGCTAGGATTGAAAGCACTTTTGTTCATTTGAATTCTGAAGTTGTATTTTTCTTTGCTTATTCAAACAATTATTGTCATGTCAAACTTTTTATTTCATTAATGCATTACACGTGTCTGTTTTGAATTAATTGTTTTCACTATGCTTAAATTGCTTCATATTTCCTTTTTGTGATGTTCAACTCTCGATCAAAGATTAAAAAATTCTAAGCCTTTAGAGGGAGGATGACGAAAACGATACCACGATCTTTACAGTATGCTTTTGAATAGACCCCGCTGATGAGGTACATGCATTGTTTCAAATCCTAAACAGTGGAGTTATAAGGAAGATAATCCCTTGTCAACCCCTTTGAGCCAAAGAAGTTGGAGTTTTTCTTTTCACAAATTAAAACCCTTAATCATAACTTGGGGCAGGGTAGTTTTCTCAGTTGATCCAGGTGCACAATGAATGGCATCAAAGAAGTCTTTCCAAAACAAGAGACAATGATGGTTCCGAATAATCGTAAGGACAAGCAGTCATTATCTCTCAGAAATAAAAGCCCAATAAGTCAAAAACTATGAAGGAGACTTACAAAATTGGGGCATCCCGCTGACTGTAATCACAAAAGAAACAGTTCAGGCAAAAGACAGGGATTATAAAATCAAAAAGAGGTCCTAAAAACTCTCAACAAAATGACTGCCTGTTCAAAATAAACTGTCAGTATCCGAACCATCACCGGAATATCAGAGCAAAGACTCAAACGGGATCTAAATGCACGATTAGCTGAGTTTAGGATCGAAGAACATCACGAAGAGTGGGTGGGTACAAATAAATTTTGAGCCTTTATCCTTTGTTTCTTAAACCGTGAACCAGGCCACGTTATAACCCTTAAAAGTCCTAGATGAAGCATGGGTTAGTTCGAAAGCATACTGTTACAAAAGGTATCCTGACTCCTGTAGGGCTTGCTGTAAATCCTGAGTTGATTGACATCACATTTTACAAAAAAAATTTGCCTGTTTTACTGGAAAAATGCATTTTCAAAAATTTCAAAAGACAGACATAAGCTTTGCATTCTTAAAATAACATTGTTTGCATATGACTATTTGTTCAAATAGCAGAGAAATTCGCACGACGAATATCTAGTGAACAGAAACACTTCCAATCAAGGGGCACGACATGATCATTGTCCATCATCTGGGGCAGTCAAGTCAAGATTCAAGGAATCTCTCAAAATGCCAAATAGCCAGGGGCAAATCTCCATCTGAATCAATTGGGGCATTGGACATGAATTCCAGCAACGAATCTTGCATGATCAAACGAAGATCTTCTGGTAGTATGGCAACACAACACTACCGACAGTGACACCTCCCTACATCCTGAGAGCGTGGACATAGTCAAAAAGTACTATGCATAATCAAAGACCCGCTAGGTTGACAGGCCTAGGCAAAAATAAGGGCTTTCCGGCGAACCAAAAGGGTTCGGGCAAAAATAAGGGATGAAAATGAAAAAATCTGTACACCCGGCAAGTCGAAAACCTGAAAAGGCGGCTTGGGCAAAAAAGGGTATCCCGATGGATTGAAAACCCGAAAGGGCGGTCCAGGCAAAAATTAGGGATCAAAGCGTACGACTATGTCTCATCATCTCGTCACTGGCCTACCAGAAGAAGACTTGTAATTTTGACCGAAAGATACCAAGCACCTCATAGGTGGGGATAATACTCGATCCACAGGGCCTTCGCAGGCACCTTCTCCCACAAAAAACAGGGGAAAATAAGAATTGTCCGAACTGTACAAGTTGCTCTGTCCACCAGGTACCAAGGTATATATTCAGCTGAAGAATATGGCTAAGATACTTTCACTCCCCGCAGAGTAAGACAGTAATGATAGCTCTCTCAGTTGAGACTTGCAACTATGAACAAATCAGCAATACTCTCCCCAAGCAGAGTTCATCCACCATCAGCCTTAAAAAGGTTGGGTATCCCCAGAAGGTCTTAATATTCCCCATCGGAGTATAAAGATATTCTCCAGCAAGCGTAAGAGCCTCCCCGACAGTCTTAATATTCCTCAACAGAGTATAAGAATGTTTCCCGGAGGAATACAAGATACCCCAAGTGGAGCCATTTCCCCAGCACAGTCTAAAAAGGCTTCCCCGCCAGAGTTGAATCATCTTACCCAGCAGATTCTGGAAGCTTATCCCCTGCAGAATACAAATGTATCTCCCCAGCCAAATTCAGAAGGTTATCCTCACAAGAGTCTAACTGGGTTATCCTCAGCAAGTTGCAACTGAAAGATCATCCCCAGCAAAGTTCTTTCTTTCCCCAAGCAGGACTTCTATCCTCAACAGGTTCAATATCACCAGCAATGGTAATGCATCCCCAACGGAGTTCATCATCAAAATCCCCAACAAAGCTTATCAACGGAATCCCCAGCGGAGTTTATCATTAAAATCTCAGCAAAGTATCCCTTCCCCACAGAGTATTTCCCTTCGGAGTAATCTCTTCATCCAGTTTATTCCCCAACGGAGTCGTCCTCTCCTGCAGGTTTATTCTCACAATCATCTTCGTTCACCATCCCCAGCGGAAACGAAGAACTCGACTCTATTCTCCAGCAGCTCCGGGATTTATTTTCCCCAGCTAAAACATCACATTTCCATACATCATGATACATGCATATACGCATCATACCATACAATCTCATTTATGTTGAGAACATCATTGCTTGATCCATCTCATGCATTGCATATAACTGACCTTTACCTTTCAGGAAAGATCCAGTTAAGTTCTCAGCTATGTCCAAGACCTCCTCTGGTTCAGTTAAATCAATTCCTAAATATTTTTCTGATGCTGATCCAGTTGAAGTTATTTCAAGACCTCCTCTGGTTCAGTTAAATCGATTCCTAAAGATTTTTCTGATGCCGGTCCAGTTAAAGTTATTTCAAGACCTCCTCTGGTTCAGTTAAATCGATTCCTAAAGATTTTTCTGATGTCGATCCAGTTGAAGTTATTCCAGGACCTCCTCTGGTTCAGTTAAATCGATTCCTAAAGATTTTTCTGATGTCGATCCAGTTGAAGTTATTTCAAGACCTCCTCTGGTTCAGTTAAATTGATTCCTAAAGATTTTTCTGATGCCAATCCAGTTGAAGTTATTTCAAGACCTCCTCTGGTTCAGTTAAATCGATTCCTAAAGATTTTTCTGATGCCGATCCAGTTGAAGTTATTTCAAGACCTCCTCTGGTTCAGTTAAATCGATTCCTAAAGATTTTTCTGATGCCGATCCAGTTGAAGTTATTTCAAGACCTCCTCTGGTTCAGTTAAATCGATTCCTAAAGGTTTTTCTGATGCCAATCCAGTTGAAGTTATTTCAGGACCTCCTCTGGTTCAGTTAAATCGATTCCTAAAGATTTTTCTGATGCTGATCCAGTTGAAGTTATTCCAGGACCTCCTCTGGTTTAGTTAAATCGATTCTTAAAGATTTTTCTGATGCCGATCCAGTTGAAGTTATTTCAAGACCTCCTCTGGTTCAGTTAAATCGATTCCTAAAGATTTTTCTGATGCCAATCCAGTTGAAGTTATTTCAAGACCTCCTCTGGTTCAGTTAAATCGATTCCTAAAGATTTTTCTGATGCCGATCCAGTTGAAGTTATTTCAAGACCTCCTCTGGTTCAGTTAAATCGATTCCTAAAGGTTTTTCTGATGCCGATCTAGTTGAAGTTATTTCAGGACCTCCTCTGGTTTAGTTAAATTGATTCCTAAAGATTTTTTCTGATGCCGATCCAGTTGAAGTTATTTCAAGACCTCCTCTGGTTCAGTTAAATCGATTCCTAAAGATTTTTCTGATGCCGGTCCAGTTGAAGTTATTCCAAGACCTCCTCTGGTTCAGTTAAATCGATTCCTAAAGATTTTTCTGATGCCGATCCAGTTGAAGTTATTCCAAAACCTTCTCAAGTCCCAGTTTAATACCTGTAACAAGCCAGGAAAATATTTGTGGACGACCGATGGTCAGCGATTAATGCTTGGAACCAGACATGACAAGTTCTATAACCTCAACGGTGTACTCCCGGTGAGCACGAGTCAGTTCCTAAATCTCAAGCAAAGTTAGACTTCCCTAGTGGAATCTTCTACAATAACAGGTATGCAATTTCTCGCTAAGGAATCTCTTATGCGATCGACACTCCTGCAGATGGCATCTATAAGCCCATCCTCCTACCAACAATCTCCAAATGGCATCTGTAAGCCCATTCCTGACATCACAATGCTGATACTACACCATGCGAGTGCAAATTTCTGGGCACTCTAGTGTTCAATCATTTTCCACCTTCGGATCACGAAAGGCACACAAGCTAATCTACATCCTCAGGTTTAAGAAGATTGAACAGGGGCAACTGTTGTACCCCAAAATTTTCCCTGTCGTGTTTCCCAAAGTCTTCCCTCTGCATGGTTAATCACAAACTCTTGCCTAAGAAAAAGGAAAATTTTGAGTGATGCTTTAAGCTCTTCGATTGGCATTATGGACAAGCATTTCGATTGGCATTCTGAAGGAGCACTTTGATTGGCATTCTGAAGGAGCACTTCGATTGGCATTATGAAAGACCCTTCGATTGGTGTTCTGAAGGAGCCTTTCGATTGGCATTCTGTCAAGCTCTTCGATTGGCATTATGGACAAGCATTTCGATTGGAATTCTGAAGGAGCACTTCGATTGACATTCTGAAGGAGCACTTCGATTGGCATTCTGAAAGACCCTTCGATTGGTATTCTGAAGGAGCATTTCGATTGGCATTCTGAAGGAGAACTTCGATTGGCATTCTGAAGGAGCACTTCGATTGGCATTCTGAAAGACCCTTCGATTGGTGTTCTGAAGGAGCCTTTCGATTGGCATTCTGTCAAGCTCTTCGATTGGCATTATGGACAAGCATTTCGATTGGCATTCTGAAGGAGCACTTCGATTGGCATTCTGAAGGAGCACTTCGATTGGCATTTTGAAGGAGCACTTCGATTGGAATTCTGAAAGACCCTTCGATTGGCATTCTGAAGGAGCATTTCGATTGGCATTCTGAAAGAGCACTTCGATTGGCATTATGGACAAGTACTTCGATTGGCATTATAACAGTGTCCTTCGATTAGAATTTAAAAAAGGTCCATTCGAAGAAGCATTCAGAGGGTCCATTCGAAGAAGCTTTCGAAAAGCATTCAAAGGAGGCCATCAGCCCATTCGAAAGGGAGCATTCGAAGGAGTCCATCAGCCCATGCGAAAGGGAGCATTCGAAGGCCAGTTACATGTCATTCAAAATTCAAAAAAGGACAGGATCCCATGTGTTTAGCCAACGTTACAAACTCTCATTCATGGCTTTCAAACACATAATTAACGTTATAAATTCTCATTCATGGCTGTCAAAGTCATTTAAACATTTGTCTTCCTGTCCCCTCCACCCCCTCTATGTAAAGAAATCACAAATGTTGCAAAAGGACACGAAAAAATATACAGAAAAATAGAGAACTTGGAGATACGCTGCCAAAAGTCATCAGCACTTCCAGGAAGCCATACCCAATCCTTGCACAAGCCAAAGCTGCCACCCAGCGAACACCTCCACCCTCAGAACTACAGATCGAAGCACCTCTGTTTGGTAAAAAAGGATCTAATCTCAAACTCATTTTTAAATTCATTTTGATTGCATATTCATATTATTACTGCTGTTTGTGAATGATTTAATGTGCTACATATAAGCTACAATGCAGAGTTGAGATTGTGCCATTGCTTGGGCACAATCTAAATTTCTCCTTCGAATCCCAGGATAAAAAAAACCCAGACTCAGATTCAGCAGGTGCGAATAAGAGGGAGATTCGAACCAGGGGGTAAAATCCCCCCTGGACCTTTAACATGTGTTTCGTTTTGCAGGAATTACATCATCAGATTCCTTTTCAGAGTTTCGAAGCTCAGCAGTTTAGCTTCGAACTGGACCCAGGACTTCCAGTTCGAAGGATGACATGTCCAGGTCGAAAACCCTCAGAGTGTAGCCCCTTCATGCACCTTCAATCCAGCTTCTTCACTGGGTCGAAAGACAGCCTGCACCTCTTTCGACCCAGACCTCCAGAATTATATTTTTTCTTGATTTGCTGCCTGGCCCATTTGTACTTTGTTTACTTTGTTTTTTTTGTTTATTTCTTTTAGTTTTTTTTTAATCAACACAAAAATCATAAAAATAAATAACTTAGAATTAGGATTTAATTTAGTTAATTATTTTAACTTATTTTCTTCAATTTTAAAATCAGTAGATTTAGGATTTATTTGAATTCAATCCTTTTCATAAACAAAAAATGCAAAAAATATTAGGTATGCTTTAGCGTTAATTTTAATCAGTTTTTTTTAATTAATTAAATTTGACTTAATCGAACATTTAGCATTTTCCCAAAAAAATAAAATAAAACAACAAAAGATTATATGCTTAGGATTTTTAAGATTCACGCGCGTTTATTTTATTGTAACTGCTTATTATTCCCCCAATTTTGGACATGTAAATAATCCCCCTCCCCGAAGCCTTGTAATAGCGTAGGATTTACAATTTCCGCACTTTAAATTCCTGTATATATATTAACTGCTTAGATGTATACTAACTAGGATTGTATGACAAGATCTAAAAACAAATGGTAGAACACCTAAAAATACAAAGATGATATAAACTGAAAATTGACACACTTGCACATACCACTCCTAGGGTACACCTCACTTGGTTGCCTCAATTGTGGTCATTAAGTATAGGATGTTTTAGAGGTCGTCCTTATGTCCCAAGATCATAAGTTGCCTCGAAATGATCTAAGACCTTAGGATTACCACTAAAGCGTCATAACGTTGCTTTAGTGACCACACGTCCCTAAAATCGAATTGACCCGGAAAACTCCAACGACGGTGCTACCTACTCCTCAATAGTGGGATAGCACTGTCTAAAGGACATTCGCACAATTTAATTCCTTTTTGAGTAGGTAGAGGTTCTTAAGTATTTGCTCATTTTAAAAAAACAAAACAAAACTTTTCCCACTTACACTTTCTTCAAAAACAAATCTCTTTTCAAAACCCACAAACACAAAGAAAAGCAAACTTTTGAAAACACAGTGAGCAAGTACCTATGAGCCCGTGGATAACCACGGATAGAAAGGGTACTAACACCTTCCCTTTCTATAATCTACCTCCCGAACCCGAGAAACAATCTCGAAAAGGAATTTTTCTGTGCTTTTGTCCTTTCCTTGTTGGATAAAATAAAAGACGGTGGCGACTCTTGCTTACCGCGACACTTTGCGAAAACAAACGCAAATGCGAACCAACATTAAAAAACAGTCAGTTCTATTCCCACCGATCACACTATCAAAGTAGGCACATAAGTTTTCAACTCCACCTTTTATGTGATGGACATCCGTCCTTCATATTCATGTTTATTAGGAAGACCGTGGATCCATTATGTCGGGGCAGTTACCTCCTCTTTGCACCAGATGCTGAAATATCCTGTTAAGGGTAAGATTATAACAATGCACGGCGAGGAAGAGTACATGATAAGTCATCTCAATTCCTTCCGCTATATGGGGTTGGGTGGCGAGTTCATCGAAACGCCTTTCCAACATTTTGAGGAAGTTTCTCCTGAGGTAGCAGTTGCGAAGACAATGGTTGAGGTGCCTGTCATTCCCAAGCATGTATCTAGGATGGCATCTCTCAAGGACGCAGAAGCTGTAATTAAAGAGGGGAAGAGTACAATATGGGGGCAATTGCCAGATTTTGCCCATAAGACGGACAAGTTTGGGTTAGGGTTCACTGCTGCAGGACAAAAGGCTATGCGTCGCTCCAAGATTGGAAGACCACCCGCCAAGATCTCTCACCATGGAATCAATGCTGTAGAAGATGAAGATGAAGAGAGCCACTTTGAAGATTGGATCTTTCTGACTGTCGAAGGGGGTTTAAGCAACTAGGAAGCAAAGGATTTTATTCCCATCACCTTTATCAACCAGTAATTTTATCTTTGAACAATTTCCCATTTATGGTTTGTAATAGCTAAACAATTTGCACACTATTTTCACCTCATGCCTTGCCCGGGGCATGTAGGTCCATTTGTAAGGGATTGATTTTCTTCATAATCATATGCCATGTTTTAATGAATCATTGGACGTTTTTCATCTATAAACCGTTGTGTTCATTTTCTTTCCTTTTGCATTTTGTTTGTTTAAGGATGGTTATCCCTTACACACACCCACACTCACAAATGCAGGTACCCATCCATTCCGGATTCCATGGGTGACTATTCTGCTTTAACTTTCGATAACTCTGAAGATTTGGTCAATCATGTTGAGTACGAAGTTGACGAAGACTGTGAAGTGCCAGGAGAATTAGCCAGATTTCTACAACAAGAAGAGAGGGCTATTCTGCCTCATGAAAAGTTGTTAGAAACCATCAACTTGGGGACAGAGGAAGACAAGAAAGAAGTAAAAGTGGGTGCCAACCTGGAACCAAGTGTCAAGGAGCGCTTAGTGCAGTTGTTGAACGAATATGTTGAAATATTCGCCGTCTTATAAAGACATGCCAGGACTAGACACAGATATCGTGGTTCACCGTCTCCCTACGAGAGAAGATTGTCCACCGATCAAGCAAAAGGTCCGCCAGATGAGGCCTGACATGTCTGAGAAGATTAAGGCTGAGGTAATGAAGCAATTCAACACTGGCTTTTTGGCTGTTACTTCCTATCCACAATGGGTTGCTAACATTGTGCCCGTGCCTAAGAAGGACGGCAAAGTCAGAATGTGCGTAGACTATCGGGATTTGAACAGGGCTAGCCCCAAGGATGATTTTCCACTACCACATATCGACATCTTGGTTGACAACACAGCTCAACACAAGGTTTTTTCCTTCATGGACGGATTCTCGGGATACAACCAGATCAAAATGGCCCCCGAGGACATGGAGAAAACTACTTTTGTCACGCAATGGGGTACCTTCTGCTACAAAGTGATGCCATTCAGACTGAAGAATGCTAGGGCAACCTATCAACGTGCCATGGTAGCTTTGTTTCATGATATGATACATCATGAGATCGAAGTTTACGTAGACGACATGATAGCTCAATCACAGACAGAAGAAGAACACCTTGGTCATTTGCAAAAGTTGTTTGCTAGGTTGAAGGAGTATAAGCTCAGACTGAACCCAAGCAAGTGCACTTTTGGGGTTAGGTCTGGTAAACTTTTGGGATTTATTGTCAGCAACAAAGGCATTGAGGTTAATCCAGCTAAAGTAAAGGCTATACAAGAAATGCCTGCCCCCCGTACTGAAAAGGAGGTTAGAGGATTCTTGGGACGCTTGAACTATACTGCAAGGTTCATCTCTCACCTGACATCTACCTGTGAGCCAATCTTCAAGTTGTTGAAGAAAGATCAGGTGGTTGAATGGAACAATGATTGTCAAGTTGCTTTTAATAAGATCAAGGAGTATTTGCTAGAATCTCCTATTTTGATGCCACCCGTCGAAGGAAGGTCATTAATCATGTATCTGACTGTTTTGGATAACTCAATGGGGTGCGTGCTGGGACAACATGACGAGTCTGGACGAAAAGAGCATGCCATTTATTACCTTAGCAAAAAGTTTACCGACTGTGAGACTCGCTACTCACTACTCGAGAAAACTTGTTGCGCTTTGGTATGGGCTGCTCGCCGGCTAAGGCAGTATATGTTGACTCATACCACTTTGCTGATTTCCAAAATGGATCCGATCAAGTATATCTTCGAGAAGCCTGCTTTATCTGGAAGAATCGCTAGATGGCAAATGATCTTGACTGAGTATGATATCCAGTATACTACCCAGAAAGCTATAAAGGGGAGTGTACTAGCTGACCATCTAGCTCATCAAGCCGTCGAAGATTACCAATCTATGAGATTCGACTTCCCTGACGAGGACATCATGACATTGGACAACATCGAAGGTAACAGACCGTATGACGGACCTGAACAAGGATCCTGATGGACCCTGTACTTTGATGGTGCTTTAAATGCACTTGGCAACGGTATCGGTGCGGTACTCATTTCTCCGGAAGGTTTCCATACACCCTTCACTGCCCGACTTTGTTTCAGCTGTACCAACAACATGGCTGAATATGAAGCTTGCATCTTTGGTCTCAAGGCTGCTATAGACTTGGGAATCAAATCTTTGGTCGTATTTGGGGACTCGACTTTGGTTATCAGTCAAGTCAAAGGAGAGTGGGACACCAAGCATCCTAATCTTATCCCATACAAAGAACATGTCCTGACGTTGTTGCCTCATTTCGAGCAAATTACCTTCGAACACTTTCCACGAGAAGAAAATCAGCTAGCAGATGCTCTGGCTACAATGTCTTCCATGTTTAGACTCAACTGGGATAACGAGGCTCCCCAAATTACCATCGAGCGAATGGACGAACCTGTGCACTGTCATGAGATTAATACTGAAGAAGTAGT
Source organism: Vicia faba (assembly GCA_948472305.1). NCBI lineage: Eukaryota > Viridiplantae > Streptophyta > Magnoliopsida > Fabales > Fabaceae > Vicia > Vicia faba. The sequence goes on along the minus strand of OX451737.1, from coordinate 1,199,265,425 downwards.
GGAACAACCCTGGTTTCATGAAATCAAAAGGTATCTCCAGACTAGAGAATACCCTGAAGGAGCTTCCGTCAATGACAAAAAGTTCTTAAGGAGATTTGCTGCCAAGTTCTTCCTAAGCAATGGCATCCTTTATAAGCGCAACCATGATTATGTTCTACTTCGTTGTATGGACAAAGCTGAAGCATAGTTGATCATGACCGAGATACACAGTGGCACATTCGGCACCCACTTGAGCGGACATACGATGGCTAAGAAGATTCTAAGGGCAGGCTACTACTGGTCTACCATGGAAGCTAATTGTCATCAACATTCCCGTACCTGCCACAAATGCCAAGTCTATGCCGACAAGGTACATATTCCTCTTGTTCCTCTCAATGTTCTAACAGCTCCTTGGCCATTCGCAATATGGGGCATTGACATGATTGGAGAGATCAAGCCTACGACATCCAATGGACATTGCTTCATCCTGGTGGCTATTGACTATTTTACCAAGTGGGTCGAGGCAGCTTCCTATGCCTCAGTTACAAAGAATGTGGTTGCCCGCTTCATCAAGCAGAACCTCATATGCCGGTATGGTGTCCCCGATAGGATCATCACAGACAACGGTACAAATTTGAACAACACTATGATCACCGCTCTATGCGAACAGTTCAAGATTTATCATCACAATTCATCTCCCTATCGGCCGAAGATGAACGGTGTTGTTGAAGTCGCGAACAAAAATATCAAGAAGATCATTCAAAAGATGACAGTCACCTACAAGGACTGGCATGAGATGTTATCGTTTGCTCTGCATGGATATCGTACCACGACACATACTTCAACAGGGGAAACCCCATTTTCCTTGGTGTATGGCATGGAAGTTGTTTTACCTATGGAAGTTCAGATTCCTTCTTTGAGGATTATGAAGGATACTGGTTTGAGTGAAGACGATTGGATTCAGACCCGGCTTGACCAACTTAATTTGATCGACGAGAAGCGACTTACTGCTGTTTGTCATGGTCAGACGTATCAAAAAAGGATGATCAAGGCTTTCAACAAGAAAGTCAGGCATCAGGTATATCAAGTCGGAGATCTTGTAATCAAGCGGATCATCTTACCGTAAAGTGATCCCAGGGGCAAGTGGACTCCTACTTATGAAGGACCATTTGTGATCAAGAGCATCTTTTCTGGTGGGGCAATGGTTCTGACCACCATGGACGACAACGACTTGCCGCACCCTACAAACGCAGACATAGTCAAAAGATACTACGCATAAAAGGACCCGGCAAGTTGAAAACCCGAAAGGGCGACTTAGGAAAAAATGGGCATCCCGGTGAATCGAAAACCCGAAAGGGCAGTTCAGGAAAAAATTAGGGATAAAACAAAAAATCTGTACACCCAGTAAGTTGAAAACCCGAAAGGGCGACTTAAGCAAAAAAGGGTTTCCCGGTGGATCGAAAACCCGAAAGGGCGGTCCAGGCAAAAGTTAGGAAATTAAAGCGTATGACTATGTCTCGTCGGATCACTTTAAGAACAATCTCTTCACCAACGAGCTCCAAGCTTTTGATCAATCCAGTCATCGGCGGATGAAGCAGCGAATGGACAAGATATTCAGAGTTGTGAAGGCTATAGCAGAATGGGAATCCCATGGAATTGTTACACATAGCCATCTTTCTTTTGTATAAATTTTTTCAATTTTTACGACAACATTCTCTTACTAGGATGTCTGTCTCCTTTGTACAAAGATATTCACGAAAGTTAAATACAAAGATACATTAAAGTGCAGAAATTCGCTTGCTTTTCTTTTCTTTTACACTTATGTTTTATTTGAAAACGTCCAATGTTTTGTTAAATAGGCATATGAATTTGAATATAATCATTGCTTACAAATAAAATGAATTTGAAAAAGGGTGATTACTGATAGGTTGAAGGTGTAGGAAGAAATATTTGTGCCATTTCAGAAGAAATCCCCTACGATACATCATTCAGATCCTCAACAAAGCTAAAATTTGGAGTATATTTCCCCAACGGAGTTAAGCTTTAAGATTCTCAGCAGAGCCAGTGCATTCTAAAACTTGATTCCCCAGCTGAGTTAGGTTTCAAAATTCCCATCAGATTTAAGCTTCAAGATCCCCAGTGGAGCCCGAAAACCCTGAAAATCCTATCCCCAGTGGAGCCAAAATAGTGAACATTTCCCCCACAGAGTTATCTCCCAGCAAGATCGAAGATTCTCGGTCTCATTTCTCCAAGCAGAAGCCTTCTAGGTTTTAACTCCCCAGTAGAGATTTTTAAGAGTTTTCCCTATATCCCAGGAAAGTGATGAAGGATTCCAATTCCCTGCAGAAGTTGTCAGAACCCTTGTAAATCCCTACAAGTCACTAAGGATTTTCAATCTCCAGCAGTGATCCCAGGATTTCTCATTCTCAACAATCATAGATCTTTAATCCCCAACATCGGTCAAGGATTTACTTTCCCCGACAATAATCAAAGATTGCATTATCTTCAGTTATCAAGGATTTATTTTCCTCAGCAAGACAGCTACTCAGCTTACATGCATAACCATTACATTCATATATCGTAAACATTGATGAAACACAGTTCATTGCATCATACATATCATACAACATGACTTTGTGTTTTAGCTAACATTTTACCCTTTTCAGGATAAGATTAAAAGGCTATTCAGATACAGTATGGATGCACCCCAGACACAGCGGTCATTCTATTACTCATTCACAATTTCAAGTCAAAATACATGACAGATACACCCCAGGCACGTCGGTCATTCTACTACTCATTCAGACTTCAGCAATCCGATACAGACTAGATACGCTCCAGACACGGCAGCCATTCTACCTCTCATTCAGATTCAACTATCAACTTCAAGTTCAGATACGCTCCAGACACGGATGCCATTCTGGCTCTTACACCGGCAGTTTGATTCTCCCCGGTGCAGTCGCCACGGAAGTCATTCTGTCACTTATTCAGATCCCCGTTATAATCTCAGATATACTCCAGACACAGAAGTCATTCTGCTACTCATACAGATCTCAACTTCAGATACAGTCCAGATACGCTCCAGACACGGTTTCCATTCTGCCACTCATTCGAAATTTATCCCCAGCCCAGAGTGTTGGTGTAAGCCCTAGAGGCTAATACTTTTGGTACTTGTATCGAATTATTTATTAATAATAAAAGGCATTTCTTTATTATGTTTGCTTTCCAAAATAATAAAGTCCCTAGAATGGTTTATTGGTTTAATGAAATTTTAAGTGTGACTTAATCATGAGATCCCATTAAACATAAGAAACTATTCTTAAAGTATCCGTAGTCAAGCTTTAATGTGAAGTGGGATAACATTAAAGCATTAAGATTATTATGAAGATAGATTGATGATCACATCTCATGAATCATAGATAAGGAGTGTTTACCATGGAAATTGGTAAACAACCGCTGATCTTCCAAAAGGTTACTTATTTGGTGACTCGCAGGATCGATCAGATTGATCTTAAGACATGGTTGATTTTCTGGGGTTTGACTAAATCTAATGATGATTAATGCCAGTAAAGTAAAGACACTTTATGTAAATTGCATGAAGAAAAGCTTGATAGAATAAATGAAAGCGTTAAATAAAAGGCTTCGACGGAGATATGTAAATGAAAGGCAATAAAGTGCTTGAATATAAAAGACTTTGATTAATTTAAATGGTGTTTCACACATACATTCTCAACAATTCTTTCGCTCACACTGGGTACTTGAATCTAGATGAGTGACTTGTATATAATGATGAACACACCCGAAAACTACGTGAACAACTAGTATTTATACTAAAACACATCTTAAGTAACCGTTGGGCAGTTACGTCACTTTGAGATGACACCACATGGCACGCTCACAACATTCGACGCTCCTGATCTTGGCACGTTGCGTTTGGTAACTGCTGGGAACTGTTTTCCCTCCAAACATTTGAATCTCAAACCGTTCCACCCTGGGCATCAGATACCTTTGTCGAGAAGTTCCTTCGACGTCGAAGGTAACAAGATTCCTACTTAAAAGAAACTCTCTAAGTACCTTGTCATTTTCTGATGAGCATTCGACAGGATCAGCTGGTCGAAACCTGGAAACTCTTCAAACTCATAATTAATGGTCTATATTGATAACAAACAAGGGTGTCGAATTTAGGAGCCAACAAATTGCCCCCCAAGAATGCCTTATTTCGACGCTGAAAAGAAAAAGGCATTCTTTGAGATTCCACCCGACACCTGTCCTTCATTCTTAGCCACAGATTAGCTCGTGCGCTTTTCGTCTCCTACCAACCAACTGACAATCCCAAAAAGCCATCATTCCAACTGTTCCTAAGACGTCACTTCAGTAAGGCATTTGGCATGCCCAATGTCTTTTCACAGATTGTCATCATGACAATTCCCCGAAATCGAGGACGCACGCTGCACCGTTTCTGTTCTGCAGAACGACTACATCAGCAAATGAGCGCCACGTGCCCCACTATTGTCTGAAACATTAAATGACCTCGATTTTTGTGATTTTCCAATCACTATAAATAGCGTTAAGTTCCCCTCGTGGGACTTTTCACGCTTTCTTCATCCAAGCCTTAATATTGAACAGAAATTTCTGCAAAAAACTTTGTTCTTCATCCATCTTCATCTCAACCCAAAAAATAGCTTCAGGTTCTCGTTCTTCCAATGTCCCCAGTTCCAACACTCCCTCTAAAACTGCCCAACCGAAAATCTTTTCAACTGTTCCAACAGTTAACTCCAAAGGAATGCGAAGGGTTCCCGAACCCTTAGGAACTGCTGAGCGTGAGACTTACTCTTCTCAACTGCTGATTCCTGTTGGATACTCCAACCAGGTTTTCGCCATGTCTGGTCCTCTATCTACATGCATTTCTGACCCAACGAAGATCAAGAGCTTCTTCCCAGTGCTTGAGGCACTCAAGCCCGTTGGGTGCTCCAAAAAGGCTACAGACGACAACGAAGATCCTGCAAAAGAAAAGATAGATCTTCGTTTCTTCAACAGAGGGGTTAGGGCTTTTAGGTCTAGCCCTAGCCTTACACCAGACTACAACGCTTGGCTCGACAAGATGGAAAAAAGCCAGGCTTCGATTTAGAAGAACATGGGGATTTATGACCTAGTCATGCTGTCGAAGACTGGTCTCAACTACTCCCCTGAAATGCTGGTAGCTTCTTTGCTATTTTGGGACTATACTCACTTCACCTTCCACCTGCCTTGTGGAATGGTAACACCCACTCTCTTCGACGTGGCTGCCATTACCGGTCTTCGACCAACTGGGGATTACTTTGACCCAGAGGAAATGTCTGAAGATCAGATTGGGTTTTCAGCTACCAAACCCACTTACACCAACCACTATCATGACAAATTGATAGCTAAGGTGACAGACATGGAGCACATTGCGTTTCTAGCCCTTTGGTTGTCACGCTTCGTGTTCTGCACGAAATCTCTACAGGTGACGAAGAAAATGGTCACCCTTTCTACCCAGCTTCACCACGGTCAAAACATCTGTTTGGCCGAATTAATACTGGCGAACTTATATGAGTCGATAAGCAGTGGGGCGACTCTATTAAAGGTAATAGAAAATAGAGCCAGCTTACTGCTTGCAGGACCCTTCTGGCTACTACAACTATGGCTAAACGCCACTTTTGAGTCTTTTTTACCTCAGAAAACTCAAATAAACGAACAAGCTCCTGAGATAGCCAAAAGGCGTATCGAAGGTACCAGGCTGGCTTTACTGACTCCCACTGAGGATGGGCTGGAACTCCAACAGACCTTTGCAAACTTCGTTTTGATGTTTTCAGGGAGGAAAGAATTTACCTCGACCATGGCTCCTTTCGCCCGTCGAAAGTTTGGTCCAGGGTGGTTCACCAGGCCTCATCCCAAGTCATCAGAGGATCCTCATCTCGAAGAGCACACAACACTGTGGGAAGCATTTCTCACTCCCAGGATAATGCCATTGCGCTTTAAGAGTTCCAAGAATCATCTGAGCCTGATTGCTTATCAGCCAAATTTGGTCTCTCGACAGTTTGGTATCATCCAATCACTTCCTTCTCCCATTTTCCCTAGGGAGAAATCAATGTTGTATTTTTGTAATGATTACACTGAGGATGCTGCTACCAAGCACATTGGTAGGTACGCTGGTCGGACAGTACTTTCATTGTTCGACTACCAACTCAACTTCCTCTGTTCACCATCTATTGAAGACTGGTGGAAGAGTTATTATGCTGAAGAATTCTTCGATGAAAAAGATTTTGTGGACAAACTCCAGAAGTCCTTCGTTTTGGTCCTTGACAAAATAAAGAAATGTACGTTCACTCTTCAAATTATATTTGTCTTTCCATTTCGACTTATAACTTGTCAATTATAACTTGTGAACGCGTCTTCTTTCAGTTGTTCGAAAACCTGCAGCAAAGAAAACCACAGAAAGCCATCAGGGAGGAGGTCCCTCTACAAAACCTTCAGCACCGGTAACCAAATTTTTATTATTTCCTGCTGGTTTTAACATCCTGATTTTCGATGTGGCGTTCTAAATTAACTCCATTTGGGGTTTCAGGAACCTGTACCTAAGAAACGACCTGCATTAACGGTCGAATCTGCGAGTGACGACGAGGATGAATCTCCCCCTGTTCCTCTCAAACGGAGAAAGCTGAAGAAAGATGCCCCTGCTCCTGAGCCTCGACCTATGATCAGAATCAAGGTTGCAGGGAGAAAATCCAGGCCACCTCCTGTGATCATCGAAGAGCCCACGGAGGAGGAGCTGAACGTCTTGCTCAGCAAACCCGTTGAAAGTGATAATTCTAGCCCTGGGGCTGAAATTCCTCTACAGGTAGTACCTCCGACCATTTTTAACTTAGGTGTCGACGATCACGTTCGATTGTGTATCTCTCTAAACCAGAATATTCTTCCTCTTCTATTTTCAGGAGACCACCGAAAGTTCAGCACCAAAAACTTCAGAGACACAAGACTCTGCTGAACATAGTAGACAACAAGAGGAGGAATTGGCGAACGATGAAGCCCTTGCCGAAACAGAGGAACAACAACCAAAGGAAGCTCAAGTGGTCGATTTGATAGAGGAGCAACATGACGAAGAGGATCATGTTGATGCTGACACTACTGAACAACATGTCGAAGAGGGTCATGTTGATGCTGACGCTACTGAACAACATGTCGAAGAGGGTCATGTTGATGCTGACGCTACTGAATAACCTCAACCCCAAGCCACCGCTGCTGTAGGAACGACCACCTCGACAAAGCCCGAGTCTAAAGAAGACTTGGCCCTTTTGAAGCAAACTGATCCAATTGGCTACCTGAATGCCATCATTGAGAGTAGGGAGAATTCATCTGACCTTAGTCATGATGCTTCTAATGCATCGGGGAAGTCTACTTCGACTTCTCCTCTTGATGAGGCTTTGAAGAAGGTCAAGGCTCAGTTCTTCAAAAAGGATCTAATGAAGGCTTTGGAGGGGGATCCTACTGCTCCGTCTTGTCTGGGAGCTGTTCTGAGTGCAGTCGATTTGCTTGTTGTATCTCCATAGGTTTCCAGCTTTATCTTGGAGTTATAATCCATTGTTGACCAAGTCTCTGCGGACTATAGACGTCAAAGGGGGTTCAACAGCCAGCTCGAAGCACTACATGGCAAGAGTTCTTCTGCCTGGACCGAGGTAGCTGAAACAACTTCTCGAATTGCAGAATTGTCGAAATAGAAGACATCCAAGCAGGAGGAAATCGACGCCATAGATCGAGATAACGCCTCTATAAAGGTGCAGATCGAGGAGTTGGAGGCCAAGTTAAATGTTAACACCAAGCACAAAGAGGAGCTCCTTTCGACTGTTTCGGACGCAGAGAGCCAAGCTGAAGTTACACGAGGCTTAGAGTTCGCTGAGAAGGCCCAAGCCCTTGATGACCAGATTGGCAAACTTTCTCAGGCGACTGCCTTGTGTAACAAACGACTGGAGTTGCAGCAGGCCAAGTATCTTCGACTTAAAGCTTTTATCCCTTTCTAATTTGCTCAGCAACTTATTAACCATGTATTGTAATATTTGTAAGACAATGCAACCATTTTGGCTAATCACTATATAATTTTCCATTTTGGCTTTTTATGGTTAATTTGGTCATTAATTTCTATTTATTTTGATCTCTTGGAGCATAGGTTTATATTTTTTCAAATATTTGCCGTTTACTCTCAAGAGTCTTTTATCTTCGCCTAACTCTTCAACCTCATAACCTCCACCAGAAAAAAATTGGATAATTCTGAACGGTCCTTCCCATTTGGGTGACCATTTTCCCATGCTTCGATCCCTTCGATCCATGGGGAGAATCACCTTCCAAACTAATTCTCCAGGCGAGAATGCCTTAGGTTTTACTTTTTTATTGTAAGAGTCTTCCACTCTTTTCTTCTGAATTCTCAGTAGGTCGAGAGCGCGTAGTCTTTCCTCGTCTAAATCTACTAGTTCGTCTAACATCATATCCCAATAAACCTCAGAGGGAATATCATGATGTCTCTGAACCCTTGCTGATTGAAGACAAATTTCCGCTGGCAGTACTGCGTCATGACCGAAAGTTAGCCGATATGGTGTTGTACCTATGGCTTCTTTTGGGGACGTTCGACAGGCCCACAAGATCTGGTCTAACGTCTTATGCCAATTTTTTGGCTTCTTTCCTACATGCTTTTTTATCAGGCCGATCACTATTTTATTCGCTGCTTCGACTTGACCATTTGCATGTGCATAATAAGGTGTTGATGTTAGGAGTCTAAAGCCTGTTTCTTGAGCGAATTCCTGCATCTTTCGACCAGTAAACACTGATCCTTGATCAGTCGTTATAGTCTCAGGGATTCCAAATCTGAAGATAATGTTCTTTTGAATAAATTCAATGACATTTTCTTGGTCTGCATTGACTAAAGGAATAGCTTCGATCCATTTAGTGAAATAATCAATGCCTACCAGTATATACTTCTGGCTCTTTGATGATGCTGGTCGAATCTCTCCAATAAGATCCAACGCCCATCCTCTAAAAGGCCAAGGTTTCACTATTGAGTGAAGTTCGCTTGCTGGTACATGTTGGATACCCGTATGGACTTGACATTCCTGGCAACCCTTCGCGAACTCAACACAATCTTTCAAGATGGTGGGGCAGTATAGTCCTTGTCGAAACAATAACCATTTCATCTTATGGCCTACTTGGTGAGCCCCACATGCTCCAGCGTGCATAGTCGAAAGGGCTATGTATGCTTCTGTTTCGCTTAAGCACTTTAGCAATACCCCTTCGGGCGTCTTTTTAAATAACTCATTACCCATGAGTACGTAACTCAACGCCCTATATTTTATTTTTCGTTCTGTCAAAGCTGCTGGATTTTGTAGATAATCTACAATGGGTTTCCTCCAATCTTGCTCTGACAAATTGTCTATGAACGATATTTCAAAGTTCCTTTGATCAGCATACCCTAGTCTTGTCGATTTCAAATCTGTTGGGGACAGGCTAGTTGCTTTTATTTTTTCTCGAACTTTGATTGCTCTTTGTAATATCGTTTTTGAAATTTTGTACCTAGATGCAATTTGTGCCAAATCATTGGCTACTTGATTTTCCAATCTAGGTATGTGTCGAATGTTGACCACTTCGAATTTTTTCAATAAACGATTTGCTATCACAAAGTACATAATAAGATTTTCTCTTATGCACTTATATTCTTTTGTGACTTGCTTAATGACTAACTCTGAGTCTCCCATTATTTCGACTCGAGTTGCCCCCAATTCCAACAATATCTCAAGGCCAGTAATTAGAGCTTCGTACTCAGCCTCATTGTTCGAACAAGTACCTGATATCTTGTACTTGAATGTTGTTGGAATTTTTTCTGGAGAAATAATCAAGACCCCTGCTCCTGTTCCATCTTTATGGCTGGAACCATCGAAGTAGAATTTCCAAGGCTCTATCTCCACGTAATTTATATTCTCAACCTGAATTGAGTGGTCGACTATAAAGTCTGCTACCACTTGCCCTTTTACTGCCCTAAGAGGCATAAAGGTCAATGAGTACTCAGTTAATGCTAGCGCCCACTTGCCAATTCGGCTGTGCAGGATGGGTTTCGACAACATGTATTTGAAAACATCAAAATGAGACGAAACGTACACATCAACTGGTTTTATATATTGTTTGAGCTTTGTACAAGAGAAATAAAGACATAGACATAATTTTTCAACTTCTCTATATCTAGTTTCTGCATCGTTCAAAACTCTACTAAGATAGTAAATGGGTCTTTCGACTCCATTTTCATCTTCTTGGGCTAACATGCTTCCCAAAGTTTTGTCGGATGCAGCTATGTACAATCTCATACTCCTGTTGCCGCAAGGAGGCACCAAAATAGGTGGCTTGGTGAGATATCCTTTGATTTTGTCGAAGGCTTCTTGTTGCTCTTGCCCCCACTCGAATCTTTCCTTATTCAATTGAAGTAAGGGTGAGAAGGCTTGAGCTTTTCCACTTAGGTTAGATATGAATCTCCTTAAGAAATTTATCTTGCCCAGCAGAGATTGCAGTTCCTTTTTGTTCTCTGGCGCTTTTGCTTCCAAGATTGCCTTCGTCTTGTTCTGGTTGATTTCGATTCCTTTCTTGTGGACGACGAAGCCCAAGAAATCTCCAGCTTTTACACAGAACGCACACTTCAAAGGGTTCATTTCAGACCATGTTCTCTCATTCTTTCAAATGATTGTCGAAGGTGGTCTATATGGTTCTTCCTGGAAACAGATTTTACAACAATATCATCAATATACACTTGCATAAAAGTGTTAATAAAATCATGGAAGATAGAATTCATCGCTCGATGATATGTTGCCCCAGCATTCTTTAGGCCAAAAGGCATCACTACCCATTCGTAAGTGCCTAAAGCCCCGGGGTATCGAAAAGCTGTTTTCGACACATCTTCTTCGGCAATGAAAATTTGATTATATCCTGAATAACCATCGAGCATGCTCAGGTACTCATGGCCAGCGGAAGAATCGACTAGCATTTCCGCCACAGGCACAGGATATTCATCTTTGGGTGTAGCAGCATTCAAATCTCTGAAATCTATGCATACCCTCAACGTGCCGTTTTTCTTAATCACTGGTGCAATGTTTGCAATCCATTCGACATACCTCGTAGCTCGTATGAATTTGCACTTCAGCAGTCTTTCGACTTCTATTTTGATCTTCGACAGTATTTCTGGAGCGAAGCGTCTTGGACTTTTCTTGACTGGCTTCTTCCCAGATTTGATTGGCAACTGAAGTTCTACCAATCCTCTGTCGAGACCAGGCATCTCTTCATAATCCCATGCAAAGCAGTCCTTGAACTCCTTTAACAAATGGATCACTTCAAACCTGAGCTCTGGGTCTATTTTTGCGCTAATGTAAGTTGGCTTTTTCTCTAACCCTTTGCCCAAGTTGATTTCTTCTAAAGGATCATGTGCTAACATTTTGATGTTGTTCGCCAGGGGGTCCTTTTCGAATCCCAAAGGCTCATCGTCGTAGATGGCGTCGAGCCTTTGCTCCTGCATTCCTTCTGGCATGATATCAGGAGGTTCTGGGTCGAAATCCTTTCCAGGACCTGCAGAAGGTAGCTCTTGATCATTGGCCTGAGTGACCATATATTTTACTTCGGCTTCGAGAGCCGTTATCATCCTTGTTTCGGCTACATAAGCCGAAATTCGCTGCAGTGATTGTGACTCAGTCATTATCACTGAATTCGCTTCCCCAACCAGTTGGCTGGATGTCAGTTAGCCCACTGAAATCAATGTGGGACAAGTCTTCTCTGTCCCATTGAAAACCATGCTCAGGGTGCAGGTACAAGGAACAAAAAGCATTTGGCGTTGGCGCCAAGTCGAAGTCAGGTGCTGGGCATGGCCCAATGTGAGCCAAATTTTTGTCGAAGTCAGCTCTCCCTAGGTGATTTACTTCGCCCAAGTAATAGCTCTGATCCGCTTCTATATTTTCGACCATTCCATCAGGACGTCATAGTATCAACCTTTGGTGCATTGATGATGGTACTGCTCCAACACCATGTATCCATTCTCGGCCCAACAAAAGATTATAATTTGGTTTGGCCGATATGACCATAAACATAGTTGGTCGAAGGATGGATCCTACTTTGAGGTCTAGTTGGATCACACCCATAGTGGTCCCTATTCCGCCTTCATAATTCGACAGGACCATGTTGTGAGGCTTGATGTTTTCATCACTCTTGCCTATTTTTCTCAGCATAAAGTAAGGGGTGATGTTGATGGTTGCCCCACAGTCCACCAAGATCTTATTTACGGTGGCTTCTTCGAGTTTTGCCCTTATGAATAAAGGCTTGAGGTGATTTTTCATCGCCTCAGTAGGTGGTTCGAAGAAACCATTTTGCTCTTCAGTACCGCCATTATCCATGACGAAGTAGCATACTGGCCTATGCTTGGCCATTTCTTGTTCGACTTCCCAATCGTTCGATTCGACCTCCATCTGGCGGTTGAACTCTCTTGGCAAAACTGATACTATGTTCACCATGATATCTAGGGTGTCATCAGACTCAGAGCCATCTTCATCATCAACTTCGCCCTGGTTAGGCCATACCAGTCTATTGGTCACTGGTTGCCTTTCCAGAGGCTTTCTCTGCTTTCTCTGAGGGACATTTGAACTCGATTCTGGCTTTGGTTCATTGGTAGCTTCCCTCTCATCCTTTCGCCGCCTCTGGTATCTTCTCCATTGGGATCGAGACATGGGATTCTTTCCCTTGTAGTTACTTGATACCTGGGTCACTTTAGAGGCGACAACCTGAGGTTCTTTCTTGTGTGTCAAAGATGAACCTCTTGGCACTTCGAAGGAGTGCCACCTTTCTTCGCTCGGTCTCTTTCGACCTGATGTTTTATACCATGTATCAACTGGCACATTGGTTGGAGGCCTGAAAGTCAGTGGCCTCTTCTCTTGATTTGAACCCTTTTGGTAGGTTCTTCTGGGGTCATGTTGAATATCAACACCTTCCCCTCTTCTGTTTGCTGCTCTTACACCTTGGATGTGTTCAGCAGCTTTCTTGTCGAAAATCGAGTTGCATCTAGGACACAGCATCACTTCTGACTTCTTCTTCTGGCATCTTTGCAGGAAATTTTCCAGATTTTCGTTTTCCCGAGGGAAAGCCGTTTTGTTTGCCTGCTCTTGCCTAATGGCCTCCTCTGATGCTTTTGATTCAGAGATTTCGACCATGTTGACATTCATGGTGTCTTTGGTGGCAAGAGTCATCTACTTCATCTGGGCCTCCAGGTCCTCTGTCTGGCCTTGGACTGCAGCCAAGTAGGAACTGGGTTTTGCTCCAGATTTTGGGGCTCCAACTGTCTCCAGTTTTGGGCCTTCAACAACTTTTTGGACTGCTTCGATTGTTTTTCTAGAAAGTTTCCCAGAAAAACTGCCAAAGATTGGCATGTTGGCATGATCCTTGGTGACTTCGACCATCGTTATTCCTGGCCTTTTCACCTGACTTCTGGACGCCTCGATCACATTCACCTCTGAAGGTTCAGCATAATGGGCTTCAGCCTGCAAAGGGTTAGAGTCCACAGTCATGGGGGTCTTATCGGCAAATTTCAACCTCCCTTCTTCGATAGCATCTTGCACGAGACTCCTGAAAAGAAAACATTGAGATGTTTTATGGCCCAGAAAATTATGATATTTACAAAAGCCTCTTTTCTTTCTTTGATCAAGAGGAGGCACTTTTACCCCTGGGGGTACTATCATTTGGCCATCTTTTACAAGTAAGTCAAAAATTTCATCACATTTTGTAATATCAAAACTGTAAGTCTTTTTGGGGAACCTATCGTTGGCCCTTTCAGGACCAGTGGGGTTTTTTCCACTTGAGGGGACTAGTAGTTTGCAAGAGTATGGTGGCCCTTGTTTTAACTCCGCTAAATCGACCTCGCTTTCTTTGACGGTTATAGTTTCGTCGAAGGTTTCTGGATCTTCATCGTCCATTTCGACATATGATATCCTTTCTCTTTTATGAGTTTTTGTCGCCTTGGCTTTTTCAGCTTTAAGGCGTTCTACCTGCCAAACCCTATCGGCCAATTGGGCCATGTCTCTCAGGTATTGAGTGTCTAATTTCTTCCTAATGGAATAATCTAAACCTCTTGCGGCTATTTCGACTAACTCATGTTCTGGCACTTGCGTAAAGCATCTTGCTTTGAGCAACCTAAACCTATTTAGATATTCGTCTATAGGTTCAGTGAATCTCCTCTTTACACTGGCCAATTCTTTCAGGCTTATCTTGGTTTGTCCCATGTAGAATTGCTCATGGAACAATCTCTCCAACTGGTTCCAATGGTGGATCGAATTGGGGGGAAGAGTTGTGAACCAAGTAAACGCGTTCTTTGTTAGGGAACTTGGGAAATACTTAATCCTCAGGTTTTCGTTGTTTGAAATCTCTCCTGCTTCAATCAAGTATCTCGCCACATGTTCGACAGTGGATTCTGTCGTGTCCCCTGAAAATTTAGTGAATTTAGGGACTTTACATCTAGGAGGTAAGTCTGTTTGTAACACATATTCTGACAGTGGGGATGTAAAGTTGGGCCTACGGAAGCCCGTATTCATCCCATTTTGCGTCATGATTCTTTCGATCATGGCTGTCAAGTTATTTTCCAAACCCATATTCTGGTATTGGATATGCTGAACTACTTCGTCAGCATTTTGGTTTCTATTGACTATCCTTACTTTCGGGGCTATGACCCTAAGTTCTTCGACCCCGGGTTGTTCCAATCGCGTCCTAAGGTTTTCTTCGACAGGCTGCTGGACTTGGTTAATAGTGGTTTCTTCCTCTAGAAGTATACCTTGGTTTCCCCTCATCTGTGCCCTTTGGGGCTGTCGAATAGGTTGGGGTACCCCAAAAAAATCGGCCAGACGCGCCATTTGCGTTGTCATCTGCTGATTCGACTGGGTGGTATTTTGTATTAGAGGATTTAGCACTGTGCTTAAAGTTTGTGCCAACATTTGAACCATATCGTGGTTGCTTTCGTCCATTTGCTGCCTCAAGACTGCTGTCGAGGCATTCGTAAGGCCATGCGCTACTTGGGACGTTCCTCCTAAGAGTTGGGTCCTACCCCTGTTCGCCATACCAACTCCGGAACCTTGGAGTGGCGAAGAGGCGCTCACTAAAGGGTCTGAAAAAGTGGACGCAGCATTCGTCAGGCTAGCCAATTCAGAAGTTGGCATGCCATAGAGTGGTTCTCGATTTAGACCGACTGTCGAAAATCCTGGGGGAACATAAGGCCTAGTTCCTGGGTTTCCCCTTGGTGGGGGAGTTCCCAAAGGCATTCTGGGGCCAGTGAATGGAGGTAATGGCCCCGTTTGTGTGACCATTATTGCTGGTGTTGAACCAGCGGTTACCGTTTCACTTGCGGTTGGGATAACCGTTGTTCCCGCATTTGTTTGTGGGATTTCGCTATTGTTTGGCGGATTCGCCATCGCTTCTCTTCTTCTCCTAATATTGGTATCGTTAGTGTATATTCTACCACTTCTCAATAACATGCAATACTTCTCGAAAAAGATGATATTTTGTATAAATACGGTTAACCTTAAAAATCAACACAAGGTCTCACCAGGTGTGCCAATTTGTTTACCGTGGAAATTGGTAAACAACCGCTGATCTTCCAAAAGGTTACTTATTTGGTGACTCGCAGGATCGATCAGATTGATCCTAAGACATGGTTGATTTTCTGGGGTTTGACTAAATCTAATGATGATTAATGCCAGTAAAGTAAAAACACTTTATGTAAATTGCATGAAGAAAAGCTTGATAGAATAAATGAAAGCGTTAAATAAAAGGCTTCAACGGAGATGAGTAAATGAAAGGCAATAAAGTGCTTGAATATAAAAGACTTTGATTAATTTAAATGGTGTTTCACACATACATTCTCAACAATTCTTTCGCTCACACTGGGTACTTGAATCTAGATGAGTGACTTGTATATAATGATGAACACACCCGAAAAATACGTGAACAACTAGTATTTATACTAAAACACATCTTAAGTAACCGTTGGGCAGTTACGTCGCTTCGAGATGACACCACATGACACGCTCACAGCATTCGACGCTCCTGATCTTGGCACGTTGCGTTTGGTAACTGCTGGGAACTGTTTTCCCTCCAAACATTCGAATCTCAAACCGTTCCACCCTGGGCATCAGATACCTTTGTCGAGAAGTTCCTTAGACGTCGAAGGTAACAAGATTCCCACTTAAAAGAAACTCTCTAAGTACCTTGCCATTTTCTGATGAGCATTCGACAGGATCAGCTGGTCGAAACCCGGAAACTCTTCAAACTCATAATTAATGGTCTATATTGATAACAAACAAGGGTGTCAAATTTAGGAGCCAACAAGGAGTTATCAAGTCTTGACATAGGTATGAATATTAGGAGTAATATTTATACTGGATTGACCCGCTATGAGAATACTACATAGAATGTTATGCAAAGTGTCATAAGTTATTCTCATGATGATAATGGTGTATACCACCCTTCGACCTGAAACCACTATGGACCCTAGATGTAGAGTCAAGTACTTTATTGTTGATCAAACGTCATCCGTAACTGGATGACTATAAAGACGGTTGATGGGTACTTCACAAAGCATGCTAAGGGACATGAGTGACCTAGATGGAATTTGCTCATCCTGCATAACAGGATAAATGTCTAAGGGCCCAAATATTGAAATGGACAAGGGTGACACAGTGTATGCCTTGTGTTCAATATAGACATGAGGGCAAAAGGGTAATTGTACAACACAAATATTATCACGGAAAAGGTTTGGTCAGATCACATGACATTTTTGTGACTTGGGTAACAGTGATGTGTTGCTAGATACCGCTCACTGTTTATTATATTAAATGTGTGATTTAATATAATTGCCAACGTCGCGAAAACCTACAGGGTCACACACATAAGGATAGGTTGATGAGAGATAGAATAAATAAGGAACACCGTAAGGTACGGTGCACTTAAGTGTAATACGGAAAGTGGTAAGGTACCACGTGGATAAGTGATATATGGTACATCATAAGGTATGATGTCCATAAGCTTAATTGGGCTTTTAGCTTATAGCCTTAATTGGGCTTTTAGCTTGTAGCCCACACGAGTGATTCTATAAATAGATCCCTTGTGATGAAGCAATTTCACTTGATGCAATTTCGTTTTTGATTCTCTCTCTCACTCAAGGTTTCTGTTCGTGATCAGCTAGCACTGTGACCGGAAGCGATCTGTTCGTGTGGACTAAGTAGAGGCGTTGTTCTTCATCAACGCTCGTGATCACAACATCAAAGGTCTGAATCGCCACAAGAGGTAAATATTTCTATCACTGACCATGCTCATTCGTAAGGATCGCTAAAGGAAAATTTTAAATTCCACTGCGCTTTTGATCGCAATTTTCCTTCACAAAGATGCTCTATACACAAATGTTTCTCTGTCGCCCATTCAGAATTCAGATACAATACAGATACACTCCAGACACGGAAGTCATTCTGATATTCATTCAAAGATCAAATACAGTTACAACTCAAATACGCTCCAGACACGGACGCCATTCTTTCGCTCATACATACTCAGTCTCCAGATACAGTTCAAATGCATTCCAGACACATATACCATTTTAATACTCATTCTTCTAACCTACCACATTGCAAATTCAACAAACATTCTTGGATGGCATCTTTAAGCCCATCTCCAGCAAGATTCTACCATCTCCAAATGGCATCTTTAAGCCCATTCCTGCATCTATGTTTTGACGAGTGCAAATTTACGGGCACTCTAGTGTCCAATCCTTTTTTACCTTCGAGTCGCGAAAGACAAACTTGCCAATCTAACTCTTCAGGTTCAAGAAGATTGAACAGGGTCTACTGTTGTACCCCAAAATTTTCCCTCTCATTTCATCAACATTCCTCATCACAAGACTCTTGGAACTCAAGATCAAGCTAGGGTTTGCTCTGCTCAAGACACCTCATTGCACTGTTGACCTAAATTAGGGTTTGAGTTTGCACAAGGATGTTTTGACCTACAATGCCCAAATTTACTTTCATACTTCATATTGGACTCACAAGTTTGTCCATACCAAGTTTCAAGCCTTGACTCAAATTTTTGCCCAGTCAATTGGATAGTTGACCTAGAAATCAACTGTATTGGGGAAAAAGTCAATTGTGGCCAATTGACAGTTAAACCTCATGAATTTTGACCCACATCAACATTATGAACTCATATGAACCATTTGATCAAGTTTGGATCATAATTCCACAAGAAATTTGATCAGATCATCAAAAGGGCAAAATGGTCATTTTTAGGGTTTTGACTGTACAAGGGCAATTTTTGACTGTTTGACCTAACCAATGGCAAATCAAGCTCAACCATGGACTCAAGGACTCAATGACATTGTCTTTATCCATTCAACAAGTTCAAAAGATCTCAAATGCATAGGATTGACAGATGAATTTTTCAGTCAACTGATCAAAATTTGACTGTATACTGAAAAGTCAAACTTTGACTTTTTGGTCAAAATCAAATGCCAAGGGTCATTTTTCATCAAGACATGTCAAATTATGAAACTTGTTCATCAAGAAACCCAAAAAATGCAAATTAGGGTTTAAAATGGAAAATTTTCATAACTTAGAATTTTTCTAAGTTATAAAATTTTCTTATTTTTTCCTAACTTTGTCCCATTTTTTCACCAAGATGCAAATGGATTAAAACAAAACTTGCAACATAAAAGTTGTAGTCCATCACAAAGTCTACAACTTTGATTCACAAAGTTTTCTCAAAATAAGCTTGTATCTCAAGTTATGATTTTTGGAACAAGGGTACCTAAAACTTTTAACTTAGAGAAATTTTGTCCTAGTTTAGGCAGGATTTTGACCCATCTTCTTGGCCATTTTTCACATAGTTCCACTTGAAGTTTCAAGTTGCATTTCAAATACGGATTATAGTACATGTTGTAAGCTTTCCAAATTGTCCAAGAACTCCTCAAACACCTTTGTGGTTAGGGAGAATCGAATGCTTGAAATTGGCAAAAACTCACTTTGATCCATGGCCAATACATGTTCATACCAAGTTGCAAATCTGACCAAACTAGCTTAGTACATGATTACAGGCCTATAAACCAATTTAAACTCCAAAATTGAATGCAAATACATTGGATATTGGCATTGTTCTAATCAAGAGAGCTTTGTACTTCCAACTTTGCTTTCAAAACAAGTCAAAGGGCCAAAAGCTTGTATCTCTCATATCTGTAAAAACCAACAAGAACAAAGTGGTCAAACAAGTTTTTGCATATCCTCACAAGTCAGAAGCACGAGCCCTTGACCCCTAAAACCTACTTGTACACAAAATCATCATTTTTCTGCAAAACAGGGCAAGCCCTGCAGAATCACCTTCATCTCCACTTTGCCTCGTGCGTTTGGCCTCAAACTTGTTCCAATATCTTCCATTCAACTCACCTAAATTATTCCAGACCTCCATTGCCAGCTGTAACACCATTAACACACATTGCCATTTTTGTTTGGAAGCTTTGCAGGTTGAGTTCTGTAGCACGATTCAGGCTACTTCAAAACAAGCCAAGCATTGGAAAAGCTCCAGTGGACCTTAGGCAAGCTCAAAAGAACCTCAAGCACCCTTGGAAGTTGCTGCATTGTCCAGCTCAAAGTCAACTGAAACAGGTATTTCATGAGCTTCTATCTCTCTATTTAGGAATAGTTAGACTTAGGTTTGTGAATGAAAGATGTTGTATTCATAGCCCTGAAACCATACATGTGCTTAGTTTTCATTTATATTAATCGTGCTAGGAGAATTTTGTTCATGAACTTTCTGAAAAAACTAGGTTAAGAATTAGGGCCAGAGAAATTCTCTCTGATCTTTGAGAGTTAGTTTAAGTTTTTTATATGGTTAGATTCGTTGTTTGATGCTCTACAAGTTTCATGTTATGAGTTTTGTCAAAAAAGCAAGGAATCAGGAGATAGCATTTGATGTACAGAACGCATGTGTTTTGAACTGAGGAAGAAGATGAAGTTGTTTCTGGGTTGGGCCTGTACAGGCTTGCTTTTGGCACCCCCCTCTTTTCTTTTTACACCCCCTGGCCCATTTCTTATATATTTGTCATTTTTGTATTTTTATTTTTATTCTGACTTTATTATTTTATGTCCAAATATAAAAAATGCCAAAAATTATTTTTATATTATTTTTACATTTATTTGGTATTTATTTTTATTTTTTACTAGTATAAAATTGTTTAAATACTTTATATTCCTTTTTATTAAAACTTAAAAAATATGTAAAAAATATGTTTATTTTTATTTATTATTTTATACACATTTGAAAACATTTTCTTGAAAAATATACTTTTTTGTAAATAATTTATTTTTATACACACTTAATATATTTAATATATTTAATACATATATATACATATTTTATTAATTAATTAAGACAAAAAACACAAAAATAATACATTTTTATTTTTATTAATATTTTATACTAAAAATACATTTTTTCAATATACTTTTATTTTTTTGTACAAATTAATACATATTGTATATAAATAATAAATAATACTATTTATTTAAGAAATTAGGGTTTTTGCCCTAAAAAACAAAATACTTGAAATTGACTTTTTATTTATTTACATTTCATATTAAAAATACTTTTTACATACATAAAAAAAAATTTTTGCATAATACATTTTATTTAATATTTATTTATTGTATTCATTTAAATATTGGACATTTAATTATTATGTCTTACCCATTCAATATGGTTGTAATAATTTAGGATTTAATTTCTTGCAAAATAATCCCCAATTCAAATTTGTACCCCCCTCCCTATATCATGTTGTAATAGTGTAGAATTTAAATTCTCGCACCTTTAAATGCTTTCAATTATGCCATGATTAGACCTAGGGTTTGTATGCAAAATAAAATCAACAAATAGCTTGACCTAATCCAAGATAACAATGCATGAAAAACAAACACAATGCACACTTGCACCCCTAGGGTTACAATCCATTTGTTGCCTTCAAAAATGGGTCATGGTATGCATGTCAAGTACTTTGGCAAAGAAAAAACAAAACAAAAGATCATAGTCTCTCGATGACGCTATCTGAGTTGCCTAAACAAAATGATCAAGTCCCTCAAGAAAATTGCCAAAAAAAACTTGACACTATTGCTATCATGGTCTATACGATGACCCGTGCCTGTCCCGTTTAACATCCTAACACAAGGTTATTCACCAAATACA
Organism: Vicia faba; assembly: GCA_948472305.1. Lineage (NCBI taxonomy): Eukaryota > Viridiplantae > Streptophyta > Magnoliopsida > Fabales > Fabaceae > Vicia > Vicia faba. The sequence continues at coordinate 1,199,244,161 of OX451737.1, read as the reverse complement.
ATGGTGAAACAACACTGTTAAAAGGGTTAAAAACATAAGAAAGATCTTTGAGTAAAATAGGGTAGACAACTCTTAGTTACTTGATCAAAGCTTACAAAAACATCCTTGCTATCTTCAAAATACACCACAACACAATTTCAAAACCCTACTTTCAAACATTGAAAACTTTTCAAAAGACAAAAACACCTTTGTATACATTCAAACAAGAATCATTACAAAGGTTGCCACAACGATGGCCTCTTTTCAAAACATCTTTCAAAACCACACACAAAGCACCATTTCAAACAATTGAAGAGCACCATTTCAAACAATTGAAAAGCAAGTGATCTAAGAAAGTAAATAAGAGCCCATGGATAACCATGGATAGAAAGGATGCTAATACCTTCCCTTTCTATAATCTACTCCTCGAACTCAAGAAAACATCTCAAAGGTCTTTCCTGTGCTTTTTGACCTTTCCTTAGGATAAAATAAAAAGTCGGTGGCGACTCTTTCTAAACCAAAACATTTGCGAACATAAACGAAAAATCCCAAGTCAGTTCTCCCACCGTATCACAGTAGGCATTGGTGTAGGGCCCAAGCGAGTACAACTTTATTTTCCCTACATTTTTTCTCCTTTCTTTGCATTGCATTCTCCCATAGTTTATAACTTTTAAGCATTAGATTGAACACACCCTTTGATTAGAATAACGAGAGTGGATCCCGTAGAGTACTATGGACGTGTGGAGTGCTAATACCTTCCACTCGCGTAATCGACTCCCTTACCCAATCTATCGGTCGCAAGAACTTGATTTCCCCCCTTTAGGTTTTTCTTCGATGATTTTCCTTTCCCTTTCATATGTGATAAATAAATACTTGGTGGAGACTTTATTGATTTTACCGCTACATACGTATGTTGCCTTCGAAGGAAACCCATACTCCAATCGAAGCTTTACGAGAAGGTAATCCTTGCCCAACCGAAGTATGTATGAATCGAAGCAAGCTTGCTTTTCTTCAATTGTCAAAAAATCCTTTTTTATCTGTTTTGCCCTTTTTGTCTGCTTTGTACTTGTGCAGACTTTAAAGTTTTGAAAATCCTTGTGATAAAATGTCTTGAGAAAAGAGAGGGCAAATTTTTGCGGTAAAACAACGAGCTTTATACTTTTCTACATTACCGTTAGAATCATGTTTGGTCTTAAAAATCCATTTACAACCAATGGATTTCACACCTTCTAGTAATGGGACAAGTTCCCAAACTTTATAATCACACATGGACTTATACTCCTCCTTCGTTGCTTCAATCTACTTACCATTATTTTCCTCATGTTCTTGAAGAAATACTATGTTATCATCTGGAATAGCATTTCTCCTTTCTCTATTGGATCTCTGTAAAGGTATTGGTTCTTGTAACACTTGTCCTTGAGGATTTTAAGTTTGTTCTTCATGAATTACCAAATTATCTAGAGTAGGTGGAAAATCAACAATGTCTTGTGGAGTTTCCATACTTGCTTGATCAAAAGCAGCTGTATAAATCAGTTCTTGAATTGTTACCGACTCTTCCTCTAAAATAAAGTCTCTAACCTTATTCTTCCCCCCAAACTCAATATCCTCATAAGTGTGGTTGTTTCCGTCTCAAAAATTCAATATAATTTGAGATCATAAAATTTGTAGCCCCATAGATCTTTAAAATTAACCAATAAAGTAGTTGTTCACTGTTCGAGAGTCCAATTTATTTTCATTTGGCTTATAAGGCCTTACCTTAGCTATTCAATAATTTGCCATAGGAAGCTATTGTGTCAAGTAAATATAAATTATCATGACTCATAAGTGAACCAATTCCAACAATATATGAATTGAAAGACAACTCGAACATATTGTTTCCAAATGAACAAAAAAAACTTGATTTGTCCAAATAAGAAATCAGACTTAAATTTTGTATAAATGATGGAACCACAAAAATATCTTTCAAATCTAAATAAAATATGGTACACGGTAATAATCTAAAATACCTTATAGCTTCCACCTTCACCGACTTGCCATTTCCCACATGGATGTATCTTTTAACATCATTTGACTTTCGATAGTGTGATACGGTGGGAAGAACTGACTGTTTTTCGGAATGCTGGTTTGCGTTTTGCGTTTGTTTTCGCAAAATGTCGCGGTAAGCAAGAGTCGCCATCGACTTTTATTTTATCCAACAAAGAAAGGAAAAAAGCACAGAAAAATTCCTTTTTCGAGATATTTCTCGGGTTCGGGGGTAGATTATAGAAAGGGAAGGTGTTAGCACCCTTTCTATCCATGGTTTTCCATGGGCTCTTAGGTACTTGCTCATATTGTTTTCAAAATATTGCTTTCTTTGTGCTTGTGGGTTTAAAAAAAAGTTTTTGTTTGAAAACTTCGATTTAACTCTTGCTTCTGTCCTCAAGAGTGTAATGAAGTGTTTTTGAAAACTTTGTTTGAAAAGTGTAAGTGTGAAAAGTTTTTGTTTTTGAAAGAGCAAGTATCTAAGAACCATCTACCTACTCGAAAAAAGGAATCGTTCTATGCTATCTTCCTTTGGACAATGATATCCTACTATTGATGAGTAGGTAGCACCGTCGTTGGAGTTTGAGGGTTAATTCGAATTTAGGGACTTACGGTCACCAAAGCAATGTTAGGACGCCTTAGCAATAATCCTAATGTCTTAGATCATTTGTTTGAGGCAACAATATCTGAGGCAACCGTTTCGAGGTGACTATGATCTTTGGACAAGAGGACGACCTCTAAAGTGACCTATACTCAATGACCGCGTATGAAGGCATCCAAGTGGGGTGTACCCTAAGAGTGTGCATGTGCGAGTGTGTCGTTTTCAGTTATTTTGTCTTTGTACATGTTAATGGTGATCTATGTTGATTTTAGGTTAAAACATCCAGTCTTATCATGCATCCCTGTTATCAAACATCTAACAGTTATATTTTGCGGAAAATAAATTGTGGAATTTAAGTTACAAGGCGTCGGGTATTTACATCGCCAAAGACAAACCCTTTAAAAATAAATAAAGCGATAAATAAATAAAAGTCCTATTAAGCTATTACAAACCAGAATCAAATACATAAATGGATAAAATAAATAAATCGCGTGCGGGAAATTAAATCGAGCGCAAAGTTCTAGGGTTTTGACCCTTTTTGTTAAAGAAAAGATTTTTTTTGTTTATTTTTATTTTATGAAAGAAATTAATCTAAATTAATTACTAAATTAAATTAATTAATAAAAATAAATTATTTTTTGGTCTTTTTGTTATTTTAAGAAAGAAATAAAAAATTAATTGAATTAGTAAAAACCTAATTAAATCTAATTTAATTTTAATTGTTAAAAAAGGAATTAAAGTTATTATAATTAAAGCCTAAGGTAATTTATAGTATTTATTAATAAAATTAAAAATTAAAAGTTGATTTGATAAAAATGTTTTTGTGATTTTATTTTATAAAAAGAATTTTTTTTAATTGGTTAGTTAATTAAATAAAATATAATAAAACAATTAAATAAAACAAGAAAAGTAAATATAAGAGAAAAGAGGTATGGGCCTGATTTTTGTGGTGCATATAGCAATGTTAAGGCCCATTAAGCGCTGGCCTTTTGTTGACTTTGCAGATCTGATGCTTGCACGCTGACTTGGACTATGGTGGACCATCATCTCTTGGCCACCAGATCAGGCCAATGGCCATCTGGCAATTGATGGAATGATGGTGTATGGTATGTTGCGCGCCTGGATATGCACATGATAACTTGAAGGAAAAAATCAAAGAGAAATTTGGAGGACCTGGGATTCGAACCCAGGTCCTGAGGGATATTGGAGCGCACGCTTGCCACCAGGCCATGATGATCTATTTGTAAATATATTACACAAAAATAATAATATGATAAAACAATATTAATTGGTCAGAAAACAAAATAAACGCGCCATTATTTGAATAGGCAAATGAGGGGGTGACAACTCATCACCCCTGTCCTCCATCTGTTGCTAAAGATCAAGGAGGTTATACCTACAGACGGGAGTCCGTCGCTACAAGCCTGCCATGCTCCAAAATTCTCCCCAGGCCATAGAAATGCCTTCCAATGCCATGGTTAAACTCGCCTTCTTCTTCCGGTCACGCCTATAGCCATTATTAAGGCTAATTTTATCTGAAACAAAAATCCCTAAACCAAGATGCAAAACCCTAACAATGGTGATTTGCGCCACAAAGTATATAAATGAAATCAAATAATTCCAAAGGCTTGGAAATGATCTAGTGATTACAAATATGCCATTAATTCATTGTAACAATGCATAATTTTTGAAATACGAAACCAAGTACATAAGAGAATCGCGTGACACTTACAGCGCTTTATGGTGTGTGAGAACACTTGCTTTGGATTGGTTTCGCTTCAGTGAACGTCCAGGAATCGATTGGGATGCTTCTTGACTTCTGAAAACACCTCTAGGCACGATTTTGATCTCAAGCTTTTTACCACTTTTTTCAAGTTTTTGTTTTGTCTATGCTTGCATCCTCCAACCTCTATTTTCGTTCCTTTGCCTTCCTTATGTAATGTATATTACATTGGGTAAGAGACTTGGTACAAATCTCTCCATATCAATGCTCATGAATTAGATTTGATTCCACCATTACAACCTTCTAAATTTGGCCTAAATCATATCTTCTTGTAACCAATTCACTTGATGAAAATTTGATTCACATAATAGCTGTATTCAAAGCCTAAAGCAATCAAAAAATCATGAGTTATAAATACTTTTGATTTTATATGATTTTATTTGATTTAAAATGAATAAATTCAATTAAAAAATCAAATTAAATAATAAAAATAAGATATGGGCTCATGGATGAAGCTAGGACACGTGGACAATGATGCAAGCTCAAATTAAGTGGAAAAGAATGGGCCCATTTGACAAAATTTGAAGTTTTGGGGATAGTTGACTTTTGGCAATTTTGCAAAAATGTCCAACTTCAACAATGCATAACTTCTTCAATTTTGAACTTTTGGAAGTGTTCTGGGACTTTTTAAAAAGCTTGAGATGTCCTCTAACCAACCCTTTTTGTCTCATCTCATTTTTATATTCCATGCTCAAGTTATAAGCTTTGTAAAAAAAGGTGTTTTTGTTGACTTTCAAAAATGACCTATAATGTCCAAATTTATAACTTCTTGTGAGTGCATTTTTTGATCTTGGGGTATGAATGTGGATTGTAGGAAATTGCATCCTATTCAAAATGAGCTTTGTATGGGTCATTTCTAATAAAGTATGAGAAAGTTATGCTTGGTCAAAGTTGAGTTGACTTTTCCTACAAAACCCTAATTTAGCAACTTTTGAGTCTTGATGAATTTTGAGCAATCCTTGATGAATCATGATCAACCCTTGGTCAAATGATTAAATATCCTTCAAAATGAGAATGTTGGCAAAAAATCTTGAAGTTTGACTGTATTTAGGTCACAGTTGACTTTTGCCCTAGCACAGTCGATTTTTGGACCCTTTGAGCAATTGACTGAGCAAACTTCCTCTACAAGGCTTGAAATTTGACATAGATGATATTGAGAAAATATTAGGACATCGGGGAGCACTTGAGGTCATTTGGATTCAAGGATATTGATGCAACACAAAACCCTAATTTAGGGTTGACTGCCTTAGGAGATAGCTTGATTGTCCAACTCTTGAGCAAACTTGAGCAACTTGAAGATTTTTTCTTGCAATGTCTTGAGAAATATGAGAGGAAAAATTTTGGGGTACAACAGATAGTTTAGACAACCCTTCATTGAAACACTGATGTTAGTAGTTGCACCTCAATCTAACCACCAAGTGTTTCCAGGTACTGGATCTAAATTGACCTCAAAACAAACCAAAATATGACTCATGCGATTGGAGCGACCCCACTACTCATAATATTTCTTCTGTTCAGAGGAACCAAATTTCGAAGGAGAAGGTGGTTGTTTCATCCTTAATGTAAGATAAAAATCTATGCAATCAAAATAATTTTCATGTTCTCATTCCATTCTTTAAAATTTGTCCTATTAAGTACTCATACCTTATTCTTAAAATTTGCAGATATTGAAGTAATTGTAGTTGAAAAACGAGAACAAAATTAAACATTTTAAATATACTCGCATAAAAGAAAATGGAATTATCAATTTGTTCAATTAATGACGTAACCCATCTCAAGATACCTAGTGCATCATCAATATCGAGTCTTTGGACATTAATATTAACGGCTAGTGATACTCTTATTGTAACAATCAAACATTGATAATAAAAACATGTCGAATAATAAATCCCTCTTTGAATTTATTTACTATTCATCTATAAGACCTTATAATTATCACATGTTTATCATCACAGACGCGTATGAAAACCGACCAATCTTCAACTATCGTTCGGATCAATTGATACTTGCATGTAAAAACATACACACAATAAAAAAATTATTTAATATTTTTCATAAGCATTTTTCATTTTAATTACTTACTTAAAAGGTTAATTATTATATAAAAATTTCAATCTGTAACGAAAATTTGAACAAAATTGTATCAAAATCAATTGATAAAACCACCCAAATCAATATGACCGACCCGTGTTTTTCATCCGTATCCAATTAGTTATGTTAACCACAACAAAATAATAACAAATAATATATCATACATTAATAAATATATTAATAATGATAATAAAAATTATTTGACAGAATTATTTATTTATTAAATTAACTTGTTCCTGATAAATAAATAAATAAATAAAATTAAACATAGACTATAAACATTGTGAAACTTTAGATTGCCAACACCAAGAATATCTTAGATAAACTACTGCCAAGTCTGTCAAAAATACAACTCAAAGACATACTTTTCCAACCAAAAAGCTTTAGTGATTAGTAAAACAATAGATTGCAAATATGTGCAATGTTTATCATTCTATATCTAATTATAAAGTTCCATTTGTTAAAAAGAGAATATGGTTTTCCATTTAGAAAATTAGAAAAGAAAAACGAAGATAAAAGAAAATCAGCAGAAAGAACTGTAGTGACATCCTCGTCAAAGTTATTATGTGAATTTTTTTTTTTAATAATCAAATATTAAAAAAAAAATCGCAAATAACCACATTTCGGAAAAAATTATACAAATAACCATGTTTTATATGACTCTCCAAAGGAGGAACCATCTCACTTGGCGCCTACACCCATTATTTAAGGGGAGGTGCCATCTCACTTGGCGCCTATGTGCTTAGGGCATGCCCTAAGCCAAGTGAGATGACGCCTATGTGTATTTCTAGGGTAAAATTTGATTTTTTTTTTTGGTCCGGTGCGTTGCGTATTGGATACAGGATCAACAAAATTGACTTTTTATTATAAAAAAAAATTACATCCAAATGTATTACATTAAAAAAACAGATAAAAAAAACAGAAGAAAAAAAACAGATAAATCAGTGATCCCCCGGAACCCGGTAATGACCCCCGGTTCCGCATCCCCGTCCTCGCCTTTCCCGTGCTGGGTGTCGTCGCGTTTCCTGCTGTGGCAGGGTCGATGGCCCAGCGAAGTCAATGCGTTCCGGATCCATAAAATCAGTCAGATCTCCATATCTAGAAGATCCGCTTTGGTACAGTCGGTTACCCATACCCTCAAAGTTTGGTCGTGTTGGCGGTGGGTGGGGTTCCATGGTGGGTCTGTAGCATTGATCGTCTGAGTACGGTTGGTATAAAGGAAATGGATCTTGGGGTGTTTGGTATTGAGGATGTTGGGTGGTTTGGTGATATTGTGGTTGATGGTAGGCTGGGTCGGTTTGTTCGTAATCTTCTGACATTCCCAGATCAGGGCTAAGGCTGGATGTTGAGGGGCCCATATTGGGATATACGGAAGACTGAAATTGTGTGTGGGGTATGCGGGTGTGTTGGTATTGTGATTGGTATTGTGGTTGGGTGTGAGGAATATGGGGGTATTGGTAGTGAGGTGGTGATTGTGGTTGGTTGTGGGGCATTTGAGTGTAATTGTGTTGTGGTGGGGACTGTGGTTGGGTGTTTGTGGTTCTGTTTCTTCTAGGGGGTTGGTGGGAGGTTGATGGGTTTGGGGTTTGTTGTTGGGGAAACAAGGGTTGTTCCCATTGTGTGTGTGGGTCAACCAAGTACCTTGGATGAGACACGTGCATTTCAGGGTTACTAACCGACCTGTACCAAGATAAATATTGATCCGTGTGTCGCATATTACCATGATTAAGGAAAACCGGGAATTACAAGACATATAGGTGACGCCTCTGCCACATCTTACACCATTCCGGAGCGAAGTCTTTCCAGTTGGTAAGACCTCACTGGGCGTCGACCCTTTTGAGATGCCATGGGGACAAACAAGTTGGATCACTTGGTATCTCTTGATGCATTCCGAACTGCATCTTCACACGGTCGTTGTGGTGCATCTCCACAACGTTGAACTGAACGATTGCAGTCTTCGCGGTCCAAATTGCTGCATCCTCCGGGTTTGGATCATGGCCCAAACCCAAATATGATCTCCAGACAAACTGCGATAACATTTAAATCAGGTTAACGAAAACGTAACATATAAATAATTTAAATGAAGAAAAGTTTAAAGGTATGACGTACATCATCCGGGCCTAAGTGATCCAACAGATTGCGGTATAGTGCGACATTGAATCTTGGATTCTTGCCGTAATCCATACCCCTCACGCAATACCTATAGGAAATGAAAAACATTTTATTTTTAGCATATATTTGGTGAAGAGATGAATAGTAATAAATGATATAACTTGATGACTTACTTTGTTGCGTACGGGAAAATGAAAGTGTTGTTGTTGACGGGGTTTAAGGACTCCATCCTCCACCAACCCCAGGCTTGTAGTAAAAAAGCGCACCCATAAAATGTACATTTTTCCTTGACTGCATTTTTGCACAAGGAACTGTATAGGTGGGCTAAAACTGCAGAACCCCAACTATACTTTCTTGTTTTTTCAAAATCTCTAAGTAAATGTAAATACATAAAATTTACACTATTTCCCGTACTTTCGAGAAATAAAAAGGTACCAAATAGTATCATAAGATAAGTTCTGGCTTTTACTACCCTGTCTTGCTCGGAGGAATTTTCGTTTAATTCCAAACTTGCATAATGACTTTTAAGCTCAGTGAGTAGTATTCCCTGACCTCTCGCACCACCACCTTCTACCATATCCCTGCCCAACAGCTCTTCACACTGAGAGTTGGGTTGTTGAACCGACCCGTTCACGGCCTTACCGTCGACAGGGAGACCTAGTAACATGTACACATCCTCTAGCGTGACGGTACATTCACCTATTGGTAGGTGAAATGTATGGGTCTCTGGTCTTCACCTTTCCAATATTGCAAGAATGAACTTCGAATCAATTGTGTAGTTGGAGATCTTTATAACATGTCCAAAACCTGCGTATTCCAGATATGGTACGATAAATGGGTCGGGAGCCAGGTAGTTGTGAGAACGGATTCTGAATCTTTTGGTATCCTGAGTTCATAATGTAAAAGGTGTAAGATTAAGTAAGATGAACAAAGCATTATCTGAAGTATGAAGAATGTATAACCAAAATAGAAACTTACAAATGCGGCAATGTTTTCCCTTGTGCCTCTGTGAGAATCGCCCATTGTTAGAAAAGCCATTGTTTAAAATGCTTGAGATTCAGAAAGACTTAGAAAGTATAAGAGATTATGAAAGACTTAGAAAGTGTAAGAGATTATGAAAGATTTCGTAGCAGAGAGTGAGACTTGTGTGGGTGTGAGAGATGTATGATATGGTCTGTATTTATAGGCAAAAAAATTTCATAGAGTGAGTGAGGTGGTAGCTGGTGCATGCATGCATGAGAAGTGTCACTCTTGCAGGCTAGGTGGCAGCCTAGGGGGTTACATATCTGCATGCATGTACAAAAATGAAAGGTGTCACTCTTGCAGGCTAGGTGGCAGCCTAAGGATGTAACACGATTGGACAGTAAGGGAGGCGCCAATGGACTTGGCGAAAGAGTACAAAAATGAAAGGTGTCGTCATCCCAATTGGCGAATAAGAGGTGTCATCTCTTGCAGGCTAGGCTCAGACTACGTGACAGCCTTTGGGATGCCATGCCTGAATGCATGTAACACTATTGGAGGTGATGGGAGAAGACTTACAAGATACAGTGTAAGTGCAGAGTAGGCGCAGGCTAGGTGGCAGCCTAGGGGGTTACATATCTGCAGGCATGTATCACGATTGGACAATAAGGGAGGCGCCAATGGACTTGGCGAAAGAGTACAAAAATGAAAGGTGTCGCCATCCCAATTGGCGAATAAGAGGTGTCATCTCTTACAGGCTAGGCTCAGGCTACGTGACAACCTTTGGGATGCCATGCCTGAATGCATGTAACACTATTGGAGGTGATGGGAGGAGACTTACAAGATACAGTATAGGTGCAGAGTAGGCGCAGGCTAGGTGGCAGCCTAGGGGGTTATATATCTGCATGCATGTATCACGATTGGACAGTAAGGGAGGCGCCAATGGACTTGGCGAAAGAGTACAAAAATGATAGGTGTCGCCATCCCAATTGGAGAATAAGAGGTGTCATCTCTTGCAGGCTAGGCTCAGGCTACGTGACAGCCTTTGGGATGCCATGCCTGAATGCATGTAACACTATTAGAGGTGATGGGAGGAGACTTATAAGATACAGTGTAGGTGCAGAGTAGGCGCAGGCTAGGTGGCAGCCTAGGGGGTTACATATCTGCATGCATGTATCACGATTGGACAGTAAGGGAGGCGCCAATGGACTTGGCGAAAGAGTACAAAAATGATAGGTGTCGCCATCCCAATTGGCGAATAAGAGGTGTCATCTCTTGTAGGCTAGGCTCAGGCTACGTGACAGCCTTTGGGATGCCATGCATGTAACACTATTGGCAGCCTTGGGGGTTACATCCTTACTTAATTGAAATTCAGTATGAGATTTTTAGTCTTACGTTTATCATAACATTGATTCACTTAATCTGTCAAACCTTCCAACCTTCAAACGTTCTTATAATCAAAACTTCAAACCTTCAAACAATCAAACATACAAACCTTCGAATAACTCATAAACTTCAAACATTCCAACCTTCAAACCTTACAACCTTCAAACCTTCATACAATCAATAAACTTCAAACATTCCAACCTTCAAACCTTACAACCTTCAAACCTTCATACAATCAATAAACTTCAAACATTCCAACCTTCGAATAACTCATAAACTTCAAACATTCCAACCTTCAAACCTTCAAACAACCCTACGCAATGGCCTCTGCACCACAATATGTCGTCAAAGCACATTTCAACGGTGAGACATACATTTGTCCCACCGCTGGGTTTTTGTTTAGAGACACAGACAACATCTGATTTCTCTTAAACGGGAAAGCCAATTTCTCGTACTTCAAAAAACGATTGGAGGCCAAACTTGGACGAGGCCCGGTGACCCAGATATTTTATCAGAATCCAGTTTTTTTTGGAAACAACCAAGTAATTTTTTATAAGGTTGAAGTTCAAGATGACGAGGATCTCCAGAATATGTTTTCCAGCCATGTGTATTCTGGGTACGACTCTATTGAGTTGTACATTATGCTGCGAGAGCCTCAGGTGACACAAGTGGTTGATCCTTTGGAGAATGAACAAGTTGAGGTAGATGCAGTTGATGAAGAAGAAGAAGATGACGAGTTAGAGTTTGATGAAATGGTGAATGATGATTCTGATGATGATGGCATACCTAGTATTCCTACAAACGAGATCTATACACCACCTCCGCACATGACAAACTTCAACATGGGCGGAGATGAACCTTCTACTGACTTATTTTTCAATCCGTATATGCAGTCGGATGAAAATTTAAAAGAGAAGGACAAGTTTCGTAACAAAGAGGAATGCATTAGAGCCATAAAAAAATTCCACATGCTCAACTCAGTTGATTTTAAGGTGGACCGTGTCAACCCGGAAAGGTACAAGATCAAGTGTGTCCACCCTGACTGTATGTTCAAGCTGACTGCATCATACAGATTAAGAGGTGACTACTGGGTCATAGGTTCCATGACTACCCACACTTGTGTAAGTTCTACCCAATCACAGGACCACCGAAAACTTAACTACGATCTCATCTGTCACGAAATCCTACCCCTGGTCAGCAACGACCCATCTTTGAAGGTTAAAAAAATCATCTCCCACATCACCATGGTTTTTAACTACACACTGTCTTACCATAAGGCATGGTTAGCAAAGACTAAGGCGATTGAAAAGGTGTACGGAAACTGGGAGGAGTCATACCAAGAACTTCCTCGCTACCTGAATGCACTCAAGACGTATTCTCCGGGTACTGTTTACATTCTGGAAACAGTGCCAGCATACGCCCAAGATGGTAGTCTACTAAACGGCAACGGAATATTCAGTCGAGTGTTTTGGGCATTTCAACCTTGCATCACAGGGTTTGCATCATGCAAACCAATTATACAAATTGATGGGACTTGGTTGTATGGGAAGTACAAAGGCACGCTACTGATGGCAGTTGCACAAGATGGCAACAATAACATTTTCCCCATTGCCTTTGCCCTTGTCGAGGGGGAGACCGGTGGTGCTTGGAGCTTTTTTCTGAAAAATCTGCGGACACACGTGGCTCCTCAACCAGATCTCTGTTTGATCTCGGACAGACATGCCTCCATTGAAAGTGCCTACAATAATCCTGCAAACGGTTGGCATGACCCTCCTTCTACGCATGTCTATTGCGTTAGGCATATCTTCCAGAATTTCACGAGGGAGATCAAGGACAAAACATTAAGGAGAGAGGTTATGAATGCGGGATATGCATTAACACAACCCACATTCAAATATTATCGCAACGAGATCCGTTTGTCAAATCCGGAAGCCGGTAGGTGGATCGACAATATTCCGGTGGAAAAATGGACTAGGTCATACGACAATGGCCAAAGATGGGGGCACATGACAACGAATCTTATTGAATCAATGAATGGGGTATTCAAAGGCATACGAAACCTCCCGATCACTGCTTTGGTAAAACCTACGTATTTTAGGACGGTTGCATTATTTGCCAAAAGAGGTGAAATGTGGAATGCGGTGTTGCAATCTGGACAACTATGGAGTGAAAGATGCATGAAATACATTAAGGCAGAAAGTGCCAAAGCCAACACTCATATGGTTATACGGTTTGACCAACACAGCCACAACTTCATTATGAAAGAGACAATCGACCACAACGAAGGCCTGCCAAGACAAGAATATAGGGTCATGCTACCTTCTCGTTGGTGCGATTGTGGCAGGTTTCAAGCATTTCGTATGCCTTGCTCTCATGTCATTGTCGCTTGTGCTCATACCCATCAAGACGCGCTGCAACTTCTGTCAAACATTTACAAATCTGAAACGTTGCTCAACGTTTACAACAACAACTTTCCTTTGGTAGCAAAACCAGATTATTGGCCTGCATACGACGGTGAAATAGTGTGGCACAATTACCAAATGCGAAGGAACAAGAAGGGTCGTCCCAAAAGTAATCGCATCACAACAGAAATGGACGATCTTGACAAGTTGGAAAGAAAGTGTGGTTTATGCCGTCAGGTCGGACACAATCGCAAAAATTGTCTGAATCGGGCGTCTGCCTCGACTACGTAAAAATTGTAATACATAAAATCTTTCCTTAGTTATGTTGTAAATATTAGGGTTTTCCGTTAACAGATTTTGCTACAATAAATATTGCGCGTACAAGAAAAATTAACGATATTCCGTCTACGAAATTAAAACTGTTAACACAATTTCATCTGACCCATGCATCATCAACATTACATCGCTGTCTGTTTTGACTTCCTCCAACCATACATTAGGTCTTCCTGTCGCATGTGAGGTTGTTGTTCGTTTTCGATGGATCCTTCAAAAAATATCCCCCTTCGCAATGTCTCCATCTAGCCATCGCATCAACTCCCGCTTCAGACGCTCCATGGAGTGAATGTGCCAGAATTTCATTTTCATCGCAGGTTTCGTGGCGGAGAAGATAACGTAACCATCTCTGCTAAAAATCATGGGCGACGTCATGACGCAAATAACAGAGTAAAAAAAATACAGTGCGAGAAAGTGTGCGAAATTTTGGAGAAACGGACGAATTATTTATAAAACAGCATTTTGCCCTAATTTTGCCCTAGGAGTCAAGTGAGATGACGCCTCCTCTCACTTTTAAGGTGCATGCGTCATCTCACTTGACTAAAAGTGAAGGGAGGCGCCAACTGAGATGGCACCTAGGACAAATCTAGGGGTGGAGGCGCCAAGTGAGATGGCTCCTCTATTGGGGAGACATCTGAAATATAGTTATTTGCGGAATTTTTTCCGAAATACGATTATTTGCGAAATATTATTTTAATACTTGGTTATTGTAAAAAAAAAAATTCTTATTATATGCTTGCATAATTATTCTTTGACCGTACAACAATAATTAAGAATGAAAGAAAACCTTCTTATAGCATTTACAAAGATGGAAAAGTTAGAAGAAATAAACTACATTTATATCCCCCATCAAAATTATTCTTAGATCAAATAAAAGCAGTTATACTCGTGTTATTGCTGACGGTCTTAAAAAAAACATGTACCATTGCAATTTTATTTGACAAAATTTATTACGTAAAAAAAAATTATAAATATTTAAATCAATTAAAATCAAAATTGTAAATTACAATAAAAGACATGAACTTTACGATCAAAAGCATTTCAATTTTGAAACCTTAATAAAAAAATCTTAAAAAATACTTGATCAATAGCATGAAAAAATATAGATTTATATAATTAAAAGATTAAAAGATTTTAAATAATTTTAAAACTAAATTGAATTAGATATTGATGGTTTTAATACCACTTGTTAGATTTCGTTGATAAATTTTATAATTTTTATTAACATAAAAATCAAAAACAGAACTCTAAATAAAATACTCAAACTCATATCTGAATCAAAGTGGAAGTGTATTTGAATTTGTCATTGAGAATCACTGAAAGTTCTCTAATGGGAATGAAGAGAGAAATTCTGATAAACCACTTTCTCATTGTCTACAAATAAGGACCATAACCTCTATAAATAATCTTAAAGTTATTTTTTAGTTTTTAATATTTTAATTTGACCCCTCATCAAATTAGATATTGACTTATGGTATCTACGTAATAATATTGTCTTTTATGATATTTATATTTTTAACCACATACTTATTATTAATTAGACTACTACATCTTTAACTAATTAAATAATGATCTTAACATATATAAGATTACAATTGTGATCTAAATATTTTAAAAGAACATTGTTAATAACGTGCATTTATTTTGGCATAATCCATTTTTAAAATAACATGTTTTTAATGATTGTGATATTTGCAATTTTGGCATAACTAAACCTTTGCATATCCTGTTTTGAATGGTTGTGATATTTGCGAGTTTAGCATAATAGAATCAAAATTTTAACCATAACAAGCTTGTTTTTAACCATAACAGATTATGTACAATTTGACACATCTTGTAATCTTTATTAAAAAAAACTACAACGGATCCTACAATTTGGCATAACATGTACATTCAATTTGTAACATGTTTTTAGAATTATAATATAACCTCTAATGTATTTTTTTTTAACATAACCTATATTGTAACTTTTTGGCCTAACTAAACCATATCAGAATCGTAATTTAACCATAACCTGCATTTAATTTGTATCATGTTTTTATACTACAAAAAAAAATCTTTTAGTTAGGGGTTTAACTTCTCACTAAGGCAAAAAACACCTCACAAAGTCAACATTTGCAAGGGGACATAACCCCTAGCTAAATCACTGATCGCAGATTAGGGGCGAGGGGCTAAGCACCTAGCCAATTAGCTTGAGGCTAAACCCCTCGCTAAAGGCAAAATATGATTGGTCATTGGTTAGGGGCTTTACCCCTAGCTAAATACCATCCTGCTTTTGCAGGAGACGCTCAGTAAACGTAGGGAGTGTGCAGAGGAAGCGTGCATAGTATATGTAATATTAGCCAGGGGGTTTACCCCAAGCTAAAAACCATAATTTATTTTTTAAATTATAAACGTAATTATTATTTTTATTTATTATTATTATATTTATAATCAATTAATTTCATAATTATAATTTAATAAAATAAAAAATTCAATATTAATAATATTAATAATATATTTTTAAATATAATATATAATGTAATTTATAATTAATATTATATTAATAAAATAATGAATCAAAATTAAAATATTACAAGAATATTGTTTATAATTATAAATAAAAAGTGTTATCGATAAAAATTAATTTTCTTCATCGGTGTTACTGTCTTCATTGTTATTTTGCCCTTGATTATCACGCCCGCCAAATTGTTGCATAAACTGTTGAAAAGTACGCATAGATTCCTCATATTCTCTAGTTTTTCTTCTCATTTCTTCCTCCATTTCTCTTTGTCTCTTCTTCAATTCTTCTATTTCAGCATTTCTCGCTTCCACTTCACGGGCAGCCTCAGAGTGCGCTAATGATCTCACAGTTTCCATCATGTCTGGGGTAAGTGATGGTTGAGTCGATGATCCTTCACCATCAGCAATTTGCATTCTGAAACTCCTATCACACCGCCAGATTGTTTTCGCGAGACCTCCAACACCATACACTCTCCCATTTTTTCTCTTCCCACGAGATACATCATACCAAGTCTGAAAACTCAGACTAGGATCAGTGGAAAATCCCGGCGGAGGTGGTGTATATTCTGGATGCTGTGATAATCTTAAGGCAAGCTGTTTTTCATACTCCTCCTATTAAAAAGAGTAGGTGTTATTGCAATTTAAATTATGCTAGACACAAAAGAAATAAATAAAATGACTAAGTTTAAGGAAAATTTACTTGAGTTTTTCTTGAGCGCTCATCAACAAACTCTCCATTTTTCTTGAGATGAGTCTCCTTATGGAGCTCATTAAGAAACGTAGTTCTGCGCAACTCATCACGCGAAGTAGATGACATAAAAAAATAGTTATAATATAATCTAAAATTGTTGAGTTAATTGTAAAATAATTAAATTTACCATTTTCCGTGCAACATCAGCAATACTAATACTACCATAGGCGTAGTTGTCGCCGCCAACTTCAGAGGCTCTATTTTTCTTATTAAGTAAGTATACTATTTTTTTATATAAATTAAATATATTATGTTTTATTTATATTAAATATACTTTTTTTATATACTAAATAAGTAAATATACTATTTTTTAAAATAAGTAAGTATACTATTTTTTTTATATAAATTAAATATATTATATTTTATTTATATTAAATATACTATTTTTATATATTAAGTAAGTATACTATTTTTTTAAATAAGTAAGTATACTACTTTTTTATATAAATTAAATATATTATATTTTATTTATATTAAATATACTTTTTTTATATACTAAATAAGTAAGTATACTATTTTTTTATATAAATTAAATATATTATATTTTATTTATACTAAATATTTAAATTATATATAAACTAAATATATTATTTTTTCTATAAATTAAATATACTAATATTATATAGATTAACTATATATTTGGTATATTTTATATAAATTAAATATACCTTTTTTATATAAACTAAATATATATTATTTTCCAAAATAACTAAGTAAACTATTTATAAATTAAATATACAGTATTTTTATATAAATTAAATATATTATGTTTTATTTAAACTAAATATACTAAGTATTTAAGTTAGATATAAATTAAATATATACTGTTTTTTCTATAAATTAAATATATTATTTTTTAGATTAATTAAATATTTATTATATTTTATATAAACTAAACATACTATTTATAATCTAAATAAACTATTTTTTATATAAATTAAATATATATTTTTATATAAACTGTTTTTATGATATATAATATATAATATATAAACTATTTAATATAATTAAATATATAAACTGTTTTAATATAATAAAATATATAATATATAATGTATTTTGAAATAAAAATTTAATATATATAAACTGTTTTAATAATCTATTTAATATAATAAAATATATAATATATAATATATTTTCGGAATAAAAAAATATATAACATATAAACTGTTTTAATATACTTTTTAATATAATAAATATATTTTATATAATATATTTTTGAAATAAAAAAATATATATAAACTGTTTTAATATATTTTTGAAATAAAAAAAAAATATAAAATATATATTATATTTTCAGAATATTAACAATTAACTTTATATATATATATATATATATATATATATATATATATATATATATATATATATATATATATATATATATATATATATATATATATATATATATATATATATATATATATATATATATATATATATATATATATATATATATATAAACTAAATCTAATATATATAATTATATCAACTAAATCCAATATATATCTAAACCAATTTAATTTACCTAAATATAACATATAATTCAGAAAAATTTCAATAAAAAAATAAAATAAATTACATACCTTGAAGCTTTATTAAACAAAGTTTGTTGATGGAGGAAAAAAATGAAGGAAAAGAGAAGGATGAGAGTTGCAGGGGATGAGAGTTGTAAAAAAATCTGGAATTTTGATGGTATGAAACAATATGAAATAAATGGAAGAGAAAGAGGAAGATATAGGGTGCAAAACGTATAAAATTTTGCTTGGGGTTAACCCCTCGCTAAGTGTCAAGCGGTTAAAATTTTGCCAGGGGATAGCTCCTCGCTACATGACACTAATTATTATTTTCTTGCCACACGCAAGCTGCTCAGAGATGGTGCAGAAGAGTTGCAGTGGTGTTAAAAATGGCTTGGGGATAGCCCCTCGCAAATAATTTTATTTGTTGGCGAGGTGTTAGCCCCTCGCAAATGACCAACGGCTATTTTAATTGGCGAGGTGTTAGCCCCTCGCAAAATGGTTTTTCTTTTACCCACGTGCTCACCCCTCGCAAATGACCAACGGTTGTATTTTCAAACTACCTCCTAAAATTTAGTTACGGGGAGCTTCAAATTTGAAAAGGTTTTTTTTATATTATTTAACGAGGAGATAACCTCAAATTAATGTTAAATTTAGTTAGGAGCTTAACCCCTAGCCATTTACCCCAAGCTAAATAACCTTATTCTTGTAGTGTTAGAACTATAACATAACCTCTAATACATTTTAAACATAATATGTATTGTAACTTTGGTATAACTTAACCATAACAGCCATAACCCATTTGCAACTTTAGCATAACTTAACATAATAAAACCATAATTTAACCATAACAGAACCATAAGTTAACTGTAACATATTTGCAACTTTAGCATAACTTAACATAACAAAATTATAATTTTTTCTATTTTTCCACCGATTTCCAACCTACATAGTAGTTGATTAATCTAACTCATGCTAGAGAGATACGTGTACTAGCCAAACATTGTTTATGTCAGAAATTAACAAAACTATAATTTAACTATAACATATTTGAAACTTTGGCATAATTTAACCACAACATAACCATAAATTATAATATTTGCAATTTTAGGATAATTTAACTACTCTCTCTTTCAAAATAAATGTCATATTTTAAGAAATATTTTGTTTCAAAATAAGTGTTGTATTCAATTTTCAATATAATTTTATATTAAATATATTAACTATTCAATAAATTTAAAAAGTAAATTATTTCTTAGACAAATATATAAAAAAAATATTTTATCCTCCAATTCTATCTTCTAATTAATACTTTTAATTCATTATTTAAAAATAATTTAAATACATCAATAAACAATATATATAATTTGTACGAAAATGTAAATTTACGACACTTATAGAGAGTATAATAGAACCATAAGCATAAGTTATAAGCATATTTGCATCTCCCAAAAAAAAAGTCCGCATCCTCTATAGTAGTAAAAGCATATTCCCAACCTCTTGATAGAATTAAATTTCACAAGAAATAAAATCATATCAAACCTTAGAACCACAACATCCGTATATTTTGTTGTATCTGTATTTTTGTCAAATTAGTAGTACTAGTTTCAAATCTTTGTAACTTGTGATATTCTATAGTAAATAAAAAAAACTAGATAACAAACAAAGTTTCGTGTTCATACCATATATCATATAACATGACACGATAGATATATATACCTTTAGACCTTTCATTGTCACACAGTTCTAAGTAACATCTTCATCCTCATCTCATTTCTTCTTGGAGACTCAAGTGAAAGATTCTCGTCTGCTTTTCTCTCTAAGGTTTATCTTCTCTTGTAAAAGTTTTCAACAAGTGTGTGGCTTAGATTTTTATGGAATCAATTTGGATGTTTCTTTTAAAACTCATACTTTTTTCTCTCAATCTTGATTGTGTAGGTTTTCAAGAAAGCTTGAAAGAAGAGAGTGGATCCTATGGCAGGGTTGAATTTTGAAGCTGAATATGTTGCTAGCTTTGATCTTCTCAAAGTTTTTGAAGTTCGTGGTGTTGAGTTTCTCTTATCTTCTCAAGGAAAGGTATATATATGTTGCTTAGTTTCTTGAAAATTTCTACTTCTGTTTTATGTTTCTCTATGTTTTATTAAACAATAGGTAGCTTAGTTTGTGATCTTGGTTAAACTAGCATAATGCTTTCCATCTTTGAATCATGATGTTAGGTACCTTTGTTAGATTTGAATGGAAAAATCATCTGTCTATTTTTCTCTGCCAACTGGTGTAGACCTTGCAAGCTTTTCATTCCTCATCTTGTCGATCTTTATGAAACACTGAGGAAGAGAGGGGTAAATATAGAGATTATCTTCATCTCTTTTGATCGTGATGAGGACGCATTTAATGAACACGTCAAGAGTATGCCGTGGCTGGCCGTTCCGTTTGATGTGAGTTTGCATAGGAAGTTTATTGATAGATATCGGATTGATCGAATCCCGTCGTTCGTTCCGTTATGTTCTGATGCCTTAACTGTTGATGAAAAAGTGATTGAGTGGATTGAGGATTATGGTGCTGATGCATTTCCTTTCACAAAGAAGAGACACGAGGAATTGAAAGACATAGATAGAAGAAAACGCGAACAAGTGAATTTGCAAGAATTGTTGACACGCCAAGGACGCGACTTTCTTATTGCTGGAAATGATAGAAAGGTATTGCATTCACCTGCGTTTGTGAAACTTTCTAGTAGTAACAAGCATGACATGTTTTATTGTTGCATTGCAGGTGGTTGTATCTGAACTAGCCGGGAAAACGGTAGGCCTATTTTTCGGCGCATATTGGTCTCCTCCTTGCCGCGCCTTCACAGTTCAACTCACCGATGTATACAATAATCTCAACGATACAAAAGGTCGCTGCTTCGAGATTGTTTTCATTTCAACTGATAAGGACCTGAAAGAATTCAATGTTAACAGAACTAGCATGCCTTGGCTTTCTATCCCATATGAAGACAGAACAAGGCATGACCTTTGTAGAATCTTCGAGATAAAGAAAATTCCGGCTTTGGTCTTCATTGGACCAGATGGAAAAGTCATTAGTTTGAATGGTAAGTTTATGGTCTCCTCATACGGTGCAGAAGCTTTCCCGTTTACCGAATCAAGGGTTAAAGATTTAGAATCGGCTCTGAGAAAGGAAGGAGAGGCTTTGCCTCAACAGGTTCAGGATGTCAAGCATGAACATGTACTCAAATTGGAAATGGCGAAAGCGTATGTATGCGATTCTTGTAAGAAACAAGGCAAGTTCTGGTCATTCTTTTGTGATGTTTGTGACTATGATCTTCATCCAAGTTGTCTCGAGAAAGTCAACAAAGACTAATGTTGGTAGAGAATAGAATCACACAAGATTGCAACAAGTTTAGGCAAATCCCTTCTCTTAAAAGCTGTATGGGATATATTTATAGCATGCTTGTATAATAACTTTGATATATACCATATACATATGTGATTACTATGTGCACTAGTAAATTTAAATGCCAATTTTTTCAGTATATTTCTTAGACTCTTTGCATTATTTCCTATATTGAACAGTTTAAAATTTGCATATGTTCTTTGTAGTATTTTCTACTTTATTTTTGAAGTTATTATAATGTTATGTCACCTCCTATGAAATAGTTATAGTTTTGAAAATCGGCACAAACGGATTGGTCAGACCAGTTCAACCGGAAATCGGTGATATATATGTCCGGATTGAGCGAATAGTTGGATTGGCTATATTATAGAATCGGTGCAAACCATTTTATAGAGACTGGCTCATTCGGTTCAGTTATGCAGTTCGACTAATGATTCAATGGTTTAACCTCGTCGATCACAGTTTTTGAAAAAAAAAAAAAAATAGTATAAGCTTAAAATAAATCTCTAAGAAATAATATTTTTTTTAAATCTAATTAAAATATACAATTTGGTCTTATTTGGTCACTAGATTGTAATTCCAATAAAGACCAAGTCAAAGAATGCCCTTAAAGTTTGGTAATTCTAAAACAAGAGATTGAATGGAAAATATTTGTGGTTGTTACATTTCTGAAAATAGCTCAAAATAGCAACAACAAAAAAATCCAAAAATGGTTGCTACTTGTTACATGAGAAACATTGAACATTTACTATTATTTTGTTTTGAACACCAAAAGAATCTGCAACAAAATAAAACAAACCAAACACAAACCAAAAAGTCTTTTCCTGCAAAAAACAAGAAACTTTTAATGGTTCCTTGCAAAGGAAGAAAGGAGATAAGACATTTTGGTTTGTGTTCATTGAAAGAACACCAAGAGTTTTGGTAGAAAGAGAGGAATGTGGTTGCCAAAGAATCAATCAGATAAGAAGGATGGTGTAAATGGATTAATAGCAGTGGCAATAGACAAAGAAAAGGGGAGCCAAAATGCACTCAAATGGGCTATCGACAATCTCCTCGCAAGAAACGCGACCGTAATTCTCATCCATGTCAAGGTTTTGGTGGCTTCTCTTTCTTCAACGCCTTCGATTTTCACCACAAGCAAATCTACAAGTAAGTTTTCGCTACATATAATATCATTGTTTTGCTCTTTCTAGCATCAGTGGTGATTCGTCACTTGGTTGATTGCAGGGGGCGCGGTAAACGCTAATGGTAACGACACAATAAGCAAAGAACGAGACGCTCAAAAAAACATTTTCCTCCCATATCGCGTCTTCTGTACACGCAAAGATGTAAGTTTCTTTTCGTTTCGACAAAAAATATATGTGAAAATATCAATGTCATCGATGATCTATTTTGCTCGGCTAAGTGTGATCTTCATTTTTGTGTTGCTTTGTGTGGCATAGATACAATGCAAGGATGTTCTACTAGAAGATTCAGATGTAGCAAAAGCATTGATTGATTATGCTTCTCAGGCAGGAATCGAGCATCTGGTTCTTGGATCTTCGACAAAAGCCGGTTTGCTCAAGTATGAATCCGTCTTTCTAACTAGCATCACATTTTGCAAAGCTTACTATGAATTCTAGCTTGGATAATGGACGTAAAATCGATATGTATGCGATTTCTGAAGGGTTTTTTTTTCCTTATCAGAAGATTCAAGGTATCAGATGTTTCGGGAACAGTGGCAAAAGGTGCACCGGATTTCTGTACAGTCTATGTCATTGGAAAAGGAAAGATTCAATCGATGCGATCTGCTTCTCGTCCTGCTCCAAGCATTTCCCCTCTACATGTTAATGAAACTACTATACAAGACCAACCAGACACCAATGTTGCGTCGGAACAAAGTGCAAGAGGTTAGATTCATAAACCATCACAAATCTAGTTCTATTATGTGTAAGTAATATCATATAAGCTTGTTGCTTGCTCACTAAGAAATATGGTTTCTATTAGAACAAGAAAGGAATTCTTTCGATGCTTCGCAGGATGGAATCGATTCATTCAGGTAAGTAACGTTACCTGAATGATTAATTATTGTTTTATTCTTGATGTGCTAACTAGTTTTTTTTATGGTTAAGTTGTCGTCTGATGCGGAAAAAATGTTACTGAATGCAGGTCACCATTCACCAGGAAAGGTTACAATACCAAACAATACATGGAAAATTCGATGGTAGATGGTGATATATCCTTTGTGAGTTCTGGAAGGACGAGTATCGACCGCATGTTGCCTCCATTGTATAACAGCTCGGAGATGGGCAGTAGGATGTCAATTAGCTCGGAACAAGATTTAAACTACAGCTTTGAGTCTATGTTTCAAGGAAGGAATTCTATAGATTCCAGCATTCCTGCTGAATTTACATCACTAATGTTCGATAACGAAAGGCTTTCATCTTCATCGCAAGTCGTAGTAAGGAAACACGAAATTGAGCATTTACGTGTTTTCGTTACTTGCGTATATTCGGATGATTAATCTTGTGATGTAATTTTAGGATGACATGGAGGCTGAAATGAGGAGATTAAAGTTGGAGCTCAAGCAAACAATGGAAATGTACAACACAGCTTGTAAAGAAGCACTTACAGCACAACAGAAGGTATGAATTAAGGTTTCAGATATGTTCTTTATCTCTCCACGCTTTTGGCCCCTATATATAAATCTGAGACATGTTTTGCAATCTGCATGACAGGCAATAGAACTTCAAAAATGGAAGTTAGAAGAAGAAAGGAGATTGGAAGAGGCGAGGGTAGCCGAGGAAGCTGCGTTGGCCATCGCTAAACAGGAGAAAGAAAAATCTAAAGCAGCCATTGAAGCTGCTGAAGCGCAAAAGAGGATAGCAGAACTAGAAGCACAGAAGAGACTTCAAGCAGAAATGAAAGCTCTTAGAGAAGCAGAAGAGAAAAGAAAAGTAATGGATGCTTTGGTAAATGTAGATGTTAGATATAGAAAGTATACAATAGAGGAGATTGAAGCTGCAACAAATTTTTTCTCACAATCCCTCAAGATTGGAGAAGGAGGATATGGTCCGGTTTTTAAGTGTCTTCTGGATCATACACCCGTTGCAGTCAAGGTTCTTCGTCCTGATGCGGCACAAGGAAGGTCGCAGTTTCAACGAGAGGTAAGCATACACGCTAAACTCGTGGAAATTTCGGTCTTGTTTATATTTCCAAGTGCTAAGAAATTTGTATAAGCGATCAAGGACTAGTTAACATGATAACTTTGCAGGTTGAGGTATTGAGCTGCATACGGCATCCAAACATGGTTCTCCTCTTAGGAGCCTGTCCGGAATACGGCTGCCTAGTGTACGAGTACATGTCAAATGGAAGCTTGGACGATTGCCTGTTTCGTCGAGGAAACAATCCTCCGCTTTCTTGGCAGCTAAGGTTCAAAATTGCAGCCGAAATAGGCACGGGCTTGTTGTTCCTTCACCAGACAAAACCAGAACCTATAGTCCACAGGGACTTAAAACCAGGAAACATCTTACTAGACAGAAACTTTGTATCCAAAATCAGCGATGTGGGTTTGGCAAGACTAGTTCCACCGTCCGTCGCTGACAGCGTGACGCAATACCGCTTGACAACAACAGCTGGAACATTCTGTTACATCGATCCGGAGTATCAACAGACAGGAATGTTGGGTGTGAAGTCAGATATATACTCACTTGGGATCATTTTCCTTCAAATCTTGACAGCAAGATCACCAATGGGATTAGCACATAATGCTCAAAAAGCCATTGAAAATGGAACTTTTACCGAGATGTTGGATCCTGCGATTACTGATTGGCCAATGGAGGCCGTTATGAGTTTTGCAAATATAGCAATCAACTGCGCGGAGTTAAGGCGAAAAGATAGACCTGATCTCGGTAAGGTTGTGCTACCAGAACTTGACAGATTGAGAGTACTTGCTGATAAAAGTAACCAAAATTCAACACCAAATAGTCCTAGCTCGACGAATGGTTCCCATGAGACACAAATTTCAGTGCAGCTGGTAAATTAAATCTCTGCATTGTTTTCCAGTCTATGATAGTAAAAATTTCATTACAATGAATATGAGCTTAAGCCATGTTGACCTTTTTGCAGGATGGAAGCTGTCCTCTATCTCCTCACTCGGATGAGGTTCGAAGAAACATAACAGTTGGTCTTTGACAGTCGAAACAAGACCGTTTTTGATCTCCGGGGAGGGTTCAATGTAAATTACTTAGGTGGTTTGGTTTTGTAGAATGTTTGACTCTCGAAGTTTTGTTTTTTCCTTATGTCAATATAGTCTGCAACAAAAGCGTGGCCTTTTAGGGCTCGTTTGTTATAGATTAACAGAAATGTTAATAGATTATCATAGTGTTTGAACAAAAAGAGAATTCATATAGATACACATGTAAACATTTTTACCATACATTACAGATAGCCAAGCCAATTTTTTGTAATGTAATAATAATATTTTTTTATCAAAGTGTGAGCAACTACATGAACTTGTTAAAATATAAAAGCCTCATGAATTAAAACAGTTACAAAACCATTGGGGGGTATTTTTATACATACTGTAAGTAAAAAATAAACATTCACAACTCAAACCAATTCAATTAAGACGACTGATTTGTAAGGAATGAGACTGATTTTTACAGCATTCTAAATCGGATCTGATTGAAATTACAAATCAAGTCTGCAAATTCTAATTCAACTAGCAGAAGCCGAATTGTTAGTTAGACGTCATCACGAGAGTTCAAACTCTGGTACTCATTGTTTTGTATGTGAGTTTCTAATGGTTATTACCATTTTAGCTACGAATAAAAAAAATTACATATCTAACTAATTTGATTAAAATTATCTATAGTTTGACATTTTCCACCAAAAAATCAATTAAAATCAACCGGGTGAGAAGGATGGCTCAACTGACTTGTGCCAATTGAGTTAAGGGGTAAAACGAGTTGGAGGTCCAGAATTTAAACATGGCAAATGCATAAATATAACACTCCCAACTAACAATTTGACATTCAAAACCAAAAAAAAAATCAAAATTAACCTATTATTACTGCCTCTAAATTCAAAAAAAAAAAAACTTGTTTCAGGAACATTTGACTTACCACTTCTAAATTGTATCTAGCACCCCAATAAATGTATGAAAAGACCATAATAACTTTGTTCAAAGTTTTCAATTTGAAATCTCACTTGCGATATCAGAAATTTCAAACACATCTCAGAAATTCTTTAAAAAGTGAGATTTTGACCAGAAATTTTGAAATTTTCAAAAAATTTTACCAATAATTTTAAAATTTGCTAAAGATTTTACAAGTAATTTTGAAATTTCCGAAAGATTTTACCAAAATTTTTGAAATTTCCAGTATTTTATCAACAATTTTGAAATTTCCAAAGCTCGTACCAGAAATTTAATTCTGAAAAGTTGTTCTTTTTTTGAGAAAATGTATTTTTGGTATTATGAAAATATAGGTGTTAGGTTTATTTTGGGGTTGGTAATCATATATTTCACAGCCAAGTTCCTACCCATAACAATGCAAACAATCAAACTTAAAGAAAACTTGGGCACAACAAAATGCATGCTAGCAATGAAAGCATAACTAAGCAATTGGCAATCGGTTGCATGAACCGCAGATGATAAGATGGCGTGAAATCCCTCCATCAGCATTCCACGGGTTAGAAGAAAAACTTATCAGTTATAATGTCAAAAAATAAACGCATTTGGTCTTAAGTTACAGATTATTGAATTCCAAACAATAATTTAGAGAATAATTTTGACGCATCACAAAGCCAAGTAATGAGTCTGAGTTAAAGTAACGGTTGAAGGGCCATGTGTCCATCAACTCAAAAAAATAGAATGTAAGAAAAATAGGTTCAATTTAGTCACAAAAAAAAAAAGGTTTGATACGTGCCAGAATTAACACTGCAGAATTCTTTGCTGATAAGTTGTCACGGAACTAAAGGAAAACAAGAGAGATATAAAACTAATTTAACATGAACTAGAGTCAATACTTTATAAATATACAGTAACCATAATAAAAAAGATACAGATAAGATAATAAAAAAGATACAGGTAAGATAATAAAAACTACCCAAACATAAAACTCGCAGCTCTTCCTAGCAAAACATAGATTCCTTTTGAGTCATAAAACCCTCTTAGATCAAACAATATAAATTACAACACGGTAAAAAAATAAATAAAAATAAAGCCACAATACTGCAATAAAAAGCCCAGTTCGAAAAGGACGTGCTGTTGTGGTGAAGCGAAGAGAAATGTG
Organism: Vicia faba; assembly: GCA_948472305.1. NCBI lineage: Eukaryota > Viridiplantae > Streptophyta > Magnoliopsida > Fabales > Fabaceae > Vicia > Vicia faba. Next base: position 1,199,216,057 of record OX451737.1, on the reverse strand, counting down.
ATGATGATGCACATGAATGCCCCAGAAGGCAACAAGCAACTGGTGAAAAGCCAATGCATCAACGATAGTACATAAGCTGCTGTCTTGACGAATTACCAGTATATCCATCATACATGGCTTGAGATGCCGCAGAGTTTATACCCATTGAAGCGGGAGCTAGGCCATGCTGTCCAGACATTTGAAGAAGAGCTTGTCCAGAAAGGCCAGATACGGCGGCCTGACTCAAGGCCAGCTGGCGCTGATAAGCCAACAACTCAGCGGGAGAGTAGCCTTGGTTCATCCCTGCAGTAGGAAGTATTTGATATGGCTGTGCAGCAGGAGGAGGTAATGGATTTGAAGCTGTCCCAGGAGGAGTTGGTTTGCTACCCCATGAACACTGCACAAATAAAGTAACATAAATTATACTCGCTGACTCACTTGAAAACATACCTCCAGCCTTTAGAAAGCCTACTTGAAAGGGTGAGCTTGTAATTGTGTCATTACCAGTTGTCAATCAGAGATTGCTGAAAATAGAGGTTCATAGGAATCCCACTAAGCTACATTCTATAGCTCCACTATACGATGTAGCCACTATTGAACAACACTGGAACTCATTACTTATTTCTAGCCGGGACAATAATGTATAGGTGCAAGCATATTTGTATCAACACACAAGTAACATTATACGGCTATTGGCGTGAGGGGGAAAAAAATATTATCATTCCTATTCTTTAAAAAAAACTTTACCGTGCCCTATTACATAGGGCAAACACTAGCCCCAACACTGAAATGGCAATTTATTAATTGACAAGACAAGCAAGAGGTGAAAGGCTTCTCACCTTCATCGTCTTCCCACGAACTGGTCTTCCATTAGCCATCTGAATAGCCAGTGCTGCTTCCTCGTGAGTATTGTATCTTACAAATCCAAAACCCTTATCCCTCTGAACTCGGACCTCCTCAAGTACCCCAGCTCCCAATGCATGGAATTGACAATGGAGTTCAGCCTGTGTTACCTGCGACATATCCAGAAAATTGTGAACCAAACAATTCATAATTTGCAAGAAATGGAAAGACTGTCATTCACAGATCAGATTAGATATTCTTCAGAGATGATGCAAGGAAGAGATGCAAATTGCAATACCAAAAAAGATTTTGTAAATTAAAGTCAGAAAAGGGTATTAGTCTCAGCATAGTTTTGAATTCTATACTGTGTCACATTAAAGTTGTTGCGAGTTCTGCAACCACGCCACACTGCAACTGTCCATCCAGTAGTGTTAAATAGCTGTCATGGTAATACCACAGCAGCGGTGACTTCTGCAATTACATAACACTCTGCAGCTGAATTTCTACATAAACCACTGGAATGCCTTTTTTCAATCAAGACTAAATCCAAAACAGGACAAATGGATAAGGGTAAAAGAGACTGATAAAAATGAAAAGACACCATTACACTCTGTTCATAAGAGCAAAAACACAGGCTATTCATTCAGTTACAAGAGACCCAAGAACAAGTGAAGACAGAGGTGGTTAAGTGAGTCATAAGAAAGCTGCACCAATATTGGCAACTTTGAAGACACTTTGGACAGATATGAGAATCACAACAATACATGACCAAAATTAAGTCGGAGGGTAAAAAAATGTATAACCCCAAAATCCATCAATTTAGTAAAACAAGCAAACAAGTTGTATCCACCCGTCATTTGATCCTGTATTAAATAAACTAAAATTGAATAGAAAGAACAATGCATCTGTAAGATGGTTTTAATCATTCTAGAGCAATTAATGAGAAGAAAAAATCACTCTTGGGGGACTGAAGGGCCACTTTGATGGCTTAGCTGACATTAGAGGTCGTGTTTGTGTTGCTAATAAATAGATGGTCAATGTGATGCCAATTATATATTTGGAGGATAAAAAATGACGGTTACTCTAAAAGTAACGTGTTCAAATAAAATAAGTGTTATAAATTTTACAAAGTTGAGCATGATGCCCTGAATATGTGTCTCTTTCAATTAGAATCATTTTTATTCATTTGTTGGATGAAAAGGACCATTAGAACGTATAAAATATGTATTACTAACTTAATGACAGCCTTTTCTATTCAAATATAGGGGACTATTATAATTCAGTGCAAAAGTCTATAAAATGAAAACATATTTCGTAATTATCAGGAAATAATATATATATATATTGGAAGCAGGGGTTTTCCCCCCTTGAATCCATCCCTGCATGTCCATTGATAAGGTGCAAATCATGTTTGTTGCTCCACCATCGAATAAATTTCAATATTTGTATGATTGTATCGATCAAATCTTTCACAAAACCCACCAGTAATTGAATGTATGCATCATGCTAAAAACAAAACACAAACCAGACCACAAACTCTGCTAGTTGAGAATAGTCAAACTATCAGTCAAGCCAACACCAAGCACAAATTGTGCTTGAATTTTTTAATATTACTCTGCTCTATCAGAACATTCTGATTACTATTGTTAAAACTAAATTAGTTACAGGGTGGATTTGGTATTTATCTACAGTTTAGCTATAGCAATCTTGTTACACAGAAACTAATGAGCCTGAGGGAACATGCGCGCAACCCATTCTTATTTCAAAGCAAATACAAGATGAAACTATATAAACCAACATCTCTAACACACAATAATCATAATATTTCATTCAATTCATATAACTTACATCATGGGGAAGGTTGCCAACATAAACTGTGGTGTATAAAGGATTATTTTCAGGAGCATCCTCATTGCTGTTATCTTGACCTCCATCTGTAAAACACATAACAAATAACTAAACTTATCTCCCAGCAAATGAGGGCATAGAGCATTAGAGCTTAATGGGGTCTCAATTCCAATCACTGTAGTCATTCAATATTCAATAAACTTAGCTACAGAAAAAATATCCAAAAGAAATAATGAGCACATATTTTGCCAAATACAAATAACATTAGAAATTTAGAATACTCAGCATGTAAACAAACAATTACAAAAGTCTCATTAAAACTAAATTCTGTTTGTTATCCATATTAACGATTTGGATGGCTCTACGCATGGCTTTTAAACATAGTATGATAAAAGTACATAAAACCAATACCACAAGCACAATATGCTAAACAATGCATCAAAACTGGTGCCTAAAACATCAAGCAATAAGAAATCCACTGCCAAATACTATATTAAGAAAGGTGAGTCATACCTGAAGACCCATTTGTAAGCACAACGGCATTTTGGCTGTCATTGATCTTCTCTTCATTTGAGCTGCCACCAGCACCTTTAGTTGCCCAATTGCATCTTATTTGTCTATTTCCCAGCCATTTACCTACATGATGCAAGAAACACAAGTTGAAAGGAACAGTGTCAAATAACAACAGAAGCATAATAGCAGAAGCATGAACAAACAGTATGATAGTAAACAACAAAATGTCTAACCCGTCATATCATTTATGGCACTTTGGGCATCCTGCATAATAGTTGCATAAAGATGAATCATTTTAATAGTTCAGCAAATTATTAATACATTTACTATTGGAAAATAAGAACTTCAATGATTTGTTATAAGAATTAATTTATTTTTGTACTAATTTATTCAGCTAAAAGGGAAAAAATACATTGAGAGCAATGATAACGATCTTAAAAGAAAATATTGCAGGATGTTTCATTGGTTGATCTCTCCAATATATTCTAGCATACAGAATAAGCAATACCTGATGATCACGGAAAGAAACAAAACCATATCCTTTTGAGCGACCAGTTTTGTGATCCCACATAACCCTAGCATCACTGTAAATAATAAGAGAAAAGATGGAAAAGTAAGTTCCAAAGAACCAAAATGTTTTGCAAGGCTGAGTAACCTGAAGTTAACTCCCGTATATCATTTATCTTTCCTCAACGTCTCACCACTAACAAGGACTACACAAAAAAAATACCTATCCCAGTGACCCAAAAAAATGTAATAAAGGGGGAAATAAGCAACGAGGAACTCACGAACAAGTAGTATAGACTGAGAAGCATGCAAATAAAGTTGCATCAGTAACCTCTGGACTCAAATCACCGACAAATACATTGAAGTGCCCTGATCATTTTGAACTAAAAATTAAAGGAATATACAACTGAAAATTAAAAAGAAAAAGAATGTCCCCAAGAAGCATAAAAATCAAAAATAACAACAGATGGGTTGCATTTAAAGGTAACCTGAGGTATCCTCCCTACTGCTATTGGCATATGCCCAATTCACCTTAAGTGCTTGACCATATCTGCAAATGGAAATAACAAGAGTTAACTATTGTGATGTTGCTATATGTTAAGGAAAACATAAACACCCTTGTCAAGACTGCCTATTTAATTTTAAAACAGTATCAGTAAGAGTCAACATAGAATAAATGAAAAAACTGTAGAGCCATTAGAATAATGTTTACATTCCCAAGTATGTGAAAAATGATAATCATTCATCTATCTCCAGAAAAGCCAGATGAAGAATGCATTCACAGTTCAGATGCTAAGCAAATATGCCACAGAACAAGAATAAATATGAATTGAACATGATGCTTACAGTTGTCGACCATGCAATGTCATTATTGCAAGTGCTGCGGATGCTCGATCATGGTAGTCCACAAAACCATAAGAAGACTGCAACAGTAATTTCAGCAGAAACCAAAAAGTAAGGAACTGGAGTAGAAATAAGGACTAGAAAAATAACATAGCACATGTAGTCTACATAGATGCCAGACTTAGAGCAGCTGTCAGGGGAAGTTTACTGTACAACCCACAGCAAGGCTGATAACTATGGCAATTGACTTTAAACTTCTAAGTTATAACACACGAGCAGGATCTAAATAGTTTATGACCTTCTTAGCTGCATTTTCTCTCTCTCAAGCTCTCAGCTTTCAACACATAATTCCAAGTTAGAGAAGCCCATCTTACGGGTACGCTACCAAGGTTGGTATCGTGAAAAATAAGTGACCAATAATTTAAACAACAAGGACAACACACTACCTACCACCCCATTCATCAAGCAGTAAAGAGTCTCTAGAAGGGAGACAGCAAAAACACTCTGTTGGAAAAGGCCAGTCCCCCTTCACCAAACAACTTTGGTACCATGTACTGACATGCTTTTCTTTAACGGAATATGATGTGTGTCATTTCAGAATTCCTTGACACCCTATCACTTGTATAGGATAAAGATCTCAAAGTATTTGGAAAAACTCAAGTCTCGTATTGAAAAGAAATAAGGTCTGAAAACAGTTTATAAAGAAGGACATCCTTCAGCCCTCCCTTTACAAGTCGATTTTGAAAGGATGAGTTAGGCTTAATCCAAAATTCTAATATGACATTAGCGCCTGTTGATTGGGCCACTCCCCATATTATCCATGTACCAGGCCAAATGGTATACCCAGTGTGAGAGGATGTACATGGAATTACCCAAGTTCTACATTGAAAATATATAAGGTCTGAAAATAGTTAATAAAGAAGAGATGGAAGCAAGAGTAGGGAAAGGGCTCTTGAAACTTGTTTGATTCAAAATTCTAAGCATGAGAGGTTTGTTCTCTATAAGCTATAAATCTTTTTTATCCGGGTTCAATGAAAAATTCATTACAGCAGTGAAAAGGAATAGATCAATCTTGAAATGATAGTCCTTCCACTCCACTACTACAGTAATGCTTGTCTACTGATTGGGCTTTACATTAGAATGGATAGAAATAAGTCGGACGGGGAATATAATTTCATTTTTAGTTGGGGAGGGGGCTGAAAAAACACCTTGTATACAACAAACCTTACAAATCGGTTTTGTAAGGATGAGTTAGGTCCAATCCAAAAACCTAATACAAGGAGAGACCCCAGAAAGAAAATCTGAATGAATTATCCGAAACAGACATTAAAAAAAAGTACTCACTCATCAGTACTAATAACCATATTTTGTAAAAAAATGAGTCCTTATAGTTGTTAGCTAAGGAAGAAGAGGGCATTTAATGTTTGCTAAAAATAGTAATAATATATATGATCACCATTCATCAGCAAAGAACATGGAATTGAATTATAAATCAAACCTTTTCTTTTCTTATGAGCTTGCACCCAGCAAGAGGGCCAGCACTCTGAAAAACTTCGGCAAGAAGTTTATCGGTGACATTTACATGAATATTTCCTACATAACTGAAAGCACAAAACTTCAGATTAGTGGTATCAAAGTAGAAAACTATACTACTTCTGATAATAGCATCGATTTATCTCTCACAAGTTCAGATCAATTAAAAACATCATTATGTAAAAGAAATTTGCATCTGCAGTTAGAAATTATGCACCAAAAGGGAAATTTCCAAATTTGGGGAAAAACAACAAAACTGAGGACAAAAAGCATATAAAAGCAGAAAGAAACCCAACACTCACACACTACGGCATGCAGAAGCATCAAAACCAGGAGGCAGATTTCCGCTTGGTACAGGCTCCATCTGCAAAATTTCCATAACAAATATTAAAAAGGGGGGAAAATAAGATCCTTGCTACAATAGGAAGATACCCTAAACAGAATCGTAGAAAGAAAGAGAAAAGGAATTAACTTCAATGTTTCATTTATAGTAAAACAGTGACTATTTCTAACATGCCCCTTAACAATACAAATGATAAACCACTCAATTGGGATACAATTTTAGTTTACCGTATTATAACCAATGAAAATAATTTGTTTAACAGTTCATCCATTGTGGGATAATCATTAATCTGAAGTTTTGTGATTTCTGTTAGTTGTGTCCATAGGATAACTATTCTTGAGATTTCTTTAATAGACTTCAACAGATTAGAGAAACTTTTGGCAAGCGTTGAGTTGTTTCTATTAGAATATTGAAATTGAAGACCCGTTTATTTGTTTTTGTTCTTTGTAATTGGAAAGTCATAGAAAATTATGCAGTGATTTGTTACTGAGGTAAAAAAAAAACACAAACGAGTACTCCCTCCATTCTCTTTTAGAAGAAAATTTTGACTTTTTAGATTCATTGAATAAATAATGTATGTAGACTATATATAAGTTAGATACATCAATTATTAAATTAATCTAAAAAGTTAAAATTTTCTTATAAAAGAGAATGGAGGGAGTAATTTACAAATATGAGGTTGCCAAAATCTACTCTTGATATTCAATCAAATGTCATGACTCCATTTTTTCCTCCAAAGTCTGTCCCTTGCGATAATAGGGGCTAATTTCCAAACAAATGCAAAAAATATGCTCAAAATATGCTCGGTCAATAATAAAGACAAAAATTATATAAAGTTGGACAACAGAAGACTGCCAAACTTGGTCTATATTAAGAAATAAGGAGAAACTAAGAGGAATGGTAAGTGACTACAAGCAGCCAGCCAGCCAGCCACCAAATTTCTCCAAATGATAACAATAAATTATTCATTATTTATCCAAGTCATAGAGGTTCGGCAAAGTTTTACATTGACTGTTGACTGCCTAACATGGCCCTCTCCTTTTATTCGGGCTTGGGACAGGCTGTGTATAGAGAAGATAGCACAGACTCAAAAGGCGGTAAGCTAAGCAAGAATTCAAACTTTTGAAGGATTATACCAATCCTTAGGAACTAAGAGGGAGAAAAATCAATATATAGGCTTGTTAAGAGAAGAGAAAGAACAATAAGAGAGACTTTGATCAAGTGAAGTGTGCTTAAGGAGAAGGAAAAAATTTTATTCAGAAAACGAATATAAAGGATAGATGAAAGGAGTATTTCCACAATTTCTTTAATGAAGGATATGAGATCTTACCAAACTTTAACAGCCTAGACATTAAAGAGAATTGAAACTATAACCACTATCGTCCGATTTAAAAATACAGTGTAAAAGAAGCGTTGAAAAGGATGAGTAACAGCAAAGTAGTTGGGTCGGACAATATATCTATCGAAGTGTGTAAGAGTCATGGAGATGGAGGCATTGAATGGCTCACGACTTTTTAACTAAACTATGAGGTCAAAGCAAATGTCGGATGAATAGAGACGAAACCCTTTATTCCAATCAGTGTTGTCGATGGCGGATGGCGGTTCATGGCGGAGAACCAAAATCCGACCATACTAATAGCAGATTATGGCGGAAAACCCTGCAATATCGGCCAATATTCACCATTGCGGCAAACCCAAAAACCGCAATGTATATCCGCCATAGCGGCCATGGCGCCGCTATTTGATAACACTGATTCCAATCTATAAGAACAATGGGGATATACAAAATTGTACAAATTATAGGGGACTTAAACTTATGAGTCATACAATGAAATTATAGAAAAGAGTGATTGAACACGGACTAAGAAAAGAGACTCATGTTACTGATAATCAATTGGTTTTATCCCTGAGAGGTTCACCGTGGAAGCGGTCTATTTACTACGACGTGTGATTGAGCAATATCGGATGGATCAACAAACCTTGCACGTAGTTTTATTGATTTGGAGAAGGCATGTCATAGAGTGTAATGAGATTTTGTTAAAATTCCTAGAGAAGAAAAAGGTTAGGATTGTCGATATTCGAGTTATCCAAGATATATATATGAGGAAAACTTGACAAGTGTGAGGACACAAAGTGGAGAGACCGATGATTTTCCCATAAGAATAGGATTGCACAAAGGTTCAAACTTAACCACTTGCCTTTTTACTTAGTTTTGGATGTACTTACGGAACACGTTCAAGGGCTAGCATCGTAATTTATGCTTTTAGCAAATGATATAGTCTTAATTGGAGCGTATAACTTCCTCCTAAGCAGAAGTAAGATGGAGTGTGTGGGATGTAAGTTTGGCAAAGGAGAAGCGTTTACAACTTGTGATTTAATTATCTTGGATCTATATACAAAACGGCGGAGAAATAGAAAGAGACGTAAACCATTGAATTCAAGTTAGGTGATTGAAATGGAGGAGGGCCTCTGGTGTTCAAAGTGATACAAAAGTACTGCTCAAATTGAAATGAAAATTTTATCGGACAATTGTAAGACCGACGATGTTGTCGGATTGTAAAAAACCAACACGGAATAAACTAAGTGTAGTAGAGATGATGATGTTGTGTTGGATGAGTGGTAAGACTAAACGAGATAAGAGTGTTAGGATGGCACCTATAGTAAAAAAAGATGGTGTAAACAATAGACACTTAGGTGGTTTGGACATGTAGAAGAAGACTGATGGAGGGTAGTCAAATCGAGAGAGACAGAGGGAAACCTAGAAAAACTAAAAAGAAACTATAAAAAAAAAGATATTGAGATGACTTAATTGAATAAAAGCATGATTTTTGACAAAACATTATACATTATAGCTTAATTTAATTCATGTACCCAACTCACTTAATGAGAAAAGGCTAGGTTGTGGTAGTTGTTGTTGATAACAATAAATTACTCAGGCACCAATTTCTTCAATGAAGAAAACTAGATGAGCATACACACACAAAAGTCAATATAAGTGTATATTAACAATTTGGAGGCCGGGAAGTGACCTAAAAAATTACTGTGAAATTCAAAACAAAATAAAAAAGCATAGATATATAGAATTAACATTGAAAAGTATCTATAATTCTATATATTCTAAGTTCAATCATACGCTCCTTAACAATTCAATGAAGAAGTGTATCATTTAAGGCATTATTCATAGATATTCATAGAAAATGAAAAGGAAAAGATCTCGAAAGCTAAAAGGGGAAGAAAATAACCTACCTGAGTCATAGCGGCAGCGGCAAGCATGCCAGGGTGATGATACATCTGCTGTTGCTGAAGCAAAGCTTGCTGCATGAGTGCTTGTTGTTGTTGCTGCAACTTGAGTCTCTGTTGCATATTCCTCTCTTCTCCAAAAAAATCCCAATCCTTCCCTCGATTCAGAGAGAGAAATCAATTTCTGACAAAAAACAAAGAGGAATCGAATCAAAAACATGAAATTGAAACCATAATTTTGAAATTAACGAGAAATCGTGAAAATGAAAATGAAAATTATGGCGAATCGGAAATTGAAATCTGAAGTATACGCAGGGAAGGGAAAGGGGATTTTGGAACCTTGATGATTATGTGTGTGAGAGAGAAGATGGAAGTGGTGGTGGTGGTTGGTTGGTTCAGAAATGGTGGATTTGGTTTGGAAATTTTGCACTCTCCTCTCTTCTCGTATAGTCTCACGCCTTAATCCCCATTTTCCAATGTTAATCTCTCTCTCTCTCTCTCCTCTCAATCCATCTCCATCCACTCCCACTCTAACTCAACCCGGATTGGATAGGATCGGATCTTCTACTCGGATCCGGGTAACTCGTGTTCTATAATCCACTTTTCTTTTTCTTTTTTTTTCTTCTTTTTTACAACTATTCTTTCCTTAGTGATACTCTAGTTCCAATAAATGTATCGAGACAAATACAAGTTTGAATTGGTTGTAATACAGAGTTAATTTAATAATTCTTGATTCTATATTTTTATCAGTATTTTAATATATTAATATTTATTATATTTTAAAAGTTTGTGATTGTGTCATTTAGATGGTTAAGATGTGTTTAGAATATTATCGATTACCATTTGAATTATTTTTTCTTATCATTTCACTTATTGTTTTTACCATTTTGACCATCATTTCTTTTACGGATAATCATTACTCTTATTATCACTTTATCTACATGTAATGTTTAAAATTAACTATAAAAAAATTTGTGTTATCGCACGGATCTCGTCTTAATTTATATTACACGTCGTCCATTCTCATTTATCAAGTTTGAATTTATTTAACTAGTTGATTAATATTGGAATATGCCTTAAAACCCTTTATTGATGAAGAGAAAGAAAACATATTTTGATATTGTCAAAAAATCAAAAATCCGAAAAATAATTTGATTCAAACGATTTACGAGTATCGAATTCGGTCGGTTTAATTTATTGATCCTTTCATTAATATTATAGATTTTATATTAATTTGGAGATCATATAAATTAATATAAAAAAATATTATAAGATATATATATATATATATATATATATATATATATATATATATATATATATATATATATATATATATATATATATATATATATATATATATATATATATATATATATATATATATATATATATATATATATATATATATATATATATATATATATATATATATATATATATATATATATATATATATATATATATATATATATATATATATATATATATATATATATATATATATATATATATATATATATATATATATATATATATATATATATATATATATATATATATATATATATATATATATATATATATATATATATATATATATATATATATATATATATATATATATATATATATATATATATTTGAGAGATATAAGATTATAATAATATCTTTTATTCTAACTATTAATGATATATGTTTTGGATTTGTTGGATTTTAGGAATTATAAATATGTGTCTCTTTTGTTATTACGGTGTGTCAATCTTAGAGCTTAAAGAAACAAGGGAGAGCAAGGATTTAAGGCATAACATGGGGTTTTGATTATTCTCAAGGAAAACCTTAAAAAGGCATGGGTTTTGGAAACTTTTGGAGTTATCTAAGGTTATTGGAAATTGGAAAACACTTATTTACCCCTTGGGTTTGGGTTATTCAAATATTGAAGGTTGAAGAGGTTGGAAACACTTTGATAGAAAATAAGGTTAATTTTTGTGAGCCTTCAGGGTTGTTCTTGGGAACCTGGAGGCAAAGGCTATTTTCTTGTAACGCATATGTAATCTCTTGTAACAACTTTTCGAGTATAGTAAATTGAAGAGTTATTTTTCCCCCTAGAGTAGATCGTTTGATCAAACTAGGTAAACAAACATTTGTCTTTTTCTTGCTTTATTTTGTTATATTATATTTGTACGAATTATTATTGATGTAGACCATTTATTTTGGTTGCTACTATTCATTGCCTAATAAATTGATTTTGAATTTTATCGTAATTCACAACAAGATTGACAATAAGTGGTGCGGTCAGCGTGGAGCAAAGAGGTATTGTTTACAAGTTAGCATCGTGGACATATGGGAGATCGAGAAATTTTCTAGAAACAACGACTTCGGGTTGTGGAAAATTAACATGCAAGTAATTTTAATTCAAGAGAAGTGTATTGATGCTTTGAAGAGTGGAGCATTGATGCATATAGGTCTTACACAAGTAAAAAAGACCGCGATGGTGGATAAGGCCAGAAGTGCCATTATCTTGTACCTCAGGGATAAAGTTCTAAGAGAGGTCTCCAGGGAGCAAATTGTGGTTGTTATGTGGGCAAAACTTGAATTATTATATATGACTAAGTCTTTGTCTCACAGGTTGTGTCTGAAACAACAACTTTACTCATTCTGAATGGTAGAGCATAACTCTATAGTTGAGAAGCTTACAGAATTTCACAAGATTATTGATGATCTTGAGAATATTGAAGTGAAGATTGATGATGAGGACAAGGCTTTATTACTGATAAGTTCATTACCCATATCATTTGAGCACTTTAAAGATGCCCTTTTTTATGGTAAGGAAAGTACTATTACTTTGGATGAAGTCCAGACGGCGGTGAAATCCAAAGAATTTTCAAAGTTGAAAGATTTGAAGATTGAAAATAGTGGTGAAGGCTTAAATGTGTTAAGAGAAGGAGGTGAGCGTAAAAGGATGTTAAAATCAAAGAGGTCTAACAATCCAAAGGTAAAAAAATTTAATTGTCAAAAAATTAGTCACTTTAAAAGGAATTGTCAAGAGAGAAAGGTCAATGAAGATTCAGTTCAAGCTGCAGTTGCCTTGGCTGAGGAAAGTTATGAGGATATCGATGTACTAGTAGTATTGAGTTTAGAAACTGAAGATAGTTGGATCATTAACTTAGATTTCTCTTATCACATGTGTCCAAGAATAGAATACTTTGAAACTTGGAAGATGATGCAAGGTAGAGTAGTTCGCCTTGGTGATAATAAGGCTTGCAAGGTTCATGGTATTGGTATGGTCAGACTTAAAATGTTTGATGATCATGAACTTATTATTCACAATGAGAGGTATGTTCTAGAACTCAAGCGAAATTTATCATCTATAAGTATGTTTGATGATCTAGGCTATTGTACTAGAGTTGAACATGGAGTGTAAAAGATTTCGTGTGATGAATTAATTATTGTTAAAGGGTCTAAAATATGTGGTATATATATTTTAGAATGTTCAAATGTTATTCATTCATCATTAACTAGTGGAGGCTTTCATGATAAGGAAGAACTATGAGATTTGAATTTAAGGTGTTATGAATGACTTGAGAAAGTTTCAGAGGAGTATAATGAATTTTGCATAAATCAAGGGATAAAAATTCATGTTGTTGAGTTGTTATTGAGTTTTTGGGTAAGAGTTGAGGTTAAAACAACTTACTTGGTTGGTAGAGAATTTCTCCAGAGGGAGAATAGTGAAAACCAAGGGAAAAACCTGGGAGAAACTATAACGGTGAAAACTTAATTTGAGGTGGAGTTTCCTACTATGGATATTGATAGTATAGTGAGGGGATGACTACATAAATCTTTGATTATCATTTGACTCGTGATAAGGTAAGTAGGGTTATTGTAGCATCTCAAAGGGACGGTTATGCGAGCTTTGGATATTATGTTTTTAATGTGGCTGAAGGACTGCAAAATAAAAGAAGAAAAACCTTCATGGAGACTTGAAAATAAGTGGAGTCAAGGGTGGTTGAAAAATCATGCTTGTCGGATTTGAAGAAGTGAAAAACACAAGAAGGAGGGTTGAATTGAAAACTTAAAATCAAAAGCGCAGTAGACACGATATTTTTATCCTGGTTCGTTTGATCTCAAACTACTCCAGTCCACCCATCAAGGTGATTTTGCCTCTCTCCAACGAGGACTTAATTCACTAATCAAAAACTGATTACAACACTACTTTGACAACTGCCAAAGTCTTCTTGAGTACAACCACACCCCGGTTAATCTCAAGGAAAACTAGCTTAATCAAGATAAAAGAGTATTTTGTGTATAGTTGTTTTTCTTTACAAAAACAGTATCACAACTGTGATATTTTACACAATTTTGAATGTAGATATGAATATGTAGGCTTGCAGCGTTTTAGAGATATTGTCGTTGTTTGGAAAAATCGTAAATGATTTATCCTCTTAGCTTGTTTATATAGGCATGGAAATCATGTCCAGCATAAAGCGTGATAATGGACATTCAATGTTGTTTCTATATTGAGAAGATTCTCGTCTGGTTGAAGTCGTTGCATGTGATGCTATCTTGATTGAATAGTAACGCTTCAGAACTTAGAATCTTGCATGTTGCAATTGCTTTAGAATATTGATGACTCAAATGTGTGAGGATCTGATGGTATATGAAACTTCTGTTCAGAATCAGAGTATTCTTCACTTCAGCGCAGGTTCTGATCATCATTCTTCAGTGCAGATTCTAATTACCTCAGCTTGAAAGCTTCTATAGCTTAACTTTTGTTGCTTTGGTCAGAACTTCTGCATACAAAATAACACAAATTTAGAGTGCATATTTGTTCTTTGTGTTTGTTATCATCAAAACTCTAACTAAGGATTGTAGAATCAAACTATGTTCTAACAATCTCCCCCTTTTTTATGATGACAAAAACTAGGATTTTCAATGAAAAATGTAGAACAAAAAAAGCTTAAGAGAGACTCCTCATGAGTTGATTACTTCTCTGAAGTTCCTTCCCGTCGGAGTTTTTGATGCATCTCCTTCTGGCCTTATCAAAATATGTTCTTGTTCAAGCTTTTCAGGAAATATAGAGGTTAAAATATTCAGAATGTTTGAGACTTTGTCTCGGTATTCTGTTATTGAAAATATCTTACTTTCTCCCCCTTTTTGTCAGGTATCAAAAAGCAATATAATCAGAGTAAAAAAGGATGAATTATATTGAAAACAAAATGCAATGACAATTTTCAGAAACTATGAGGATAAGATAAAAAAAAATATACAGATAAACAGTTTAAAGGAAATCTAAGAAGGAGGGGGAAGGCGTGTGAACAACGCTTCCAACAAGCTCTTGATCTGAGTGCTTGACTCTTCCTGCTTTCCCAGAATGTCTTTGATTTATTTTGTTGTATCCTCTTGTTTATCCAAAATACCTTTGATCTCTTTGTTTGCATCCTCTTGCTTATCCAGTCTGGCATGGATTAAGTCATTCTCCTTCTTCAACTCTTCCAAAGTTTGCATGACTAGTGACGAAGCTGGTGTATCTTCAAGGGTTGCATGTTGTTCAGAACATTCTGCAGCCTCTTCTGATTAAACCATTTCTTCTGTTGCAATCATGTTTTCTGGAGTAGTAGTCATATAGTGACTATCAGAATCTGGTTCAATGACTTCTGAAGGATGATGCTCTTTCCAGAGAGCATTATCCAGCGGAAGAATATCTTTCTTGTACCATTGGTTCAGAACTTGATCTTGGAAGGCTTTCAGCTGATCACTGAAGTTCTGCTGAGCCCTTTCATAGCCCAATTCCTTCAGCTTCTGGGTTTTAGAGTTGAGCCATTTTCTGAAACTTTCCCATAGAGAATCAGAAGCAGCAGGATTAAAAATCTCTTGACTTGCTTGCTTCAAAGAAGTAATCCATTCCTGCATTTCTGTTTCAAAAATCAACAGATTCTTACTAACATCTAATTTGGTTGAGGTTGGTTTAGGTTTGGGAGTGGCAATTTTGTTCGAGGTGGAAGCTAGTTGGTCCAACACTTATGGATCAATGACAAGTCTGAGGTTTTCAGCTGGACGGTTGATGGGTGATAGAGTGGAAGAGTCAGAAATCAGGATTGGTGAGTTAGGGGTATTTGGTGGTGCAGATTCATATGGTGAAGGTATTTCTGGAATATCATGAATAATGAGAGGTAAGCGAACCATAAGAGGTTCTGTTATTCCAGGGATTGGGATAGTGGTATCAGAATTTGAAGGGGAGTCTTCAGATTGGTTTGCGGTAGCGTGTTGAATTTCTGGTTCAGGAATTTCAGAAGATGGGTTTTCAGAAGGAGGAGTGAGAGAGTTTCCATTTTCTGGTTGAGGTGAGTTGAGGTTCAGATGTTCTGGTTGAGGAGAGTGTGGTTGTGGATTTTCTAGTTGAGGAGAGTGTGGTTGTGGATTTTTTGGTTGTTGAGGTTGAGTGTTTGGATTTTCTGGGAGTGGTGAGGAAAAGTCTTGATCAAACAGTTCAATATCAGATAGAACTTTAGTAAGTTCTGGTTGATGTTGTTTTGGATTTGAATTAGAGGAGTGAGGTTCATTCAAGAAGTTTCCAAGAGTTACAGATGGGTCAAACTCTATGTCAAAATCCTCAAATGTTTAGGGTGAAGGATTTTATGTTGGTTGAGGGGGAATGGTTTCAAATATTGGAATAACTATTGACTCTACAACATAAACAGAAGATGGATTACCTTTCTTTTTCGCAGCTTTAGGTGTCCTCTGAGAGGATCCTTCTCCTGCTGCCTTCCTCTTTTTGGATTTCTTTAACACAATCTCTGGAGCTGGCTTGTGCAGATCTTGGATGTTGATTTCTGGAATAGTCCCATCAGCTTTGCAAGCCTCAAGGTATCTGACTATGATTTCTGGAGAGGCATCTATCTCAGAAAATAGTGGAAAATCCTTCAGATGGATTCTCCTATAAGTGATGGTCTCATGAGAAGCAGTTGTTGGTTCCTTCTTAATGTTCTCAATAATCTTCATTTTCTTCAGATTCTTGGCATTCAAGGGTTTCCCAACAGTTACTTCCAGAGTACTGATTTCTTGAGCCTCTGTCAGATGTTCTATCAACCTGTTTTTTGTTAGAATATCTGAAATCAATTTTCCAAGAGGAATCCAATCCCTCTTAGTTCTTTCTTCTTCTCTTGTCTCTTTCACACTTGTTCTGAGATGGTTGAAGAGCAAGTGTGGAAGGTTTATCTTGGTTTTCTTTGCAATGAAGTAAATCAGAAACTACTGATCAATATTGATGTAATCATGAGAGCTTATAGGCTTCCTCTGATTGATGCATCCCAGAATTATTCTAGCTCAGATTCTGTGATGATCCTTCAAGTCTCTGATTTTGTTGGATGGCTATCCAGAAGTGAAGATTTCCCTAGCAATAGATTTTAGGTCAGAGCACCTATCAGCCATATCAATGCACCTGACTCCACCGCCATTGTATCCAATGAGTTTCCCAATCAATTCTCCTGTTATCATTATCTTCTTCCCCATAACATATGATGTGGCCTGGTGGTTGGATGAGGTAGCATGAATCCAGAACTCTTTAATAAGAGTGGGAAAAGTTGGACCCAACAGACGATCAAAGTATCTTTTCCATCCCTGTGCAGTTACATCTTCATACAGATTAAACCCATTTTCTTGTAAGCTTTCAAAATCAATGATCAATTCAGAGAGAACTTCAAGGTTGTCAACCGGAGTGAGTAGCATTTTAATGGGTTCTTCATATTGTTCTGTTGATGAAGATTCATGAGCACTGAGATTCTTGATACTTGATGATGATGCCATTGTTCACACGGATTCTTTGAAGAAAATTAATGGAAAGGGTTTTTGAAAAAGAACTAGAACAAAAGAGAATATAGAAGAGGGTAAAACGTGAATGAAATAGTAAATTAAGTTTATATAGGTTTTTAGAAAGCGTAATCAGTAAGATAGAAAATAAGTAATGATCACATGCATTAATGAAACCTAGAATTAGGGGATTTAGAGAGATATTGAACAATTACCACTGACAAGTGTCTTAATGCATCCAAACAGAGCCTTGGACCCTTCAGAATTTAAACGTGTGTTCAGCCTCAGAAGGTAGCCTGTGAGAGGATGACAGATGTTTGATGATGTGAACTGCACACCTCTATCCTTGAAATGAAACGTTCAAATTTTCATAGATAGATTCTAAGGCAACTGTACTTCTAACTTCTGAAGACAAGTTGATCAAATATTCACAGAAAAACAATAAAGTTCTGAGGGTTAAGATATGCAACTAAAACATTTTATTCTGGGCATAATTTCATGCTGAGATGTTTCAGAATGAAATTGAATCTATCTTCAAAAAGAGGTTTTGTAAATACATCAGTCTATTGATGGTCTGTGTCAATAAATTTTAAAGTAAGAACTCTGTTTTGAATATAATCCTTAATAAAGTGATGTTTTATTTCTATATGCTTATCCCTAGAATGAAAAATGAGATTTCTACTGAGACATATGGTAGAAGTGTTATCACAGAAGAGAGAAATGTTACTCTCAAATATGTTGAAGTCTTCAAGTTGTCTTTTCATCCAGAGCATTTGAGTGCTACATCCAGCAGCTGCTATGTATTCAGCTTCTGCTGTTGACAATGCTATTGTGGATTGTCTCTTGTTGGTCCATGAGATCAAATTGTCTCCCAGAAACTGACAGCTTCCAAAAGTGCTTTTACGCTCTACTTTGTCTCCAGCAAAGTCAGCATCACAGTATCCTACTAAGCTGTATTCATTGGATTTTCTATAAAATAAACCCAAATTAGTAGTACCTTTCAGATACTTGAAAATTCGCTTAACTGATGTTAAGTGAGATTCTCTAGGATCTGATTGGAATCTAGCATATAAGCAAACACTGAATAAAATATCAGGCCTTAAAGTCATCAATAAAGGAGAGAGCCAATCATACCTCTGTAGATTTTCTGCTCTACCTTTTTACTTACCTCTTCCTTTTTCAGAATGCACGTGGGATGCATTGGAGTCTTTGAGGGCTTACATTATAAGAGGTCAAATTTCTTCAGAATTTCTCTAACATATTTGCTCTGATGAATGTAGGTTCCTTCTGGAGTTTGGTTTATCTAAATGCCCAAAAAGAATTTGAGTTCCCCCATTAAGCTCATCTCAAACTCTGCCTGCATGCACTTAGTAAATTCTCTTTCCATAGAAGGTTTAGTGGATCCAAAAATGATATCATCTACATGAATCTGACAAACTAAAATGTCATTCTTAAATTTCTTACAGAACAAGGTTGTGTCCACTTTCCCTCTGGTGAATTCCTTTTTCTAACAGGAAGTTACTCAGTCTTTCATACCATGCTCTGGGAGCTTGTTTCAAACCATAGAGTGACTTCTTTAGTTTGAAAACATATTCTAGATGGTTGTAATTTTCAAACCCAGGGGGTTGGTGCACACATACCTCTTCATCTATGTAGCCATTTAGGAATGCACTTTTGACATCCATCTGATACAGAGTGATGCCATTGTTTATAGCAAATGAGATTAAGAGTCTGATAGATTCTAACCTGGCGACTGGAGCAAAGGTTTCTATATAGTCTATCCCCTCTTGCTGACTATAACCTTGTGCCACCAGTATTGCTTTATTTCTGATGACTTCTCCTTGCTCGTTCAGTTTATTTCTGAACACCCACTTTATTCCAATGACGTTGAATCCTTTTGGTTTGGCAACCAGATCCCATACGTCATTTATGGTGAATTGATTTAGTTCCTCATGCATTTCCAGAATCCAGTCATTGTCCAAAAGAGCTTCATCAATTGTTGTTGGTTTAATCAGAGAGACCAGTCCCATGAGGGATTCTTCAGAGTTTCTGAATGTTGATCTTGTTCTGATTGGATCATCCTTCTTTCCCAGGATCTTATCTTCTGGGTAAGCTATGCTGCTTCTGGATAACCTTTTCTGGAGTTGATCAACAAAAGGTACTGGATCACTTGTAACATTTCTTTCTAAAGTTGTTGGAGCGTCTCTGTTGAGAACTTCTGATGAGTTGTCTTCAGTACCTGTGAATTCAACTTCTATATCTGCAAAGAATTCATTCTGCTTTGACTTTTGAGGGTCAAGCTTATCATTAAATCTAACACTGATTGACTCTTCAACAATCTGTGTTTCTGTATTGTATACTCTGTACCCTCTTGAGCGTTTAGTGTATCCTAACATAATACACTTTTGCGCTTTAGAGTCAAACTTGTTCAGATGATCTTTAGTATTCAGAATAAAACAGGTGCATCCAAAAGGATGGAGATAAAAAATGTTGGGCTTTCCGTTCTTCCACAATTCATATAGAGTCTTTTCCAGAATAGTTCTTATAGAGATTCTATTCTGAATGTAGCACGCTGTGTTAATTGCTTCTGCCCAGAATATCTTAGCAATGTTAGTCTCATTGATCATGGTTCTGGCCATTTCTTGCAGTGTTTTGTTCTTTCGTTCTACAAATCCATTTTGTTGGGGGAGTTCTAGGACAAGAGAAGTCATACAAGATGCCTTTTTCATTAAAGAATGTTTCAAATTTTTTATTTTCAAATTCTCCACCATGATCACTTCTGACTTTGACAATTCTAAGATCTTTTTCATTTTGAACTTGGTTACAGAATGCAACGAACACATAATGTGACTCGTCCTTGTATCTTAAGAACTTTACCCATATCCATCTACTATAGTCATCTACGATCACTAACCCATACTTCTTGCCACTAACAGATGCAGTTTTTACTGGTCCAAATAAGTCTGTGCAGAAGTTCTAATGGCTTAGAGGTGGAAACAACATTTTTAGATTTAAAAGCAGGTTTTGCAAATTTGCCTTTCTGACATGCTTCACACAGCATCTGAGTTGAACTTCAGATTAGGAAGTCCTCTGACCAGATTGAGTTTGTAAATCTGAGATAATATTCTCATACTAACATACCCCAATCTTCTTTGCCAGACCCATTGCTCGTTGTTAACAGAAAGAATACATTTTACATTCTGACTCTTTAGTTCAGAAAGTTTTATTTTATAAATGTTGTTTTTCCTCTTTCCATTAAAAAAGATAGTTCCATCTTTTTAACTAACAACTTTGCATGAATTTTGATTAAAAATTATATCATAACCGTTATCACTTAAGTTACTTATGGATAACAAGTTATGCATTAATCCATCAACTAAGAGCACATTATTTATAGAAGGAAGATTACCATTACCTACTGTTCCAGAGCCAATGATCTTCCCTCTTTGGTTGCCTCTAAAGCCCACGTAGCCTCCAGGTTTAAGTTCCGGGATTTGGAACATATGCTTTCTTCCCGTCATGTGTTGAGAGCATCCAGAGTCCAGGTACCATGACTGGTGTTTTAGCCTTGCTGCTAAAGATATCTGCTACATATATAATTTTGTCCTTAGGTACCCATATCTTCTTGGGTCCTGGTTTGTTAGTTTTACCAAAATTCTGATTGAATTTTGGTTTGACAGAGTAATCATTACTAGTGTATTTTAGGTCATGTGTGTGCTCATATGTGAAGTGTGATTTTAGTGGTGTGCGTTTTATGACAAGGTCCATGACTTTCTTAGGTGTAGATACCTTACCTTGGTATCCTATTCCTTTTCTGCCACTCCTGCTAACTTCATAGATCATTGAAGCCATCTTGCTTCTATCTATGTTTTTAGCCAGAAACTTCTAAAAGTTGTGATCATACTCTTTGATGATCTTATCAGCATGACTGGGAGTCTCTGAGATTATTTCTTTCTGAGAGTTTTGTAAATCATTTTTTAATTTTGAAACCTTTTCTTTTAACTCAGAATTCTCTAATCTAAGACTCTCAGTCTTTTCAGAGTCAGAGACAAGACCCCTTTTCAGGTTCTTGAATTTGACTCTGATTTGCTGATACCTTTTCAGAATTTCATTCAGACTTTCTGCAAGTTCATCCTTAGTAAAATTAATAGTGAATTCAGGGAATACCTCGTCCGTGTCTTATTCTGAGTCTGAACCAGAAGCTTCACTGTCTTTTGACACATTTTCCATGAGAGCTATGTTGGCTCTTTTATCATCTGACTCTGAGTCAACATCAGAAGTATCTGAATCGTTCCATGTTGCCATGAGGATTTTCTTCTTCTCCTTGAAGA
The DNA here is from genome assembly GCA_948472305.1 of Vicia faba. NCBI lineage: Eukaryota > Viridiplantae > Streptophyta > Magnoliopsida > Fabales > Fabaceae > Vicia > Vicia faba. The sequence goes on along the minus strand of OX451737.1, from coordinate 1,199,194,271 downwards.
AATTCTTTTTGGGCTTCTCCTTCTGAAGCCTTGGACAGTCACTTTTGTAGTTCCCTTGCTCATTGCACTCATAGCAGATGATGTCCTTGTTATTTGACTTTCTGTGTCCTGAAGAACCTTCAGATATTCTGTGTCCAGAGGAGGACTTAGACTTTCTGTATCTGGAGGAGGGTTCATTTTGATTCTCTTATCTTCTCGGGTTTCTGAATTTCCTTTGTCTCTGCTTTCACAGTTGATTGACCATTCTGGAGAGGAGAGACAATTCATCTTCTTCTAATGAGGATCCATCAGAGGTTTTTTCCATAGCCTGCAAAACCTTAAAATCAGATTTTTTTTTGTTAGATTTTAATGCTAGAGGCTTACCTTGCTTTTGAGGCTCATCTTCTTCTAGCTCTATCTCGTGACTTATGAGGGAGTTGACAGGTTCCTCCAGAGATATCTTGTTGAGATCTTTAGCTAGCTTAAGTGTAGTGACCATTGGCCTTCATTGTTTAGGTAGACTTCTGATGATCTTCTTTACGTGATCAATAGTAGAATATCCTTTGTCAAGAACCTTCAGCCCAGCAACAAGAATCTGGAATCTTGAGAACATTGCTTCTATGGATTCATTGTCTTCTATCTTGAATACATCATATTTCTCAATAAGCGCAAGGGCCTTGGTTTCTTTGACTTGTATATTGCCTGCATGCGTCATTCTCAGAGAGTCAAACATGTTTTTGGCTGTCTCTCTGTTTGAGATTTTCTCATATTCTGAGTATGAGATAACACTGAGAAGTATTGTTCTGGCTTTATGATGGTTTCTAGAATCATGTTTTTGCTGGTCAGACATCCTTTTTCTGTCTATCTTCTGACCACTTTCGTCCACTGGATGTGTGTATCTATCAATTACCATGTCCCATAGATCAGCATCATGGGCCAGAAAGAAGCTCTCAATTCTATCTTTTCAATAGTCAAAATTTTCTCCATCAAAGACTGGAGGTTTTCCACTGATTTTATCCTTGTCCTCATGATAGTCATTGCTGATGTTTTGGCTTGGTCCCACCATAGTGTTTTTCTAAAGCTTGGATCTTGTACTGACACAGTTAAGTGTATGAACTCAGAACCAGGCGCTCTGATGCCAATTGAAGAAGTGAAAAACACAAGAAGGGGGGTTGAATTGAAAACTTAAAATCAAAAGCGCAATAGACACGATATTTTATCCTGGTTCGTTTGATCTCAAACTACTTCAGTCCACCCGTCAAGGTGATTTTGCCTCTCTCCAACGAGGACTTAATTCACTAATCAAAAACCGATTACAACACTACTTTTACAACTGCCAAAGTCTTCTTGAGTACAACCACACCCCGATTAATCTCAAGGAAAACTAGCTTAATCAAGATAAAAGAGTATTTTGTGTATAGTTGTTTTTCCTTACAAAAAGCAGTATCACAATTGTGATATTTTACACAATTTTGAGCGTAGATATGAATATGTAGGCTTGCAGCGTTTTAGAGATATTGTCGTTGTTTGGAAAAATCGTAAACGATTTGTCCTCTTAGCTTGTTTATATAGCATGGAAATCCTGTCCAACATAAAGCATGATAATGGACATTCAATGATGTTTCCATATTGAGAAGATTCTTGTCTGGCTGAAGCTGTTGCATGTGATGCTGTCTTGATTGAATAGTAACGCTTCAGAACTTAGAATCTTGCATGCTGCAATTGCTTCAGAACATTGATGACTCAGAGATGTGAGGATCTGATGGTATATGAAACTTCTATTTGGAATCAGAGTATTCTTCACTTCAACGCAGGTTCTGATCATCATTCTTCAGCGCAGATTCTGATTACCTCAGCTTGAAAGCTTTTATAGCTTAACTTTTGATGCTGCTTTGGTCAGAACTTCTGCATACAAAATAACACAAATTTAGAGTGCATATTGTTCTTTGTGTTTGTTATCATCAAAACTCTAACTAAGGGTTGTAGAATCAAACTATGTTCTAACAGGCTTGTTAAATTACCTAGGCAGAAAAATGTAATTGGAAACAAGTGGATGCAAGTGGCGAGATCAATATTCAAAAGTTGTTTGAATTTGGTAAAGGTTATTGATTACAGTTTCAACTTGGTAGAGAGCAGTAATATAGTTGATTGTTAAATTGGTATCAACGCGGTTTAAAGTCAAGGTGAAGATTGTTGAAATATGCCTTAAAATTTTTTGTTGATGAAGAGAAAGAAAACATGTTTCGAGATTGTCAAAAAATTATCTGATCCGAGCGATTTACGGGTATCGAGTTTGATCGATTTGGTTCATTGATCTATTCATTAATGTTAGAATATTTTATATTAATTTGGAGATCATATAAATTAATATAAAAATATATTATAAGATATTTGTAAGATTCTAAAAGATATTATGAGATATATATTTATAATATTCAAAAAGATATTATAAGATATATATTTATAATAGTCTAAGAAATATTATAAGATATTTATAATATTTGAGAGATATTATAAGATTATAATAATATTTTTATTCTAACCATTAATGAGATATGTTTTGGATTTATTGGATTTTAGAAATTATAAATATGTGTCTCTTTTGTTATTACGGTGTGATAATCTTAGAACTTACAACAATAAGAGGGAGCAAGGGTTTAAGGCACAACATAGGGTTTTGGTTATTCTCAAGGGAAAATTTAGAAAGGTAAGGGTTTTGGTAACCTTTAGAGTTATCTAAGGTTATTAGGAATTGAGAAACACTTGTTTACATCTTGGATTTGGGTTATTCAAATATTAAAGTTTGAAGAGGTTGGGAAACACTTGGGTAGAAAATAAGGTTAATTTTTTGAAGCCTTCATAGTTGTTCTTGGGAACCTGGAGGCAAAGACTAATTTCTTGTAACTCATCTATAATCACTTATAATAATTTTCTGAGTATAGTGAATTGAAGAGTCGCCCTCTCCTCCAGAGTAGATCCTTTGATCGAACTAAATAAACAAACCTTCGTCTTTTTCTCGCCTTATTTTGTTATATTACATGTGTATGAATTACTATTGTTGTAGACCATTTATCTTGGTTGCTACTATTTTTACCTCACAAATTGATATTGAATTTTGTCGTAATTCACACCAAAATTCACAACATTTAACATTCACATGGTTACAAACTTAGATGCATTTGTCAATTTTGAATTACTTTTTTCAAATCGTTTACAGTTAGACATATCACAAACATAAGCTAATATGATCCACCCACCGTTATCTTTCGGATTGTTTATAATAATTTTTGCATCTTATTCCCGTTTATAAAAATGATTGTATCAACAATAGACTTTTCTCGTTTATAAAAATTTGTATAACTTATTTTCGTTTTTTAAAAAAATTGTATCAATAGTAAATTTTTTCCGTTTATAAAAATATCAGTTACTTATTCTCGTTTATAAATATGATTGTATCAACAATTGACTTTTTTGCATTTATAAAAATATTTGTAACTTATTCTCGTTTACAAAAATAATTGTATCAACAATAGACTCTTCTAATTTATAAAAATATTTGTAATTTATTTCCGTTTATAAAAATAATTGTAACAACAATAGACTTTTTCCGCTTATAAAAATATTTGTGACTTATTCTCATCCACTTTATCAATTTTTAAAGTTGAAACAATAGCCCGTCGTAGCAAAGGATAATTTGAAGCTAAAAAAATAGCACATCGTATATCAAATGTCTATTTTGTTATTTAAAATATTGCATGATTTAAAAAAAAAACATAGATCAATACATCAAAGGAAGAATATGAAAACATAGAGAGGCTAGAGTTAGATCAGAAAGAAGCATAAGTGACCTATGTGGGATGATTTAAATATATATGTAAATCAGTAAACTCAAACTGATATATCTTTGCCAAAGAGATTGCTAATTTCCTTTTTCTGGATCCCTTTGTTTCATAATAGACTCTCCCACCAAAACCTGCAGAAAATTTAAAAGAGATACTTTTCAATTATTCTCATAAGCTCTTTACAATGGATTTTGAGAACAGATAATGGCTTATATAAAAAGTTGACTTCAATAATCATATAAATGAAATTCTTGTAATAGGTAATATCTTCAAGACTGAACAAACCAGATTCCCCTACCATCTAAACAAACCATATAATCATCAGTTTAAAATCAAATTTATTTAGTGCAAGTTAAAACAAAATGAAAATTCTTCGAGCACATACAATTATGTTTCTCTCGCGGATTATTTTTCCTCGCTCTCCTTCGAGAAGCTTCTTCGTGGTGCCGATATCTAACTCAAATGTTTCCACAACCATACAAAAAAATAGAAGCCATAATCAATGAGTCGGTAGTTCGTGTTTTGGATCTTCGCGACGACGAGTCTGTTGCGTTTCGGTTTGGTTTCGAAAGAGAATGAGGGTGGTGGCGCCGCAGAAACACGGGGGTTATCTATAAATTCAACAATAACAAAAAATAAGAATCATACAAAGAAAGCAAGTAAAACGTTGAACAACTGGAAGCGAAAAAGAAATAGAGCGCAAAGATTCTAGACAATTGGAAGCAGAGACAGATAAGGAAGGATTGGAAAGAATAAAAGTGATATGCTCATAGTTTGAATTGAGTAGAGCAGGTTCAACCTTCATCTTTGCTTGAGGATCCTCTTCTTCTGATTGAGAGACAGAGAAAGTGGGAGTTTGGGTTCAGAGGTGACGGATTGAGAGTTAGGGTTAAGAAGAATTTTTTTCTGCGAGTAATGGGAAGTATTGAGGAGAGTGTTAAATTTAATATCAAGAGGTACGTTATAAATCATTTCCGCTTGTAATTTTCCATTGCCCAAGTAATTGGAATTATGTATCCCAAAAAATATGAAGTGTAACAAACACTTAGATTTAAAATTTTAGAGATTTAAAAAAATAAAATTGAGAGAGTGATATGTCTATATTAATTGGCAAATGCACTAGAGTGAAACAATGGTGGAATAAGTCTAATATAATTATAAAATCAGAAAAGTTTAAGCATTTTGTCATAAGGATTCATGTGATTTTTTCAGGTACTTTAACTTTTATATATTTATATTAGACATCTAATTGTCGCAATCACCATAACATCTCTAACATCTAGAATTCAATTAAATTATTTAATTGAACTTAGATGCATTATTTGAGTGATTTAATATATTTTTATTATTATTTGGTGAATATATGTGGCACGGGGTATTAGTGGATATGTTGGTCGGAGTTAGGAAAAGTAGTAGAAATTAATTAAAAATTTTAATTAATTTTAAAATGGATAGTGTTAGAATATAGTTTGGTTCTACATTCCTGTAAGAGTTTTGATGATAACAAACACATGATATATATAAAAGAACAAATATGCTCTATAATAATGTTTTTTTATATGCAGGGAAATTCTGATGTAAGAAGTATATAAGATGAGAAAGTTTCATTTTTGAAGCTATGTTGTGACACATCATACTTAGAAGCAGATCCGTGTGACACGCTTAAATGAAGAAGTTCTAATATTACAACTTCTAAATGCACCAATGCTGCAAATAAAAACTCTGATATTCTGATACTTAAAGTTCTAGAAAGAACTAAAGAAGTCTCAATGGTAACATTCATCTTCTGATATGATCTCAAGAAAACATGTTCTGAAGCGTTACAATTTTTTCATTGCAAATAAAAAAGTAACGACTGAATCAAGACAGGATCTATACTTTTGAAAAGAACATTAACTACACTTTACCAACCTTCCAAAAGCATCCTCACATATCTCTCATGCATCACCTATATAAAGAAGACTTAAAGGATAAATCGTACACAACTTTACAGTGCACTGAAAAAGGAAAATCTCATTACCTTCTATCTTGTGCTTTTCAATTGTATAATACAACACCGTAGTGATATTGTTTTATCTAGAAAACATCTTTGTACACGTTGTTAATTATATTATTATGTAATACCTTGAGAGAACCGAGTTGTGGTTTAACCTCAAGAAGACTTTGACAGTTGTCATTGTATTTGTGGTAATCAAGTTTAATTAGTGGATTAAGACCTCATTTGAGAGAGACGAAATCACCTTGGCGGGTGGACTGGGGTAGTTTGAGTTCAAACGAACCATGATAACCAACATGTCTATTACTTTATTTTTGAAAACACCAATTCAACCCCCCTTTCTTGTGTTTTTCCATTCTTCAATTAGTATCAGAGCGCTTGGTTCTGGGTGCAAACACTTAATCGTGTCAGAAAAAGATCCAAGCAAGAAAAACATTATGGTGGGACCAAGTCAGATCATCAGCAATAATAATCATGATGAGAAAGACATAATCAGCGGCAAACCTCTAATCTTTGATGGTGAGAACTTTGATTACTGGAAAGACAGAATCAAAAGTTTCTTTCTAGATCGTGACACTAATCTCTGAGATATGGTGACTGATGGATCATACATCCAGTTGACGAAAGCGGTCAAAAAATTGACAGAAAGAGAATGACAGATCAACAAAAGAAAGAATTCAGAAATCATCACAAAGCCAGAACAATACTCTTAAGTGTTATCTCGTACACCGAATATGAGAAGATCATAAACAGAGAATCAGCTAAAAACATATTTGACTCTTTGAGAATGACGCGTGAAGGCAACACGTAAGTCAAAGAAATAAAAGCTCTTGCTCTCATTCATAAGTATGAGGCCTTCAAAATGGAAGAAGATGAAACAGTTGAAATAATGTTCTCAAGGTTTCAAGTTTTGGTCGCTGGGCTAAAAGTTTTAGACAAAGGGTACTCAACAGCAGATCATGTAAAGAAAAACATCAGAAGCTCACCCAAGAAATGGAGACCCATGGTCACAACTTTAAAACTAGCCAAAGATCTGAATAAAACATCTCTTGAAGAATTGATCAGCTCCTTGAGAAGTCATGAGATAGAACTAAAAGAAGATGAGCCCCATAAGCAAGGTAAGTCTCTCGCTCTCAAATCTAATAAAAAATATGAACCTAAAGTTTTTCAGGAAAAAGAAGAAAACTCTGGCGGATCCTCGTCAGAAGAATATGAAATGTCTCTTCTCTCCAAACGAGTCAATCAGCTATGGAAACACAGGCAGAAGAATTTTAGAACTCCCAGAAGAATGAGGAATCATTCTGAATCATCTTCTAAATACAAAAAATCTAGTAAAAGATATATTGTTTGCTACGAATGCAATGAACAAGGTCATTACAAAAACGACTGTCCAAATCTTCAAAAATAAAAACCTAAAAAGAAGTTCTCCAAAGAAAAGAAGAAAAGTCTTATGGCAACATGGGATGACTCAGAATCTTTTGAAGCTGAAACAGAATCAGAAGATGGACGGGCCAACATAGCCTTAATGGCCAAAGTATCAGATGACACTGGATCATCTGAATTAGAGTTAGACTTAGAGGCAGAAGAGGTATTCTCTAACTTTTCTAGATCTCAATTAGAAGAAAGTCTGTCAGGAATTCTTGAAAGATATCAGTAACTTTGAGTAAAAAATAAGAACCTGAAAAAGGATCTAGTATTTGACTCTGAAGAAACTAAGAAACTAAAAACAGAAAACTTTGAGCTAAAAGATACCATTTCTAAACTTGAAAATGAAAATTATGTTATTAAAAACAAATTACAAAAAGCTCATAAAGAAACTGTTACAGAAGTTCCTAATAGTTTTGATAGAATCATAAAAAAAATATGATCATAGCTTTCACAAATTTCTAGCTAAAAACATAGATAGAAGCAAGATGGCTTCAATGATCTATGGAGTTAGCAGAAATGGCAGAAAATGTATAGGATATAAGGGAAAAGAATCTCAACCAAAGAAAGTTAACGATATAGTCATAAAACACATACCTCTCTACTCACAATTTACATATGGACATACACATGACATAAAGTATACTATTAATGCTTTTTCTGCTAAACCAAAATTCAAACAAAATGTTGGTAACTCTAACAAACAAGGACCCAAAAAAATATAGGTACCTAAGGATAAAATTGTCTATGTTGCAGATGACTTTAACATCAAAGTTGAAACACCAATCTTGGTATCTGGACTTTGGATGCTCTCGACACATGACAAGAAGAAAGCATATGTTCCAAAGTCTTGAGCTTAAATCTGGAGGCTCTGTAGGTTTCAGAGGCAATCAGAAAGGGAAGATTATTGACTCTGGAACTATTGGTAATGGTACACTTCCTTCTATAACTAATGTTCTGTTGGTAGATGGATTAATGCATAACATGTTATCCATAAGTCAGTTAAGTGATAACGGTTATGATATAATCTTTAATCAAAAGTCATGTAAATCAGTTAGTTAGAAAGATGGATCTATCCTTTTTAATGGAAAGAGAAAGAACAACATTTACAAAATAAAACTTTCTGAACTAAAAAGTCAGAACGTAAAATGCCTAATGTCTGTTAACGAAGAGCAATGGGTCTGGAATAGAAGATTGGGGCATGTTAGTATGAGAATAATATCTCAGATTAACAAACTCAATCTAGTTAGAGGACTTCCTAACCTGAAGTTCAGATCATATGCTCTGTGTGAAGCATGTCAAAAAGGCAAGTTTGCAAAACCTTCTTTGAAATAAAAAAAATGTTGCTTCTACCTCTAGACCATTAGAACTTCTGCATATAAATATGTTTGGACCAGTGAAAACTGCATCCATCAGTGGCAAGAAATATGGATTAATGATCATAGATGACTATAGCAGATGGACATGGGTAACGTTCTTAAGACATAAGGACGAGTCACACTCTGTGTTCACTATCTTCTATAACCAAGTTCAAAACGAAAAAGATTTTAGAATTGTTAAAGTTAGAAGTGATCATGGTGGGAAATTTTAAAACAAAAGATTTGAAAACTTTTTTAATGAGAATGGCATCTCTCACGATTTCTCTTATCCTAGAACTCCTCAACAAAATGGTGTTGTAGAACGAAAGAATATAAATTTACAAGAAATGGCCAGAACCAGGATCAATGAGACTAACATTACTAAAAACTTCTGGGCAGAAGCAATTAACACAACATGTTATATTCAGAATAAAATCTCCATAAGACCTATTCTGGATAAGACTCCATATGAACTGTGGAAGAACATAAAGCCCAACATCTCTTATTTCCATCCATTTGGATGTACTTGTTTTATTCTAAACATTAAAGATCATCTGAACAAGTTTGATTCTAAAGCACAAAAGTGTCTCATGTTAGGATACTCTGAACGCTCAAAAGGTTACAGAGTATATAACACAGAAACACGAATTATAGAAGAATCTATCAGTGTCAGATTTGATGATAAGCTTGGCTTCAAAAGTCAAAGCAGGGTAAATTTTTTGCAGATATAGAAGTTCAATTTATAGGTATTAAAGACAAAACGTCATAAGGTCTTAATAAAAAATCACAGCCAAATACTGAAGAAGATGTCACAAATATCACAATAACCTCTGAAGACACCATCCAGAAAAGAAAATCCAGAAGCAGCTTAGCACATTCGAAAAACACGATTCTGGGAAAGAATGATGACCCAATCAGAACAAGATCTACATTCAGAAATTATGAAGAATCGATAATGGGATTAATGTCTTTGATTGAGCCAACTTCCATCGACGAAGCTTTTCTGGACAATGACTAGATCCTTGTAATGCAGGAAGAACTAAATCAATTTACCAGAAACGATGTATGGGATCTAGTTCCTAAACTAAAAGGCTTTAACATCATTGGAACCAAATGGGTATTCAGAAACAAGCTAAATGAATAAGGAGAAGTTATCATAAACAAAGCACGACTGGTGGCACAATGTTATAGTCAATAATAAGGGATAGACTATACATAAACCTTTGCTCCAGTCGCCAGGTTAGAATCTATCAGACTTAATTTCTTTTGCTGTAAATAATGGCATCGCTCTTTATCATATGGATGTTAAAAGTGCCCTTTTAAATGGTTATATTGATGAAGAAGTTTATATGCACCAACCTCTGGCTTTGAAAATACAAAACATCCAGAATATGTTTATAAACTTAAGAAATCATTATATGGTCTGAAACAAGCTCCCAGAGCTTGGTATGAAAGACTAAGTAATTTTCTGCTAGAAAACAATTTTACCAGAGGGAAGATGGACACAACCTTATTTTGTAAACTGTTTAAAAATGACATTTTGGTTTGTCAAATTTACGTAGATGATATAATTTTTGGATCTACTAAAGCCTCTTTGGGAAAAGAATTGATAAGTATACAGGCAGAGTTTAAAATAAGCTTGATGGGCAAACTCAAGTTCTTTCTAGGTGTAATACGGTGGGAGAAATGACTTTTTGGTTTTATTCAAATGAACGATTAGCAAGAGTCTTTATCGCCTTTTCTTTTATCCAACAAGGAAAGGGTGAAAAGAACAGGAAAAACGTTGATAGATTTTGAGTTCAGGGGGGGGGGGGGGGGTTAAGATATGAAAAGAGAAGGTGTTAGCACCCTTTTCATCCATAGTTATTTATGGACTCTTAATTACTTAGCTCACTTTTGAAAATTTGTTTTATGTGTGTGTGTGTGTGTGCGTGTGATTGGAAAATATTTTTGAAAATCCAAAGCATGGCTAACTTTGTAATGATTCTTGTATCAGTCCTCAAGAATGCGTACAAAGTGTTTGAAAATATTTTGTTTGAAAAGTGATGTGAAAAATGTTTATTTTTAGAAAAGTGTTGTGAGCAAGCGATTAAAAGTTCCTTACCCATTCAAGGTCATTCTTATTCCTTCCTTCTCCTTTAGAGATAATGTTATCCATACCATTAGTTGGTAGGTAGCCCTATCTATTGTATGTGAAGGGACAAGCGAAGGGTCATTGAAGGCAACATATAGAGATACTTTAGTGATTGTATCAGAGGGACTAGATCATTTTTCATAGGCAACATCGAAGGATCATCGAGGGACTATGATATTTATTCGAGGGTCTTTTTCTAAAGTATCCCTACTTTTGAGGGACATGACCATTTATTCAAAGGAAACAAAGAGAGGTTACCCTAGAGGTGTGAGTGTGAAAAGTGTGTTCAGGTCAGTTATATTTATCTTGAGTTAGGATTTTCTATAGATTGATTTTAGTCTTGTCATACAAACCCTATTAGCACACATCTAACAGTTATATATACAGGTATACAAAATATAAGTGCTAAAAGTAAAGGCCTAGGTCTATTACATGGCTTCGAAGCAGTTACAATATTTAATAAAACCTAGCGAGAAATTAAACACTAAGTGTTGTACCCCAAAATTTTCCCTCTCCTTTCATTCAAAGATGTCCCTCCATACTCCTAGGGATTTTTATCCCACTTCTGACACCAATGTTCATGGTTCAATGGTTGCGGAATATTAGGGTTTACATTTGAGTTTATCTTGAGTTAGGTTTTGATTCATGATAAAAGCTTTTAAGTTTGAGGGCTCTTTGATGATACATTGTTTGCTTGAAAAGAAAGTTAACCGAAGTTGGATTTGGGATTAGGGTTTACTCATATTTTGGTTTATTTTTATTGATAATTATCAATGGAGGATTTACTGGAACTTTATGTCGACTCTCACACATCTTCTTTGAGTGGGCATTCAAATGTTTGTTTGGAATGTAGAAGTGACCGAATTTAATTGCATAATGGACATCAAGATTTTTAGAACTCAAATTTAGAAAACAAAAGAGTTTTAGACTTGATACAAATGAGAAAGAATTCAATTTTGTTTCTTTTTAATTACAAATATGGAAGCTTCACTTGTTACTTCAAATTCAAGAAACTAAAATACATTCTTCATACAAGCTTCATTTGGAATCAAATTCAAAAATGGGGAACTTTCTATTTGACATTTCAAAGAATTACAAAACTTCATGTTTATTCCAAATTGTTTAAAGATTATCAATTGAGTTACAAAAAGAGAATTAAAATGACATTCAAAATCCTAAATGTACAAAGACCTAAATTCCAAAAATTACTTCCTAATGTTACAAAGACATTCATTATATGGCCTAATCACAAATTCCTATGTCTAATGCTATCCATATGGCGAATTGTCCTTTGTACTCTCCATCTCAAGCCTTGCCTCGGTTTCATCTTCAAAGTCTTATTTCATCATCTTTCCAAGTTTATTTCAATGACAAATGCCTGAAACAAAAGAGAAAGAAATAATCAGCAAACAACCAAAAGTGAACAAAGAAGTGCAAAATGTTTTAGTTCATCATTAGGGTTTGGCTTATGGAATCAAATTTTTAGGGCCTAGCTTTGCCTATTGCAAATCACAAATCTAAGTTTGGTTCACAAAAAGACAAAACAGAATCATACAAGCCTCACAAGTCAGAATTCTATCATGGGCTAGGAGTAAAACTTTTGCAAATTACAAGACAAAATTTGGTTCATAAAAGACAAAGGAAAATCAAAAGATCCAAATTAGAATCTCAAACTCAACATCATATTTTCACACAAACAATCCAAAAGCCTCATATTGGTGTTGTTTCAATAAAAAATCAGAAATGTAATGTAAAATCATAGGCCCGTCCCTACTGCAAAATCTCAAAATAATGCCTCTGTTAGGTTCACAGTAAAGGATAAAGATTAAAAGATATTGTACTACACAAGTACAAAATCAAAAGTCAGCAAGCAACCATCACAAAAAACCAAGGCCAGTACAGAAAAGCCACCAACAAGTACAAATCCGAAAAGAAGCAAGCAACAAAGTACAAAGGCCAGCAAGCAAAGTCAAAAATCATCCAGTAGTAGAGTACAAAAGCCAAGCACAAGTACATCTTTGAAGAAAGCAACACAGCAAGTCAAGACCAGCAAGCAACACAATAAAGTGACAAGTCTAACAAAGGCTATTTTCCTCAAGTCAATGTCAAGACTTTACAGAAAAAAGAAAACAAGATCACAATATAAAAAAGAACTGAGCCATAGTTCACCGGGGGAAAGATGGAGAAGAGAGTTCATTAAAAATATACAGAACCGAGGGGTGGAACCACAACAACTAAATCCATTCATTTTTCTGTAACAAATATACATAGACAAAAAACAGAGCCATAGCCACAACAAAAACCTCCATTCTTTTTCCTGTAAAACCGAGCCACAAAAACCCTTTCAAAGTTTTCACAAAAAATACAGAGACAAAACAAAACCTTTGTTTCTTTTTCCTATCACAAAAATAACCAACTATCAAAAATCTTCAAAATTATTTTCAGAGATAGTAACAAAACCAAACCACAAACCCTAAGTTCATTCATCATTTTCAAAAAGCCCTTAACCCTTCAGAAATTAGAAAGAAGGAGAAAAAAAAAGAAAGATCTCACTAAAACCATGCAAAGTAAACCGAATTGGAACCGTTAGGGTTTCCAAACCCCCTTCAAGATCTACTCCAAATTACGCACTGTCTGCAAAAATCAATCACATATTAGCAATCAGAAGGAGAAGACGAGTCCAAATATGTAAGAAAATTCACGATCAGACCACCGCCGCCGCTGTTGCCGCTGTAAGGCCGATTTCTGGTGCGACCATTCTCTCTTCTCTGGCGAGAGAGAAATCAGATTAAGAGAGAGGAAGTGTTTTGAGCAAATGACCTAATTTTCTATTTTTGTTGTTTTATTAAATCAGGCTCATTTCTCAATCCAAAACTATATCTAAACCCAACTCGGTTTGTACTTCAATGTCACCTCCTCTTTTCTATTTCACCCCCCTTTGTTTTCTTTTGATTATGCTGCTAAACCACAAATTCAACTAGGCCTTACAAAACTTTCAATGCGCAACCCAATTTTCCTCCTTCTCACGCACCCCCCCATATCCCTCTTATTCACACCACTCTTCTTATTTCCTGTCCATTTTACACAAACCAAGCTCCCAGCCAGCCCGTTTCTTGTCCATTTTACACACCCCCTGATTCATAAACAACACCAAGCCCACTTCTTTTTTATTTTAATTTCTGAATCTATTTGGGCCTTATGTTTTTACTATTTTTCTAAACACCCTCTTTTACTTTTTAACTCCCTACAATTCATACTTTTATTTTTACTTCTTTTCATTTCTTATTTTATTTTAATTTTTTTTCTTTAAAAATATATAAAAATATATTTTTCTAAATAAATTATATTTAAACTTTTCCATTTCATTTTCTTTTATTATTTTCTTATTTTTTTTGTATAGATAGAATATTAAAAAATACCTTATTTTTTTAACAATTTAATTTCTTTTCTTAATCAAATTAATTTAGACTTAGTTTTAGTTTTAATTTTCTTTTTTCTAATTAAATCAACTTAGACTAATTAATTATTTTTCTTTCTTTTTACTAGTATCAAAACCTTTCATAAAAACCCTAAAAAACATGTTTTCTTAAACAAAATTAATTTCTTTTTCTTTCTTAAATTTAAATGAATTAATTTAGGTTTAGTTTTAATTTTATTTTCTAATTAAATTAACTTAGAATCTAGGAATTTTATTATTTATTTTCTTTCTTTTTATTAGTTTGATTAAATTAAGACCTTTCATAAAAAACCAAAACAATTTTCTTTTCCTTTCACATTATCTTCATATTCTTGTACATTTTATTTTGCAATATTAAATATGGTTGTAATAGTAAATTAGGTTTTTATTGCTTTCATCCTCATTCGTAAATTGTATCTCCATTTCCCAAATGATGTAATAGCGTAGAACTTTAAATTTCCGTAATTTATCGCTTTCAATATTATTGCTAGTAACTAGGACTTGTATGGCAAGACATAAAATAAACAAATAGAAAACCTTAATTCAAAGATAAAATGTACGAAAATAAATACTTTGCACACTTGCACCTCTAAGGTTAACCCACACTTTTTGCCTTAGAATAAAACAATCATGTCCCTCGAATGTGGGACACTTTAGCAAAGACCCTCGAATACAAGATCGTAGTCCCTCGATGACCCTTCGATGTTGATTTCGTAAACAATCTTAGACCCTCAAGATAAATTGCTAAGGTATCCTACAATGTTGCCTTCTATGACTGTATGATGATCCATACTTGTCCCTTCAAATCCAATGATAAGGCTTCTTACTAACTAATGGTAAGATAACACTATCTAAAGGAGGAGGAAATGAACAAATACTTTTTGAGTAGGTAGAACGTTCATAGTTTCTTGCTCACAACATTTCAACACCTTTCAAGCACACCAACACTTTCAAATGAAATACTTTTAAAAGTCAACACTTTGTATGCATTCTTATAGAGACGAGAATCATTACAAAGTTCGCCTAAATAAAGACACTTTCAAAAATACTTTCAAAACCATCACAAACACATTTCAAACAAAGAATTTCAAAGTGAGCTAGAAACTAAGAGCCCGTAGATAACTACGGATGAAAATGGTGCTAACACCTTCCCTTTTCATAACCTACCCCCCGAACTCAAGAAAATTATCAAAAGTTCTTTCTTGTTCTTTTCACCCTTTCCTTTATTGGATAAAAGAAAAGTCGGTGGCAACTCTTGCTATCCGCAACAATTACGATAAAACGCAAAACACCAAGTCAGTTCTTCCACCGTATTACAGAACTGGCGACTCTACTCGGGATGTTCTTAAAAGTGAGGTTTACCTTAGAGATTAAATCACCTTTAAAATGATTTCATTGTTTAACTTTTATACTTTACATTATGGGTTATGTTTGGGTTTTTATAGATCCTCTACCCTGATCTGGGAACATTATTAGGTAGGTAGAAATAGATTGTGGAGACTATACGGTATAAACCGATATGGTTGAAATAATGGCTACGTTAGTATGATACATTTGTTGGTACCAGTATCCCTTATGTTGAATCGAGGAGAGTACGAGACCGTTGTGTGGTATTATGAGGCACTAAATGACCATATAACCTTTAGTTGAACAACTTGGCCATTAGGAAGTAGTGAGATAGCTGGCTTTGGCATAGAGCTAAAGACTGGTTGATACTCAATGCTACACTAATTGAGATTGGACTTTCGAGATATTTCGATCACCAATAAAGAGGCTTGCGCTGAAACAATGCCCAATGAAGAAAGATAAATTATATTGAGATTCCCTAGAACCCGTTTATTTTCTAGGACAGGTTGAACCAACTAAAATTTAAAAGGGTACTTACTTATAAACCCCATGCAAGCCTGAACCTAAGGTTACTTGTATGACTTGTTTGAATTTATGATCTGACAATTTCAACTTGTTGCAGGGTTTGTCTATATTCAATATCTAACCAAACTTGAATTCCTTGCAGGGCTTGTTTGTAGTCACTATCTTACACTTTTGCTTAGTGCATAGCATACACATCATGACATTATACCATATCATTTCCACTGACCATTCCAAGGATCTAAAGGGATAGTGATGCAGGTTATCATAAACCAACGTATAACAGGGGCAAGGGGATTTATTTTCCTCTAACCCATGATGTCAAAGATCAAAGCATGATAACTTGAGTCAAGGGCTATGACCCACTTGACATGGTGAGCTATATTCTCGTAGAAAGACATTTCAACGATACGAAGTTCTTCAATCAAAGTTGTGATCAAAGTTCAACTTCTGACATTTCTTGTGTTTACCCTGCGAGATCCTTGAAAACATCCACATATCATGCATCATACCATAACAGGTTTTCCCCATACAAGTTTTCTCATCTGCTTACTGTTTATTTCAGTAAAAAAATGGCTCTCGAACAGACTGTCCAAGATCTTCAGACCCAAAATGACCAGCTTCAAGAATTGTTTCTAAACCTATCTGAGGGGCAAGAAGAAGTGAAAGCTCTCCTCATGGAGAGCATGACCAAGAAAAATCCTGAAGACAACGGGGATGGCCAGCTGAACAATTTCAAGCTGAGATAGTAATGATGATAATCCAGATGTTGGGATAAATGGATCTTATCCAAAACATAGCTTAGGGACAATAAGAGTTAAGAAATCTCATCGACAAGCTTCATCAAGATGAATGCAACCGTATGGAATAAACAATTAAGATTAGGGATCAAGTTATTAATCAGTCCCCGGTGAGACAAGGGTTTAGCTCGGTCGAGAGTAGGCCTTTCCAAATTTTTACCACATTGCGAGCCCAACAACGATAGGGTCGTCAGCGTAGGCGGAATATGCCCGAAAGAAAATTTACCAAGATCAACATGTCTTTGGCTCGAGCATTGCATCATATGTTGGAGGCCAAGCTGGTTACATTGAAGGAGCCTCCTCAAAAACCTAATACTTCTTCTCCCTGTTACAATCATAAAGAAAGGTGCGCATAACACTCCAATAGTCGTGGACACGACACTAACATCTGTTAGACGTTGAAGAACAAGATTCAAGATCTGATTAACGAAGGAGTATTAGAATTCACACAAGATGGTCAAATTGAGTTTTTCTGTCATCCCTCAAAGGCACACCATCCGAAGTGATAAATTTAGGTGGATAAGCTTTTTGTTTGTTTGAATTTCCAGTTGTAATTTCTTTGTTTGTTTAAACACTTGTCTTTATGTCTGACTTTGGTTGTTCTCATTAATGCATTACATATGTTTATTTTGAGTTAATCCATTCGTTTTCACTATACTGAAATTATGTTTTTTTGTCTGGTATTCAACTCTCAATTACAAGTTGTAAGCCTTTAGAGGGAGGATAATGAAAATAATACCATAATCTCATACCGTATACTTCTAGACAGAACTTTCTGACGATGTAGAGGCGTTATTTCAAACCCTAAATAGTGGAGTTATAAGGAAGATAATCCCTAGTCAACCCCTTTGAGCCAAAGAAGTAGGAGCTTTCTTTTTCGCACAAATTGAAACCTTTAATCATAACTTGAGGTAGGGTAGTTTCTTAGTTAATTCAAATGCGCATTCAGTCGCAAGCTTTCACTTCATACATAAATATCCTTCTGAATCAAAAGATGGTGATGGTTCCCCATAAAATAGGCAGTCATTATCTCTCAAAAGAAAATCCCATTGAGTCAAAACCTATGAAGGATACTTAAGAAAAACTGGGGCATCCTACTGACTGTAGTCTCAAAGCAAAAATAGTCGGGAACAAAATTAGAGATAATAAAAAAAAAGAGGTCGTTACAAATCCTCAATAAGAGAAAAATGTTGCAAAAATGATTGCCTTCTCGAATAAACTTCTAGTATCGAACCATCACCTAAAAAACCTGTCCATACTCAATTGGAATCCAAACGCGCAATTAACTGAGTATAGGGCTGAAGAACATCATGAAGAACGGGTGGGTACAAATAAAATTTTAGCCTTATATTTTGTTTCTTAAACTATGAACCAGGCCACGTTACAACCCTTTAAAAGTCCTAATTGAAGCATAGGTTAGTTCGAAAGCATTCTTTCACAAAAGGTATCCTGACTCCTGTAAGACTTACTGAAGATCCTGAGTTGAATTCATATTCTTACAAATTTTTGTTGCTTATTAAAGTGAATTTTTCAAACTGTTTCTCAAGACAAACATAAACTTTGCATTGTTTGAATACCACTGTTTGTATATGGCCAATTGTTCGACAGTGGAGAAATTCACACGATGAATATCCAATGAACGAAAATTCTATCAATGAACAGAATCACTTCAAATGGAAAGACACTTCCAATGACAATTAAGGGGCATGACGTGATTATTGTCCAACACATATGGGGCAGTCAAGTCGGGATTCAAAGAATCTCCCAAAAATGATGAATAGCCAGGGGAAAATCTCCATCCAAATCACTTGGGGAAATGTTACATTGATCATGGGCTTTAACAAAATCCACTATGAAAACCCTCAGGTACCACCAAATTGCTTGTTTGTTCCAGTAGTATCAGACAATGTCAGTGTCATGTCTTTGGATCCTCTCATGACAGTTCTTAGAAAATACTGAGGAAGACTATCAGAAGTTTGATCAAAACTTCAAACATCAAAGTACACCAGACTAACCCCAGGGGCAAACAGGCTCCCACATATGAAAGGTCACGTGTAATCAAGCAAATATGTTCTGGCATTTCTACAACACTCACTACCACATACAATGACAACTCTCCAAACCTTATGAACACGGACATAGTCGGAAAATACTATGCATAAAAGAGACCTACTAGGTTGACATGCCTAGGAAAAAGTAAGGGCATCCCGGAGAACCAAAAAGGTTTGGGCAAAAATTAGGGATATACATACAAAAGATTGTACATCCGACAAGTTGAAAACCTGAAAAGGAGCTTAGGCAAAAAAGGGTATCCCGGTGGACTGAAAATCTGAAAAGAGGGTCCAGGCAAAAGTTAGGGATTAAAGCGTACGACTATGTCCCGTTATCTTATCACTCGTTTGTGAGTAAGAGATATGTCACTCTGATCAAGCGTTTACTAAAGACTTTGGGAGATAAGACAAGGTTCAAGCTGTCCACAAATTCCCACAGAGCCATTTCCATAGATTATCCTCACAAAGTAATCTTCATAAATACATTACACGCATCATGCCAGTTCCTAAACAAAAGGAGATTGCCATAAGTTTATCATCTCCTAGATACAGTACAAATACAATCTAAATGCAAATTCATTCTGACACTCATTCTAGATTCTCTTGTAGATACAGTTCAGATACAATCTACACACATATTCATTCTGACACTCATTCTCTTCCAGATACAGTACAAATACAATCTACACACATATTCATTCTGACACTCATTCTCTTCCGGATACAGTACAGATACAATCTAAATACAGATTCATTCTGACACTCATTCCAGATTCTATTGCAGATACAGTACATATACAATCTAAATACATATTCATTCTAATACTCATTCAAATGCATCTTCCTAAATACAGTTCAGATATAATCTAAATATAGATTCATTCTAACACTCATTCTAGATTCTCCTACAGATACAATACATATACAATCTAAATACAGATTCATTCTGATACTCATTCCAGATTTTCTTCCTGATACAGTTCAAATACGAATGTCGTTCTGATATTCATCAAGGCTTAGATTTATTCTGACATTCTCCAGCCAAGTTTGGACTTCCAAAACTGAAAAGAAACCTTGCAAAAAGTTCTTCCCCAAAAGAATTCATTTCCCCAGTAAGGCCTTCAAAATACTTTCCTCAACAAGGTTTATTTCCCCAACAGACTACAAACTCCCCAGCTTGAGTTTACTCCTCAGATTACTACAAATCACTGACAAAACTCCTCTCCCCCAATAGAGTTGATACTATCCCTAGAAAATTACTACAAAGCCTAGAATTCGACCAGATACCAGTTAACTTTATCCTCCCCAGTTAGGTTGGAAGTTTAATCATCTCTTTTATCCCCAGTCATGGTATATGAGAATTAAATTCCCTAGTAGAGCAATAGACAACCAAGGTTCTTCAACCCTACTTCCCAAAGAAGAAATCAACATTCCCTGCAGATTCTCCATAAACAGTAAATAAGATTTCCCAGTGGAAGCACTCTAAACAAGGTTGAAGATACACATACTCTTCATCTTCAACAATAGTCCGGGATTTAACTTCCCAAAAAAAACTCTCCAGCAGTAGTCAGGGATTCATTTTCGAGACAAAGATACATTTTAGCAACATTCATGCATCATGACATATGCATAGTAAACATATAGCACAATCTCATTTATTTTGAGAACATCATTACACAATGCATGCATCTTCATGCAACTAATTCTTTACCTATTTCAAGAAAGACACCAAGATTATCTGCTGGCTCAAATTAAGTTCTGATACCTCATTAAGTAGACCTTTCTCCGGCTAAGATTAAATTCTGATACTTCATTCGGTTTAAAGACATCAAGATTATTTTCTGGCTCAGATTAAATCGACCAAAAGATTTATTGTGATACTTCTCAATAGACATTTTCTGGCTTAGCTTAAATAGACTAAAAGATTTATTCTGATACTTTTCTCAGTAGAAATTTTCTGGCTCAGATTAAATCGAGCAAAAGATTCATTCTGATACTTCTCTCAGTAGATGTCTTCTGGATAAGATTAAATCGACCAAAGATTTATTTTGATACTTCCTTCAGTAGACTTTTCTCTGGCTCAGATTAAGTTCTGATACTTCGTTCGGTTTAAGACATAAAGACCTCTTCTGGTTAGATTTATTTCTTCCAGTTAAATACAGGCGAACACAAGACCTCTTCTGGTTTAGATTTACTTCTTCCAGTTAAAGACAGGTGAATCAAAGATCTCTTCTAGTTAGATTTACTTCTTCCAGTTAAAGACAGGCGAATCAAAGACTTCTTCTGGTTAGATTTATTTCTTCCAGATTAAAGACAGGCGAATCAAATACCTCTTCTGGTTAGATTTATTTCTTCTAGTTAAAGACATGCGAACGAAATACCTCTTCTGGTTTGGATTTACTTCTTCCAGTTAAAGGCAGGCGAACAAAAGACCTCTTTTGGTTAGATTTACTTCTTCCAGTTAAAGACAGACGAATCAAAGACCTCTTCTGGTTAGATTTATTTCTTCCAGTTAAAGACAGGCGAATCAAAGACCTCTTCTAGTTAGATTTATTTCTTCCAGTTAAAGACAGGAGAATCAAAGACCTCTTTTGGTTAGATTTATTTCTTCCAGTTAAATATAGGTGAATCAAAGACCTATTCTGGTTAGATTTACTTCTTCTAGTTAATGACAGGCGAATCAAAGACCTCTTCTGGTTAGATTTACTTCTTCCAATTAAAGATAGGCGAATCAAAGACCTTTTCTGGTTAGATTTACTTCTTCCAGTTAAAGATAGGAGAATCAAAGACCTATTATGGTTAGATTTACTTCTTCCAGTTAAAGACATGCGAATCAAAGACCTCTTATGGTTAGATTTACTTCTTCTAGTTAAAAATAGGCGAACGAAAGACCTCTTTTGTTTAGATTTATTTCTTCCAGTTAAAGACAGGCGAATTAAAGACCTCTTATGGTTTAGATTTATTTCTTCCAGTTAAAGACAAGCGAACAAAAGACCTCTTCTGGTTAGATTTACTTCTTCCAGTTGAATACTGACGAATCAAAGACCTCTTCTGGTTAGATTTATTTCTTCCAGATTAAAGACACGCGAATCAAAGACCTCTTCTGGTTAGATTTATTTCTTCCAGTTAAAGACATGCGAACAAAAGACCTCTTCTGGTTAGATTTACTTCTTCCAGTTAAAGACAGGCGAACGAAAGACCCGTTCTGGTTAGATTTATTTCTTCCAGTTAAAGAAAGGAGAATCAAAGACCTCTTCTGGTTTAGATTTATTTCTTCTAGTTAAAGACAGGCGAACGAAAGACGTCTTATGTTTAGATTTACTTCTTCCAGTTAAAGACAGGCGAACAAAAGGCCTCTTCTGGTTTAGATTTATTTCTTTCAGTTACAGACAGGCGAACAAAAGACCTCTTTTGGTTAAATTTACTTCTTCCAGTTAAAGACAAGAGAACAAAAGACCTCTTATAGTTAGATTTACTTCTTCCAGTTAAAGACAGGCGAATGAAAAACCTCTTCTGGTTTAGATTTACTTCTTCCAGCTAACGACAGGCGGACAAAAGATCTCTGCTGATTCAGTTTAAATCGATCAATGATTTATCCTAATTCCGTTCCGGTAGACACTTTTCTAGTTCAGTTAAATCGCTCATAAGATTTATACTAATTCGTTATCCAATTAAAGATAATTTCAGACCTCTGCTGGTTCAGTTTAAATCGCCCAATGATTTATCCTGATTCCATATCGGTAGACACTTTCTCTGGTTCAGTTAAATCGCTCCAAAGATTTATACTGATTCGTTATCCAGTTAAATATTATTCAAAACCTCAGTTGGTTCCGTTTAAATTGACCAATGATTTATCCTGATTCCCTTCTGGTAGACACTTTTTTATGGTTTAGTTAAATCGCTCCTAAGATTTATGCTGATTCATTATCCAGTTAAAGATTATTCAAGACCTCTACGAGTTCAGTTTAAATTGATCTATGATATTTCCTTATTTTGTTCCGGTAGACACTTTCTTTGGTTCAGTTAAATCGCTCCTAAGATTTATGCTGATTCATATCCAGTTAAAGATCATTTCAAGACCTTTGCTGGTTCAGTTAAGTTGACCCTAATATTTTTCTGATTCCTACCCAGTCAAAGACAAATTCAGACATTTGTTGTTTTAGTTTAAATTGATTAATGATTTATCCTGATTTTGTTCCGGTAGACACTTCCTCTAGCTCAGATAAACCGACCCTAAGATTTATTCTGATACTTCTTCCAATCTCCATCAACAAATACTTCGGGTGGAATCTATAAGCCCATCTTCGATTCCTTCATTACTTGTTGAAGTAGTAGTCGCCACAGATTCCTTCCAGTATCTGTTAAAATAATAATCACAGTCAATCATTAATCTTACCAACAGTCACTCCTGGATGGCATCTATAAGCCCATCACCAACGAATCTCCGTCACTTTTGGATGGCATCTATAAGCCCATCTCCGACAATATTCCATCACTCTCCAAATGGCATCTGTAAGCCATTCCCGATACAATCAAACAACAACATTACTTCACGCACCAGTGAGTGCAAATTTATGGGCACTCTAGTACTCAATCATCTTCCACCTTCATGCTACGAACGACGAACATGCCAATCTCATTTTTCAGGTTTAAGAAGATTGAATAGGGGTAGCTGTTGTACCATAAAATTTGCCTTCTCCTTTCATTCAAAGATACCCCTCCATACTCCTAGGGATTTTTATCCCACTTCTAACACCAAGGTTCATGGTTCACTGGTTGCACAATATTAGGGTTTACATTTGAGTTTATCTTGAGTTAGGTTTTGATTCATGATAAAAGATGTTAAGTTTGAGGTCTCTTTGATGTTACACTGTTTTCTTGAGAAGAAATTTAACCGAAGTTGGATTTGAGATTAGGGTTTTCTCATCTCTTGGTTCGTTTTTGTTGATAATTATCAATGGGGGATTTACTGGAACTTTATGTTGACTCTCACACATCTTCTTTGAGTGGGCATTCAAATGTTTGTTTGGAATGTAGAAGTGATCGAGTTCAATTGCATAATGGACATCAATATTTTTTGAACTCAAAGTTAGAAAACAAAAGAGTTTTAGACTTGATACAAATGAGCAAGAATTCAATTTTGTTTCTTTTCAATTACAAATATGGAAGCTTCACTTGTTACTTAAAATTCAAGAAACTAAAATACATTCTTCACACAAGCTTCATTTGTAATCAAATTCAAAAATGGGGAACTTTCTATTTGAAATTTCAAAGGATTACAAAACTTCATGTTTATTCCAAATTGTTTAAAGATTGTCAATTGAGTTACAAAAAGAGAATTAAAATGACATTCAAAATCCTAAATG
This sequence comes from Vicia faba, assembly GCA_948472305.1. NCBI lineage: Eukaryota > Viridiplantae > Streptophyta > Magnoliopsida > Fabales > Fabaceae > Vicia > Vicia faba. The sequence goes on along the minus strand of OX451737.1, from coordinate 1,199,169,994 downwards.
TACAAAGTCCTAAATTCCAAAAATTACTTCCTAATGTTACAAAAACATTCATTCTATGTCCTAATCACAAATTCCTATATCTAATGCTATCCATATGACGAATTGGCCTTTGTACTCTCCACCTCAAGCCTTACCTCAGTTTCATCTTCAAAGTCTTATTTCATCATCTTTCCAAGCTTATATCAATGACAAATGCCTGAAACAAAAGAGAAACAAATAATCAACAAACAATCAAAAGTGAACAAAGAAGTGCAAAATGTTTTAGTTCATCATTAGGGTTTGGCTTATGGAATCATATTTTTAGAGCCTAGCTTTGCCTATTGCAAATCACAAATCTAAGTTTGGTTCACAAAAAGACAAAACAAAATCATACAAGCCTCACAAGTCAGAATTCTAGCATTGGCTAGGAGTAAAACTTTTGCAAATCACAAGACAAAGTTTGGTTCACAAAAGACAAAGGAAAATCAAAAGTCCAAACCAAAATCTCAAACTCAGCATCATGTTTTCACACAAATAATGCAAAAGCCTCATATCGGTGTTGTTTCAATAAAAAATTAGAACTATAATGTAAAATCATAGGCCCAGCCCTACTGCAAAATCTCAAAATAATGCCTTTGTTTGGTTTACAATAAAGGAGAAAGCTCAAAAGATATTGTACTACACAAGTACAAAATCAAAAGTCAGCAAACAACCATCACTGAAAACCAAGGCCAGTATAGAAAAGCCACCAACAAGTACAAATCCGAAAAGAAGCAAGCAACAAAGTACAAAGGACAACAAGCAAAGTCAAAAATCAGCCAGTAGAAGAGTACAAAAGCCAAGCACAAGTACATCTTCGAAGCAAGCAACACAGCAAGTCAAGACCAACAAGCAACACAATAAAGTGACAAGTCTAACAAAGGCAATTTCCTCAAGTCAATGTCAAGACTTTACAGAAAAAAGAAAACAAGTTCACAGTATAAAAAGTACCGAGCCATTATTCACCGGGGAAAAGATGGAGAAGATAGTTCACAAAAAATATACAGAACCAGGGGGTGGAACCACAACAACCAAATCCATTCATTTTTCTATAACAAATATACAGAGACAGAGAACAGAGCCATATCCACAACAAAAACCTCCATTATTTTTCTGTAAAACCGAGCTACAAAAACCCTTTCAAAGTTTTTACAAAAAATACAGAGACAAAACAAAACCTTTGTTTCTTTTTCCCATAAAAAAAACCAACTACCAAAAATCTTCAAAATTATTTTCAGAGATAGTAACAAAACCGAACCACAAACCGTAAGTTCATTCATCATTTTCAAAAAGCCCTTAACCCTTCAGAAATTAGAAAGAAGAAGAAAAAAAGAAAGATCTCACTGAAACCACGCAAAGAAAACCGAATCGGAACCATTAGGGTTTCCAAACCCTTTTCAAGATCTACTCCAAATTATGCACTGTCTGCAAAAATCAATCACATATTAGCAATCAGAAGGAGAAGACAAGTCTAAAGATGTAAGAAAATTCACGATCATACCACCGTCGCCGCTGTAAGGGTGATTTCTGGCGCGGCCATTCTCTCTTATCTGGCGAGAGAGTATTAGAGAGAGCGAGAGAGAAATCAAATTAAGAGAGAGGAAGTGTTTTAGGCAAATGACCTAATTTTCTGTTTTGTTGTTTTATTAAATCATGCCCATTTCTCAATCCAAAACTATATCTAAGCCCAACTCGGTTTGTACTTCAATGTCACCTCCTCTTTTCTATTTCACCCCCTTTGTTTTCTTTTGATTATGCTGCTAAACCACAAATTCAACTGGGCCTTACAAAACTTCCAAAGCCCATCCCAATTTTCTTTCTTCTTACGCACACCCCCATATCCCTCTTCTTCACACCACTCTTCTGGGTCTCAAACCAAGCTCCCAGCCAGCATGTTTCCTATCCATTTACACCCCCTTGATTCATAAACAACACCAAGTCCACTTCATTTTTTATTTTACTTTCTTAATCTATTTGGGCCTTTTGTTTTTACTATTTTTTTAAACACCCTCTTCTACTTTTTAATCCCCTTCAATTTATATTTCTATTTTTACTTCTTTTCATTTCTTATTTTATTTTACTTTTTATTTTCTTTAAAAATATATAAAAATATATTTTTCTAAATAAATTATATTAAAAATTTTCCATTTCATTTTCATTATTATTTTCTTATTTTTATTTTGTATAGATAGAATATTAAAAATACACTTTTTTAAACAATTTAATTTATTTTCTTAATCAATTTAATTTAGACTTAGTTTTAATTTTAATTTTCTTTTTTCTAATTAAATCAACTTAGACTAATTAATTATTTTTCTTTCTTTATACTAGTGTTGTACCCCAAAATTTCCCCTCCCATTTTCACACAAGACATACTCCTAGAGGTCCTTAATTCCTCAAGGTTGACCAAGAATTGATCAGACAAATTCTCCTCCTAAGCATTGGCCTTCCAACTAGGGTTTCATTTTTCACCAAGATGTGTGAGCTCCAAAGGTCTCAAATGTCTTCCATGGTCCTAATATGTCTTCAAGATTATCCATTACAAATTTCATACCTTGCACTACAAGTTTGCTCAGTCAACTGCTCAAATGCCTAAAAATCAACTATACTTGGTCAAAAGTCAACTGTGACCCACTTGCAGTCAAACTTCAAGGTTTTTTGTCAACATCAACATTTTGAAGTGATATCCATCATTTGATCAAGGGTTGAACATGATTCCTCAAGAAATGCTCCTAATTCATCAAAAGTCAAGAATTGCTAATTAGGGTTTCTATAGGAAAAGTCAACCAAACTTTGACCAGGCATAACTTTCACACACTTCATCCATTTTCCCCAACTAAAGCTAATTTTTAATAGAATCAATTCCCTACAACTTCTCTTCAACCCTCAAGTTCAAGAGGTGTACCATTTGAATGATACAAGCTCATACATTACATGTCATTTTTAAAAGGTCAACAAAAGTCATTTTTTTCCAAGACCATTTGCATTAAGATGATTTTTCCAAATGCAAAAATGGTCAACATAGAGATTGTAGAGGATATCTAGGGATTTCCAAAAAGTTCAAGATCATCATCATTGGAAACAAATTGAGCAAGTTATGGATTGCACTAGTTGGGAAATTTTCAAAGGAAAGGCATGAAATCTAAATTGAGAAAATTTATGATTTTAAGTTATTGGGCCTAACATTTTGGAGTTCAAATATGTTCATGATGTGTCCAAGGACCTCTAAATCTATCCATGTATTTTTTTTATTTTGATTTTTGTTTATTTTAATTTTTATTCATTTAAATATGAATTAAATCAAATAAAAACTAAATGAAATTGCATAAAATAGTAAATATTGGTTATGACAATATGGGCTGATGGTTTAAATAATTTTTTGCTCCAAAATTTCGTGCAAAGGAGGCTAGGTACAATGCACCTCAAAATGGGCAAGAATTTACATTTTTGGAACTTTTTAAATGTGCTTGATTTTGGTTTGAAAGAGGGCCATTATGGGTGGATTCTTACCATCTTTGCTAGCCTTCTTCTTCCTCTATAAATACAAGACCAAGGCATGATCAAAGGACACGAAAATCATTACTAGGAAGCCATATCAAAAATCACAAAATTTCCACAAAGTTGTCAAAATCGAAACAACCTTTTGAAGCATCCTCGATCCAAAACAATTGCCCAATTGTGATCCTGAGGTTCCCAGGAACTCATTACATCCAGTCCTAAGGCTTGCAACACCCTAGATCATTGTATCCATGCATCACTGGTTGGTAAGGTTTTCTTGAATTTTAAAACTGCATTTTCATGGCGTGTTAATACTTTTAACCGTTTGATTTTTGTTTAGCATGTCTATTAGAGCAGGTGTGGCATTTAGCATGAAGGTTTTGGGGCACAAGAAATTCAAATTACACCCCCTTTTCCACTTACTGCCTGGCCTGTTTCTATTTGTTTATTTTGTTTTTTTACTTATTTCTTTTAGTTTGTTTTTTTAATCAATTTAAAATCAGATAAAAATCATAAAAATATTAGATTAGCATTTTTTTCAATTAAATTAATTTTGTAAATTAATTAATAATTATTTAAACCATTTTCTTTAATTAAAAACTAAATAGACTTAGGATTTTAATTCATTTTCTTTTCATATTAAAAAATACCAAAAAAAGCTTAGAAGATTAATCTCTTTTCTTTAATTTCATTTTTCTTTAAATATAGATCTAGATTAATTAATTTTAATTCAACTATTTTTTTAAATTAAAACAAAAACAACAAAAAGATTTTTTATATCTTAGGAGTTTTAGACGTCTTTTCAAATTCGCGTGTTATTATTCTTTCGCACTTCCTTTTATTATTGTAACTGTATATTGGGATGTAATAGATGATTAGTAAGACCTTTACTGCTTTTATTTATTTATTTCCCTAGTTTTGGATATGTACATAATCCCCTCCCCGAAGCCTTGTAATAACTAGGTTTTTATATTTCTGCACTTTTAATCATTGCAATTATTAACTGCTAGATGTATGACTAATAAGATTGTATGGCAAGAATAAAACAAAATGTTAGCAAATATAACATCAAGACAAAATAACTGAAACAAGCACACTTGCACATACACACCTCTAGGGTACTCCCACTTTGGTTGCCTTCGGAAAATAAAATATTTGTGTCCCTCGAAAGTGGGGACGCTTTAGCAAAGACCCTCGGTTCCAAAGATCATAGTCCCTCGATGACCCTTCGGTGTTGCCTTTTGGTAAATGATCTAGTCCCTTAAACAAAATTTCTAAAGCGTCTCTATATGTTGCCTTTATGATTGTACGATGACCCACGAATGTCCCTCATACATTCAACGATAGGGCTACCTACTCATAATAATAGGATAACGATGTCTAAAGGATAGAAGGAAAATAACGAATCTTTTCGAGTACAAGTAGATAGCTGTTAGATACTTGCTCAAATAAAACAAACTCTCCACACTTACACATTTCAAAAACAACTTTCAAAAACATTTGCCTTGACAACACTCTTGAGGACTGATACAAGAGTTAACGCAAAGCAAATTGCCGCACTAAGGCATTTTCAAACATTTTTCAAAACACACAAAAGCACAAGGTATTTCAAAATGAGTTAAGAATCTAAGAGCCCATAGAAAACTACGGATGGAAAGGGTGCTAACACCTTCCCTTTCCATAATCTACCCCACTTACTCAAAAAACCCTCGAAAAAGTCTTTTTCTGTTCTTTTCACCATTTCCTTTGTTGGATAAAAGAAAAGTCGGTGGCGACTCTTGCTTACCGCAACATTTGCAAACACAAATGTAAAACCAGTATATAACAGTTGGTTCTGCCACCGTATCACAACTAGTATTAAAACCTTTCATAAAAACCCTAAAAAATATGTTTTCTTAAACAAATTTAATTTCTTTTTATTTCTTAAATTTAAATGAATTAATTTAGATTTAGTTTTAATTTTCTTTTCTAATTAAGTTAACTTAGAATCTAGGAATTTGAATATTTATTTTCTTTCTTTTTATTAGTTTGATTAAATTAAGACCTTTCATAAAAAACAAAAACAATTTTCTTTTCCTTTCACATTATCTTCATATTCTTGTACATTTTATTTTACAATATTCAATATGATTGTAATAGTAAATTAGGTTTTTATTTCTTTCATCCTCCATTCGTAAATTGTATCCCCATCCCCAAAATGATGTAATAGTGTAGAACATTAAATTTCTGCAATTTATCGCTTTCAACATTATTGCTAGTAACTAGGGCTTGTATGGCAAGACATAAAATCAACAAGTAGAAAACCCTAATTCAAAGACAAAATGTATGAAAACAAACACTTTTCACACTTGCACCTCTAGGGTTAACCCACACTTGTTTCCTTAGAATAAAACAGTCATGTCCCTCGATTGTGGGACACTTTAGCTAAGACCCTCGAATACAAGATCGTAGTCCCTCGATGACCCTTCGATGTTGCCTTTGTAAATGATCTTATACCATGAAGATAAATTGCTAAGGTATCTTACAATGTTGCCTTCTATGACTGTATTACGACCCATACTTGTCCCTTCACATCCAATGATAAGGTTTCTTACTAACTAATGGTAAGATAGCACTATCTAAAGGAGAAGGAAATAAACAAAGACTTTTTGAGTAAGTAGAACGTTCATAGTTGCTTGCTTACAAAATTTCAACATCTTTCAAACACACCAAACTTTCAAATGAAATATTTTCAAAAGTCAACACTTTTTATGCATTCTTATAAAGACGAGAATCATTATAAATTTCGCCTAAACAAAGGCACTTTCAAAAATACTTTCAAAACCATCACAAACACATTTCAAACAAAGCATTTCAAAGTGAGCTAGCAACTAAGAGCCTGTAGATAACTACAGATGAAAAGGGTGCTAACACCTTCCCTTTTTATAACCTACCCCCCGAACTCAAGAAAATTCTCAAAATGTCTTTCTTGTTCTTTTCACCCTTTCCTTTATTGGATAAAAGAAAAGTCGATGGCGACTCTTACTATCCGCAACAATTATGATAAAACGCAAAACATCCAAGTCAGTTATCCCATCGTATTACACTAAGCTATTGCAATTTTTATACAACTTATACACTTGATCTATGAATATTAAATAGAAAGAAGAAAAATAAATAAAAAAGAATGTTTTTGTGTGTATAAAATAATTTAAGTGATAATGATTAATAACCTAAATTCTAATTAATTTTAATGTTTAAGAAAAAGTGTTAATTAATTAATTAATTAGAAAAATCAAATAATAGTTAGAAGACCTAATCCTAATTTATTAGTATTAAAAAAAGGTTTGTTTAATGATTAATTAAAAGAAATTAGGTTTAGGGTTAGAAAAATCAACGAAATTAGGTTAACAAAAAAATAGGGAAAAAAATGCAGGGGGTGGGTGTTGAACCCACGCGCTCCTGGCCTTTTACTGCATTCTTTGCCACTGAGCCAGACGCTCGTTGGTGTTTGAAGATATGCACTGATATTATATGTGAATCCTGCATAAATTTGGAAAATAACAAAAAAAGATTACAAAACGCAGGGATCAAACCCACGCACCATACGTTATACGCCTTCACCTTGACCAGCAGTGCTACGCTCTCATCCGACCATATAATAGAAACAAATAAATATAATATGAAACTAGTGGACCGGAGAGGCACCAGATCCCTAGCTCCAGTCGTCTTCTCCGGTGGGCCTTTTTTTATACCTGTAAAAATAACGCACGTTAATGAACAAAAGAGATCCTACCCCCCTAAATCAACCCTTGTGAATCTAATTGTGGCCTTAGTTTTGGCTAAATCACCCCGCATAATGAGATACAAACAAGATAACATAAATCAGTTCAACAATGGTGTTAGGTTGTCCTGGCGTTATAGGGCTCATGCAAAGGATCAAACCTGCATCGTTTTACCTCAAGAACACGTTAGACTTGTTAGTTTCAATCAAAGTATAGTAAAAATTAAGACATGATGTTGAACAAAAACATGAAACTGGCAATGCATGGAATGTGTGTTTCAGGAACTTTTGATCATCAAGAATGATCCCAACTTACCCTATGATGTCTCAGGAATCAATTTAGATGGTTGTTTGGCCTTGAAGATGGATAGAAATTGGATTTCAAGTTTGCCCTATTTTTGACAAAATTTTAGATTTGGAGAGGGTGTTCTTGAGCAACTTTTGCGTGTCCTTTTAGGTCTGATATTGCTGGGTATATATAGAGGATTAGATTAGGGTAACAAAGATGGAAGGAATCTTGAGGAATCATGGCATGATTTGTTTCCAAAAATCATTTGAAAAATTTCCAAAACAATGAAGATATCCCTCCATATATGCCTCACACAGTTTTGGATTGGTTGGCAATGCGTTTTTTTGGCCTTAAAATGATCCAAAACCAAGCCCACATGCCTTGGTCCATCAAATTATTATTTTACTTAATTTATTTTAATAATATTTGAATAAAATTAAAATAAATGAGGTAAAAAAATCATGGATACATAAAAATGTACTTAGAGGTCATCTAACATGTCATAAACACGTTTGAACCTCGTAAGTTAGGCCCATTAGTCCAAAAGTTCAAAATTGCTCAATTGAGGTTTCATGCATTTCTCAAAAATTGCTCAACTTGCACCAATTATATCTCACTCAATTTTCATCATATGAAGGTGATCTTGGACTTTTTGGAAAGCTCAAGATGTCCCCTAAAACTTTCATTTTAACCATTTTTTCATTTGGAGTCTTTATCTTGATGTAAATTGCTTTTGACAAAAAATGTCTTTTTGTTGACTTTCAAAATGACCTGTAATGTTTTGGCTCATATCTCCCAAATGAAGCATTTTTTGGACTTTAGCTCAGAGAGGCAAAGTTGTAGAGAATTGAATTTCCATCAAAGTGGGCTTCGATTGAGAAATTTATGATAAAGTATGCAAAAGTTATGCTTGGTCAAAGTTTAGTTGACTTCTTATAAAGAAAACCCTAATTTAACAACTTTTGACTTTTGATGAATCTTGAGTTTTCTTGATGAATCTTGATCAACCCTTGATCAAATGATGAATGTGACTTAAAAATCTTGATGTTGACCAAAAATATTAAGTTTTGACAGTATGTTGACCACAATTGACTTTTTATCCAATATAGTTAATTTTCAATCATCTGACCAATTGATTGAGCAACCGTGTGATGCAAGGCTTGAAACTTATCATGAGGGTATCTTAAAGCATATGAGGAATCATGGAATCCGCTTAGGGCATTAGAAACTCAATTTTATTTTAGAAACACAAAACTCTAGTTATAGGTCAATTGCTTATGAGATGGACTTGTATGCTCAAACCCTTGAGTATTCTTGAGCAATTAAGAACCCTAGGAGCATGAGGAGGTGTCTAGAATCAATCTTCTTCAAAAATGGGAGGGAAAATTTTAGGGTACAACATCCGCCCCTGTTCAATCTTCTTAATCCTGAAGAGTTCGATTGGCATGTCCGCCATTCGTGATCTGAAGGTAGAAGATGATTGAACACTTAAGTGCCCAGAAATTTGCACTCGTCGGTGCATAAAGTAACATTGTTGGTTGATAGTATTTCTTAAATGGTCTTTAAAGACACTAGTTGGAAGGTTCACAAAGTGTCATCGGAGATGGGCTTATGTACGCCATCCAAAGTAACTAGCAGATGCACTGAGGAGTATCATAATGAAATATATGTCTTGATTTTATCTGAGGGAAATGCTTTTCAAAATCCAGTCTCTGAAGGAAATCATTTGGTCATCTAGATAGTTGCCCCGTACTGTTTCTGGAATTGATCTGCAACCTGTTTTTTATTGGTAAACTCTTCCTGTTTCGGGAATTCATACCGCCTGGCCATATAGATAGTTGCCCCGTCCTGTTTCGAGAATTAATCTCTGACCTGTTTGAAAGTTGTTGATGATATTCGTCTGTTTGCGAACTTTACGTGAAAAGACAAAATTAGCTTTATGTAATGTCATGATATATGTAATGCATTGTGTAATGATGCTCTCAAAATAAATGAGAATGTTATGTGTGTTCTAGTATTCATATGCTATGATGTATTATGAGATGATGTATGGATGTAATATGTTGTTGAAGCGTATCGGTAGCTCCTTGTAACAATGTCTAGCTGGGGAAAATAAATCCTGGACTATTGTTGGGGATGAAGAACGTGATTCTTCATTTTTTATTGGGAATAATTTTGCCGGGGATTCTCGCTTTCTGTTTAAGGATACTCCACTGGGGAACTTCGACTTCTGCTTAAGGATAGAGGCATTCAAGGAGAGTTGGTCATTCGCTATTCTTTTTTTGAAGGATTTGATTCTTATGTACCCTGATTGAGGATAAAAGAGATGGATATTCCTTCGGTGTGCTATCTGTCCAGGTTTCAGACACCGTAGCAACTCTTACAGGGATAACAATTTTGATTAAACTCTATTGGAAAAGATAATTTTGTTAGGGATTTATGACGTTGGAGTAATAAACTCCACTGAAGAGTTAAATTCTTGTAAACTGTGTCGAGGAAACAAACTCTGATGGGGATTAGGACTTTATAGGCTGCACTGAGGAAGTCTCTACTGTATGCTGGGGAAATGATCAAACTTCCTTATCCGCTAGGGGTCCTATTTGAGATGATGATCAGGCCAAGCTATTCATTAAGGATATGGAGGTGAACTGCTGGAAGATGTCCCAATTTCTTCCCGAGGGCATATTATAATTGCCGGGGAATATATCTGTTGGAGATGAGCTTGCGAAGATAGCTCTGCAGAGATAGTTTCATGGAAATTGCTCTGTGGGGATTTATGAATGACTTAAACATTATCCCAACTCCTAGAGTCTTCGATAAATGCTAATCCTGTTAATTATGCAAATATTTGTAAATTGTGATTATATTCAAATGCACACGTCCATTCAAAGTAACCATTGGACGTTTTTGGAAACAAAATAGAGAAAACAATTTTGAGTTTTGAAGCATATTGTGATACGGTGGGAGAACTGACTTGAGGTGTTTATGTTTTGATCGCATTTGTGCGGATAGCAAGAGTCGCCACCGACTTTTCTTTTATCCAAAAGGAAAGGTAAAAAAGCACAGGAAAGACCTTTTGAGATTATTTCTCGGGTTCGGGGGGTAGATTATGAAGAGGGAAGGTATTAGCACCCTTTTCATCCGTAGTTATCTATGGGCTCTTAGTTACTCGCTAGATCACTTGCTTTTGTTTGACAGTATGCTTGTGGTGTGTTTTTTTGAAAGTATTTTGAAAATGCCTTTGTAATGGTTCTCGTTTCTATAAGAACGCATACAAAGTGTTATTTCGAAAAATAGTTCAAAGATGTGTTTGTGGAAATGTGTTTTTGAAAGTGGTTTTGAAAAGATGTTTTGTAATGGTTCTTGTCTCTATAAGAACGTATACAAAATGTTTTATCTTTTGAAAACGTTTTGAGATAAAAGTGTTGGTGTAAAAAATGTTTTTTTTGTCGTGAGAAAGTAAGCAACTAAGAGCGAATCTACCTACTCGAAAGGTCTTAAATGTTCTTTTCTTCATCCTTTAGATGTTGCTATCTTACCATTGATTTGGTAAGAAGCCCCATCGTTGGATGTGAAGGGACAAGCGCGGGTCAATCGTACAGACATCGAAAGCAACTTATGGGACGCTTTAGCAATTTTTGTAAGGGACTAGATCGTTTTATCGAAGGCAACATTGAGGGTCATCGAGGAACGATGATCTTTTTTATCAAAGGGTCCTTGCTAAAGCGTCCCATATTCGAGGGACATGACTGTATTTCCGAGGCAACGAGTGAGGTTACCCTAGAGGTGCGCGTGTGAAAAAATATGTTCGTTTCAAGTTAATTTTGTTGAAATTAGGTTATCTAGCGATTGTTTTTTTATCTTGCCATACACGCCTAATTACTATACAATATGAGGAAAACAAGTAAAGTGCGAAAAATAAAATTCTACGCTATTACAGAGCTTTCGGGAACGGGGGTACAAATTTACAAATGGGGATGGATCGAATGCGATTAAAAGGTTCAAATAGCAAACAATACAACCAAATCGAATTTAACAATTAATTAAAATCATAACAGTCCATGAAGTAAAAATTAATTGACAAAGTATGGAAATTTTGGTATTTTTGTTTGTGAGAAAATTTGAAAAGAAACTAAAGATCTATTCTATAATTAGCTAAAGAAATAAATCAAATGTACACCTACTTTTGTCTTTTAGGGTTTTTTGTTATTAAGAAATCAAATAAATTAAAGCTTAAGCAAAAAATAATTAGTAAAATTAATTACAGAATTTTCCTAAATTAAAAATTAAACTAAACTAAATAATAAAATAAGTTAATTTGGAAGTTTATATGTTTTTAGTTAGCTAAACTCTAAAGATTAAATTAATTTTTAAGGTTACTATAACTAAACTATTTTAAAATCTTAAAACTAAATTAATACTAAATTTAAACTAAATTGATTATGAGAAGGGGTGGGGGGTTTGAAACAGGAGTGAGGTGGAGTTGGCCTGGATTTGCTAGGCTTATTGATCCTAAAACAAAAGGCCCAAGGTAAAAAACAAAGTTGAAAAAAAATTGATTAAAAAAAAGATGGGTCGGACCGGGTCAGGCCCAGACTCAGTTTCTCACTCAAGCCAAACGGGTTGTATAACCCTAGACCAAATCAAACGCCTCTCATCTCTCTCTCACTGTTCTCTTCTTTGTTCCAATGGTTAACCCTATAATTTTCTGTCTTTCTATTCTCTTTGCTTCTCCGCCGTCATCAATTAACAACCAACAATATTCCTCCTTTATCTCCTAATCGCGTAAGAACGGTAACATAAAGTACTTCTCTGTTATACAAAAATCTCCTTCGGTATCACTCTCTCTCTCGCTGTTTCTCAACAATAGAAAAAAAGGGAAATGCAAAAGTGTTCATAGAATAAAAAGAAAGCATGAATATAGAGCGATTGGAAGAAATAAAGGTTACCGAGTTGAGGAAATCAATAGAGCTTTCAGGTACGCTGTTTCAATCTCTTCAGTGCGATATTTTCCATTTTTGCTTTTACAATTCTATGTTGTTGTTGTTGCTATGCGTGTTTTAGTTTGTTGTTGTGCGATGATGGAAGACAGAAGTCCGTGTGATAATGGTGATGCTTAGTGAAGGTGAAATCGCCGGTTTACGCAAAGAAAAATGGAAGGTGACGATGGCTGGATGTGTTACCGTTGGTGGTTTTGAAGAGACTGAGGAGATATGTGAGGCAAGAGAGTATTGCAGTTGTTATAATAGTGGTGATGTATAAAGGAGGAAGTTTGAGTAATGCGATTGAAGAGTGATGATGATGGTTTGACGGTGAATGATGAGTAAAGAGTAATAAAGGGAGTTGTTGTTCAGATACGGAAAGGAGAAGATATGGTTTTTGAAGAGCGGTGTTGAGAGATGAAGGGTGTTTGGTGATGCGGATTCAAGGGGATCATTTGGAGGTTAAATGGGAGTAGTGATATAGAGGATGGAGTATGAAGAGGAAATTGTTGTTGCGGTTTGGATGAGAGGAGATCAAAGGGAGTATGGTGAAATTTTCTGTGTATGTTTTTTTTAGTATTTTGTCCCCTGGTTTTTTGCTGTTTGCTGGTTTTTATAACAACATGAGGTTTTTTTAGTTGGATGGCCAAAATCCGCCTTCTCCTTGAACAAGTTTGGCTATTGTTATATAGGAGAGGTAGTGAATTTTTTTGATGAGTTTTGAATAACTTGGTTAACTGCTCTGTGGACTTTTTGAGTGCAGGTTGATGTTTTTGCCATTTTAGTGCAACTTGTGATGCAGGTTGTAGCATGGCTGTTTTTGCAGCCAGTTTATTTTGTGATAACAGTTAGCTTGGCAATTTTGGGAGTGTTTATGGCCTTGGTGATATCTTTCCAAAACTTGTTTCTTTCCCTCTTCATCTTTCCATAATGTAAAGCAATTTTGCTTTGCTAAAATTTCTGAAGGGTTTGCACAGATTAGGAAAATGATGACACCATGTTTTTGATGAGCAAGTTGACTTGCTGTTTTGTTTGGTTTGGCATTTGACTGTTTCTTATATTTACTATGATGCTGCCTTGTTTTAGTTTATGTTGTTCTGCTATGTTCTGTTGTGCTGCTTGTAGCCTGTTTTAAGTGTAGTTGTATATTTGTTGTTTATTGCCTGCTGCTGGCCACTTGTTTCCTGTTGTTAGCCACTTGTTACCTGTTGTTTTAGCTGCTGCCTGTTTGGACGGTTGTAGTAGTTTGTTGCTTGCTGTTTGTATAATATGTTAGGCAGCTTGCTGCAGAAGCAATGCAGTTTTGCTGTTTGCAGCCTTGGGCTGTTGTGCTTGTGGTTGTTGTTGGCAATTTTATTTATTTTTTCTTTTGTGAACCAATAAAGGAAATCTTTTTTGTGATTTGCAATTGGGGAGAGGGATTATGATAAAACAAAATCAGACCAAAATTCTGATTCCTATCTGCAAACCCTAGTGATGAATCAGCGAAAATAAAACTTTGAAAATTTCTTGTTTATGCTTCATTATTTATGTGCTGATCATAATTTTTCTTCTTTGATTTGTTTCATGTGATGGTATGGAGAAACAACAAGGTGATTTATAATTGGAAGTCATGGATAGGCTTGAAGGGAAATGATGATGTCTTGAAGGAAGGGGGCTGCCATGAAGCTTGAATAATATCTCGAAGATTTTGGGAGGATTTAAACATGTTTACGACCTAGGATTAGGCTTTGGATGTAAAGTCCCTTTAACACTTATAATTTGAAACTAATATTGGAATCATAGCTTGTAATTTTCAATTTACAATTGTAACTTGAATTTGATCTTTGAAAAAAAAGTCTTGGTAAGCATTTGGATGAAACAAAATAATGCCCTTGTAGTTTCCTTTCTAAACTTAAAAAGTTTCTTCCATTTCGAATCTTGAACTAAAGACAAATTCAAAATAAATGAATTATGCCTTGTATGCTTGAGCTGAATTGGGATCAAAGGCATCATTTGAATGGATCCTCAAATATCTTTCACTAAAACTCTAAGTCACATCTTCAATTCACAGTAACTTGGAATACAAGTTAATGATACTCGAGTGAATAAATAATGTCTTAAGAAAACTCGATAAAAAATCCACTGTAACCTAATAAACACCAATGCTTCAACACCAATGACTTGAAGTCAGCGGCAAACAAACAAGGAATCCCCGATCTCAACATAAGAATCAATATCTTTGAGAAAATAAATATGGCAGGTGTTGAAATTAGAAGTTAAAAACATTCTAATCAAGGAAATGATTTATGACAATTTGATAAATCCCAGGGTCTTCTAAGCACAAATTTCCTTTGATTCTTGAAGAGAACTTGTTGATGACATCACTTAGGACAATGTGCAAAAATAATCGTCTCAAGGTCTTGCAATTTGAAGAAATAACAATCAGACGACCGTTATTTGAAATTAAGTCAAAATTCAAGATGCGACTTCTAACACATTGGAATTTTGGTGATCTTCTACGCGTAATCAGCTCTTGACTTGTGAAGAGAAATTTGAGGTGGCATCAAGGAGAATCATACGCAAGGAAAACTGCTCAAAAATATTGAATAATGAAGAAGTTACGATCGTTTGAACTTGATACTGAAAAGGCTGACTTTTGCAATTGATTTTTAGTCATCTGAACCATTGACTGAGCAAACTCACGTTGCGAGGCTTGAAACTTGGCACAAACATCCTTGAGAACACATGAAGGGCCATAAAGACCAATTGAAACTTTTGAAACTCAATTTTGCTTTAAGAAATACCAAACCCTAGCTGCTGACTCAATGCCTAGGAAGAGAATATGTTTGATCAAATCTTGTGCCAAATTGAGTGTTTGAGAAACCCTGGGATAACATCTTGAGCAAAAAATGGGAGGGAAAATTTTGGGGTACAACACATATTTGTATTGAAAGTTTGCATATAAGCAGACAACTTTATACAAAGAGACCAAAATCCTAGTAAGAGGAAATCGTCGTAAAACGAAAAGGGGTACAAAGAAAAACAAAGCAAAATGACTATGTGGAAACGATCCTATCGAGTTTCAACTCTGCTATTGCCCCTATGTCTTCAAGCATCTCATCCCTCACTGTAGGAAGAAGTTGATTGATATGTACCATTTGAACTTGACATTGATAACAAAGCTTGCTGTAAGTAGATGATCCAACGAGGCATAATTATACGCTTTAGTCCCTAACTTTTGCCTGGACCACCCTTTCGGGTTTTCAGTCCACCATGATACCCTTTTTTGCCTAAGCCGCCTTTTCAGGTTTTCGACTTGTCGAGTGTACAATTTTTATATATATCCATAATTTTTTCTGAACCCTTTTAGTTTACCGGGATGCCCTTATTTTTGCCTAGGCCTGTCAACCTAGCGAGTCTCTTTTATACGTAGTATTTTTTGACTATATCTGCATTCACAGGGTGTGGAAAATCTTCACCGTCCATGGTGGTAAGTATCATATCACCGCCATAAAATATCTTCTTGATCACAAATGACCCTTCGTATGTGGGGGTCCATTTGCCCCTGGGATCACCTTGTGGTAGGATGGTGCGCTTTATTAGCAAATCACCATCCTGGTACACCTGATGTCTGAATTTCTTATTAAAGTCCTTGATCATGCGTTTCTGGTACATCTGACCATGACAAATAGCCGCAAGGCTTTTCTCGTCAATCAAATTTATCTGGTCCAGCCTAGTCTAAATCCACTCGTCTTCATCTAAACCTGCATCTTTCATAATCCTTAGGGAAGGAATCTGGACTTTGACAAGTAAGACAACCTTTATACCGTAGACTAGAGAGAACGGGGTTGCCCTAGTTGATGTACATACCGAAGTGCGATAACCAAGAAGAGTGAATGGTAGCATCTCATGCCAATCTTTTCAGGTCACTGTCATTTTCTACAAAATCTTCTTGATATTCTTGTTGGCGGCTTCTGTAACACCCCATTTCTACCCGACGGATAATAAGAAAATCAGTGTTCAACATAAATAGGATGCTACATTTTCAACTAAAAATCAATCTTCATTTAATCGCATACAAACAGATACATAACAGTTAACTCGGATGAACCGATAACAATCTGATTTATTCTTCAAAATCAAACAACTTTTTATTGATAAACAACGGAATATACATACTCAACTTCAATTCACTTAACATCTTTTATTCAACTAAAACAACCTCAAGACAATAATTATTTCATGTAATCAACTTAAAAATTCAGCAACTGAAATAATAATCAACAACTAAACATCAAGCGTTCATCCCCCAGAGTGCTACATATTAGAGCGACAACACCAACTCGAACTAACGAGGTAATAACTATCCTTCTTGATTACCTGCATGTTACCAACAGAGGGAAACATTCAAACAGAAGGGGTGAGATATCAAACTATATATTTAGTTATATGATAAATAATATATTAAATCAGATAATGTAAAATCACCACTTCACAACTTACAAATAACTTTAATCACAATAAAACATCAACGCGACAAAACTACTAAATTCACAGCTTTTAGATAATACTTGTCACAACAAGTCAACAGCATAAAGCAACAACGAATCTATCTTCACCATAACTCAAGATGCAACATCAAATGCGACTCAATCTTAATGCATATGCATATGGTACCATTAGAGCAGAACTCCCAACTTTAAAATTGCCAATTAATAGATGCATCAACAAGGCATAATGTGATACGGTGGCAGAACCGACTATTTTTAATATGCTGGTTTGCATTTTGCATTTGTGTTTACAAAATGTCGCGGTAAGCAAGAGTCGCCACCGACTTTTATTTTATCCAACTGGAAAGGAAAAAAGCACAGAAAAATTCCTTTTTTTGAGATTTTGAGTACAGGGGGTAGATTATAGAAAGGGAAGGTATTAGAACCCTTTCTATCCATGGTTTTCCATGGGCTCTTAGGTACTAGCTCATCTTTTTAAAATTGATTGTGTGTGTTTGTTTTTGAAAAGTTTTTTGTTTAATTCGTTTTAACCCTTGCTTCTGTCTTCAAGAGTGTTACGAAGCGTTCTTGAAAACTTTGTTTGAAAAAAGTGTAAGTGTGAAAAGTTTGATTTTGAGCAAGTACCTACTAGCATCTACCTACTAAAAAGAAGATTATTTCCGTTCTTGTTTCCTTTAGACAACGCTATCCTACTATTAAGGAGTAGGTAGCACCATCGTTGGATTTGTAAGGGTCAATTCGTAAGGGATGTACGCTCACCAAAGCAATGTTAGGACATCTTAGTAATAACCCTATTGTCTTAAGATCATATTCGAGGCAACATTTCCGAGGCAACATTTACGAACAGGACTTTTGATCTTTATTTAGACAGGAGGGCGACCACTAAAACACCCTATACTTAATGATCGTTTACCGAAGGCAACCTAAGTGGGAGTATACCCTAGGAGTGCACATGTGCGAGTGATTTGATTTCAGTTATTATCTTTGCACATTAGGGTTTTCTAGCCATTTTAAAAATATCATGCAATCTTGTCATACAATCCTATTATCATACATCTAACAGTTCATATTTACGAGAGTTAAAATGCGAGAAATAAAAACTACGCTATTACAAGGCTTCGGGGAGGGGGATTAATTACATAGCCAAAAAACCCGTAAAAATGATAAATAAAGGAAAATCCTAGTTTAAACTATTACATACCGTGAGCAGTTACATTAATATTGCAAATATAATAAAACGTGTGCAACGAATTAGATGAAAAGGAATTAGGGTTTTGACCCCATCTAAACCTAATTAAAACTTAAAAAGAAAAATCATTTTTTTGTTGTTTTTGATTGTTTTGAGAAAATAAGATTTTAATTAAATAAATAAAAATCTAATTACTAATTAATTTAAAATTAAGAAAAGTAATTAAATCAACCTATTTTTGTATTTTTATTTTATTGAGAAAAGAAATAAAAATTAAATCACATGTTAACCCTAATTTTTTCTAATTGATTTTAAATATATATAAAAAAAGTTAGAATTAACCTAAATTAAATTTAAACTAATATTAAATTAAATTTGATAAAATAAATAAAAACCTAATTCTAAATTTGTGAAATTGATTTTATGATTTTTTTGTGAATTTTTTTTTTAATTTGTGTTAGAAAATATTTAAACAAATTAATTTAAATAAAGGATATTAGAAAAGAAATAAGAATGGGCCTGGTTGTTGCTAGCAAGAAGGGGGTGAGACTTGCAATTCTGAGCCCAAATGCTGATAGCCCGTTTGACCTTTCCAATTCCATGCAGGCGCTTGACTCATGCCTATGGTGGACCCTCATGGGAGGAGCCCTGGATTTGGCTTGTTGGTGATCTGATTGGTTGAATATTGATGATGCATGGTAGGCTGATGATATGCATGGGTACCTGATTACGCAAGACAAAATAATAGAAAGCGAAGTTGGGGACCTGGGAATCAAACCCAGGTCCTTGAGCATTCGTCCACTACGCGCTTGCTAACTGAGCTGGTTTGGTCATTTGTATAAACAATAACAAAGAAATATAATATGATAAAACAAATGGTTGAATTCAAAAAAGCGCGAAATTCAAATGGCCCATTCATGGAGCGCCACGCCATCATCGTCCTCATGGCTTCTGTCGTTTTAGACAAGAACTTTTACCTACGGACAAAGGGCGTAGATACAACCCTATGCTTCTCCAAAATCTTGTTCCTGCATGATAAATCAATACCAGTGGTACCAATTAACTCGTGGCAACCTCACGAGCATCATGGTACCACTATCCATGGCTAATTGTCCCTGTACAAGAAAACCCTAAAAACGAAGCAAGAACCCTAACTATGGCAACCTGCTATATAGTCAATGAAAATGCAATTAAGTATCACCATTAGCTTGCAAATAACTCATAGATTAAGGATATGTCAATAAAACATGCTAACTATGCCAGAATTATTGAATTCGATTTCAAGAAAACATGGATACCGTGTGACTCTTACAGTGTGTTTCAGGGCGCGAGAATGCTTGCTAACGGTTGCAGTATGGTCCAGGGATATCCAACAAGCGATTGAGATGGCTGGAAAGGCTTGAGATGGCCTGAAACCTGGAAATTGACTCACCACTTTTATTGAATTTTTGCAAGTTTATTTTCTCTTTTGCACGCCTCCAATCCCCTAGTTTCTGATCTGTACATGTTCCTTATGTACCCTAGAAGGAATTACGGTTACAAACTTGTATCAAATCTCTCCAATTATGATTGTTGATTCATGATTTGATTATTGTACCAAATCTTTCTAAATCAAGCCAAATTCAATATTTTGTGTCCAAATGAACCTTGCACGATTTGATTCCATCTCCAGCTGTATAATATACCTAAACATGCACAAAATCTCAAGCTTTGATTAATTTTTGATATTTTCATGATTTTATTTTGATTTTATTTGATTTAATTGAAATAAAATCAAAATAAATGACAAAAATAAAATAATGACAAGTGGGAAGGATCATGGGTCGTGGGTCATGTTACAAACTCAATGCAAGCATAAAAAGTTGGGCCCATTTGACAAAAATTGCAATTTTGGGCACATTTGACTTTTTGGCAATTTTGCAAAAAGGGTCAACTTTATCAATGCATAACTCCCTCAATTTTTACCCTAGAGAGGTGTTCTTGGACTTTTTAGAAATCTTAAGATGTTCTCTAAGCAACCATTTTGGTCTCATCTCAATTGAGTCTTCCATGTTCATGTATGAAGCTTTGAAAAAAAAGGTGTTTTTGTTGACTTTTCAAAATTACCTATAATGTCCAAATTTATATCTTCTTGTGAGTGCATATTTTGAACTTGTGAGCTGAAGATGGATTATAGGGAATTGCATCCTCTTCAAAATGAGCTTTGGATGGGTCATTTTTGATAAAGTATGAGAAAGTTATGTTTGGTCAAAGTTGAGTTGACTTTACCTATAAAACCATAATTTAGCAACTTTTGGGTTTTGATGAATTGGGAGCAATCCTTGAGGAATCATGATCAACCCTTGATCAAATGATGAATAATACTTCAAAATAAGTATGTTGACCAAAAATCTTGAAGTTTGACTGTATGTGGGCCACAATTGACTTTTGCCCTAGCACAGTCGATTTTGAGGCCTTTAAGCAATCAACTGAGCAAACTTCCTCTGCAAGGCTTGAAACTTGACATGGATGATCTTGAGAACATATTAGGACAATGGTGAGAATTTTGGATCCTTTAGACTCAAGTACCTTGGTGCAAACTGAAACCCTAATTTGAGGTAGACTGTCTTAGGAGAGAGCTTGTCTGGCCAACTCTTGGACTTACTTGAGCAATTTGAGGACCTCACTTGAAATGTATTGAGAAATATGGGAGGGCAAATTTTTGGGTACAACACATAAGCCTTCTTCGCAGTTTTCCAATACAGGCCTTCACAAAATCTGCCAATACAGACCATCACAGAGTATGCAAATGTATGTGACTCAATGAATGCACCATCACATACTAACAACAATCATCATTCATCGCAAGCCATAAGCCCACGTCACCACTATTACCAGTAAATAAAGGTAATTCATCATCATCTAAAATCTCTGCAACTTCACATTATCAACAAGAATTCACAGATACAATCACAACAACATAACATCTCAACATTGGCCATAGGCCTACAATATAATATTGCGCATAAATAGAGACAATTCAACCAAGTTCATCATCACCTGTAATTTAATATTTTTCAGCAAGGTATACAACACAATTCCATAAACCAGAACCATTCAACTTAATTCGACTTCACTTGCAAATAAACTTTATTCTATATAATTCTAACAAAACAAACCAACTAAAAATACCCATATGTATATACGACTCACTTAGACAATTTCAACTAATTCCGGTTAACTAATTTTACCGCCTAAATCTACAAATTTGGCTAATCGGTACTATTTTATATACTGTTATTACTACTATTTAATTATACTGCTACTAATCAATTTATTCTACTAAATTACGCTACCTCTGTTAGTTAGCTTACTGCTATTATTGGTTTCCTCCAAAACTACTTGTTTGCTATCTACAACTTCTATTACTACAACTTCCCGCCAGTGACAAATATTAGTTATAAACCAAAACCAATTTCAACTTATTCCTCCTGTTACTGAAATTCCCCTTTATACTTTCTGTATGATAATTTGCAATTTCTACATCTACTGATACTTCCTAACAATGCTCAGCTAAATTAGTCCATACAATGTTATTTCTACTACTCTTACATATATATCCTAATATTTCTTTGACTAAAGCATTACAATTTATTCCTGCAACTTTTTTAATCCAATATGATACTAAATTATTTTACTAATTATATTATCTTATTAATAATATAAGATATCACATAGTCTTTCCACCACGCCTATATGTTCTTTCGAGTCTCATCTCAGGACAACAACTCAATAATAGCCATAACAACATCATAACAGAAATACTATTTAAATAAATTACAGAACAACTTCATCAACATACTATGAACATTCACTGACAACTAAAATTGCAGGACTGATAATCTTCACAAAATCACAATATAACCGAATCGACAACAATTTATGGCACAAATTTATAAAACCCAACCCCACATACAGTTTATCATATACCCGGTTATAGAGATTGAACCCCACCCTTACCTGGTTTGGATTAAAGGTAACTCTAAGGGTCTCCGATTGAATCTCCTCTTGGCCGCTTGGTGTAACTTCCACGTATCCCTCTTCTTCTCCTCAAAACCCTTATTTTTCTCTTCTCTGTAACTTCTCTTGTACCAAAACCTTCCAAGATTTTGTTCTCTCTAGATCAGAATCAAAGCTGAAAGTTTTCCCAAATATACAACTATAGTGCGATGATGATATCTCCAAACTCAGACCTTATTTTGAAGATCCCATCGGTCCAAAGTTAGATGTAGGTGTTGAGAACCTACCCTTAAAATTTGAGAATGATCCAACGGTTAACGAATCGGGGATTGTCGATTTAGTGAGGCTGTTGCAATAAAAATGAGAATGGGTTTCTCCCATCTATTCTCTCACTTTTTCTCAATTAACCTAATTATTTTTATATCCACTTAACCTTGTAATTCTAGTAATTCTTATTGGGTCAATATCCACACTCCCATATTTACTATATGACATCACTTAAATAAGCCCAACAATTAATCTTATAATGCTCCAATATATTTAATATTATTAAACCACAATTTAATCAAATAATGTCACAGAGCAACTTAACAATAATTCACATCATTTCCCAACTCCAACTAATAATTTTAATTAAATAATTAATTAAATTATCGGAGCGTTACAACTCTCCTTCACTTACGATATTTTCGTCCTTGAAAATCTACTCGATACTTTCATCCTTAACGCGAACCTCGTATCCAGCTCTCTAATCCTCAAACTCCGTGTTTACCAACACTTCAGCCACTACTTTTTGACATAGTAACAACTCAATCATGATGTAAATCTACTACACACATGCTAATCACTCAACACCCTCACGACATACCTGTCAATAACTTACCAACTTTTTCGGCAACACTCTGACATAACAACTCCCATAGTAGAAATGTAACAACCATAACCCACTTATACTTGGATATACCACGTCACCTCTTAACAACTTTCCTAACATCAAAGCGCGGATACAACTTTATTCTCATACTTATATGTATGTCGACTATCAACAAAATATCAACAACTATATTCACCATTATAGTGACATCAACATAGTCAACAAAATTAACTTCGTCATATTATAAGATATTATTCATCACTTATGGTAACCAACATTAACATCTCAATAATGAGAACAAAATCATTACAACATCAACTTAACTGTATAACTCAGCAAGCATACCCATAGCTCACCATCAACCAACAATCCACAATAATCTTCTTATAAAATCCACAAATATTTACTAGCAAACATAGTGCCCTGACACAACATCTCTATATCAATCATCCACCAAATCAAGCATATAAATTAAGACACACCATTCCCATAGGCTTCTTATGTTTTCATCCTTCACTTCTGACGAGTCGTACACGCATAGAAATTGTGCCACATCACGCTTCAACTGCGCAACTCTGATCTTCCACCTTAAGTCATCGTCCTCATTAAATTTTCCGTCGATTATATGGTTTACAAGTTTCAATCTAATCCCAAACTTTCTTTAACATCTATCATAAAATCGTTATTCACTTGATATTCTCAATCTTTCACTTTGCGGCGTTAGCTCGCATACAAACCCACTACTCTGAATTGTTCATTACGTCTCAACTCTCACTCAACGACTCCTATACTAATTTCACACAAACTGGTGAGCGATTATTCTCGCGATATAACATCCATACTTTTTCACACCATTAAGATAGCAAGACAACTCTATAACATCCAACATAATCTCGTCTACTATTAACAATGGATTGAGGGTGATCAGTTCCTCAATTTGTCAATTAGTATTCGACAACCATAAGGGATTATAAATCATCGTACCAAACTATAATAGCGTTTCCTTAAAAATCGTATTCAAGTTTTCTAAAACACAACATTTCTAATCCTCATTCACCCACCATCCCATGATGATCAATCATTTTCTAACTCGAGATCTGTTGGCATATCAATACATTACAAATCCTTCCACTCTAGTATGAGTCTTTATCTACATAAAGGATTCTAACAACATTCTTAAACTCTTAATCCTCTTCCGAATTTCACAACATCAAAAATACATGTATCTCTACCTCTCAAACTCATTCCAATCACACTCTCAATATTATCATCTTATCTAACAATATTTCATATATATATATATATATATATATATATATATATATATATATATATATATATATATATATATATATATATATATATATATATATATATATATATATATATATATATATATATATATATATATATATATATATATATATATATATATATATATATCTACACCTCAAACAACTACGATAGTAATCATCTAAGCTCAACAAGCTACTAACCTCTATAACAGACTTCGTCGTTCTCCAACTTAGAACTTCATCCACCTTGAATGGATCTACATATACTTTCACTTGGAAATAAGATTTCTCAAGAGAACTCTTCTCTCAAAACTATCACATACATCCTGACAACTTAACATAAATCTTCCTCCTTTTCGATACCGTAAATTCCACACAACTTTGCACTATCGTCTTTCGTTCTAATTAATAACACCAAAGCTTTTCAAATGATACCATTGATTTCACAAATTAATTTAAATAAATCTTCCAATTTCTCCTTTAATTCACCCAACTCGGACGCTGACATCCCGTACAACACTGAAGAACAAGTCTAGTCCCAAAGACAAGCTTAACAACAAACTGCACTTACTTCCAATATCATCACGTGATAAACTAATCTATTACAACTAATGGAACCATTTTTAAAATGAATCTCATTTCGTTAGCTTTCTAACGCTTTAAACGTAAGTCAAATCGGATGCCCGGAACTCTAGTTATGAATTTTCGAAGTCCCACAACAATTCTGCAGTTTCCTGCGATTCGCTTACGGAAATTCCACTCCAAAACTCATTTGTCTTCAAATTAGACATATTCCAAACAACTCTTAACATATCTCGTGCTCCCAAACTTCTTATAACTCGAGAGATGTATTCCTTCGCCAAAGTTCAGGTTCCAAAACACCAGAGCAACAATTCTTTTCGCAACGCTACTCACTTCTTCAAGTTTCGACTCAGACTCGCAATTCACAACTACTTATCAACGTCAACTACTTCCAACAATCACTTATATGATCCCAACATAAAAGTTACAACAGTTTTATTACTCAATCATTGTTCAAATATAGACACCTTACACTTGCTTCATAAATTAACAAATATTACATCGCTCTTCATTCTTCGAGAAGTAAGCACCAACAATGTCTGATCAATTTCTCTCAGGATGCTCTAACCCGACTAACAACAAGACCTTGAATCCAAGTCACCTTCAAATTCAGGAACAACAAGACTCCAACAATTCTTGCATTATCGTCATCGACAGCACACCCAACAACACATTTCAATTGAACATATCCGAGAAGCAAAGCTTCTCCCCCACTTATCTTCAACCAACTTCCTGCAATTAAGGCAAATAAGTACCGACAGTGTTTCACACACTTATCACGCACTAAGGAACAAACAACATTAGACAACTTGGTTGGACGGACTAAACTGCTCTGATACCACTAATGTAACATCCCATTTTTACCCGGAGGATAATAAGAAAATCAGAGTTCAACATAAATAGGATGCTACATTTTCAACTAAAAATCAATCTTCATTTAATCACATACAAACAGATACATAACACTTAACTCGGATGAACCGATAACAATCTGATTTATTCTTCAAAATCAAACAACTTTTTATTGATAAGAAACAAAATATACATACTCAACTTTAACTCACTTAACATCTTTTATTCAACTAAAACAATCTCAAGACAACAATTATTTCATGTAATCAACTTAAAAATTCGCAACTGAAATAATAATCAACAACTAAACATCAAGCGATTATCCCCTAGAGTGCTACGTATCATAGCGACAACACCGATATGAACTAACAAGGTAATAACTATCCTTCTTAATTACATGCACGTTACCAACAGAGGGCAACATTCAAACAGAAGGAGTGAGATATCAAACTATATAATTAGTTATATGATAAATAATATATTAAATGAGATCATATAAAATCACCACTTCACAACTTACAAATGACTTTAATCACAATAAAATATCAACATGACATAACTACTAAATTCATAGCTTTTAGATAATACTTGTCACAACAAGTCAACAACATAAAGCAACAACGAATCTATCTTCACCACAACACAATATGCAACATCAAATGTGAATCAATCACAATGCATATGCATGTGGTACCATCGAAGCATAACTTCCAACTTTAAAATTTCCAATTAATAGAGGCATCAACAAGGCATAAGCCTTCTTTGCAGTTTGCCAATACAGACCTTCACAAAATCCGCCAATACAGGCCATCACAGAGTATGCAAATGTATATGACTCAATGAATGCACCATCATATACTAACAACAATCATCATTCATCGCAAGGCATAAGCCTACATCACCATTATTACCAGTAAATAGAGGTAATTCATCATCATCTAAAATCTCTGCAACTTCATATTATCAATAAGAATTCACATAGACAATCACAACAACATAACATCTCAACATTGGCCATAGGCCTACAACATAATATTGCCCTAAATAGAGACAATTCAACCAAGTTAATCATCACTTGTAATTTCATATTTTTCAACAAGGTATACAACACAATTCCATAAACTGGAACCATTCAACTTAATTCGACTTCACCTGCAAATCAACTTTATTCTACATAATTCTAACAAAACAAACCAACTAAAAATATCCATATGTATATACGACTCACTCCGACAATTTCAACTAATTCCGGTTAACTACTTTTA
Organism: Vicia faba; assembly: GCA_948472305.1. NCBI lineage: Eukaryota > Viridiplantae > Streptophyta > Magnoliopsida > Fabales > Fabaceae > Vicia > Vicia faba. Next base: position 1,199,142,895 of record OX451737.1, on the reverse strand, counting down.
CCGCCTAAAGCTACAAATTCGGCTAATCGGTTTTGTTTTATATACTGTTATTACTATTATTTATTTATACTGCTACTAATCAATTTATTCTACTAAATTACGCTACCTCTGTTATTTAGCTTACTGCTATTATTGGTCTCTGCCAAAACTACTTGTTTGCTATCTACAACTTCTATTACTGTAACTTCCTGCCAGTGACAAATATTAGTTATAAACCAAAACCAATTTCAACTTATTCCTCCTGTTACTGAAATTCTCCTTTATACTTTCTGTATGATAATTTTGAATTCCTACATCTACTGATACTTCCTAACAATGCTCATCTAAATTAGTCCATACACTATTATTTCTGCTACTCTTACATATACATCCTGATATTTCTTTGACTAAAGCATTACAGTTTATTCCTGCAACTTCTTTAATCCAATCTGATACTAAATTATTTTACTAATTATATTATCTTATTAATAATATAATATATGACATAGTCTTTCCACCATGCCTATATGTTCTTTCGAGTCTCATCTCAGGACAACAACTCAATAATAGCCATAACAACATCATAACAAATACGATTTAAATAAATTGCAGAATAACTTCATCAACACATTATGAACATTCACTGACAACTAAAATTGCAGGACTGATAATCTTCACAAAATCACAATATAACCAAATCGACAACAATTCATGGCACAAATTTATAAAACCTAACCCCACATACAGTTTATCATATACCAGGTTATAGAGATTGAACCCCACCCTTACCTGGTTTGGATTGAAGGTAACTCTAACGGTCTCCGATTGAATCTCCTCTTGGCCGCTTGGTGTAACTTCCACGTATCCCTCTTCTTCTCCTCAAAACTCTTATTTTTCTTTTCTCTGCAACTTCTCTTGTACCAAAACATTCCAAGGTTTTTTTCTCTCTAGATCAGAATCAAAGCTAAATTTTTTTCCAAATATACAACTATAGTGCGATGATGATATCTCCCAACTCATACCTTATTTTGAAGATCCCAATAGTCCAAAGTTAGATGTAGGTGTTGCGAACCTACCCTCAAAATTTTAGAATGATCCAACAGTTAACGAATCGGGGATTGCAGATTTAGTGAGACTCCTGCAATAAAAACGGGAATGAGTTTCTCCCATTTATTCTCTCACTTTTCTCAATTAACCCAATTCCTTTTATATCCACTTAACCTTGTAATTCTAGTAATTATTATTGAGCCAATATCCACACTCCCATATTTACTATATGACATCACTTAAATAAGCCTAACAATTAATCTTATAATGCTCCAATATATTTAATATTATTAAACCACCATTTAATCAAATAATGTCACAGAGCAACTTAACAATAATTCACATCATTGCTTAACTCCAACTAATAATTCTAATTAAATAATTAATTAAATTATCGGGGCGTTACAGCTTCCACTGCGCCATTCATCTTTGGTCGATACAGAGAAGAGTTGTAGTGTTTAATCTTGAACTGCATGTAGAGTTCTGTGATCATAGTATTATTGAGATTGGTACCATTATTTGTAATGATCCTTTCAGGTATGCCATACTGACAGATGAGGTTATGCTTAATGAACCGGGCTACAATGTTCTTGGTAATGGAGGCAAACGAGGCTGCTTCAACCCACTTCGTGAAATAATCAATAGCGACTAGGATAAGACAATGCCCATTAGAAGCGATAGGATTAATTTCTCCAATCATATTAATGCCCACATTGCAAATGGCCAAGGAGCAGTCAAGACATTCAGAAGAACCGAAGGCATATGTACTTTGTCAGCATAAATCTGGCATTTGTAACAAGTTCTAGAATGATGATGGCGATCAGTTTCCATGGTCGACCAATAATAGCTCGCTCTCATAATTTTATTAGCCATCGTATACCCACTAAAGTGAGTACCAAAGACTCCTTCGTGTATATCTTCCATAATATTCTCAACTTCCTTCTTGTCTACACAACAAAGCTGAGTCAAATCGTGATTGTGTTTGTACAAAATTCTGTTACTCAAAGAGAACTTGGTAGATAACCTCCGTAGAAATTTCTTATCATTAATAGATGCTTCTTCAAGATACTCTTGAGTCTCGAGGTATCTTTTTACTTCGTGGTACCAAGGTTTTCCTTTACTCCATCAGTATCAACTTCGTAACAATCCGTCAGTTTATCTAGTCTCTCAATAGTAATTTAAGGAGTTTAATTATCCCATCTACTTTTGAACATAAATAACATGGTAGCTAATGCGTCTGCTAATTGATTCTCTTCTCGTGGAATATGTTCAAAAGTGATTTCTCGAACTAGTAAAAATCTGGAGAAGAATCAGAATAAATCATTGAGAGATTTATCTGAAACAGTAAGAATCTAGAAACGAACCAAAATAAACCGTTGAGATATTTATCTGAAACAGTAAGAACCTGGAAACGAATCAGAATAAACCGTTGAGAGATTTATCTAAAACAGTAAGAATCTGGAAATGAATCAGAATAAACCGTTGAGAGATTTATCTGAACCAACAAGAATCTGGAAACGAATCAGAATAAACCGTTAAGAGATTTATCTGAACCAACAAGAATCTGGAAATGAATCATAATAAATTGTTGAGAGATTATCTGAACCAACAAAAATCTGGAAATGAATCAGAATAAACCATTGAGATATTTATCTGAACCAATAAGAATCTGGAAATGAATCAGAATAAACCGTTGAGAGATTTATCTGAACCAACAAGAATCTGGAAATGAATCAGAATAAACCGTTGAGAGATTTATCTGAACCAACAAGAATCTAGAAATGAATCAGAATAAATCATTGAGAGATTTATCTGAACCAGCAAGAATTTGGAAATGAATCAGAATAAACCGTTGAGAGATTTATCTGAACCAGTAAGAATCTGGATAAGAATCAGACTAAACCGTTGAGAGATTTATCTGAACCAGTAAGAATATGGAAACAAATAAGAATAAACCGTTGAGAGATTTATCTGAACCAGTAAGAATCTGGAAATGAATCAGAATAAACCGTTGAGAGATTTAACTGAATCAGTAAAATCTGGAGATGAATCAGAATAAACTGTTGAGAGATTTATCTGAACCAATAAGAATCTAGAAATGAATCAGAATAAACCGTTGAGAGATTTAACTAAACCAGTAAAATCTGAACCAGTAAAATCTGGAGATGAATCAGAATAAACTGTTGAGAGATTTGTTTGAACCAGTAAGAATCTGGAAACGAATCAGAATAAACTGTTGAGAGATTTAACTGAACCAGTAAAATCTGGAGATGAATCAGAATAAACCGTTGAGAGATTTATCTGAACCAACAGAAGTTTGAAGGAAATATTTGCTATATAGATGGTCGATCAGTCTTTTCTCGGGAATTGATATGTATTTGACTTGTTGAAAATATTTGCCTGTCGGAGATTTGTTGATGATAATTTCTTGTCGATTGATTCTTTCTTGAAAAGGTGAAGAGTTAATTGCATATAATGTTATGATGTATGTAATGCATGGTATAATGTTGTTTCTCAAAATAAATGAGATTGCACTGTATGTACTTGTGTTGTCAATGTTATGACGTATGCATGCAAATGTATGGATTTAAAGATTGTTCGTGCCATAATGTTGTTGGAAGTGGGGAAAATAAATCCTCTCTGAAGCACTGATGGGTGAGTTTCCAATTATTAGAGAAATAAACTCTGCTGTAGAAGGGAAACGTCGGGCATTGCTCGTGGACTTCATGAAATCCTACTGGGGAATCCTGAGAAACCTGGTCAACTTACTGGGGACACTCTGGAGCGGTGGTTGGAAGTTTTACTCTGTCAGGGATATGAGAACGCTTGATACCAACAAGCTGCATACTGGGGTTATATTAGTGATTCTGTAGTAGGATGTATTTGCTTCCGCTCCTACTGGAGAAGGTGCCTGCGGGGCTCTTATGGAATGACTTATAGATATTATCCTATTTCTTAAAGTCATTAGTAATTATCTTTCCGTTTTTTTTTTGTTTATTGGTAACAGTAATCACGTTCAAATGCATATGCTCAAAAAATAAATCATTGGACATTTTTGTAAACAAGACACATAAACAAAGAAAAACAGATGGTTTTGCACTTTCAAAAGGGATATCTTTGTATTAACTTGAATAAGTATTTTTTGTACAATGAGACGAGCTTTCTAGCGAGAGAATGTCGTCGTAAAAAATGAAAATTGAGACAAAGAAAAGATAGCTATGTGAAATAATCCCATGGGGTTCCCATTCTGCTATAGTCTTCATGTCTCTGAATGTCTTGTCCACTTGTCGCCTCGACGAAGTCGATTAGATTGATTTAGAGCTGTTTGAGTTGATTGGTCGACCCTGAAGATTGTCTGCAAGATGATCCAATGGGACATAGTCATACGCTTCAATCCCTAACTTTTTCCTGGACCGCCCTCTCGGGTTTTCAGTCCACCGGGATACCCTTTTTTGCCCGAGCCGCCCTTCCGGGTTTTTGACTTGCCGGGTGTACATTTTTTTTAAAATTTTCATCCCTTATTTTTGCCCGAACCCATTTGGTTTGCCGGGAAGCCTTTATTTTTGCCTAGGCCAGTCAACCTAGCGGGTCTTTGATCATGCGTAGTATCTTTTACAGGGTGCGGAAGGTCGTCGCCATCCATATTGGTCAAGATCATTGCTCCACCAGAGAATATGCTTTTGATTACAAATGACCCTTCATATGTAGGAGTCCATTTGCCCCTGGGATCACCTTGTGGCAAAATGATACGCTTGATTACCAATTCACCGACCCGATATACCTGACGTTTGACCTTTTTATTAAAAGCTTTGATCATGTGTTTTTGGTATATCTGACCATGACAGATAGCTGTAAGCCTCTTCTCATCAATCAAGTTCAATTGGTCAAGTCGAGTCTGGATCCAATCTTCTTTGTTCAAACCAGCATCCTTCATGATCCTCAGAGAGGGGATTTGGACCTCAATGGGTAAGACAACCTCCATGCTGTATACCAGAGAATAGGGTGTTGTCCCAGTTGATGTACGAGCTGTGGTACGATACATGTGGAGAGCAAACGGTAGCATCTCATGCCAGTCTTTGTATGTGAGTGTCATTTTCTGTATGATCTTCTTAATGTTTTTATTTGCAGCTTCGACAACACCATTCATATTTGGCCGGTAAGGGGAAGAATTATGATGCTGGATCTTGAATTGCTCGCACAAGGCGGTGATCATAGTGTTGTTTAGATTCGTACCATTATCAGTGAGGATTCTCTCTGGGACACCGTACCGACAAATGAGGTTTTGTTTGATGAACCGGGCGACCACATTCTTAGTAACGGAAGCAAAGGAAGCTGCCTCAACCCACTTTGTAAAATAGTCGATGTCCACTAAGATGAAGCGGTGTCCATTGGAGGCCGTTGGCTTGATTTCCCCAATCATATTGATTCCCCACATAGCAAAGGGCCAAGGAGCCGTCAAGACGTTCAGAGGAACCGGAGGTACGTGCACTTTATCAACATAAATCTGACACTTATGGCAAGTCCGAGAGTGTTGATAGCAGTCTGCCTCCATGGTAGACCAATAATAGCCTGCCCATAGGATTTTCTTTGCCATTGTATGCCTACTGGAATGGGTACTAAAAGTGCCTTCGTGTAATTCAACCGTGATCCTTTCAGCTTCAACCTTGTCTACGCACCGAAGTAATACAGAGTCATGAATGCGTTTGTATAAAATACCGTTACTAAGGAAGAACTTAGCCGAGAATCTTCTTAGGAACTTCTTGTCATTCACTGAAGCTCCTTCTGGATATTCTTGAGACTCGAGATACCTTTTAACTTCACGAAACCAAGGTCGATCCACTACTTCTTCAGTACTGATCTCGTGACAGTAGGCTGGTTCATCCATCCGCTCAATAGTGATTTGAGGAGCCTCGTTATCCCAATTAATTTTAAACATAGATGACATTGTAGCTAGTGTGTCTGCTAGCTGATTTTCTTCTCGCGGGAAATACTCGAAGGTAATCTTATCAAAATGCAGAAACAATGTCAACACATGTTATTTATAAGGGATAAGGTTGGGGTGTTTGGTGTCCCATTCCCCTTTGATCTGACTGATGACCAAAGTTGAATCTCTAAATACATCCAAGGAATTGATCCCCAAGTCTATAGCAACTTTGAGACCGAAGATGCATGCTTCGTACTCTGCCATGTTGTTTGTACAGTTGAAGCAAAGTCTGGCAGTAAAGGGAGTATGACATCCTTCCGGAGATATGAGTACAACACTGATACAATTGCCAAGTGCATTGGATGCTCCATCAAAGAACATGGTCCATCGGGATTCTTGTTCAGGTCCGTTATATGGCCTGATTTCTTCACAGTTATCTAATGTCATGATGTTTTCATCCGGGAATTCAAACTTCATGGATTGGTAGTCTTCCACAGCTTAGTGAGCGAGGTGATCAGCCAATAGACTACCCTTTATAGATTTCTGGGTAGTATATTGTATGTCATATTCTGTCAGGATCATCTGCCATCTCGCTATTCTCCCAGAAAGAGAGGGCTTCTCGAAGATGTACTTTATCGGATCCATTTTAGATATCAACAGAGTAGTATGGGTCAGCATATACTGTCTCATCCGGCGAGCAACCTATGCCAGAGTGCAACAATTTTTCTCGAGCAGTGAATATCTTATTTCACAGTCGGTAAAATTTTTTCTTAGGTAATAAATAACATGCTCTTTTCAGCCGGACTCGTCATGCTGCCCCAACACACACCCTATTGAGTTTTCTAAAACAGTCAAATACAGGATTAAAGGGCTTCCCTCGACAGGTGGTAACAACACAGGAGACTCTTGTAAGTATTCCTTGATTTTGTTAAAAGCAACTTGGTATTCGTCATTCCATTTGACTACTTGATCTTTCTTCAAGAGCTTGAAGATTGGCTCACAAGTAGCTGTCAGGTGAGAAATGAACCTGGCTATGTAATTCAAACGTCCCAAGAATCCTCTGACTTCCTTTTCAGTACGAGGATATGGCATTTCTTGTATCTCTTTGAGTTTGGAAGGATCAACCTCGATACCTTTGTTGCTGACGACAAATCCTAGGAGTTTACCAGACCGTACTCCGAACGTGCACTTGTTTGGATTCAATCTCAACTTGTACTTCTTTAGCCTCTCAAACAACTTTTGTAAGTGGTCAAGATGCTCTTCTTCTATTTTTAATCTGGCTATCATATTGTCTACATAGACCTCTATCTCATGATGTATCATGTCATGAAATAAAGCTACCACGACAGTTGATAAGTTTCCCCAACATTCTTCAGTCCGAATGGCATGACCTTATAGAAGAAAGTGCCCCACTGTGTAACAAAGGTTGTTTTCTCCATATCCTCGGGCGCCATTTTGATTTGGTTGTAGCTGAGAAATCGTCCATGAAGGAAAACACTCTGTGTTGTGCCGTATTGTCAACTAGAATGTCGATGTGGGGGAGTGGGAAATCATCTTTAGGGATTTCCCTATTCAAATCTCTGTAATCCACACACATTCGCACTCACCGTCTTTCTTGGGCACATGAACAATATTGGCCACCCATTGGGGATAAGAGGTGACAGCCAAAAATCCAGCATTGAATTGCTTCATGACTTCTGCCTCGATCTTTTCTAACATATCAGGCCTCATGCGGCGAACCTTTTGCTTTACTGGAGGACAATCTTCCCTCGTAGGCAGATGATGTACCACAATGTCTGCATCCAGTCCCGACATGTCTTCGTACGACCAGGCAAAGACTTCAACATAATCATGCAGCAATTGAATCAGACGCTCCTTGACATTAGGTTCCAAATTGGCACCCACCTTGACCTTTTTTTTGTCTTCCTCAGTTCCCAAGTTAACTGTTTCGACCGGATCTTCGTGTGGCTGAATGGTCCTTTCTTCCTGTTGCAACAACCTGGCCAACTCGCCTGGCACCTCACAATCTTCCTCACCTTCGTCGTCGGCTTGGTAGATCGGATTTTCAAAGTCACAATTGGCCATAGCAGAACTGTTACCCATGGGCTCCTGAGTGGATGTAGATCTGCATTTTAATATGTGAGTGTATGTAAGAGCATAACTACTTTTGAAAGAAAATAAAATGTACGAAATAAAAACAAAGAACATAAAATTTGATGCAAAAAACGCCCATGATTCATTAATGACATATGAGAATGAAGTGACAACCCTCACAAATGGACCGTTGTGCCTCGGGTAAGACACAAGGTTTTAAAAGTCTAAATTGTTTAAATATTACAAGCCTAAAAATATTAAAAGACAATTACTCTTGAATAAAAGTAATAGGAATGAAATCTTTGGCCTCCCAATTATTGAGCCCTCCGCCGATGGTTGGAAAAATCCATTCGTCCATGTCACAACTGCCATCACTGTCTTCTATTGCATTGACTCCTTGATTGCTGATACGTAGAGGTGGTCCCCCAGCATGAGAACTTCGAACAGCTCTTTGGGCCTCTGAAGTGAACCCCAACCCAAATTTGTCGGACTTGTAGGGAATATCCGGAAGCTGACTCCAGATAGTATATCCTCCCTCTTCAACTACTGCTAGAGCATCTTTCAAAGTGGCCATATTCAGCGGAGGTCTAGTAATCTTTGGGACCTTTAGAGTAGACTTGGTTGCCGCGACCGTTGCTGGAACCTCCTCAAAGTTCTGACAGGGAGTCTCGATGAATTCACCATCCATTTCAACATACCTGAAAGAGTCCAGATGGCTAACCATGTACTCCTCCTCTCCGTGAACTGTCACAATCTTTCCTTTAATCGGGTATTTTAGCATTTAGTGCAAGGTTGAAGTGACGGCACCCGCACCATGGATCCAAGGCCGACCCAATAGACAAGAGTACGAAGGGCGGATGTCCATCACATAGAAAGTTAAGTCAAAAGTCTGAGTCTCAATTTTTATGGGGATACTAACTTCTCCCTGCACTGTCCTCTTGGAACCATCAAAGGCCCTTACTATGATGTTGCTCGGTTTCAAGATAAGCCCCTCGCAATCCAGTCGGTCGAGAGCATTTTTGGGCAAGACATTCAATGATGAGCCAGTATCCACCAGAACGTGGGTAAGTGTGGTGCCCCTGCATTCAATGGAAATATGCAAGGCATCGTTGTGCTTCCTTCCCTTAGAGGTTAAATCAGCGTCGAAAAAGCCCAATCTGTTATCAGTAGTTAGACTGGCCACACAGTTTTCAAATTGGTCGATGGAGGTCTCTTGGGGCACGTGGGTGGTCTTAAGAAACTTTACCATGGCTTTGGCGTGGGTCTCAGAACACAAAATTAAGGACAACGATGATATCTTTGAGGGGGTCTTCCCCAATTGTTCGACAATGTTGTAGTCATTTTTCTTGATTATCTTCAGTTTTTCTTCTATCTCTTTTTTAGAAGCTTCAAGGATGATCTCGGGACGTTCTCTTGCTTGGACAGGCTCAATCAAAGCCTCTTTGCCCCTTGTATTGGTAGCAGGGATAACAGTAGGAGTATTACTGGGAGTGTCAGTAGGAGTGGCAGTAGGAATGATCACAGGAGTAGCAATGGTCTTTGGAGAAATTTCAGGTGAGAAGACTCTTCCACTTCTTGTTATTTTGCTGGTCCCAGCGATGTTACCGATATCGGGATCATTATCTCTTGCAACTTTGCCTTTGACAGCCAACTGATCTTGCTTGACGCCATAGTAATAAACGTCAGCCTTATAACTCCAGGGAACAACTTTACCCGAAGAGCATGATATTGGTCTTGGCATAGTGATGATTAAAGGTGCGGATCTTGGAATAGATGTAATCCTGATGGGTCTTTTGGTGGAGACCCTGGGAGGATTGTCGGAAATGGTGGTTATCGAAACATCTTGATAAGAATTTTTGATAAGAGGTAGCTTTTCAAATAGGATTTCCTTACTAGTCATCAGGCTCTGGACGCCTATCTTTAGTAACAAACAGCCGTTCGGTAGAGACTTGCATAAGTGACAATCTTCATTGTAGCCTGGGAATAGACCGGCTTGCAGTAGATTCTGTTTAATGGTCATCAGAGGAGTAACTAAGTCATTCACGGAGGAGACAAAACGATCATCATCAATGGCGTTGATACCTTGGCCATGTCTGGGCATTGGCGCCGTTATTACATTAGGTGTTTATGGGGGATCAAATTCAATCTCTTTCGCATTGATAAGGTCTTGCACCTTATTCTTTAAGGCCCAACAGTCATTTGTATCGTGCCCCGGGCTTTCAGAATGGTAGGCACATCGAGCGATCGGGTTATAGCGAAGAGAAGCAGTATTAGGGTTCTTGGGAGCTTCTTTTAAAGTTATCAGATTGGTCTTTAGAAGGTGTGGCAAAACTTGAGACATGGTCATGTTAATCCGGGTAAATCGTCTCATGGGCGCTTCTGGTTTGTGCTGATAATTTTGCTGCTGATTTGGCACAGGATTATAAATCATAACAGCCCCTACCGCCGGGCGACGGTCAGTTTTGTTTTGATTCCTATAGTCATATGCAGCACTGACCTCCTTCTTTCCAACAAATGGTTTCTTCACCATACTCGAGGATGAATCTCTTTGAATTTTGCCGCTTTTTATACTGGCCTCGACCCGCTCACCAGTCATGATTAATTCAGTAAACCCAGATGAGGAACTCCCAAATCAGGTGATTGAAAAATGGCCCTGACAATGTGCCTAGGAACATATCCACTAATTCTCTGTCGGATAGAGGGGGCTGGACCCTGCCTGCGAGATCCGTCCATTTTTGAGCATAGGTTTTGAAACCTTCACCCGTTCCCATAGATATGCTTTATAACTGCGTCTTAGTCGGAGCCAAATCAGCATTGTACTTATATTATTTGTAGAAAGCGGCGGCCAACTCTTCCCAGTTGCGAACATTGGTCCCTTCCAATTGATATAACCAATCCAACTGCGTCCCAAATAATCTCTCTTGGAAGAAATGCACCCACAGATTCTTGTCAGCCGTGTGGGGTTGAATCTTTCTGATGTATTACCTTAGATGTAGCTTCGGGCAAGAGACACCGTCGTACTTGGCGAAAGTGGGGACCTTGAATTTTTGTGGGATGACAACCCCTGTGATGAGTCCTAATTCTTCAAAGTCCAAACCGGGTACCCTCTGAATCTCCATAGCATTCAAACGATCCTCTAGCTGTTTGTATTTATCATCAGCAGGAGGATATTGTTCCTCAGAGTAATCAGGCTCTTCCTCTTCTTCGGATGCTGGGTCGTTGTTCACTTCCTGGGTTTGATTATCTCCTTCTCCTGATGATGTCCCAAAGTCCAAAGTTCGACTGGCTTGTCCTTTAAACCTTCTTCCCATAATCACAACACCGGTTGATTTCTTCGCTTTCTTCTTCTTCTCTTTGGCCAGCAGAGTCTTCAACTCCTCTTGTACTTTTGTCAGAGCCAAAAGCATTTGTTGAAACTGGGCGTTCTGCGCCTGAAGATCTTTCACAGTTTGTTCAACATCCATCTCACTGAAATAAATAGTAGAAGGATAAGGTGACCTGTTATGAGAAACCTGTATGATGTTATGATGAATGAAGATGCAATATGCAAATGATTTCAAGGAAAATTAGAGATTTAAATTTGTTCAAACCAAAAAGGAACACACGTCATATTAAAATCCAAGTTTGAATACATCATGCCTCCTTGGGCTTACAATGAAAGAAACAAAATACAACCAAACTCTTAAGACAAAAAGACTGAACGCATCCTCTTTGGAGCAATGTAGGCATTCAGGTTTTTCTCTTCATGAAGCAGCTTGGTGAGCTCCAGAACATTCTTCTCACTGGCGTAATACTGGGCTTCAAAGGTCTCTCTCTCCCTTTAACTGAACCCAGGCTTTCTGCAAGTCTTCGAGAGAGGTAGGCATGTCGGGATGAAGAACAGTGTATGGGACGTCTCCTTCAACAACAGGCTCCATGATGACAGGAAGGATGGAAGGGTAAGGCATCAAGAGACTTTGGTAACGAGCCCGTACCCACCTAAGGTAAGGCTCGAGAGGGATAGAGTTTTTGTGTCCCAGAGTCTTACTGTCCACCTTGCTTACCCTTCCCCAAGCACGTGTAAACCTCTGGCGGTAACCTTGGTTTTCTTTGTCGTAGTCGAACATCATACCTTGGATGAGCATCTCGGGAGGGCCGTCTCTTCAAGCATACCCAAACTGTCGAAGAGCTAAGCAGGGGTTGTAGGTGATACCCCCCTAATACCAATTAGAGGTACGTTAGGGAATTCCCCACAGCGGTCAATGATAGAGACATCTTCCAAGGATCTCGAACACCAACGAATATCAGAGTGGGTGAGAGACATCATTCTTTGGGACCATATTAGTCTTTGCTCGTTCTTCAATGCTGACTGAGGTAGGTGTGAAGTGAACCACTTAACGAGTAGGGGGATACAACACAAAAGAGTACCTCTTTTCTTCATGGTGCGGGTATGAAGGCAATGCAAGATATCTCCTAGTAAGGTAGGTATGGGATTGCGAGAGAGAAAGACTTTGATGGCATTAACGTCTATGAATTGGTACGAATTGGGAAACAAAACCAAACCTAAAATGAGGAGAGCTAGGACGTCTTCGAAAGCTCGGAAATCCATGTCATCCCAGAATGAATGAGCTTTTTCCAATAGAAACTTAGCTAGAAAGCCTTTAACCCCGCTTCTTGTTTCCTAATTGGCTATGACGTCGGCCCTCTTCACATGTAAAGCTTCAGTGATGAATTCGGGTTTTGGAATCCCTTCTAGACCGGTGAACGGTATCTGATCAAGCACGGACACCCCTAAGAGTAGAGAGAACTCTTCCAGTGTAGGTACCAACTGATAGTCCGGGAAAGTGAAACAATGATGTACGGGATCAAAGAATTGGAATAGTACACACATCATCTCTTCTTGGAAGTTGGGTGTAGTCAAGCTGAGGAGTCGACCATATTTCTTGGTAAAAGGAGAATCCTCGGGCACTCTTGAGGCTAGCTCTTGAAGTTGAGGATGTGCTTTTACAAAGCTGATTCGGATGGTGTTTCTTCGGAGAGAATTCATGTCCTACAAAACAAAAACAAAGATAAATTTCTAAATCCTTGAAATGGTTAGTGAGCATGCATATGATGTTCATGATGTTTATGATGTTTATGTAAAAGTAAGTACACACACAACAAACAAGTCCCTATGTTTTAGGCTTGCATGAGTTTTGTAGGTAAGTACCCTCTTGAAGTCTAGTTGGCTCAACCTGTCCTAGCAATAGTGATCGGGTTCTAAAGGATCTCAATATCACCGACCTTTCTCTTAGGCATTGTCTCAGCATAATGATCTTTTCTTGTGGCCGAGATATCCCAAAAGTCTAGCCTCAATGAGTTTAGTATCGAGTATCAACGAATTTCCAGCTCTACACTGAAACCGACTATCTCACTACGTCCTAATGGCCAAGTTTGTTCAATTAGGGTTCTAAAGTCAATTAGTGCTTCATGACGCCACTCAGCGGCCCCGTATTCTCCTCGATTCACCACGAATACCGGTACCCACAAATGCGTCACACTAACATAGCCATTGTTTCAACCATATCAGTCTACGCCGTACAGTCTCCATAATCTATTGCTATTTACCTAAAAAGGTGTCCCAAATCCGAATGGAGGGTCAAAGAAAACCCAATACAAAGAAAGGAATATAAAGCACATAAATCAAATAATGAAAGCGAGTAAAGGTGATCTAACCCTAAGGTAACCCCACTTTTATATTTATTCCCCAACAGAGTCTCCAGTTCTGTGATACGGTGGGAGAACTTACTTGAGGTGTTTGCATTTTGATCGCATTTATGCGGATAGCAAGAGTCGCCACCGACTTTTCTTTTATCCAAAAGGAAAGGTAAAAAAGCACAGGAAAGACCTTTCGAGATTATTTCTCGGGTTCGGGGGGTAGATTATGAAGAGGGAAGGTATTAGCACCCTTTTCATCCGTAGTTATCTACGGGCTCTTAGTTACTCGCTAGATCACTTGCTTTTGTTTGACAATATGCTTGTGGTGTGTTTTTTGAAAGTATTTTGAAAATGCCTTTGTAATGGTTCTCGTTTCTATAAGAACACATACAAAGGGTTGTTTCAAAAAATAGTTCAAAGATGTGTTTATGGAAATGTGTTTTTGAAAAGATGTTTTGTAATGGTTCTTGTCTCTATAAGAACGTATACAAAATGTTTTGTCTTTTGAAAACATTTTGAGATAAAAGTGTTGGTGTAAAAAATGTTTTTTTTTGTCGTGAGCAAGTAAGCAACTAAGAGCGAATCTACCTACTCGAAAGGTCTTAAATGTTCTTTTCTTCCTCCTTTAGATGTTGCTATCTTACCATTGATTTGGTAAGAAGCCCCATCGTTGGATGTGAAGGGACAGGCGCGGGTCAATCTTACAGACATCGAAAGCAACTTATGGGACGCTTTAGCAATTTTCATAAGGGACTAGATCGTTTTATCGAAGGCAACATTGAGGGTCATCGAGGAACGACGATCTTTTTTATCGAAGGGTCCTTGCTAAAGCGTCCCATATTCTAGGGACATGACTGTATTTCCGAGGCAACGAGCGAGGTTACCCTAGAGGTGTGCGTGTGAAAAAATATGTTTGTTTCAAGTTAATTTTGTTGAAATTAGGTTATCTAGAGATTGTTTTTTTATCTTGCCATACACGCCTAATTACTATACAGTATGAGGAAAACAAGTAAAGTGCGAAAAATAAAATTCTACGCTATTACAGAACTTTGGGGAATGGGGGTACAAATTTACAAATGGGGATGGATCGAATGCGATTAAAAGGTTCAAATAGAAAACAATACAACCAAATCGAATTTAACAATTAATTAAAATCATAACAGTCTATGAAGTAAAAATTAAATGACAAAGTATGGAAATTTTGGTATTTTTGTTTGTGAGAAAATTTGAAAAGAAACTAAAAATCTATTCTATAATTAGCTAAAGAAATAAATCAAATGTACACCTACTTTTGTCTTTTAGGGTTTTTTGTTATTAAGAAATCAAATAAATTAAAGCTTAAGCAAAAAATAATTAGTAAAATTAATTACAGAATTTTCCTAAATTAAAAATTAAATTAAACTAAATAAGAAAATACGTTAATTTGGAAGTTTATATGTTTTTAGTTAGCTAAACTCTAAAGATTAAATTAATTTTTAAGGTTACTATAAATAAACTATTTTAAAATCTTAAAACTAAATTAATACTAAATTTAAACTAAATTGATTATGAGAAGGGGTGGGGGGTTTGAAACAGGAGTGAGGTGGAGTTGGCCTGGATTTGCTGGGCTTATTGATCCTAAAACAAAAGGCCCAAGGGAAAAAACAAAGTTGAAAAAAAATTGATTAAAAAAAAGATGGGCCGGACCGGGTCAGGCCTGGACCCAGTTTCTCACTCAAGCCAAACGGGTTGTATAACCCTAGACCAAATCAAACGCCTCTCATCTCTCTCTCACTGTTCTCTTCTTTGTTCCAATAGTTAACCCTATGATTTTCTCTCTTTCTATTCTCTTTGCTTCTCCGCCGTCATCAATCAACAACCAACAATATTCCTCCATTATCTCCTAATCGCGTAAGAACGACAACATAAAGTACTACTCTGTTATACAAAAATCTCCTTCGGTATCTCTCTCTCTCTCTCTCTCTCTCTCTCTCTCTCTCTCTCTCTCTCTCTCTCTCTCTCTCTCTCTCTCTCTCTCTCTCTCTCTCTCTCTCTCTCTCTCTCTCGTGGTTTCGCAGCAATAGCAAAAAAAGAATGGAAATGCAAGAGTGTTCATAGAATAAAAATAAAGCATAAATATAGAGAGATTGGAAGAAATAAAGGTTATCGAGTTGAGGAAATCAATAGCGCTTTCAGATACGCTGTTTCAATCTCTTCAGTGCGATATTTTCCTTTTTTTTGCTTTTACGATTCTATGCTATTGTTGTTGCTATGAGTGTTTTAGTTTGTTGTTGTGCGATGATGGAAGACAGAAGTCCGTGTGATGATGGTGATGCTCAGTGAAGGCGAAATCATCGGTTTACGCAAAGAAAAATGGAAGGTGACGATGGATGGATGTGTTACCGTTGGTGGTTTTGAAGAGACTGAGGAAATATGTGAGGGAAGAGAGTATTGCAATTGTTATAACAGTGGTGATGCATAGAGGAGGAAGTTTGAGTAATGTGATTGAAGAGTGGTGATGATGGTTTGACGGTGAATGATGAGTGAAGAGTAATAAAGGGAGTTGTTGTTTAGATACGAAAAGGAGAAGATACAGTTTTTGAAGAGCGGTGTTGAGAGATGAAGGGTGTTTGGTGATGCGGATTCAAGGGGATCATTTGGAGGTTAAATGGGAGTAGTGATGTAGAGGATGGAGTATGAAGAGGAAATTGCTGTTGCGGTTTGGATGAGAGGAGATCAAAGGGAGTATGATGAAATTTTCTGTGTATGTTTTTTTTAGTATTTTGTCCCCTGGTTTTTTGCTGTTTGCTGGTTTTTTATAACAACATGAGGTTTTTTTAGTTGGATGGCCAAAATCCGCCTTCTCCTTGAACAAGTTTGGCTACTGTTATATAGGAGAGGTAGTGAAATTTTTTGATGAGTTTTGAATAACTTGGTTAACTGCTCTGTGGACTTTTTGAGTGCAGGTTGATGTTTTTGCCATTTTAGTGTAACTTGTGGTGTAGGATGTAGCATGGTTGTTTTTGCAGCCAGTTTGTTTTGTGATAGCAGTTGGCTTGGCAATTTTGGGACTGTTTACGGCCTAGGTGATATCTTTCCAAAAATTGTTTCTTTCCCTCATCATCTTTCCATAATGTAAAGTAATTTTGCTTTGCTAAAATTTCTTAAGGGTTTGCACAGATTAGGAAAATGATGACACCATGTTTTTGATGAGAAAGTTAACTTGCTGCTTTGTTTGGTTTGGCATTTGGCTGTTTGTTATATTTGCTATGATGCTGCCTTGTTTTAGTTTATGTTGTTCTGCTATGTTCTGTTGTGCTGCTTGCAGCCTGTTTTAAGTGTACCTGTATATTTGTTGTTTACTGCCTCCTGCTGGCCACTTGTTGCCTGCTGTTAGCCACTTGTTACCTTATGTTTTAGCTGCTGCCTGTTTGGACTGTTGTAGTAGTTTGTTGCTTGCTGTTTGTATAGCAGGTTAGGCAGCTTGCTGCAGAAGCAATGCAGTTTTGCTATTTGCAGCCTTGGGCTGATGTGCTTGTGATTGTTGTTGGCAATTTTATTTTTTTCTTTTGTGAACCAAGAAAGACAATCTTTTTTGTGATTTGCAATTGGGGAGAGGGATTATGATAAAACAAAATTAGACCAAAATTTAGATTCCTATATGCAAACCCTAGTGATGAATCAGCGAAAATAAAACTTTGAAAATTTCTTGTTTATGCTTCATTATTTATGTGCTGATCATATTTTTTCTTCTTTGATTTGTTTCATGTGATGGTATGGAGAAACAGCAAGGAGATTTATAATTGGAAGTCATGGATAGGCTTGAAGGGAAATGATGATTTCTTGAAGGAAGGGGGCTGCCATGAAGCTTGAAGAATATATCGAAGATTTTGGGAGGATTTAAACATGTTTACGACCTAGGATTAGGCTTTGGATGTAAAGTCCCTTTAACACTTGTAATTTGAAACTAATCTTGGAATCATAGCTTGTAATTTGCAATTTACAATTGTAACTTGAATTTGATCTTTGAAAAAAAAGTCTTGGTAAGCATTTGGATGAAACAAAATAATGCCCTTGTAGTTTCCTTTCTAAACTTAAAAAGTTTCTTCCATTTCGAATCTTGAACTAAAGACAAATTCAAAATAAATGAATTATGCGTTGTATGCTTGAGCTGAATTGGGATCAAAGGAATCATTTGAATGGATCCTCAAATATCTTCCACTAAAACTCTAAGTCACATCTTCAATTCATAGTAACTTGCAATACAAGTCAATGATACTCGAGTGAACAAATAGTGTCTTAAGAAAACTCGATCAAAAATCCACTGTAACCTAATAAACACCAATGCTTCAACATTAATGACTTGAAGTCAGCAACAAACAAACAAGGAATCCCCGATCTCAACATAAGAATCAATATCTTTGAGAAAATAAATATGGCAGGTGTTAAAATTAGAAGTTAAAAACATTCTAATCAAGGAAATGATCTATGACAATTTGATAACTCCCAGGGTCTTCTAAGCACAAGTTTCCTTTGATTCTTGAAGAGAACTTGTTGATGACATCACTTAGGACAATGTGCAAAAATAATCGTCTCAAGGTCTTGCAATTTGAAGAAATAACAATCAGACGACCATTATTTGAAATTAGGTCAAAATTCAAGACGCGACTTCTAACGCATTCGAATTTTGGTGATCTTCTACGCGTAATTAGCTCTTGACTCGTGAAGAGAAATTTGAGGTGGCATCAAGGAGAATCATACGCAAGGAAAACTGCTCAAAAATATTGAATAATGAAGAAGTTATGATCGTTTGAACTTGATACTGAAAAGGTCGACTTTTGCAGTTGATTTTTAGTCATCTGAACCATTGACTGAGCTAACTCATGATGCGAGGCTTGAAACTTGGCACAAACATCCTTGAGAACACATGAAGGACCATAAAGACCAATTGAAACTTTTGAAACTCAATTTTGCTTTAAGAAATACCAAACCCTAGTTGCTGACTCAATGCCTAGGAAGAGAATATGTTTGATCAAATCTTGTGCCAAATTGAGTGTATGAGAAACCCTGGGATACCATCTTGAGCAAAAAATGGGAGGGAAAATTTTGGGGTACAACACATATTTGTATTGAAATTTTGCATATAAATAGACAACTTTATACAAAGAGACCAAAATCCTAGTAAGAGGAAATCATCGTAAAACGAAAAGGGGTACAAAGAAAAACAAAGAAAAATAACAATGTGGAAACGATCCTATCGAGTTTCAACTCTGCTATTGCCCCTATGTCTTCAAGCATCTCATCCCTCGCTGTCGGAAGAAGTTGATTGATATGTACCATTTGAACTTGACGTTGATAACAAAGCTTGCTGTAAGTAGATGATCCAACGAGGCATAGTTATACGCTTTAATCCCTAACTTTTGCCTGGACCGCCCTTTCGGGTTTTCAGTCCACCGGGATACCCTTTTTTGCCCAAGCCGCCTTTTCAGGTTTTCAACTTGTCAAGTGTATAATTTTTATATGTATCCCTAATTTTTTCCGAACCCTTTTAGTTCGCCGGGATGCCCTTATTTTTGCCTAGGCCTGTCAACCTAGCGAGTCTCTTTTATACGTAGTATTTTTTGACTATGTCTGCATTCACAGGGTGTGGAAAATCTTCACCGTCCATGGTGGTAAGTATCATAGCACCGCCATAAAATATCTTCTTGATCACAAATGACCCTTCGTATGTGGGGGTCCATTTGCCCCTGGGATCACCTTGTGGTAGGATGGTGCGCTTTATTAGCAAATCACCATCCTGGTATACCTGATGTCTGAATTTCTTATTAAAGGCCTTGATCATGCGTTTCTGGTACATCTGACCATAACAAACAGCCGCAAGCCTTTTCTCGTCAATCAAATTTATCTGGTCCAACCTAGTCTAAATCCACTCGTCTTAATTTAAACCTGCATCTTTCATAATCCTTAGGGAAGGAATCTGGACTTCGACAAGTAAGACAACCTTTATACCGTAGACTAGAGAGAACGGGGTTGCCCCAGTTGATGTACGTACTGAAGTGAGATAACCAAGAAGAGTGAACGGTAGCATCTCATGCCAATCTTTGCACGTCACTGTCATCTTCTAAAAAATCTTCTTGATATTCTTGTTGGTGGCTTCTGTAACACCCCATTTCTACCCGACGGATAATAAGAAAATCAGTGTTCAACATAAATAGGATGCTACATTTTCAACTAAAAATCAATCTTCATTTAATCGCATACAAACAGATACATAACAGTTAACTCGGATGAACCGATAACAATCTGATTTATTCTTCAAAATTAAACAACTTTTTATTGATAAACAACAGAATATACATACTCAACTTCAATTCACTTAACATCTTTTATTCAACTAAAACAACCTCAAGACAACAATTATTTCATGTAATCAACTTAAAAATTCAGAAACTGAAATAATAATCAACAACTAAACATCAAGCGTTCATCCCCCAGAGTGCTACGTATTAGAGCGACAACACCGACTCGAACTAACGAGGTAATAACTATCCTTCTTGATTACCTGCACGTTACCAACAGAGGGCAACATTCAAAGAGAAGGGGTGAGATATCAAATTATATATTTAGTTATATGATAAATAATATATTAAATCAGATCATGTAAAATCACCACCTCACAACTTACAAATAACTTTAATCACAATAAAACATCAACACAACAAAACTACTAAATTCACAGCTTTTAGATAATACTTGTCACAACAAGTCAACAACATAAAGCAACACCGAATCTATCTTCACCACAACTCAAGATGCAACATTAAATGCGACTCAATCACAATGCATATGCATATGGTACCATCGGAGTAGATCTCCCAACTTTAAAATTGCCAATTAATAGAGGCATCAACAAGGCATAATGTGATACAGTGGCAGAACCGACTGTTTTGAAAATGCTAGTTTGCATTTTGCGTTTGTGTTTGCAAAATGTCGCGGTAAGCAAGAGTCACCACCGACTTTTATTTTAAACCAACTGGAAAGGAAAAAAGCAAAGAAAATTCCTTTTTTCGAGATTTTGAGTACGAGGGGTAGATTATAGAAAGGGAAGGTATTAACATCCTTTCTATCCATGGTTTTCCATGGGCTCTTAGGTACTAGCTCATCTTTTTAAAATTGCTTGTGTGTGTTTGTTTTTGAAAAGTTTTTTGTTTACTTCGTTTTAACCCTTCTTCTGTCTTCAAGAGTGTTACGAAGTGTTTTTGAAAACTTTGTTTGAAAAAAGTGTTAGTGTGAAAAGTTTGATTTTGAGCAAGTATCTACTAGCATCTACCTACTCGAAAGAAGATTATTTCTGTTCTTGTTTCCTTTAGACAATGCTATCCTACTATTAAGGAGTAGGTAGCACCGTCGTTGGATTTGTAAGGGTCAATTCGTAAGAGACGTACGATCACCAAAGCAATGTTAGGACATCTTAGTAATAACCCTATTGTCTTAAGATCATATTCGAGGCAACATTTCTGAGGCAACCTTTCCGAGGCAACATTTCCGAACGGGACTTTTGGTCTTTATTTAGACAGGAGGGCGAACACTAAAACACCCTATACTTAATGATCATTTACCAAAGGCAACCGAAGTGGAAGTATACCCTAGGAGTGCGCATGTGCGAGTGATTTGATTTCAGTTATTATCTTTGCACAGTAGGGTTTTCTAGCCATTTTAAAAATATCATGCAATCTTGTCATACAATCCTATTATCATACATCTAACAGTTCATATTTACGAGAATTAAAATGCGAGAAATAAAAATTACGCTATTACAAGGCTTCGGGGAGGGGGATTAATTACATAGCCAAAAAACCTGTAAAAACGATAAATAAAGGAAAATCCTAGTTTAAACTATTACATACCGTGAGCAGTTACATTAATATTGCAAAGATAATAAAACGCGTGCGACGAATTAGATGAAAAGGAATTAGGGTTTTGACCCCATCTAAACCTAATTAAAACTTAAAAAGAAAAATAAATTTTTTGTTGTTTTTGATTGTTTTGAGAAAATAAGATTTTAATTGAATAAATAAAAACCTAATTACTAATTAATTTAAAATTATGAAAAATAATTAAATCAACATATTTTTGTTTTTTTATTTTATTGAGAAAAGAAATAAAAATTAAATCACATGTTAACCCTAATTTTTCTAATTGATTTTAAATATATAAAAAAGTTAGAATTAACCTAAATTAAATTTAAACTAATATTAAATTAAATTTGATAAAATAAATAAAAACCTAATTCTAAAATTGTGAAATTGATTTTATGATTTTTTTGTGAAAAAAAGAATTTAATTTGTGTTAGAAAATATTTAAACAAATTAATTTAAATAAAAGAAATTAGAAAAGAAATAAGAATGGGTCTGGTTGTTGCTAGCAAGAAGGGGGTGAGACTTGCAATTTTGAGCCCAAATGCTGATAGCCCGTTTGACCTTTCCAATCCCATGTAGGCGCTTGACTCATGCCTATGGTGGACCCTCATGGAAAGAGCCCTGGATTTGGCTTGTTGATGATCTGATTGGTTGGATATTGATGATGCATGGTAGGCTGATGATATGCATGGGTACCTGATTACGCAAGACAAAATAATAGAAAGAAAAGTTGGGGACCTGGGAATCGAACCCAGGTCCTTGAGCATTCGTCCACTACGCGCTTGCCAGATGAGCTGGTTTGGTCATTTATATAAACAATAACAGAGAAATATAATATGATAAAACAAATGGCTGAATTCAAAAATGCGCAAAATTCAAATGGCCCATTCATGGAGCGCCACACCATCATCGTCCTCATGGCTTCTGTCGTTTTAGACAAGAACTTTTACCTATGGACAAAGGGCGTAGGTACAACCCTATGCTTCTCCAAAATCTTGTCCCTGCATGATAAATCAATACTAGTGGTACCAATCAACTCGTGGCAACCTCACGAGCATCATGGTGCCACTATCCATGGCCAATTGTCCCTGTACAAGAAAACCCTAAAAACGAAGCAAGAACCCTAACTATGGCAACCTGCTCTATAGTCAATGAAAATGCAATTAAGTATCACCATTAGCTTGCAAATAACTCATGGATTAAGGATATGTCAATAAAACATGCTAACTATGCCAGAATTATTGAATTCGATTTCAAGAAAACATGGATACCGTGCGACTCTTACAATGTGTTTCAGGGCACGAGAATGCTTGCTGATGGTTGCAATATGGTCCAGGGATATCCAGCAAGCGATTGAGATGGCCTGAAACCTAGAAATTAATTCACAACTTTTGTTGAATTTTTGCAAGTTTATTTTCTCTTTTGCACGCCTCCAATCCCCTTGTTTCTGATCTGCACATGTTCCTTATGTACCCTAGAAGGAATTACAGTTACAAACTTGTATCAAATCTCTCCAATTATGATTGTTGATTCATGATTTGATTATTGTACCAAATCTTTCTAAATCAAGCCAAATTCAATCTTTTTGTGTCCAAATGAACCTTGCACGATTTGATTTCATCTCCAGCTGTATAATAGACCTAAACATGCACAAAATCTCAAGCTTTGATTAGTTTTTGATATTTTCATGATTTTATTTTGATTTTATTTGATTTAATTGAAATAAAATCAAAATAAATGACAAAAAAAAATAATGACAAGTGGGAAGGATCATGGGTCATGGGTCATGTTACAAACTCAATGAAAGCATAAAAAGTTGGGCCCATTTGACAAAAAATGCAATTTTGGGCACATTTGACTTTTTGGCAATTTTGCAAAAAGGGTCAACTTTATCAATGCATAACTCCATCAACTTTGACCCTAGATAGGTGTTTTTGGACTTCTTAGAAAGCTTAAGATGTCATCTAAGCAACCCTTTTAGTCTCATCTCAATTGAGTCTTCCATGTTCATGTATGAAGCTTTGACAAAAAAGGTGTTTTTGTTGACTTTTCAAAATGACCTATAATGTCCAAATTTATATCTTCTCGTGAGTGCATATTTTGAACTTGGGAGATGAAGATGAATTGTAGGTAATTACATCCTCTTCAAAATGAGCTTTGGATGGGTCATTTTTGATAAAGTATGAGAAAGTTATGCTTGGTCAAAGTTGAGTTGACTTTACCTACAAAACCCTAATTTAACAACTTTTGGGTTTTGATGAATTGGGAGAAATCCTTGGGGAATCATGATCAACCCTTGATCAAATGATGAATAATACTTAAAAATAAGGATGTTGACCAAAAATCTTGAAGTTTGACTGTATGTGGGCCACAGTTGACTTTTGCCCTAGCACAGTCGATTTTCAGGCCTTTAAGCAATTGACTGAGCAAACTTTCTCGGCAAGGCTTGAAATTTGACATGGATGATCTTGAGAACATATTAGGACAATGGTGAGCATTTGGGATCCTTTCGACTCAAGTACCTTGGTGCAAACTGAAACCCTAATTTGAGGTAGACTGTCTTAGGAGAGAGCTTGTCTGGCCAACTCTTGGACTTCCTTGAGCAATTTGAGGACCTCACTTGAAATGTATTGAGAAATATGGGAGGGAAAATTTTGGGGTACAACACATAAGCCTTCTTTGGAGTTTTCCAATACGGGCCTTCACAAAATCTGCCAATACAGGCCATCACAGAGTATGCAAATGTATGTGACTCAATGAATGCACCATCACATACTAACAACAATCATCATTCATCGCAAGGCATAAGCCCACATCACCATTATTACCAGTAAATAGAGGTAATTCATCATCATCTAAAATGTCTGCAATTTCACATTATCAACAAGAATTCACAGAGACAATCACAACAACATAAAATCTCAACATTGCCCATAGGCCTAAAATATAATATTGCCCATAAATAGAGACAATTCAACCAAGTTCATCATCACTTGTAACTTCATATTTTTCAGCAAGGTATACAACACAATTCCATAAACCGGAACCATTCAACTTAATTCGACTTCACCTGCAAATCAACTTTATTCTATATAATTCTAACAAAACAAACCAACTAAAAATACCCATATGTATATACGACTCACTTAGACAATTTCAACTAATTCCGGTTAACTACTTTTACCGCCTAAATCTACAAATTCGGCTAATCGGTATTATTTTATATACTGTTATTACTACTATTTAATTATACTGCTACTAATCAATTTATTCTACTAAATTACGATACCTCTGTTAGTTAACTTACTGCTATTATTGGTCTCCTCCAAAACTACTTGTTTGCTATCTACAACTTCTATTACTACAACTTCCCGCCAGTGACAAATATTAGTTATAAACCAAAACCAATTTCAAATTATTCCTCCTGTTACTAAAATTCCCCTTTATACTTTCTGTATGATGATTTGTAATTTCTACATCTACTGATACTTCCTAACAATGCTCAGCTAAATTAGTCCATACACTATAATTTCTACTACTCTTACATATACATCCTGCTATTTCTTTGACTAAAGCATTACAATTTATTCCTGCAACTTCTTTAATCCAATATGATACTAAATTATTTTACTAATTATATTATCTTATTAATAATATAAGATATGACATAGTCTTTCCACCACGCCTATATGTTCTTTCGAGTCTCATCTCAGGACAATAACTCAATAATAGCCATAACAACATCATAACAGAAATATTATTTAAATAAATTACAGAACAACTTCATCAACATACTATGAACATTCACTGACAACTAAAATTACAGGACTGATAATCTTCACAAAATCACAATATAACCGAATCGACAACAATTTATGGCACAAATTTATAAAACCCAACCCCACATACAGTTTATCATATACCCGGTTATAGAGATTGAACCCCACCCTTACCTGGTTTGGATTGAAGGTAACTCTAAGGGTCTCCGATTGAATCTCCTCTTGGCCACTTGGTGTAACTTCCACATATCCCTCTTTTTCTCCTCAAAACCCTTATTTTTCTCTTCTTTTCAACTTCTCTTGTACCAAAACCTTCCAAGATTTTTTCTTCTCTAGATCATAATCAAAGCTGAAAGTTTTCCCAAATATACAGCTATAGTGCGATGATGATATCTCCCAACTCAGACCTTATTTTGAAGATCCCATCGGTCCAAAGTTAGATGATGGTGTTGAGAACCTACCCTTAAAATTTGAGAATGATCCAACGGTTAACGAATCGGGGATTGTCGATTTAGTGAGGCTGCTGCAGTAAAAACGGGAATGAGTTTCTCCCATCTATTCTCTCACTTTTTCTCAATTAACCTAATTCTTTTTATATCCAATTAACCTTGTAATTCTAGTAATTCTTATTGGGCCAATATCCATACTCCCATATTTACTATATGACATCACTTAAATAAGCCCAACAATTAATCTTATAATGCTCCAATATATTTAATATTATTAAACCACAATTTAATCAAATAATGTCACAGAGCAACTTAACAATAATTCACATCATTGCTCAACTCCAACTAATAATTTTAATTAAATAATTAATTAAATTATCAGAGCGTTACAACTCTCCTTCACTTACGATATTTTCGTCCTCGAAAATCTACTCGATACTTCCATCCTTAAACTCCGTGTTTACCAACACTTCAGCCATTACTTTTTGACATAGTAACAACTCAATCATGATGTAAATCTACTACACGCATGCTAACCACTCAACACCCTCACAACATACCTGTCAATAACTTACCAACTTTTTCGGCAACACTCTAACATAACAACTTCCACAGTAGAAATGTAACAACCATAACCCACTTATACTTGGATATACCACGTCACCTCTTAACAACTTTCCCAACATCGAAGCGCGGATACAACTTTATTCTCATACTTATATGTATGTCGACTATCAACAAAATATCAACAACTCTATTCACCATTATAGTGACATTAACATAGTCAACAAAATTAACTTCGTCATATTATAGGATATTATTCGTCACTTATGGTAACCAACAATAACATCTCAATAATGATAACAAAATCATTACAACATCAACTTAACTGTATAACTCAGCAAGCATACCCATAGCTCACAATCAACCAACAATCCACAATAATCTTCTTATAAAATCCGCAAATATTTACTAGCAAACATAGTGCCCTGACACAACATCTCTATATCAATCATCCACCAAATCAAGCATATAAATTAAGACACACCATTCTCATAGGCTTATGATGTTTTAATCCTTCACTTCTAACGAGTCATACACGCATAGCAATTGCGCCACATCACACTTCAACTGCGCAACTCTGATCATCCACCTTAAGTCATCGTCCTCATTAAATTTTCCGTCGATTATATGGTTTACAAGTTTCAATCTAATCCCAAAATTTCTTTAACATCTATCATAAAATCGTTATTCACTTGATATTCTCAATCTTTCACTTTACAACATTAGCTCGCATACAAACCCACTACTCTGAATTGTTCATTACGTCTCAACTCTCACTCAACGACTCCTCTACTAATTTCACACAAACTGGTGAGCGATTATTCTCGCGATATAACATCCAAACTTTTTCACACCATTAAGATAGCAAGACAAATCTATAACATCCAACATAATCTCGTCTACTATTAGCAATGGATTGAGGGTGATCAGTTCCTCAATTTGTCAATTAGTATTCGACAACCATAATGGATTATAAATCATCGTACCAAACTATAATAGCGTTTCCTTAAAAATCGTATTCAAGTTTTCTAAAACACAACATGTCTAATCCTCATTCACCCACCATCCCACGATGATCAATCATTTTCTAACTCGAGATCTGTTGGCATATCAATACATTACAAATCCTTCCACTCTAGTATGAGTCTTTATCTACATAAAGGATTCTAACAACATTCTTAAACTCTTAATCCTCTTCCGAATTTCACAACATCAAAAATACATGTATCTCTACCTCTCAAACTCATTCCAATCACACTCTCAACATTATCATCTTATCTAACAATATTTCATATATATCTACACCTCAAACAACTACGATAGTAATCATCTAAGCTCAACAAGCTACTAACCTCTATAACAGACTTTGTCGTTCTCCAACTTAGAACTTCATCCACCTTGAATGGATCTACATACACTTTCACTTGGAAATAAGATTTCTCAAGAGAACTCTTCTCTCAAAACTGTCACATACATCCTGACAAATTAGCATAAATCTTCCTCCTTTTCGATACCGTAAATTCCACACAACTTCGCACTATCGTCTTTCGTTCTAATTAATAACACCAAAGCTTTTCAAACGATACCATTGATTTCACAAATTACTTTAAATAAATCTTCCAATTTCTCCTTTAATTCACCCAACTCGGACGCTGACGTCCCGTACAACACTGAAGAACAAGTCTAGTCCCAAAGACAAGCTTAACAACAAACTGCACTTACTTCCAATATCATCACGTGATAAACTAATCTATTACAGCTAATGGAACCATTTTAAAAATGAATCTTATTTCATTAGCTTTCCAACACTTCAAACGTAAGTCAAATCGGATGCCCGGAACTCTAGTTATGAATTTTCGAAGTCCCACAACAATTCTGCAGTTTCCTGCGATTCGCTTACGGAAATTCCACTCCAAAACACATTTGTCTTCAACTTAGACATATTCAAAACAACTCTTAACATATCTCGTACTCCCAAACTTCTTATAACTCGAGAGATGTATTCCTTCGCCAAAGTTCATGTTCCAAAACACCAGGGCAACAATTCTTTTCGCAACGCTACTCACTTCTTCAAGTTTCGACTCATACTCGCAATTCACAACTACTTATCAACTTCAACTACTTCCAACAATCACTTATATGATCCCAACACAAAAGTTACAGCAGTTTTATTACTCAATCATTGTTCAAATATCGACACCTTACACTTGCTTCATAAATTAACAAATATTACACTGCTCTTCATTCTTCGAGAAGTAAGCACCAACAATGTCTGATCAATTTCTCTCAGGGCGCTCTAACTCGACTAACAACAAGACCTTGAATCCAAGACACCTTCAAATTCTGGAGCAACAAGACTCCAACAATTCTTGCATTATCGTCATCGACAACACACCCAACAACACCTTTCAATTGAACATATCCGAGAAGCAAAGCTTCTCCCCCACTTATCTTCAACCAACTTCCTGCAATTAAGGCAAAAAAGTACCGACAGTGTTTCACACACTTATCACGCACTAAGGAACAAACAAAATTAGACAACTTGGTTGGACGGGCCGACCTGCTCTGATACCACTAATGTAACACCCTATTTTTACCTGGCGGATAATAAGAAAATCAGAGTTCAACATAAATAGGATGCTACATTTTCAACTAAAAATCAATCTTCATTTAATCACATACAAACAGATACATAACACTTAACTCGGATGAACCGATAAAAATATGATTTATTCTTCAAAATCAAACAACTTTTTATTGATAAGCAACGAAATATACATACTCAACTTCAACTCACTTGACATCTTTTATTCAACTAAAACAACCTCAATACAACAATTATTTCATGTAATCAACTTAAAAATTAAGCAACTGAAATAATAATCAACAACTAAACATCAAGCGTTCATCCCCTAGAGTGCTATGTATCAGAGCGACAACACTGACTCGAACTAACGAGGTAATAACTATCCTTCTTGATTACATGCATGTTACCAACAGAGGGCAGCATTCAAATAGAAGGAGTGAGATATCAAACTATATAATTAGTTATATGATAAATAATATATTAAATGAGGTCATATAAAATCACCTTTTCACAACTTACAAACAACTTTAATCACAATAAAATATCAACATGACATACCTACTAAATTCACAGCTTTTAGATAATACTTATCACAACAAGTCAACAACATAAAGCAGCAACGAATCTATCTTCACCATAACTTAATATGCAACATAAAATGCGACTCAATCACAATGCATATGCATGTGGTACCATCGAAGCAGAACTCCCAACTTTAAAATTGCCAATTAATAGAGGCATCAACAAGGCATAAGCCTTCTTTGCAGTTTGCCAATACAAACCTTCACAAAATCCTCCAATACAGGCCATCACAGAGTATGCAAATGTATATGACTCAATGAATGCACCATCACATACTAACAATAATCATCATTCATCGCAAGGCATAAGCGTACATCACTATTATACCAGTAAATAGAGGCAATTCATCATCATCTAAAATCTCTGCAACTTCACATTATCAATAAGAATTCACAGAGACAATCACAACAACATAACATATCAACATTGGCCGTAGGCCTACAACATAATATTGCCCATAAATAGAGGCAATTCAACCAAGTTCATCATCACCTGTAATTTCATATTTTTCAGCAAGGTATACAACACAATTTCATAAACTGGAACCATTCAACTTAATTCGACTTCACCTGCAAATCAACTTTATTTTACATAATTCTAACAAAACAAACCAACTAAAAATACCCATATGTATATACGACTCACTCCGACAATTTCAACTAATTCCGGTTAACTACTTTTACCGCCTAAATCTACAAATTCGGCTAATCGGTACTGTTTTATATACTGTTATTACTACCATTTATTTATACTGCTACTAATCAATTTATTCTACTAAATTACGCTACCTCTGTTAGTTAGCTTACTGCTATTATTGGTCTCCGCCAAAACTACTTGTTTGCTACCTACAGCTTTTATTACTGCAACTTCCTGCCAGTGACAAATATTAGTTATAAACCAAAACCAATTTCAACTTATTCCTCCTGTTACTGAAATTCTCCTTTATACTTTTTGTATGATAATTTGCAATTCCTACATCTACTGATACTTCCTAACAATGCTCAGCTAAATTAGTCCATACACTATTATTTTTGCTACTCTTACATATACATCCTAATATTTCTTTGACTAAAGCATTACAGTTTATTCCTGCAACTTCTTTAATCCAATCTGATACTAAATTATTTTACTAATTATATTATCTTATTAATAATATAAGATATGACATAGTCTTTCCACCACGCCTATATGTTCTTTCGAGTCTCATCTCAGGACAACAACTCAATAATAGCCATAACAACATCATAACAAATACGATTTAAATAAATTGCAGAATAACTTCATCAACACATTTTGAACATTCACTGACAACTAAAATTGCAGGACTGATAATCTTCACAAAATCACAATATAACCAAATCGACAACAATTCATGGCACAAATTTATAAAACCTAACCCCACATACAGTTTATCATATACCCGGTTATAGAGATTAAACCCCACCCTTACTTGGTTTGGATTGAAGGTAACTCTAAGGGTCTCCGATTGAATCTCCTCTTGGCCGCTTGGTGTAACTTCCACGTATCCCTCTTCTTCTCCTCAAAACCCTTATTTTTCTCTTCTCTGCAACTTCTCTTGTACCAAAACCTTCCAAGGTTTTTTTCTCTCTAGATCAGAATCAAAGCTGAAAATTTTCCCAAATATACAGCTATAGTGCGATGATGATATCTCCCAACTCAGACCTTATTTTGAAGATCCCAATAGTCCAAAGTTAGATGTAGGTGTTTCAAACCTACCCTCAAAATTTGAGAATGATCCAACGGTTAACGAATTGGGGATTGTCGATTTAGTGAGACTCCTGCAATAAAAACGGGAATGAGTTTCTCCCATCTATTCTCTCACTTTTTCTCAATTAACCCAATTCCTTTTATATCCACTTAACCTTGTAATTATAGTAATTATTATTGAGCCAATATCCACACTCCCATATTTACTATATGACATCACTTAAATAAGCCCAACAATTAATCTTATAATGCTCCAATATATTTAATATTATTAAACCACCATTTAATCAAATAATGTCACAGAGCAACTTAACAATAACTCACATCATTGCTTAACTCCAACTAATAATTCTAATTAAATAATTAATTAAATTATCGGGGCGGTACAGCTTCCACTGCGCCATTCATCTTTGGTCGATACGGAGAAGAGTTATAGTGTTTAATCTTGAACAGCATGCAGAGTTCTGTGATCATAGTATTATTGATATTGGTACCATTATCCGTAATCATCCTTTCAGGTATGCCATACTGACATATGAGGTTATGCTTAATGAACCGGGCTATAACGTTCTTGGTAACGAAGGCAAACGAGGCTGTGTCAACCCACTTCATGAAATAATCAATAGCGACTAGGATGAGACAATGCCCATTAGAAGCGGTAGGATTAATTTCTCCAATCATATTGATGCCCACATTGCAAACGGCCAAGGAGCAGTCAAGACATTCAGAAGAACCGAAGGCACATGTACTTTGTCAGCATAAATCTGGCATTTGTAACAAGTTCTAGAATGATGATAGCGATCAGTTTCCATGGTCGACCAATAATAACTCGCTCTCATAATTTTCTTAGCCATCATATACCAACTAAAGTGAGTACCAAAGACTCCTTCATGTATATATTCCATAATATTCTCAACTTCCTTCTTGTCTACACAACAAAGCAGAGTCGAATCGTGATTGTGTTTGTACAAAATTCTGTTACTCAGAGAGAACTTGGCAGATAACCTCCATAGAAATTTCTTATCATTAATAGATGCTCCTTAAAGATACTCTTGAGTCTAGAGGTATCTTTTTACTTCGTGGTACCAAGGTTTTTCCTTTACTCCATCAGTATCAACTTCGTAATAATGCGTTAGTTCATCTAGTCTCTCAATAGTAATTTAAGGAGTTTAATTATCCCATCTACTTTTGAACATAAATGACATGGTAGCTAATGCGTCTGCTAATTGATTCTCTTCTCGTGGAATATGTTCAAAAGTGATTTCCTCTAAGTACGAAATTAATGTCAACACATGCTCTCGATAAGGAATGAGATTTGGATGCTTCGTATCCCATTCTCCCTTAATCTGACTGATCACTAGGGCTGAGTCCCCATATACATTCAAGAATTTAATTCTCATATTGATGGCAGCTTTGATACCCATGATACATACTTCGTATTCAGCCATGTTGTTGGTACAGTCAAAACACAACCTGGCGGTGAAGTGCGTATGGAAACCCCTGAGAGAGATAATCACAACATCGATTCTATTACCAAGCGCGTTGAAAGCTCCATAAAAAACCATAGTCCATCAGGATACCAATTCAGGTCCTTCATACAGTCCCGGTTCTTCATAATCAGTAACTAGCATAATATTCTCATCTGGGAACTCAAAATTCTTAGACCGATAGTCATCTACAGCTTGACGAGCTAAATGATCTGCCAATACACTTCCTTTGATTGCCTTCTGAGTAGTATACTGGATGTCATATTCTATCAAGACCATTTTCCATCTTGCTATTCTTCCGAAGAGAACGGGCTTCTCGAATATGTACTTTATTGGATCCATCTTAGAGATCAACAAAGTAGTATGAGTCAACATATATTGTCTTAGTCGGCGAGCAGCCCATGCCAAAGCGCAACAAGTTTTCTCGAGCAGTGAGTATTTTTTTTTACAGTCGGTAAACTTTTTGCTAAGGTAGTATATTGCATGCTCTTTTTGACCAAACTCGTCATGTTGCCCTAATATACACCCTATTGAGTTCTCTAACATTGTTAGGTATATGATCAAAGGTCTTCCTTCAATCGGTGGCATCAAAATTGGAGGTTCTTGAAGATATTCTTTCATTTTGTCGAAGGCTAGCTGACAACCATTATTCCACTTCACTACTTGATCTTTCTTTAGTAACTTGAAGATCGGCTCACAAGTAACGGTCAAATGGGAAATAAATCTGGCAATGTAGTTCAATCGTCCCAGGAAACCTCTGACTTCCTTCTCGATACGGGGAGCTGGCATTTCTTGAATGGCTTTAACTTTGGCGGGATCTACTTCAATACCTTTACCAGTGACAATGAAACCTAGGAGTTTACCGGATCTTACCCCAAAGGTGCATTTGTTTGGACTCAACCTCAACTTGTACTTCTTCAATCTCTCAAACAACTTGTGTAGGTGGTTAAGATGTTCTTCTTCAGTCTGAGACCTAACTAT
Organism: Vicia faba; assembly: GCA_948472305.1. Classification (NCBI taxonomy): domain Eukaryota; kingdom Viridiplantae; phylum Streptophyta; class Magnoliopsida; order Fabales; family Fabaceae; genus Vicia; species Vicia faba. The sequence goes on along the minus strand of OX451737.1, from coordinate 1,199,109,120 downwards.
CATATCATCAACATAAACCTCTATCTCGTGATGAATCATATCATGGAACAAAGCTACCATAACACATTCATACGTTACACCGACGTTCTTCAAACCGAATGGCATAACTTTGTAACAGAAAGTGCCCCACTGTGTGACAAAAGTAGTCTTGTCCATGTCTTCAGGTGCCATTTTGATTTGATTATAACCAGAGAAACCATCAGTGAAGGAAAATACCTTGTGTTGAGCGGTGTTATCAACCAGAACATTAATATGTGGAAGCAGAAAGTCATCTTTGGGGCTTGCCCTATTCAAATCCCTATAGTCTATACACATAGCACCTTACCATCTTTCTTAGATATTGGTACCACATTTGCAACCCATTGAGGATAAGACGTAACAACTAAGAAACCTGCACTGAATTGCTTCATAACCTCAACCTTGATCTTTTCACACATCTCGGGACACATACGACGAACCTTCTGCTTTATTGGAGGACAACCTTTCTTCATCGGTAGACGGTGAACCACAATATCAGTATCAAGCCCTGGCATGTCTTCGTACGACCAAGCAAAGATTTCAACACAGTCATGTAACATCTGGATTAATATCTTTTTGACATTGTCTTCTAAGTTGACATCTATCTTGACTTCTTTCTTGTCCTCTTCAGCACCCAAGTTTATAACCTCGACTGGTTCTTCATGCAGTTGTATAACTTTTTCTTCTCGCTCTAATAGTCTATCAAGTTCTCCAGGCACTTCACAATCTTTCTCACCTTCATCTTCGACTTGGTAGATCGGGGTTTCGAAGTCATAATTGGCAACAGTAGAATTGTTATCAATGGGATCCAGAGTGGATATGGATCTGCAATTTGTTGTGTGAGTGTGTGTAAGAATACATAGCTATTTTGAAAGTAATAAAGTAAAAGAAAGATAAAGAGCGCAAAATTTGAGTGCAAACGTCCAATGATTTATTAAATGAAAATATGTGGATGAAAGATGACAACCTTAATAAATGGACCGTTGTGCCCCGATTAAGGCACAAGGTTTAAAGTTATTGTTTAAAATTACATATCCAAAAACTTGAAAGCAAGAAAATGGAAAATAGCATTTACTCATGACTAAAGGAGATTAGTATAAAGTCTTTAGCCTTCCGATTGTTGAGTCCACTTCTAGTAGTAGGGAAAATCTAAATGTCTATATCATAGTTGCTATCAGCATCTTTTATAGCGTTGACTCCATTGTTGTTGATGCAGAATGATGGTCTCCCAGCACGAGCACGACGAATAACCCTCTGAGCCTTTAAGGTGAAATCCAAGCCAAATTTGTTGGACTTGTAGGGAATGTCGGGAAGCCGACCTCAAATAGCACAACCACCTTCTTCGATCATAACTCTAGCGTCTTTCAGAGAAGCCATTCTTGGTGGAACCCTTATAATTTTAGGAATAGAAGAAGCAACTTTAGTAACAGGAGTTGTCTGAGGAACAACTTCAAAGGTTTGGCAGGGAGTCTCGATGAATTCACCGTCCATCTCTACATGCTTGAAGGAGTTCAAGTGGCTCACCATGTATTCTTCTTCAGCACAGACTGTAACAATTTTTTCTTTCACGGGATATTTCAACTTTTGGTGTAACGTAGAAGTAACAGCGCCTTCCCCATGAATCCAATGGAGTCCAAGTAAACAGGAATAGGTTGGACGAATTTCCATCACATAGTAGGTAGAGTCGAAGACCTGAGAACCCACTTTGACTCGAAGATCAACCTCTCCATGCACCATTCTCTTTGAACCATCAAAGGCTCTAACCACAATATCATTGGGTTTCAACATAACCCCTTCATGGTCAAGCCTGTCTAGAGCATCCTTTGGTAAAACATTCAATGAGGAACCCGTGTCAACCAACACACGAGATAAGGTAGTGCCCCTACACTCAATAGAGACATACAAGGCCTTGTTATGGTTCTTTCCCATGGGAGTTAGGTCAGCATTAGAAAAGCCTAGTCCATTGTCAGTTGTTAGGCTAGCAACACAATTCTCAAACTGATCAGCGGAGGTTTCCTGTGGTACATGAGCAGATTTCAGAAACTTTACCAAAGCCTGAGCATGGGATTTAGAGCATAACAACAAAGATAACATAGATATCTTATAGGGAGTCTGCCTCAACTGTTCAACAATCTTATAGTCATTTTCCGGATAATTTTCAGTATTTCTTGCATCTCTTGCTCAGAGGAATTTTCAGTAGTTTCTTTCAGTGCCCCCGTCTGGGCAGGTTCAGTCATCTTTTCTTTTCCCTGAGTCTTAGTAGTTGAGTCAGTAACAAGGATACGAACTGGTGTAATAACAGTCTTTGGAGAGATCTCTAGAGAGAAAACCCTTCCATTTCTAGTAACCTTACTAGTCCCAACAATATTGCCGACATTTGGATTAGTAACTTCAATATTTTCACCTTCGACAACCAACAATTCTTGATTGACGCTATGGTAGTAGACATCAGCTCCATAATTCCAAGGGACAACCTTGTTATAGGAATATGGAATTGGCCCCAGTGCGGTAATGATTAGAGGAGCCACCCTAGGCTCGACAATAATCCTCACAGGACCTTTAGAAGTGATCTTCACAAGAGAACCATAAATTGTAATCACAAACACATCTTCAAGCTTTAGGCCATGAGACACACTTTCACATAAGCCTTCCATAGAAGGAGTCTTCTCTAATAAAATTACACGTTCATCTATCAAACGTTGAATACCTTTCTTCAGTAATACACAACCCTTAGATTACGACGCATAGTGGTAGCAACCTTCAATGCAACCCAGAAATAAACCGGATTACAATAGATTCTTCTTAACAATCATCAGAGGAGTAGTCAAGTCACTCACATCAGAAACATAAGAAATATCATCAATAGCATTAACACCTTTGTCATGTTTAGGCATAGGTGCAATGATCACATTAGGAGTTTCAGAAGGATCAAATTCAATCTCCTTAGAGTCAATCATATCTTGAATCTTATTTTTCAGAGCCCAACAACTATTTGTGTCATGTCCGAGACTATTGGAATGATAGGCGCATCTTACATTAGGATTGTACCAAGGAGAAGAAGTGTTTGGATTCTGAGGAGGATCACTCAACGTAATCAGCTCTGCCTTCAACAGGTGTTGCAATGCTTGAGACAACGACATGTTGATTTTCGTGAATTATCCCATAGGTGCATCCGACCTACACTGATTGCCTTGTTGTTGATGTTGCGTTGGTGCGGGATTGGAAATCATTACTGCCCCCACAGATTGATGGCAGTCACCTTTACTACGACCTTTCTAGCCATACACAACATTAGCTTCTTTCTTCCCATTGAATGACTTCTTCGTAGTACTTGAAGATGCAGCCACCTGAATTATTCCGCTTCTGATTCCACCTTTAACATGTTCCCCTATTAATATTAACTCGGTGAACCCGGCTGAAGAGCTTCCAATCAGATGATTGAAGAAAGGACCTTTCAAAATTCCTATAAACATGTCAACTAATTCCCTATCAGACAAGGGAGGTTGAACTCTTCATGCTAGATCTCTCCATTTCTGAGCATACTCTTTAAAGCCTTTGTTAGAGCCCATGGTCATACTCTGTAGTTGCATATGGGTTGGTGCAAGATCAGTATTATACTGGTATTAGTTATAGAACGCAGTAGCCAAATCTTTCCATGTATGGATATTGGTCCCTTATAGTTGATAAAACCATTCCAACAGTGTTCCATACATGCTCACTTGAAAGAAATGCACCCATAACTTCCTGTCAGCAGTGTGTGGTTGAATCTTCTGGACATATAACCTCAAATGAAGCTTTGGGCAAGAAACACCATCATACTTTGCAAAAGCGGGGACTTTAAATTTATAAGGAATGACAACTCCTGAAACTAAACCCAAATCCTCAAAATCCAACCCATGCATTTTCTGGTTCTCCATAGCATTTAGATGATCTTCTAGCTGCTTGTATTTTTCATCAGTAGGGGATATTGTTCATTCAAATAATCTTCTTCCTCTTTATTAGAGTATTTGGAATGACCATGGTTTCTTTTTTGAGTTCCATCACTCTTATCGTCTTTAACCTGTTCGTCGTCTTCGTCTAATGGAGTGTCGGAATCCTGAACTCGCTTGACTGGACCCCTGGACCTTCTTTCCATGTTGAGGATACCGACTGGTTTCTCCTTCTTTTTCTTCTTCTCTTTGGTGATGAGTTCCTTCAGTTCTTCCTGCCCCTTGGCTAAGTTCAGGAACATCTATTGGATTTGGGCATTCTGAGCTTGGAGATCTTTGACTGTCTGTTCAAGAGCCATTTTTCTGCTGAAATAAACAACAAGAAGATGAGAAAACTTGTCTTGGAAACCTGTTATGTAACGATATGTATGGTATGTAGATGCATATGCAATGTTTTCAAGGACCTCATGGGATTTAAATTTGTTAATAAAAAGGAAACAACAACAAACATTATTGTTAGTAAGTTCAAATTATAAACGCCTTTTAGGCTTACAATGAAAACAAAAAGAAGGGTTACAAAGGAATAAATTATGACTCAAGTCTCCCATTAACACTTACTCTTTGTGTTGACATATGCATTAAGGCTCTGCTCTTTGTGAAGGTGTTTGGTCAGCTCCAATACTTTCTTTTCACTAGCATAGAACTGAGTCTCAAAGGTGTCCCTTTCTTCTTTCAGTTGAATCCAAGACTTTTGTAGCTCTTCAAGGCCAGTAGGAATATATGGATGAAGAACAGTATGAGGAATATCTCCTTCAGCAACAGGCTCCACAATTACTGGTAGGATAGCGAAATATGGCATTATAAGATTTTGAGCACGAGATTGCACCCAACTAAGGTAGGGCTCCAGAGGGATGAAGTTTTTCTGTCCCAAAGTCTTGCTATCAATCTTATCCACCATTCCTCAAGCACGTATAAACCTTTTACGGTAACCTTGAGGATTGTTCTCGTAATCAAATACAATACCCTGGATGAGCATATCATGAGGACCGTCTCTTCGAGCATAACCAAATTGACGTAGAGCTAGGGAAGGGTTGTAAGTGATACCTCTCCTTATGCCAAGGAGTGGCACATTAGGGAATTCCCCACATCATTCAATAATAGTGATATCCTTATGAGATCAAAAACACCAATAGATATCTGAATGAAAGAGTGATATCATCCTTTGAGACCACCTCAAACCTGGTTCATTCTTCATCACTGATCAGGGAAGGTGAAAAATAAACCACCTGGATAGTAAAGGTATGCAACACATAAGAGTCCCTTGCTTCCTCATATTACGAAGAAAAGATTAATTAGTGAATTAAAAAATTAGAGAAAGTATTAAAAGAATTAAAAAAATAAAATAAAGAAAGATGATATGGGCCTGTGTATTAGCAATCATGGGGGTTGGAATCTGAATTTTCTGGGCCCAGATGGCTAAGGCCTGCTTGACTTTGCCAGATCTGATGCATACGTTGACCTGGAGTACATGGTGGACCTTCAATGGACAGGCCTTGGATCTAGATCGCTGGTGAATCTGATGGCCAGATATTGGTGGCATATGGTGGAAGTTAGGACCTGTGGTGTACCTGATTATGTGAGGCAAAATTATATGAAACAAATATTGGGACCTGAGGATCGAACCCAGGCCCTTATATCCAACTCCAATGCCTACCTACCAACTGAGCCACACGTTTTTGTTGTACACATAATAGAAGTATAATAATATAATCAAAAAACCCAATAATGTATTCAAAAACGGGCTAAAATTCAAACCACTCAACCAATGAGTGCCACACATTGTCTTCTTCCCCAAATCATCGTTTTATCCTAAGATACTTTTACCTACAGGCACCTTGCTGTAGGTACAGACCTGTGCATCTCAAAAATTGTCCACAAGCAAGATAAATGACCATGGCTGGTACCAATCAACTCGTCTCATCCTCACGAGCATCATGGTACCAGAATTAACGCCCAATTTTGCCTGCATTGGAAAACCCTAAACAAGAACATGAAACCCTAACTATGGCATCTCTTGATTCCTGTACTGAAAGCGCAATTAAACAATACCAAAAGCTTGCAAACTCAATGATAAACAAGAATATATGAATCAAACATGCTAATGATGCGTAAATCAATGAAAATGAAATCAAAATTTTGAGACAAACCGTGGCTTCTTTACGTACGATTCCAGGCGTGAGAAAGCTTGCAATTGATTTAAATCCCTTCTGGAGATGTCTAGGAGTCTGTTGGTATCGTGAGAATGGCTTGAATTGGCCTCTAGGATGGAAATTGGATCACCACTTTTTCTTGAATTTTTGAAGTTTTGTTCTTGGCTTTGCACCACCGTTAACCCTCTCTTTTGCCTTGGCTGCATTCAATATATATCATAGAGTGCATTAGGGTTGTAAAAACTGGTCACATCTTTGGAAATTTTCAAGATTTGATTTGATTTTCATGGCACATGTAAACTTGCTATATTGAGCCAAATTATGCCTTTCTTGTCCCAATCATCCTTGATTCGAATTGATCATGCAAGCTCATCAAATCTTGGTTGCTAACCTGTCAAAAAAACCAATCAAATTAAATCTTTGATAATTTTCATCATTTATTTGATTTAATTCACATTTTAATTAATAAAAAATCAAAATAAATTAAAAAATGAAGAAAACAAATGGTGGATGAGTATTTGAGTCGTGGACCACATTATAAGCAAGATTCAATCATGAAAAACTAGGCCCATTTGACAAAAAATTCAAATTTGAGCACATTTGTCTTTTGGCAATTTTGCAAAAAAGGTCAACTTGGCCAATGCATAACTCTCTCAATTTTGACCCTAGAGAGGTGTTCTTTGACTTTTTAGAAATCTTAGTATGTCCTCTAAGCAACCCTTTTGGTCTCATCTCAATTGAGTCTTCCATGTTCATGTATGAAGCTTTGACCCAAAAGGTGTTTTTGTTGACTTTTCAAAATGACCTATAATGTCAAGATTCATATCTTTTTGTGAGTGCATATTTTGAACTTGGGAGATGAAGATGAATTGTAGGGAATTGCATCCTCTTCAAACTGAGCTTTGAATGGGTCATTTCTGATAAAGTATGAGAAAGTTATGCTTGGTCAAAGTTGAGTTGACTTCTCTTGCAAAACCCTAATTTAGCAACTTTTGGGTTTTGATGAATTGTGAGCAATCCTTCAGAAATCATGATCAACCCTTGATAAAATGATGGATAATACTTAAAAATTAGGATGTTGACCAAAAATATTGAAGTTTGACTGTATGTAGGCCACAGTTGACTTTTGACCTAGCATAGTCGATTTTCAGGCATTTGAGCAATTGATTGAGCAAACTTCTTCTGCAAGGCTTGAAACTTGACATGGATGATCTTGAGAACATATTAGGACAATGGTGAGCATTTGAGTCCTTTAGGGTTCACACATATTGATGAAAATAGAAACCCTAATTTGAGGTAGACTGCCTTAGGAGAGTATTTTGTCTGGTCAACTCTTGAACTTCCTTGAGCAATTTGGGGACCTCACTTGACATTTGTTGAGAAATATGGGAGGGAAAATTTTGGGGTACAATAACAGCCCCTGTTCAATCTTCTTAAACCTGAGGATGTAGATTGGCTCGTCTGCCTTTTGTGCTCTGAAGGTGGAAGATGATTGAACACTAGAGTGTCCAGAAATTTGCACTCGCATGAAGAGATACTTAATTTGTGATATCGGGAATGGGATTATAGATGCCATTTGGTAGCTGCTAGAGAATTGTTGGAGATGGGCTTAAATATGCCATCCGAAGAAGTGTCGATCGCATAAGAGATTCCTTTGTGAGATCCTGTATACCTGTTGTTGAGGAGGACTTCGTTGGGGAATGCTGGTCTCTGTCTTGAGAAAAATAGAGTTTTAGGAGCTTCAGTTGTCCGTTATTCTACTGGGGAATAATTCCGGCTTGGGAAGCGGAAGTGAACTGTGTGTTTGGTCAGGGTATATGCTGCACCACGACTTACTGGGGAAATGTGAAACCAATCGTGTTTGATCGGGTCCCAGTCTTACAGTGTTGTGGACTGCTGTCTGGGGATAAGAGAGGAAAAACCCGGATGGTAAGGTTATGAGAAGGAACCTGGATGGTAGGTGTTGTACCCCAAAATTTTCCCTCCCATAATCTTCAAAGTTATGACAAGCAAATAGTTCAAAGTCTACTCAAGGGCTACACAGTCAACTATCCTCCTAAGCCAGTCAAACTAGGGTTTTGGTTCTTACAAGGAAGTTGAAGTTTTCAAGATCTCAATCAAGTCTCCTATGCCTATAAACATTGTCAAGCACCTACATGTCAAGTTTCAAGACTTTCAGCACAAAATTGCACAGTCAAAAACCCTAATTGCACTACAGTCAACTGTAGGGGCAAAATGGTCATTTGACAGTCAAAAGTTCAAATTTTTGGTCAACATCTTATTTTGAAGCCACAAACATCATTTGATCAATGCTTGATCATGATTCTCAAAAGTTTGGCTCAAAAAGTCTCAAGATGCAAAAGTTTCTATTTTTGGACAGCTGAAAAGTCAACTGTAACTTGACCAAGGCATAACTTTTTCATGGTTCATCATAAAAATTACATCCAATGCTCATTTTGAAGGGGAAGACATTTCCTACAACTCATCTACACACTCCAAGTCCAAGAAATGCTCTCACAAAAATTTATCAATTTCAACATTATAGGACATTTTCAAAAGTCAACAAAAAGGGACTTTAAGTCAAAGACCATAACTTGAGATTGGTAAATCAAAATGACATGGGACCAAAGACATTGGTTAGAGGACTTCAATACCGTTCCAAAATGTCCAAGAACATGACCAAAGCTTAAAAATTGAGCAAGATATGCATTGGATAAGTTGGGAAATTTTTGTGAAATGGCCAAAATCATTTATCCTTGAAATTTCATTTTTTGACAAAGGGGCCCCATTTTTTCCACTTGAATTAGCTTAGCCATGCTTCCCACGTGTCCCACCTTTTATTTCCATTTTTTTTAAATTGATTTTTATTTTTTATTGATTTTATTGGATTTAATTAATTTTAAATCTTTTAAAATCAAAAGAAAATTAAAAAGGCCAATTAAGGAAGATATCTGACTTTGATGGATCTTGAATCACCTTTAAGCATATGCCAAATTCGTGCAAGGGGCCAAATAGAGCAAGAATTCAAAAATGATTCAAAAAAGGAAGTTTGGTTATGGAGGTTTATGGAGGATCTTGAAATTGAATGTTTTGCATTATGAGGCCATAATTCCTCTTCATACACATTGCCTAATGTATATACAAGTGATACAAAACAAAGGAGAGACCTAAGCTGCGCAAAAGCACATAAGAAAACTCACATTTTTTGCCACATTTTTGAAAACTGAAAACACCTCTAGAGCCCGTTTCAGACTCTCATTCTCATCCAAACAAGTTGCTGACACCCTAAGGAAACTATAGCCATCAAATTCAGACCTTCAAACGCCAAGAACAGGTATAACCAAGTCCAACTTTCCTTGAATTTTTTGATATTCGCATTTTAATATTCATGCCATATTTATCATTTTTGATAATGGATTTGGACTAATATGACTGTTCTGAAGCTGTTAGCATGATTTAATTGGGTTTTCCAAGCCTGTGCACGATTTCACCATGGCCATTACCTAGGGTTTCAGAGTTTTGATTTTAGGGCTTTGCATACCAGGAACAATTGGAACCTAAGATTGCTACCATTAAAATCAGGGCCTTCCACTGAGTGGATTTGAACCATCGCGCCCTATTTCTTTCCCACCATGGCCTATTCGCTATTCTCAAAAAGCTTGCATTTTGGGGGGGTTTAAAACCCCCGCTATTTCATTTTCATTACAGGTACATTGGGGAAGACGACTGCGTGTCACAGTGTGAGTGGCTGGTTTGAATCCAGCGTGCTTTTATTTTATTTTATAACACTAACGACCATTTTATTTTATATTATTTGTTTCTCATATTATATACAAGACGCGTTGGATGGTTCAGTGGTAAGCATAGGCGTTGGCAACGTTCATGACCTGGGTTCGAGCCCCAGGTCCTCACCCCTTTCAATACTATTTTTCAATTAACGTTCCCATGCAGCTTCAATACTAAAGCACACCATGCATCTCCCAAATCAAACCTGCCACGCGTTTAATCTCATCAATTCAAGGGCCCAGATCTGAGGAGCATGGTACACATGAGTCAACGCTTGGGTACGTGAGTGGAGAAGTCAGCCAGGCCTAAGGCTTATTGGGCTCAGATTGCTGGACCTCACCCTCAAAATTAGGGGCAGACCCCCTTAGGTTTTGCAAATTTCTTTACATTCTTTGTTTTTTTTATTATTTTTACATTCTTTTAATTATTGCTTTTTTTTTAATTAATTTAATATTTTCATGATATATAAAAAACACCAAAAAAATCATAAAAGAACAAAAATATGTTTCATTTTAATTTAATTCATCAATGACCTTTTTTTTGTGTGAATAAATTCAATAAGTAATTTAGTTTTAATTTTAGGTTGTTAATTTAATTCTTTTTCTCAATAACCAAAAATAATAAAAATAGACCTTTAGCACTTTTTACCCTTTTTTTTAATTAATTAAATATTTTTATTATAAGTATCATTAACCATTAATTTTGTAAATAAATTTTATAATCAATTTAGTTTTAATTCTAGGTTTTAACTTTAATGCATTTTCTTTAATAAATTAAAAAACAATTAGAATTAGAATTATTTGACTTTTAATTCCAACTTAATTTTTCTTTAGTGCCATAAATCCCAAAAACATGAAAAAACAAGTTCCTTCTTTTTATTTAATTTAATCAATTTAATAATTTCATTTTAATTCCTTTAAAGGGTCCAATACCCTCGCATTCGATTATATTTTCTTTTCGCGCATTTTATTTATTTCTTTTTTTGTGAATATAATGTAATTGTTCCAAAGCCCTGTAATAGTTAATTAGGCATTTATTTTCTGCGTTTCTATTTTAAATCGGGTCTGGATTAATTTGGCGGTGTAGACCCGCGCCTTTGTAATAGCGTAGGACCTTTACCTTTTCCGCACTTTAAATTCCCGCATCTTTTAACTGTTAAACAAATCACATGAAAGAATGAATGCCCAAAAATAAAATCAAAGCGTAGATCACCAATACATGACAAGATAAAATAACTGAATCTGACACACAAATCACACACCACCCCTAGGGTACGCCTCACTGTTGCCTTGCCTCGAAAGGTGATCGTCGAGTAGAGGATGTCTTAGTAAGTCCTCATGATCCGGGAACCTGGCATGAGGGTAGCTTCTAAGGTGTCTTCCCATTGCTCCGGTGATCACCATGTCCCAAACTTCGAATTGACCCGAACACCTCCAACGGTGGTGCTACCTACCTCTCAATGGTGGGATGGCACTACTTTAAAGGACATTTACACAGACGAATTCCTTAGGGTAGGTAGACGACTCTAGATACTTGCTCTAAATTTCAAAACAAATCAAAATACTTTTCACACCAACACATTTTCAAAAAGCTTTCGAAAGCATTTTTTCAAACACTCTTGAGGACCGATACAAGAGTCGAACTGGAATTTTCAAAGAAACTTTTTTAAACCCACAGTTGAAAAGTAAACAAACCAATTTTGAAAACACAAATGAGCAAGTATCTAAGAGCCCATGGATAACCATGGATAGAAAGGGTGCTAACACCTTCCCTTTCTATAATCTACCTCCCGAACCGAGAGCAATCTCTATAAGGAATTTTTCTGTGCTTTTGTCCTTTCCATTTGGAGAAAATAAAAGACGGTGGCGACTCTTGCTTCCGTGACATTTCGCGAACCAGCGTTAAACAGTCAGTTCCAGATCCACCGATCACAGAACTGGCGACTCTGCTGGGGAACAGTGTATTGACTTAAAGTGAGGTGTACCTTAGGGATAGTTCATAATTGTGTTTTCAATTGTATTGACTTGTCTGCTTTAAATTTGTGGGTTGCATGGGAGTTACATAGATCCTAACCCGGATCTGGGGATACCCTGTTTAGGTGGCATAAGCTGTGAGGGACCTGTCCGGCATAGACCGACACGGGTGAAACAGTGGCTACGTTGGTGTGGCACCTTGGTCTGTACCGATATCCCTTGTGTTGCAACGAGGAGAATATGGGTCTTCTGAGGAGTCATTAAGCACCAACAACCTTAGAACCTTAAATGACACAACTTGGCCATTAGAACAGTAGCAGTATGCTACGCCCATTGAGGCTAAACTCTCGTGATGGTTCTGGCCGCAAGAAAAGATTGCGATGCTGGAGTTATGACTGATTGAGGGTAGTCAATGATATTGGGATCCTCTAAGAACCCGATTACTTTTGATTAGGACAGGTATGAACCAACAAACTGAAAGAGGGTAGTACCTAGACCTCATGCTGGCCTAAACTTTAAGGGCTTGCTTTGTGTGACTTGTGTGCCTTACCATGTTTGCCTTTGTATCTATTTGTGGTGTGCTTTATCATAGCATCATAACATCATGAGCATTGCATGCATCCTGCATAAGGACTGACCATTTCAAAGACAAGAGGGTTTCACCTTTGCTATGTTTTGTAGGACACTATGATGCCTGTGCGAAGGAATACTATCCGGTTCAACTTTGTTCACTCACTTGAGTTGCTTGAAGAGTTGGTTAGCAGGATTCCAAATACCACTTCCTTCATTCAGAGGCATGGTTCTCTTCTCAGTTTAGTCACTGCAAAGCGGGATCAACAGTTGATGAGTGTTCTGACCCAGTTCTATGACCCTCTGTACCAGTGCTTCACCTTTCAAGACTTCCAGCTGGTCCCTACCCTGGAGGAGTTCTCTGATTTGCTTGGTATCCCTATCTTGGATCAGACTCCCTTTACTGGTTGGGAAAAGACCCTCAGGCTTGAGGATGTTGCTGCAGCTCTTCCCTTGACACATCAAGAGGTAATGGACAACTGGGTAACTAGAAGCGGAGTTAAGGGTTTCTTGGCAAAATTTCTGATTGGTAAAGCTAACGGTTTCTGGAATGACCTGGACTTTAGGGCATATGAAGACATCTTGGCTCTCCTAATCTATGGGTTAGTCTTGTTTCCCAATCCTGACAACTTCATCAATATCACTGCCATAAGGATCTTTATGTCTCAGAATCTCGTACCCACTCTCTTGGGTGACATCTTGCAACAACTTCATGCTCGTACTACCCGAAGACGAGGAACCCTATGGTGTTGTATCCCTTTGTTGGTGAGGTGGTTTATTTCGCACCTCCCTAAGTTCGTACTGAAGAACCAAGAAGGAAGAGGTTGGGCTCATAGGTTAATGTCTCTCACCGATAAAGACATCATTTGGACTTGCAGAGGTTTGGATGAGATAGCTATTATTGATCGATGCGGGGAATACCCTAATGTTCCTCTGATTGGTACCCAAGGAGGAATCTCTTACAATCCATGTCTAGCACTCCGTCAGTTTGGAAGAGCAAGAAGAGCAGGGCCTCATGAAATGTTGGTGCCTCACATCAGTTTTGAGTTTCAGGTGGGTAGTGACGAGCTGCGTCGTAGGTTCATCAAGGCTTGGGACAAAGTTCATAAAGCTGACCCACAAGAGTTGGGACCAAAGACTTCTTTACCTATGGAAGCCTATTACAAATGGGTTCGCACCCGAGCTCAGAAGTTAGGTATGCCATATGAAGCTGTCAGACCCGTCATTCTTGAGTGTCCTGACAAAGATGGTGTTCCTCTAACTGTCCTGCCTCCCCAGATACCCACTGATTATGAGACATTAAAGAGGTCTTGGTCGCAACTGCGAGAAGAACGGGATTCTTACTGGGAAAAGTTCAACGAGCAGGAATTGAAGATCCAGAAGCTGACAAAGCAGTTGGAGAATGAGCGAGCTCTGAATGCCTACATCCGTACTGAGAAGAGGAGACCATGGGATCAATAAGGAGCTCTGGATGTTCTCTTTATAGTTTTACTTCCCTTTTCAGTATTTCCTTTCATGTAACGCCTAAAGGCAACCTGTTGAATAATTTCAGTTTCAAAGTTGAATCTAATGAAGTGTGTTCCTTTTTGTTTACAAAGTTGATTCCCGATTGTCTTTGAAAACATAAATCATACGCATTCCATTCATCATATGCATCACAGGTACTCCTCTTTTCAGGTTGTTGACTGTTCTTCGCTGTTTATTACAGCATCATGAACCCTGAATCATCAACCGAGACATCTATCAAGGCCCTTCAGGCGCAGAACGCCCAATTTCAGGAGCTGATCATGGGTTTGGCTCAAGGTCAAAAAGAGCTGAAGGCTATGCTTCTGAAGAAGAATAAGAAGAAGAAGAGGACTGTGCTATTTAACACTGGGCGCAGACTCGGGAACACCTTGCAAAATGAGGCTGAGAGGACTACTCCATCTGTGGGGGAAGGTAGTCACCAAGAAAGGGAGGTCCCTACTCCTGTGGTCTCTGATACTGAAACAGACTTCAACGACGAACAGTACCCTCCTGCTGAAGACCGGTACAAGCAGCTGGAGGACAGATTAAAAGCTATGGAAATTCAGCGTGTGCCTGGACTGGATTTCGGAGACTTGGGGTTATCTACCGGGGTGGTGATTCCACACAAGTTCAAGGCACCTGCCTTTGTGAAGTATGACGGGGCTTCCTGTCCCAAGATGCACCTCCGTTCTTATGTAAGGAAGATCCAGCCTTACACAGCAGATAGGAACTTATGGATCCACTTCTTCCAGGAGAGTCTTTCAGGGACTCACCTCGAATGGTTCTATCAGTTGGATGGAACCAACATTCGTAACTGGGAGGATCTGGCCACTGCTTTTTACAAGCAGTATCAATATAATTCCGACCTCGCTCCTACGCGTACCCAACTCCAGGGTATGTCGCTAGGGTCGGGTGAAGGTTTTAAGGAGTACGCACAGAAATGGAGAGATCTGGCTGGCAGGGTGCAGCCACCATTGACGGACCGGGAGCTGGTGGATATGTTTTTGGGGACCCTATCTGGTCCATTTTTCAATCATCTCATTGGTAATTCCTCTGCTGGGTTTACTGATCTGATCCTGACTAGTGAAAGGATCGAGGCCGGTATAAAATCGGGGAAGATACAGAAGGTTGCCTCCTCCAATGCTGAAAAGAAGCCCTTCAAGAAAGAGGCTAGTGCTGTGTATGGCCCAAGAAGGCAAAACAAACCTGAACACCGCCAAGCTGTCAACGCGGTGGTTATTTCTAAGCCTGCTGCTGCTCCCCAACAGTACAACCAACCCAGGGCTGAGAGGCCCAAACGGCAGTATACTCGGCTCAGCATGACTCTCTCTCAGATCCTGCCACAACTGCTGTCAACTAGCCTGGTAACTGTCAGAGAGGCTCCGAAGGGTGTGAATACTACATCCCCCAGGTTCAACCCCAACGCCCGTTGCGCTTATCACTCTGATAGCCCGGGGCATAACACAGATGACTGTTGGGCCCTAAAGAATAAGGTTCAGGACCTTATTGATGCAAAGGAGATACAATTTGAGGCGCCCGAGAGGCCAAATGTTGTAACCGCTCCCATGCCCCAGCATGGAGTGAATGCTGTTGAGGAGGATTTGTATGTAGCTTCGGTGGATGATGTTGCTACTCCGCTGCTGACGGTTAAGAGGAACCTGTTGCTAGCCGTTTTATTTCCGGAATGTAGCAAAGGTTGCCCTCTATGTGTTGCTTCCCCTGCTGGTTGTTCTTTGCTGAAATCAGGCGTCCAAAACCTGATGGATAGTAAAGAGATTTTGTTCAGAAAGACTGCTGTTCCTGCTGCTCCTGTTAAAGAAGTCTCAATTATTACCATCTTCAACAACCCTTCTAAGGCTCCTTCAAGGAAGCTTGTCCAAATTTTTCCCGTCCACAAGATTGCTCCCATCACCATTACTGTTCCGGGACCCATCCCCTACAAGTCTGATAAGGCTGTCCCATGGCACTATGGGGTAGATGTTTACGTTCTGGGTGTGAAACAAAAGTTCGACACTGATACTGGTGTCACCAATATCACCGGGCCTGCTAAGGTCACTCGTAGTGGAAGACTATTCTCACCAGACATTGCTCCTCCGGTAATTCAGAGGCCTTTGATCATCACACCTACCAGTGTGTCTGTCTCTTCCCCTGACCAAGTTTCCACCCCTGCTGCCGAGTCATCTGATGCTCGGGGCAAGGGGATTGCTGCTGATATGCCTGCCCAGACGGAGGAACCAAAGACCATTGTTGAGGCTTCCAGGCAGGAGATGGAAGAAATCCTCAAGACTATAAAGAAAAGTGATTTCAACGTTGTCGAACAGCTGGGGCACACCCCCTCTAAAATCTCCATGCTATCACTGTTGTTGTGTTCAGAGGCCCATGCCAAGGCCCTGATTGCTTTCTTAAAGACGGCCCACGTACCCCAAGAGACGTCTGCTGATCAGTTCACCGACTGTGTGGCCAACCTAACCGCTGATAATAGCCTGGGTTTCTCTGATGCCGATCTGACAGCCAAAGGGAAGAACCATAATGATGCCCTGCATGTCTCCATTGAATGCAGGGGCACTACTCTTGCTCATGTGCTGGTTGATACTGGTTCTTCATTAAACGTGCTGCCCAAGAAGGCTCTGGATAGGCTGGACTGTGAGGGTCTAGAGCTCAAACCAAGTAATATTGTTGTCCGGGCCTTTGACGGGTCCAAAAGAATGGTACATGGTGAGGTTGACATCCCAATCAGGGTTGGGTCACAGGTATTTGATTCAAAATTCTATGTGATGGACATCCGTCCATCCTATTCTTGTTTGTTGGGTCGCCCGTGGATCCATAAGGCTGGAGCTGTGACCTCCACGTTGCATCAGAAGCTCAAGTACCCAGTCAGGGGGAAGATTGTAACAGTGCAAGGGGAAGAGGAATACATGGTCAGCCACCTCAACTCCTTCAGGTACGTAGAAATAGATGGGGAGTTCATTGAGACCCCCTTTCAACATTTTGAGGATGTGCCACAAACATTGGCAGCAGCAGAAGCAGTGGTCGAAGAGGTTTCTCCTTTGAAGATGGCCTCCTTAAAGGACGCCCAGGCTGTGATTGAAAGAGGTGAATGTGCAAACTGGGGCAAGCTCCCTGATTTTACTCCTAAGACTAACAAGTTTGGGTTGGGTTTCACTGCGGAGGCTCAGAAGGCTGTGCGCAAGGCGAGAATTGGAAGACCTCCTGTGCTCATCACCCACTCAGGAGTGAATGCTATTGGAGAGGAAGACGAAGTGGAAGAGTCAGAGTTTGATAGCTGGATCTACCCGACGACTGATGGTGGATTGACCAATTGGACTGCTAAAGACTTTACACCCATAACTTTTGTCCCCCAGTAATGAACTTCTTTGTTTTGGATTTGTAATAAACAATAATTTGAAACTGTATGGCCCGGTGTCTTACCCGGGGCACCGTGGTCTTATTTATGAGGGCTTTTGTTTGTCACTGTCATATATCATAAATAAAAACATTGGACGTTTTTCACATTTCAAATCTTGCGCTCTTTTTCTTTCCTTTCTTTATATATTGCAAAACAGCTGTATTTACACACACTCACTCATACAGGTTTCAATCCACTCTGGATCTCACTAGTAACGACTCTGCTACTGCTAGTTATGACTTCGAAAATCCGATCAACTTAGCTGAAGACGAAGGTGAAGATGATTGCGAAGTGCCTGGCGAACTTGCAAGACTGTTACAACAAGAAGAAAGGGCAATTCAACCACATGAAGAGCCAGTGGAGACAATAAATCTGGGTACTGAGACCGACCGTAAGGAAGTCAAGATTGGCGCCAACCTAGAGCTCAGCGTGAAGCAACAGTTGACCCAGATGTTACAGGATTATGTGGAGATCTTTGCCTGGTCCTACGAAGACATGCCCGGGTTGGATACCGACATTGTAGTCCATCATTTGCCTACCAAGGAAGACTGCCCTCCGGTCAAGCAAAAGGTCCGCCGTATGCGTCCAGAGATGTCTGAGAAGATCAAAGCCGAGGTTATGAAACAGTTTGACGCCGGTTTTCTTGCAATGACTTCTTACCCTCAGTGGGTTGCTAATGTGGTGCCGGTACCAAAGAAAGACGGTAAGGTCAGAATGTGTGTCGACTACAGGGATCTGAACAGGGCCAGCCCCAAAGACGACTTCCCTCTACCTCACATTGATGTCCTTGTTGATAATACAGCTCAGCATAAGGTGTTCTCTTTCATGGATGGTTTTTCAGGCTATAATCAGATCAAGATGGCTCCTGAAGACATGGAAAAGACTACATTTGTTACTCAGTGGGGCACCTTCTGCTACAAGGTCATGCCTTTTGGACTAAAGAACGCTGGGGCAACCTACCAACGTGCCATGGTTGCTTTATTTCATGATATGATCCATCATGAGATAGAAGTGTATGTTGACGACATGATCGCAAGGTCCCAGACTGAGGAAGAACACCTTGATCATCTGCAGAAATTGTTTGACCGTCTGAAACTGTACAAGCTGAGGTTGAACCCGAACAAGTGCACCTTCGGGGTAAGATCTGGGAAGTTGCTAGGCTTCGTTGTAAGTGATAAGGGTATTCAAGTGGACCCTTCCAAGGTTAAAGCTATTCAAGAGATGCCAGTTCCTAAGACAGAGAAAGAGGTCAGAGGTTTTTTAGGACGCCTGAATTACATTGCTCGGTTCATCTCACACCTAACTGCTACTTGTGAGCCAATCTTCAAGCTGCTGAGGAAAGATCAGGTAGTACGTTGGAATGATGAATGTCAGGCTGCTTTCGATAGA
This sequence comes from Vicia faba, assembly GCA_948472305.1. Lineage (NCBI taxonomy): Eukaryota > Viridiplantae > Streptophyta > Magnoliopsida > Fabales > Fabaceae > Vicia > Vicia faba. Next base: position 1,199,090,333 of record OX451737.1, on the reverse strand, counting down.
ATCAAAGAGTATCTCCAAGAACCACCCATCCTTATGCCACCGGTTGAAGGGAGACCTCTGATACTTTACCTGACAGTACTTGATAACTCAATGGGGTGTGTGCTGGGGCAGCATGACGAGTCTGGCCGAAAAGAGCATGCCATTTATTACCTTAGCAAAAAGTTTACCGACTGTGAGACCCGATACTCACTGCTTGAGAAAACTTGCTGCGCTTTGGTATGGGCTGCTCGCCGGCTGAGACAGTATATGCTGGCTCACACTACCTTGTTGATCTCAAAGATGGATCCTATAAAGTATATATTCGAAAAGCCTGCTCTGTCTGGGAGAATTGCAAGATGGCAAATGATCTTGACGGAATACGACATTCAGTACACAACCCAGAAAGCCATCAAGGGAAGTGTATTGGCAGACCACTTGGCACATCAGGCCGTAGATGACTATCAGTCAATGAACTTCGAGTTTCCAAATGAAAGCATCATGATAGTAACTGATTGTGAAGTACCTGGACCGGATGAAGGACCTGAGGAAGGGTCCCGATGGTCTATGCACTTTGACGGAGCCTCCAATGCTTTAGGTAATGGTGTCGGCGCTGTGATCATATCCCCTCAAGGCACTCATACTCCACTCACTGCCCGACTATGTTTCAACTGCACCAACAACATGGCGGAGTATGAGGCGTGCATCGTGGGACTCAAAGCTGCAATTGACTTAAGGATCAAGTTTCTGAGTGTCTTCGGAGATTCCGCTCTCGTGATCAACCAGATCAAAGGCGAGTGGGATACGAAACATCCGAATCTTATTCCTTACAAAGAATGTGTGTTGACAATGATCCCCCACTTCACAGAGATAACCTTTGAACATTTCTCGAGAGAGGAGAATCAGTTAGCGGACGCGTTAGCTACGATGTCTTCTATGTTCAAAGTCAAGTGGGACAATGAGGCTCCCCGGGTCATCATCTGGAAACTGGACGAACCGGCATACTGTTGTGATCTTGAGACTGAATTAGTGACTGAGAAGCCTTGGTACCATGAGGTGAAGAGGTACTTGGAAGCTCAAGAATACCCTGAAGATGCATCTGTCAACGATAAGAAGTTTCTGAGAAGGTTCGCAGCAAAGTTCTTCCTTAGCAACAACGTCTTGTATAAACGAAACCATGATTCGACCTTACTGCGTTGTGTGGATAAGACTGAAGCAGAAAGGATTATGGCGGAGCTACATGAGGGTACCTTCGGAACACATTCCAGTGGACACACTATGGCTAAGAAGATCCTTCGGGCAGGGTATTTCTGGTCCACAATGGAAGCTGATTGTTACCAATATTCTCGGACGTGTCACAAGTGCCAGGTTTATGCAGACAAGGTGCATGTTCCTCCAGTTCCTCTGAATGTCCTGACTGCACCTTGGCCTTTTGCAATGTGGGGGCATTGATATGATCGGTGAGATCAGACCTACGGCATCTAACGGGCATCGCTTCATCCTTGTAGCGATTGATTACTTTACAAAGTGGGTTGAAGCAGCTTCCTACGCTACAGTAACCAAGAATGTCGTGGCACGGTTCATTTGGCATAATCTGATCTGTCGATACGGCGTCCCTGAAAGAATCATTACAGACAACGGTACCAATCTCAATAACAAGATGATCACTGAGCTCTGCGAGCAGTTTAAGATACAGCACCACAACTCTTCTCCTTACAGACCGAAGATGAATGGGGCTGTAGAAGCAGCAAATAAGAACATTAAGAAAATCGTGCAGAAGATGACAGTGACTTATAAAGATTGGCACGAGATGTTACCGTTTGCTCTACATGGGTATCGTACCTCAGCCAGGACATCAACCGGGGCAACTCCTTTCTCCTTGGTCTACGGCATGGAGGCAGTCTTACCGATCGAAGTGCAGATACCCTCTCTCCGGATAATGAAGGATGCAGATCTGAGTGAAGATGATTGGATCCAGACACGACTTGATCAGCTAAATCTGATTGACGAAAAGAGACTTGCTGCTATTTGTCATGGTCAGACGTATCAAAAACGGATGATCAGGGCTTTTAACAAAAAGGTCAGACCACAAGAATATCAAGTTGGGGATCTGGTAATCAAGCGTATCATCCTTCCTCAGAGTGATCCAAGGGGAAAATGGACCCCTACATATGAAGGGCCATTTGTGGTTAAACATGTGTTCTCAGGAGGAGCCATGATTCTAACCAACATGGATGGTGACGACCTTCCTCACCCCGCCAATGCAGACATAGTAAAAAGATACTACGCATGAAAGAAGACCCGCTAGGTTGACATACCTAGGCAAAAATTAGGGCTTCCCGGCGAACCAAAAGGGTTCGGGCAAAATGAAGGGATGAAATGAAAAAATCTGTATACCCGGCAAGTCGAAAACCTGAAAAGGCGGCTTGGGCAAAAATGGGTATCCCGGTGGACTGAAAACCCGAAAGGGCGGTCCAGGCAAAAGTTAGGGATAAAGCGTAATACTATGTCTCATTGGATCACTTTGTATCCGGAATCCGGTATCAACATCAAGTTCAGACGGCATTGATCAATCAGCTTCATCTTCAGCTAGGTCATCAAGTGATGAGACGCTCGAAGATATAAAGGCAATAGCAGAGTTGAAACCCAGTGGATCATTCATTTCACACAGCTGTTTTATTTTCTCTTGTACAAACTTGTATAAATTCTTTTGTTCGGCGGCGTTCTCTTACTAGGACGTCAGCCTCTTGTACATAAACGCCTATTTTACAGGCAAAATTCAAAATCAATACAAAGTTACTTTTCAGACAAACTGCCTTTTGTTTTTTCCTTTTCTGTTTTTTTTTGCGAAGAACGTCCAAGGTTCAATTTGTGATATATGCATTGACAATAATTTGCTAACTCATGAATATTTGCATACAAAACAAAGGATTAATTACAGGTAACATTAGAAACAGGGGCAATAAAGAGTTGTCTAAGCAATCTAATTGTTCTGTCCTCCAAGGTATCAAGGTAGGTTCTGTTGAAGAACACAACCAGTATATCTTACTTCCCCAGAGAGTGAGTCAGCAAATCAATGCACTCTCCCCAAACAAAGTTACAGTCAACCTTAAGGAAGTTGGGTATCCTCCAGCAGATCTCAACAATACTCAACGCAAAGAACATGCATTCTTAACAAGCATCCCCGGCAGTCTTGGTCTAAAGATTGTTCCCCGGCGGTATATCAAACCTTCAGTGGAGTTACTCCCAATGCATCTCAAAACTTCCCCAGGAGAGTCCAATCCAGTTTCCCCAAGAAGTTGGAATCCATCTCCCCAAGCAGTAAGCTTATCCCCAGTAGATTCTGGAAGCTTATCCTCGCAGAGCACGAGCGCGTCTCCCGGCTTTATTCAAAGGTTATGCTCCACCAGAGCTTATAACTGGGTTATCCTCAGCCAAAAGCCACGGAAAGATCGTTCTCGGTGAAGTCTTCTTATCCCCGGCGGAGTCTATTAAAACTTCCAATATAACGACGGTATCCCCAGCGAAGTTACTACCAACATCTCAACAAAAGTACCTCTCTCCCCACAGAGTATTGTTCCCCAGCCAGATCGCTAGAATAATTTTCTCCCCACAAAGTAATCTCTCCAACAAGTTTATTCCCCCAACGGAGTCATCTTCTCCTATCGGTTTATTCTTGCAACCATCACTCCCTAGTGGAAACAAAGAATGCTATTCACATCAGCCCAGGATGTGACTTCCCGGCACCCGTCAAGGATTTGTTTCCTAAGACGAAAACAACACATCTTCATACGTCATAGCATGCATATACGCATCATGAACATACAATCTCATTCATTCTGAGGGCATCTCGCATGTCATACATCATGACATCACATACAACTAACGTTTTGTCTTTTCAGGACAAAAGTTAATGCAAAGATAATTGCTATCAACTGTCGTGATTCCAGATCCGATTCCTGTATCTTGCCAGGGAGTATCTGTTGACGACTATAGTACCAGACTCGATTCCTGTATCTTGACAGGGCACGTCTGAAGAGTTCGAAGATCCGATTCCTGTATCTTGCCAGGGAGTATCTGTTGATGACTACAGTACCAGACTCGATTCCTGTATCTTGATAGGGCACGTCTGAAGAGTTCGAAGATCCGATTCCTGTATCTTGCCAGGGAGTATCTGTTGACGACTACAGTACCAGACTCGATTCCTGTATCTTGACAGGGCACGTCTGAAGAGTTCGAAGATCCGATTCCTGTATCTTTCCAGGGAGTATCTGTTGACGACTACAGTACCAGACTCGATTCCTGTATCTTGACAGGGCACGTCTGAAGAGTTCGAAGATCCGATTCCTGTATCTTGCCAGGGAGTATCTGTTGGCGACTACAGTACCAGACTCGATTCCTGTATCTTGACAGGGCACGTCTGAAGAGTTCGAAGATCCGATTCCTGTATCTTGCCAGGGAGTATCTGTTGACGACTACAGTACCAGACTCGATTCCTGTATCTTGACAGGGCACGTCTGAAGAGTTCGAAGATCCGATTCCTGTATCTTGCCAGGGAGTATCTGTTGACGACTACAGTACCAGACTCGATTCCTGTATCTTGACAGGGCACGTCTGAAGAGTTTAAAGATTCGATTCCTGTATCCATCCAGGGCACGTCTACACAAAGAGTTTGAAAGTCAACTCCTGTAACAGACCAGGTAATTTTCTTTCTTTCTCAAGTACACAAGTTCTCGCTAAGGAATCTCTTACGCGATCGACCTCTCCAAATGGCATCTGTAAGCCCATTCCCGCTATCACACTACTGATACTCTACTATGTGAGTGCAAATTTCTGGGCACTCTAGTGTTCAATCATCTTCCACCCTCGGATCATGAAAGGCACACAAGCCAATCTACATCCTCAGGTCTAAGAAGATTGAACAGGGGCAACTGTTGTACCCCAAAATTTGCCCTCCCATAATCTTCAAAGTTATGACAAGCAAATAGTTCAAAGTCTACTCAAGGGCTACACAGTCAACTATCCTCCTAAGCCAGTCAAACTAGGGTTTTGGTTCTTACAAGGAAGTTGAAGTTTTCAAGAGCTCAATCAAGTCTCCTATGCCTATAAACATTGTCAAGCACCTACATGTCAAGTTTCAAGACTTTCAGCACAAAATTGCACAGTCAAAAACCCTAATTGCACTACAGTCAACTGTAGGGGCAAAATGGTCATTTGACAGTCAAAAGTTCAAATTTTTGGTCAACATCTTATTTTGAAGCCACAAACATCATTTGATCAATGCTTGATCATGATTCTCAAAAGTTTGGCTCAAAAAGTCTCAAGATGCAAAAGTTTCTATTTTTGGACAGCTGAAAAGTCAACTGTAACTTGACCAAGGCATAACTTTTTCATGGTTCATCATAAAAATCCCATCCAATGCTCATTTTGAAGGGGAAGACATTTCCTACAACTCATCTTCACACTCCAAGTCCAAGAAATGCTCTCACAAAAATTTATCAATTTCAACATTATAGGACATTTTCAAAAGTCAACAAAAAGGGACTTTAAGTCAAAGACCATAACTTGAGATTGGTAAATCAAAATGACATGGGACCAAAGACATTGGTTAGAGGACTTCAATACCGTTCCAAAATGTCCAAGAACATGACCAAAGCTTAAAAATTGAGCAAGATATGCATTGGAGAAGTTGGGAAATTTTTGTGAAATGGCCAAAATCATTTATCCTTGAAATTTCATTTTTTGACAAAGGGGCCCCATTTTTTCCACTTGAATTAGCTTAGCCATGCTTCCCACGTGTCCCACCTTTTATTTCCATTTTTTTTAAATTGATTTTTATTTTTTATTGATTTTATTGGATTTAATTAATTTTAAATCTTTTAAAATCAAAAGAAAATTAAAAAGGCCAATTAAGGAAGATATCTGACTTTGATGGATCTTGAATCACCTTTAAGCATATGCCAAATTCGTGCAAGGGGCCAAATAGAGCAAGAATTCAAAAATGATTCAAAAAAGGAAGTTTGGTTATGGAGGTTTATGGAGGATCTTGAAATTGAATGTTTTGCATTATGAGGCCATAATTCCTCTTCATACACATTGCCTAATGTATATACAAGTGATACAAAACAAAGGAGAGACCTAAGCTGCGCAAAAGCACATAAGAAAACTCACATTTTTTGCCACATTTTTGAAAACTGAAAACACCTCTAGAGCCCGTTTCAGACTCTCATTCTCATCCAAACAAGTTGCTGACACCCTAAGGAAACTATAGCCATCAAATTCAGACCTTCAAACGCCAAGAACAGGTATAACCAAGTCCAACTTTCCTTGAATTTTTTGATATTCGCATTTTAATATTCATGCCATATTTATCATTTTTGATAATGGATTTGGACTAATATGACTGTTCTGAAGCTGTTAGCATGATTTAATTGGGTTTTCCAAGCCTGTGCACGATTTCACCATGGCCATTACCTAGGGTTTCAGAGTTTTGATTTTAGGGCTTTGCATACCAGGAACAATTGGAACCTAAGATTGCTACCATTAAAATCAGGGCCTTCCACTGAGTGGATTTGAACCATCGCGCCCTATTTCTTTCCCACCATGGCCTATTCGCTATTCTCAAAAAGCTTGCATTTTGGGGGGGTTTAAAACCCCCGCTATTTCATTTTCATTACAGGTACATTGGGGAAGACGACTGCGTGTCACAGTGTGAGTGGCTGGTTTGAATCCAACGCGCTTTTATTTTATTTTATAACACTAACGACCATTTTATTTTATATTATTTGTTTCTCATATTATATACAAGACACGTTGGATGGTTCAGTGGTAAGCATAGGCGTTGGCAACGTTCATGACCTGGGTTCGAGCCCCAGGTCCTCACCCCTTTCAATACTATTTTTCAATTAACGTTCCCATGCAGCTTCAATACTAAAGCACACCATGCATCTCCCAAATCAAACCTGCCACGCGTTTAATCTCATCAATTCAAGGGCCCAGATCTGAGGAGCATGGTACACATGAGTCAACGCTTGGGTACGTGAGTGGAGAAGTCAGCCAGGCCTAAGGCTTATTGGGCTCAGATTGCTGGACCTCACCCTCAAAATTAGGGGCAGACCCCCTTAGGTTTTGCAAATTTCTTTACATTCTTTGTTTTTTTATTTTATTTTTACATTCTTTTAATTATTGCTTTTTTTTAATTAATTTAATATTTTCATGATATATAAAAAACACCAAAAAAATCATAAAAGAACAAAAATATGTTTCATTTTAATTTAATTCATCAATGACCTTTTTTTTTTTTGTGAATAAATTCAATAAGTAATTTAGTTTTAATTTTAGGTTGTTAATTTAATTCTTTTTCTCAATAACCAAAAATAATAAAAATAGACCTTTAGCACTTTTTACCCTTTTTTTTAATTAATTAAATATTTTTATTATAAGTATCATTAACCATTAATTTTGTAAATAAATTTTATAATCAATTTAGTTTTAATTCTAGGTTTTAACTTTAATGCATTTTCTTTAATAAATTAAAAAACAATTAGAATTAGAATTATTTGACTTTTAATTCCAACTTAATTTTTCTTTAGTGCCATAAATCCCAAAAACATGAAAAAACAAGTTCCTTCTTTTTATTTAATTTAATCAATTTAATAATTTCATTTTAATTCCTTTAAAGGGTCCAATACCCTCGCATTCGATTATATTTTCTTTTCGCGCATTTTATTTATTTCTTTTTTTGTGAATATAATGTAATTGTTCCAAAGCCCTGTAATAGTTAATTAGGCATTTATTTTCTGCGTTTCTATTTTAAATCGGGTCTAGATTAATTTGGCGGTGTAGACCCGCGCCTTTGTAATAGCGTAGGACCTTTACCTTTTCCGCACTTTAAATTCCCGCATCTTTTAACTGTTAAACAAATCACATGAAAGAATGAATGCCCAAAAATAAAATCAAAGCGTAGATCACCAATACATGACAAGATAAAATAACTGAATCTGACACACAAATCACACACCACCCCTAGGGTACGCCTCACTGTTGCCTTGCCTCGAAAGGTGATCGTCGAGTAGAGGATGTCTTAGTAAGTCCTCATGATCCGGGAACCTGGCATGAGGGTAGCTTCTAAGGTGTCTTCCCATTGCTCCGGTGATCACCATGTCCCAAACTTCGAATTGACCTGAACACCTCCAACGGTGGTGCTACCTACCTCTCAATGGTGGGATGGCACTACTTTAAAGGACATTTACACAGACGAATTCCTTAGGGTAGGTAGACGACTCTAGATACTTGCTCTAAATTTCAAAACAAATCAAAATACTTTTCACACCAACACATTTTCAAAAAGCTTTCGAAAGCATTTTTTCAAACACTCTTGAGGACCGATACAAGAGTCGAACTGGAATTTTCAAAGAAACTTTTTTAAACCCACAGTTGAAAAGTAAACAAACCAATTTTGAAAACACAAATGAGCAAGTATCTAAGAGCCCATGGATAACCATGGATAGAAAGGGTGCTAACACCTTCCCTTTCTATAATCTACCTCCCGAACCGAGAGCAATCTCTATAAGGAATTTTTCTGTGCTTTTGTCCTTTCCATTTGGAGAAAATAAAAGACGGTGGCGACTCTTGCTTCCGTGACATTTCGCGAACCAGCGTTAAACAGTCAGTTCCAGATCCACCGATCACAGAACTGGCGACTCTGCTGGGGAACAGTGTATTGACTTAAAGTGAGGTGTACCTTAGGGATAGTTCATAACTGTGTTTTCAATTGTATTGACTTGTCTGCTTTAAATTTGTGGGTTGCATGGGAGTTACATAGATCCTAACCCGGATCTGGGGATACCCTGTTTAGGTGGCATAAGCTGTGAGGGACCTGTCCGGCGTAGACCGACACGGGTGAAACAGTGGCTACGTTGGTGTGGCACCTTGGTCTGTACCGATATCCCTTGTGTTGCAACGAGGAGAATATGGGTCTTCTGAGGAGTCATTAAGCACCAACAACCTTAGAACCTTAAATGACACAACTTGGCCATTAGAACAGTAGCAGTATGCTACGCCCATTGAGGCTAAACTCTCGTGATGGTTCTGGCCGCAAGAAAAGATTGTGATGCTGGAGTTATGACCGATTGGGGGTAGTCAATGATATTGGGATCCTCTAAGAACCCGGTTACTTTTGATTAGGACAGGTATGAACCAACAAACTAAAAGAGGGTAGTACCTAGACCTCATGCTGGCCTAAACTTTAAGGGCTTGCTTTGTGTGACTTGTGTGCCTTACCATGTTTGCCTTTGTATCTATTTGTGGTGTGCTTTATCATAGCATCATAACATCATGAGCATTGCATGCATCCTGCATAAGGACTGACCATTTCAAAGACAAGAGGGTTTCACCTTTGCTCTGTTTTGTAGGACACCATGATGCCTGTGCGAAGGAATACTATCCGGTTCAACTTTGTTCACTCACCTGAGTTGCTTGAAGAGTTGGTTAGCAGGATTCCAAATACCACTTCCTTCATTCAGAGGCATGGTTCTCTTCTCAGTTTAGTCACTGCAAAGCGGGATCAACAGTTGATGAGTGTTCTGACCCAGTTCTATGACCCTCTGTACCAGTGCTTCACCTTTCAAGACTTCCAGCTGGTCCCTACCCTGGAGGAGTTCTCTGATTTGCTTGGTATCCCTATCTTGGATCAGACTCCCTTTACTGGTTGGGAAAAGACCCTCAGGCTTGAGGATGTTGCTGCAGCTCTTCCCTTGACACATCAAGAGGTAATGGACAACTGGGTAACTAGAAGCGGAGTTAAGGGTTTCTTGGCAAAATTTCTGATTGGTAAAGCTAACGGTTTCTGGAATGACCTGGACTTTAGGGCATATGAAGACATCTTGGCTCTCCTAATCTATGGGTTAGTCTTGTTTCCTAATCCTGACAACTTCATCAATATCACTGCCATAAGGATCTTTATGTCTCAGAATCTCGTACCCACTCTCTTGGGTGACATCTTGCAACAACTTCATGCTCGTACTACCCGAAGACGAGGAACCCTATGGTGTTGTATCCCTTTGTTGGTGAGGTGGTTTATTTCGCACCTCCCTAAGTTCGTACTGAAGAACCAAGAAGGAAGAGGTTGGGCTCATAGGTTAATGTCTCTCACCGATAAAGACATCATTTGGACTTGCAGAGGTTTGGATGAGATATCTATTATTGATCGATGCGGGGAATACCCTAATGTTCCTCTGATTGGTACCCAAGGAGGAATCTCTTACAATCCATGTCTAGCACTCCGTCAGTTTGGAAGAGCAAGAAGAGCAGGGCCTCATGAAATGTTGGTGCCTCACATCAGTTTTGAGTTTCAGGTGGGTAGTGACGAGCTGCGTCGTAGGTTCATCAAGGCTTGGGACAAAGTTCATAAAGCTGACCCACAAGAGTTGGGACCAAAGACTTCTTTACCTATGGAAGCCTATTACAAATGGGTTCGCACCCGAGCTCAGAAGTTAGGTATGCCATATGAAGCTGTCAGACCCGTCATTCTTGAGTGTCCTGACAAAGATGGTGTTCCTCCAACTGTCCTGCCTCCCCAGATACCCACTGATTATGAGACATTAAAGAGGTCTTGGTCGCAACTGCGAGAAGAACGGGATTCTTACTGGGAAAAGTTCAACGAGCAGGAATTGAAGATCCAGAAGCTGACAAAGCAGTTGGAGAATGAGCGAGCTCTGAATGCCTACATCCGTACTGAGAAGAGGAGACCATGGGATCAATAAGGAGCTCTGGATGTTCTTTTTATAGTTTTACTTCCCTTTTCAGTATTTCCTTTCATGTAACGCCTAAAGGCAACCTGTTGAATAATTTCAGTTTCAAAGTTGAATCTAATGAAGTGTGTTCCTTTTTGTTTACAAAGTTGATTCCCGATTGTCTTTGAAAACATAAATCATACGCATTCCATTCATCATATGCATCACAGGTACTCCTATTTTCAGGTTGCTGACTGTTCTTCGCTGTTTATTACAGCATCATGAACCCTGAATCATCAACCGAGACATCTATCAAGGCCCTTCAGGCGCAGAACGCCCAATTTCAGGAGCTGATCATGGGTTTGGCTCAAGGTCAAAAAGAGCTGAAGGCTATGCTTCTGAAGAAGAATAAGAAGAAGAAGAGGACTGTGCTATTTAACACTGGGCGCAGACTCGGGAACACCTTGCAAAATGAGGCTGAGAGGACTACTCCATCTGTGGGGGAAGGTAGTCACCAAGAAAGGGAGGTCCCTACTCCTGTGGTCTCTGATACTGAAACAGACTTCAACGACGAACAGTACCCTCCTGCTGAAGACCGGTACAAGCAGCTGGAGGACAGATTAAAAGCTATGGAAATTCAGCGTGTGCCTGGACTGGATTTCGGAGACTTGGGGTTATCTACCGGGGTGGTGATTCCACACAAGTTCAAGGCACCTGCCTTTGTGAAGTATGACGGGGCTTCCTGTCCCAAGATGCACCTCCGTTCTTATGTAAGGAAGATCCAGCCTTACACAGCAGATAGGAACTTATGGATCCACTTCTTCCAGGAGAGTCTTTCAGGGACTCACCTCGAATGGTTCTATCAGTTGGATGGAACCAACATTCGTAACTGGGAGGATTTGGCCACTGCTTTTTACAAGCAGTATCAATATAATTCCGACCTTGCTCCTACGCGTACCCAACTCCAGGGTATGTCGCTAGGGTCGGGTGAAGGTTTTAAGGAGTACGCACAGAAATGGAGAGATCTGGCTGGCAGGGTGCAGCCACCATTGACGGACCGGGAGCTGGTGGATATGTTTTTGGGGACCCTATCTGGTCCATTTTTCAATCATCTCATTGGTAATTCCTCTGCTGGGTTTACTGGTCTGATCCTGACTGGTGAAAGGATCGAGGCCGGTATAAAATCGGGGAAGATACAGAAGGTTGCCTCCTCCAATGCTGAAAAGAAGCCCTTCAAGAAAGAGGCTAGTGCTGTGTATGGCCCAAGAAGGCAAAACAAACCTGAACACCGCCAAGCTGTCAACGCGGTGGTTATTTCTAAGCCTGCTGCTGCTCCCCAACAGTACAACCAACCCAGGGCTGAGAGGCCCAAACGGCAGTATACTCGGCTCAGCATGACTCTCTCTCAGATCCTGCCACAATTGTTGTCAACTAGCCTGGTAACTGTCAGAGAGGCTCCGAAGGGTGTGAATACTACATCCCCCAGGTTCAACCCCAACGCCCGTTGCGCTTATCACTCTGATAGCCCGGGGCATAACACAAATGCTTGTTGGGCCCTAAAGAATAAGGTTCAGGACCTTATTGATGCAAAGGAGATACAGTTTGAGGCGCCCGAGAGGCCAAATGTTGTAACCGCTCCCATGCCCCAGCATGGAGTGAATGCTGTTGAGGAGGATTTGTATGTAGCTTCGGTGGATGATGTTGCTACTCCGCTGCTGACGGTTAAGAGGAACCTGTTGCTAGCCGGTTTATTTCCGGGATGTAGCAAAGGTTGCCCTCTATGTGTTGCTTCCCCTGCTGGTTGTTCTTTGCTGAAATCAGGCGTCCAAAACCTGATGGATAGTAAAGAGATTTTGTTCAGAAAGACTGCTGTTCCTGCTGCTCCTGTTGAAGAAGTCTCAATTATTACCATCTTCAACAACCCTTCCAAGGCTCCTTCAAGGAAGCCTGTCCAAATTTTGCCCATCCACAAGATTGCTCCCATCACCATTACTGTTCCGGGACCCATCCCCTACAAGTCTGATAAGGCTGTCCCATGGCACTATGGGGCAGATGTTTACGTTCTGGGTGTGAAACAAAAGTTCGACACTGATACTGGTGTCACCAACATCACCGGGCCTGCTAAGGTCACTTGTAGTGGAAGACTATTCTCACCAGACATTGCTCCTCCGGTAATTCAGAGGCCTTTGATCATCACACCTACCAGTGTGTCTGTCTCTTCCCCTGACCAAGTTTCCACCCCTGCTGCCGAGTCATCTGATGCTCGGGGCAAGGGGATTGCTGCTGATATGCCTGCCTGGACGGAGGAACCAAAGACCATTGTTGAGGCTTCCAGGCAGGAGATGGAAGAAATCCTCAAGACTATAAAGAAAAGTGATTTCAACGTTGTCGAACAGCTGGGGCACACCCCCTCTAAAATCTCCATGCTATCACTGTTGCTGTGTTCAGAGGCCCATGCCAAGGCCCTGATTGCTTTCTTAAAGACGGCCCACGTACCCCAAGAGACGTCTGCTGATCAGTTCACTGACTGTGTGGCCAACCTAACCGTTGATAATGGCCTGGGTTTCTCTGATGCCGATCTGACAGCCAAAGGGAAGAACCATAATGATGCCCTGCATGTCTCCATTGAATGCAGGGGCACTACTCTTGCTCATGTTCTGGTTGATACTGGTTCTTCATTAAACGTGCTGCCCAAGAAGGCTCTGGATAGGCTGGACTGTGAGGGTCTAGAGCTCAAACCAAGTAACATTGTTGTCCGGGCCTTTGACGGGTCCAAAAGAATGGTACATGGTGAGGTTGACATCCCAATCAGGGTTGGGTCACAGGTATTTGATTCAAAATTCTATGTGATGGACATCCGTCCATCCTATTCTTGTTTGCTGGGTCGCCCGTGGATCCACAAGGCTGGAGCTGTGACCTCCACGTTGCATCAGAAGCTCAAGTACCCAGTCAGGGGGAAGATTGTAACAGTGCAAGGGGAAGAGGAATACATGGTCAGCCACCTCAACTCCTTCAGGTACGTAGAAATGGATGGGGAGTTCATTGAGACCCCCTTTCAACATTTTGAGGAGGTGCCACAAACATTGGCAGCAGCAGAAGCAGTGGTCGAAGAGGTTTCTCCTTTGAAGATGGCCTCCTTAAAGGACGCCCAGGCTGTGATTGAAAGAGATGAATGTGCAAACTGGGGCAAGCTCCCTGATTTTACTCCTAAGACTAACAAGTTTGGGTTGGGTTTCACTGCGGAGGCTCAGAAGGCTGTGCGCAAGGCGAGAATTGGAAGACCTCATGTGCTCATCACCCACTCAGGAGTGAATGCTATTGGAGAGGAAGACGAAGTGGAAGAGTCAGAGTTCGATAGCTGGATCTACCCGACGACTGATGGTGGATTGACCAATTGGACTGCTAAAGACTTTACACCCATAACTTTTGTCCCCCAGTAATGAACTTCTTTGTTTTGGATTTGTAATAAACAATAATTTGAAACTGTATGGCCCGGTGTCTTACCCGGGGCACCGTGGTCTTATTTATGAGGGCTTTTGTTTGTCACTGTCATATATCATAAATAAAAACATTGGACGTTTTTCACATTTCAAATCTTGCGCTCTTTTTCTTTCCTTTCTTTATATATTGCAAAACAGCTGTATTTACACACACTCACTCATACAGGTTTCAATCCACTCTGGATCTCACTAGTAACGACTCTGCTACTGCTAGTTATGACTTCAAAAATCCGATCAACTTAGCTGAATACGAAGGTGAAGATGATTGCGAAGTGCCTGGCGAACTTGCAAGACTGTTACAACAAGAAGAAAGGGCAATTCAACCACATGAAGAGCCAGTGGAGACAATAAATCTGGGTACTGAGACCGACCGTAAGGAAGTCAAGATTGGCGCCAACCTAGAGCTCAACGTGAAGCAACGGTTGACCCAGATGTTACAAGATTATGTGGAGATCTTTGCCTGGTCCTACGAAGACATGCCCGGGTTGGATACCGACATTGTAGTCCATCATTTGATAATAACTGTCTTTCTTGAAAGAAATACAAGGTTAGTTATGTGCGATGCATGAGATGCATTGTATGATGAAGTTCTCAAAATAAATGAGACTAAGTTATATGTGATGTATGCACATGTCATGAAACTTGCTGGTGATAATGAAACTTGTTGGAGATTGAATTTCTGCCTGTGAGAGAAATAAACTCTGCTTGGGGCAAAATTTACTGACTCACTTGCGATTGTGAACCTCCGCTGGGGAGAGTTATGTCCTGTTCGGGAAAGCTAACATCACTGTCTTTGGATACTTTTTGCTCTGTGGGGAGTGTATGCACCACTACTCATGTTCTCAAGATGGCTCTATCCCGGTACCTGATGGGCAGAGTAACTGTAAGGTTTGGGGCACTTCTTGTTTGTACCTGTTCCTGGAATTATGAGTAATCGTCTTTTATTTCTTATGTAAATATTTATGAGCAGGCCATTATTTTCAAATGCATATATAAAAAATGAATCATTGGACGTTCTTGCAAAACAAAACAGAAAAAAGAACAACAATTTATAATTTCTTGTGAAAATGGATTGTATTAATTTTTGAAGTTGGTCTGCAATAGGCGTTTTGTATAAGGAGGCTGACGTTCTAGTAGGAGAACGCCTCCGAAAGATAGAAATTACAATTTGTGTAAAAGAAAGAAAAACAACTATGTAAAACAATCCCGTTAGGTTCCAACTCTGCTATTGCTTTTATATCTTCAAGCGTCTCATCACTTTGCCGCTTGGTCGAAAGTAGATCAGATTGATTGGCGCCGTCCGAGCTTGATAGTCGATACCGAAGTCTTGAGCATCTTTTTCATGTCCTTTTAGGTCTGATGTTGCTGAGTATATATAGAGGATTGAATTAGGGTAACAAATATGGAAGGAATCTTGAGGAATCATGGCATGATTTATTTCCAAAAATCATTTGAAAACTTTCCAAAAAAATGAAGATATCCTTCCATATATGCCTCACACGGTTTTGGCTTGGTTGGCAAGGAGTTTTTAAGGCCTCAAAATGACCCAAAACCAAGTCCACATGCCTTGGTCCATCAACTTATTATTTTACTTAATTTATTTTAATAATATTTGAATAAAATTAAAATAAATGAGGTAAAAAAATCATAGATACATAAAACTGGACTTAGAGGTCCTCTAACATGTCATAAACATATTTGAACCTTAGAAGTTAGGCGAATTAGTCCAAAAGTTCAAAATTGCTCAATTGAGGTTTCATGCATTTCTAAAAAATGGCTCAACTTGCACCAATTATATCTCACTCAATTTTTATCATATGAAGGTGATCTTGGACTTTTTGGAAAGATCATGATGTCCCCTAAAACTTTAATTTTGACCATTTTTTCATTTGAAGTATTTTTCTTGATGTAAATTGCTTTTGACAAAAAATATCTTTTTATTGACTTTCAAAATGACCTGTAATGTTTTGGCTCATATCACTCAAATGAAGCATTTTTTAGACTTGATCTTAGAGAGACAAAGTTGTAGAGAATTGAATTTCCATCAAAGTGGTATTTGGTTAAGAAATTTCTATTAAAGTATGCAAAATTTGTATGTTGTACCCCAAAATTTTCCCTCTCTTTTCTCAAGACATTTCTCACAAAGATCTCTAATGACACAAGTTTGCACAAGTGTTGACTAGGTCAAACCACCTCCCAAACACTGATGCCTCAAATTAGGGTTTTAATTTTCACAAAGACAATTAGACTTATAATGCCTCAAATAACCTTCATGGATCATTATAGATCTCCAAGAATACTCATGTCAAGTTTCAAGTCTTGAATCACAATTTTGCTCATTCAATTTATCAGATGACTGAAAATCAGTCGTATTGGGTAAAAAGTCAATTATGGTCAACCTACAGTCAAACTTAAATATTTTTGACCAATATTAACTTATTGAAGTCATATTCACCAATTGATCAAATTTGGATCACAATTCCTCAAGAAAAAAATCCCAAATCATCAAAGGGGTAAAATGATAAAAAAATTAGGGTTTTGACTGTAATCGACTGATCAATGACTTTTGACCTAAGACATGATCTAATGGTTTGAAGAATAATCTCAAGTATTCCAACACAACATGTTAACCTAATTTTATGACTCAAATAATCTTTCAATATCAATGGATTGATAGTTGATTTTTTGGTCAACTGATGAAAAGTCAATTGATACACCAAAAGTCAAACTTTGACTTTTTGATCAACATTAAGTTTCAAAGATCAAAATTCATCAAGACATCCAAAAATATGAAGCTTGATCATCAAGAAATCAATAAAGTCAAAAGTCAATTTAAAAAGTCAAACTTTTCAAGACTTGAAAATTTTTCTAAGTGTTTTTGTACATGATAATTTCACTACTTCGTGCCAATGTTTCACCAAGATGTAAGATGATTCAAAGGAAACTTTCAACATGAGAGTTGTAGATCTTGATTATATATACAAATTTGTATTAGAGGGCTCATATCCAAAAAAATGCTTAGATTTTGAGTTATAGGCCCATGGAGTCATGCACTTTTTCTTAAACAATTAGTGAAATTTTGACCTAGTTTAGGCAGATTTTTTATCCCAACTTCTTAGCCATTTTTCACATAGCTCAAATTTGATTTAGATAAAAAGGAAAACATGAAAGTTGTAGAGGATGTTTCAAGCTTTCCAAAATATCTAAGAACTTAAAGATATTATACTTGAGCTAATAGAATCGAAGGCAAGAAGATAGGCATTCATTCTTGATTTTCAAGTCATCTTTATGAAGAACACATAACCAAATTCCAAGCCATGTTGTACAATATCACTTTGCAAGCCTTCTAACACGTGTATCTATCTCTAATAATAAGATTACAATAGTCTTTGATCTATGAACCACTTGACTTAAGCATTGTCCAATACATCTTGCCATTTAGAGAAGAAAGTTCGCATTTCCATTTTGGAAGTGACTTTAATCACAAAGTCAACTTGTATGGAGCCTCTAACTTGTTCCCTATGCATACACTCAACACACAAATTCAGAAGCAACATGTTTAATACTCTTAGCCACCCTACAAGCCTTGTACTATGCATTGGAACAATGTTTGTCAAGGTTACTTCAAAAACAAGTCAAAATCCATAAACATGTGATCTTGTGATTCTGACCACTTAAGCCTTCAAACCTTCTCCTATAAATTGAGAAACTACTTTACAACTAAGGACATGAATTTGCAAGCATTGAAACTCCCTCAAACTCCCTCAAACTTAGAATTGCTCTCAAGCCTCACTTTTGTGCCATTTCTGATTTTTGATAGCCATCTCACAAACCACTTATGTGTTTTCCATTATTTTCATTCACCAAGCTTCTATAACACATATAGAAGCCATCCCAATACCTGTTACACTTATGTAAATCTATCTTCACCATCCTCCATTTTCAAAAATAGAAGCTTGCGCATTGACTTCTCTAGAATATTTCAGGCACTCTCAGCTCAAAGTAGCTATTGGAATAGCTTCCTGGAAGTTCAAGGAAGCTAACCAGATCATTGCAGCACCTTGAAGTGAGCTCTAACTCAAAACACGATCTCCATCTACAAGGTGAGTTTTTTAAAATTCTAACTCTTCATACAAGCATCATTTGGCTTCCATTTTAAAAGATAAAATGTAGACATCATAGCTCTGAAACTAACCATATCCTTAGAATTCATTTATGTTGCCTGAGTAGTGAGAATTTTGAGCCTGAACTTTCTGAAAAAATTAGGTTAAATTTGGTACCATTTAAAATACATGCTCATCTTTGATCCGTTGCTTAAGTTATTTATTTATTTGAAATCGTGGTGAAATTTCTAACAAGTTTGATGTTTATAATTTCTGAAATGGTTGAGAGTTAAGAAAGTTTTAGAGTTATGGCTGGCGTGAGGAAGAAGATGAAGTACAATCGTGGACTTGTTTTATCTTGTATTTAATGCAAGTTGTCTTTATATCGAATGAAACATCCACCCTAGTGACAGGAGGAGTGCGCGTATGGCTTTGATGCTAAGGGTCTTGGGTTCGAGCCCCAGTGACACCTTTTGTTTCTTTTCCTTGTTTGTTTGTTGATACGCGTTGGGCCTGTTCTTATTGGGTCTTTCCACTTTTCTTTCTCATACCCCCTGATCACTTCACACCATGCAGCCCAACATTCTTTTTTATTTTATTTTGTTTTTATTGCTGATTACAAAAAACTGTTTGGGCCCAAAATGAAAACTTTTTTCTATCAAACCTCCCCATCTCTTTTTAAAATCCCATGACTTTTAATTTATATTTTTATTTCATTTTCTCTTATTTCATTTTAAATATTATTATTTCTAATTAAAAAAAATATTTTATTAAATACTTAGACTAAATTTGTATTTTGTTTCTATTTTCATTTTAATTTCTTTCAAACATAAAACCCTAAAAAATATTTTCTTTCTTAAAAATTAATTTACACTTAGGTTTTGTTTTAATTAACTCTTTTAAATTAAATTAACTTATAATTTAGGGATTTAATTAATTAACTTCTTTCTTTTTATTAGTTTAATTAGATCAACTTTAAAACCTCTCAAAAGCTCAAACAAAAACCACTTTCTCTCCAATTTCTTTTCTCTATATTTCTTTGTGCATTTTATTATTTTTGCACATTATAAATGTAATTATCAAAGCCTTGTAATAGTTAGGATTTATTTACTTGTAATCCCCCATTTGTAATTTATACCCCCATCCCCTAAAGTATTGTAATAGCGTATGACTTAAATTTCCGCAATTTATCGCTTTCAATATTATTGCTAGTAATTAGGGTTTGTATGGTAAGATTTAAAATCAAACAAATAGACAACCCTAATTCAAGACAAAAGGCATGAAAACAATACAATTTTCACACTTGCATCTCTAGGGTTAACTCACACTTGTTGCCTTAGAATAAAACACTCATGTCCCTCGAACGTGGGATACTCTAGTAAAGACCCTCGATTACAAGATCATAGTCCCTCGATGACCCTTCAATATTGCCTTCGGTAAACGATCTAAGTCCCTTACAATAAATTTCTAAGGTATCCTACAATGTTTCCTTCTATGACTGTACGATGACCCGCGCCTGTCCCTTCACATCCAATGATATGGTTGCTTACTAACTAATGGTAAGGTAACACTATCTAAAGGAGGAGGAAAAGAACAAAGATTTTTTGAGTAAGTAGAACGCTCGTAGTTGCTTGCTCACAAACATTCCAAAACAAAACATCTTTCAAACAAACAAACACTTTTTCCATGAAATATTTTCAAAAGTTAACACTTTGTAAACATTCTTATAGAGACGAGAATCATTACAAAGTTCGCCTAAATAAAGGCACTTTTCAAAAATACTTTCAAAAAATCACAAACACATTTTAAAAAGCATTTCAAAATGAGCTAGCAACTAAGAGCCTGTAGATAAATACGGATGAAAAGGGTTCTAACACCTTCCCTTTTCATAACCTACCCCCCAAACTCAAGAAAATTCTCAAAAGGTCTTTTATGTTCTTTTCACCCTTTCCTTTATTGGATAAAAGAAAAGTCAGTGGTGACTCTTGCTATCCGCAACAATTGCAATAAAACACAAAGCACCCAAGTCAGTTCTCTCACCGTATTACAGAACTAACGACTCTGCTGGGGAGTAAACTCAAAAGTGAGGTTACCTTAGAGACTAGATCACCTTTAAATGCTTTCATTGTTTGAATTGCTTTCTTTACTCTTAAAAGGGTGTTTGGGATTTGTATAGATCCTCTCCTCGGATCTAGGAACATTATTAGGTAAGTAGCAAAGATTGTAGTGACTGTACGGCGTAGACCGTTGTGGTTGAAATAATAGCTACGTTAGTGTGACACATTTGTGGGTACCGATATCCCCTGTGGTGAATCAAGGAGAATACGGGGCCGCTGTATGGTGTCATGAAGCGCTAACTGACCATAGAACCTTTAGTTGAACAACTTTGCCATTAGGAAGTAGTGAGATAGCCGGCTTTGGTGCATTCTGAAGTTGGTTGATACTCGATACTATGCTCATTGAGATTGTACTTTCGGGATATTTCGGTCGCCAAAATAGAGGCTTGCGTTGAAATATTTCCCGATGAAGAAAGATCAATGATATTAAGATTCCCTAAAACCCGATTACTTTCTAAGACAGGTTTAACCAACTAAACTTCAAGAGGGTACTTACCTATGGACTCCATGCAAGCCTAAACCTAAGTACTTGTTTGTTTTGTTTGTATGTGATTATTTGTACATAACATCATGACATTATACCATAGAATTTGCACTAACCATTTCAAGGACCTAGAGATTTATCTTTGTTCTGTTTTGTAGGATATGGCTTCCACTCGCAGAAATACCATCTGAATCAACCTTGTGAAAGTGCCTCCTTAACTCAAAGAGTTAGCATCAAGGGTACCTGAAAATTCTCCATTCACCAATAAGTATGGTCGAGTCCTCAACTTGGTTGCCTCAAACTTTGAATAAGACATGATACATGTGATTTTTCAATTCTTTGATCCTAAACATCACTGTTTCACATTTTATGATTACCAATTGGTGCCTACCATGGAAGAGTTTTCTCAACTATTGGGAGTACCTATTCTTGATCAAATAAACTTCACCAGTATTGAGAAAGACCCAAGACCTAAGGAGATTGCTCTAGCCTTACATTTGCAACGGTCCGACATCATTGCTAATTAGGAAACAAGAAGTGGTGTTAAGGGTTTTCTAGCCAAGTTTCTATTTGAGAAGGCTCAACTGATTTGGGATGCTCTGGATTTGCAAGCTTTTAAAGAAGTTTTGGATCTTCTAATCTATGGGATGGTTCTGTTCCCTAATCTAGACCAACTTATAGATGTGAATACGGTCAAAATCTTCCTATCTCGTAACTCGGTGCCTACCTTACTCGGGGATATTTTGCATTCTCTTCACGCCCGTACCATGAAGAGAAGGGGGATTCTTATGTGTTGCACTCCTTTGTTGACTATGCGGTTTATTTCACACCTTCCTCTATCAGTTTTGAAGAATAAACAAGGCATGAGGTGGTCTCGAAGGTTGATGTCACTCTCGCATTCAGATATTAATTGGTGTTCTCGATCTTTGGAGGATGTTACCATTATTGACCACTGTGGGGGAATTCCCTAATGTTCCACTCCTTGGCATTAGGGGAGGTATCACTTATAATCCTTGCTTGGATCTACAATAGTGAGGGCATGTTCGGAGAGATGGTCCTCATGACACGTTT
Source organism: Vicia faba (assembly GCA_948472305.1). NCBI lineage: Eukaryota > Viridiplantae > Streptophyta > Magnoliopsida > Fabales > Fabaceae > Vicia > Vicia faba. The sequence goes on along the minus strand of OX451737.1, from coordinate 1,199,068,349 downwards.
GTCCAAGGTATTGTGTTCGACTACGAGAGCGATGCCCAAGGTTATCGTCAAAGGTTTGTGCGAGCTTGGGGCATAGTGAACAAGGTTGGTAGAAAAACTTTGGGGCATAAGGACTCCATTCCCTTGGAGCCTTATCTCAAGTGGGTGCGAGCTCGCGCTCAAAACCTCATGATGTCGTATATGGTCATCTTACCAATAATTATGGAGCCTATCACCGAGGGGGATGTTCCTTACATGATTCTTCATCCCGACATGCCTATTACTCTCGAGGAATTGCAAAGATTGTGGATTCAACTCAAGGGAGAGCGAGACACCTTTGAAGCCCAATTCTACTCAAGCGAGAAGAAAGTGTTGGAGCTCATAAGGCAACTTCACGAGGAGTGTGTTGCACCCCAAAATTTGCCCTCCCATATTCTCCAAGAAATTGCCAAGCCAAGTCACAAAATTCCCCCCAGGGTTGCACAGTGCAAAAGTCTCCCATGCAGTCAAAACTAGGGTTTGTGTTCTGATCAAGAAAAGGAAGTTTCCAAAGGCTCAATCAAGTCTCACATGCCTACAAACATGGTCAAGTATATTCATATCAAGTTTCAAGGCATTCAACTCAAAATTGCACAGTCAAAACCCTAGATTGCACTACAGACAACTGTAGGGGCAAAATGGTCATTTGACAGTCAAAAGTTCAAATTTTTGGTCAACATATCATTTTGAAGCCACAAACATCATTTGATCAATTCTTGATCATGATTCTCAAAATTTGGCTCAGAAAATCATCAAGATGCAAAAGTTTCCTTATTTGGACAGCTGAAAAAGTCAACTGAAATTGACCAGGGCATAACTTTCACATGGATTATCAGAAAAATTCCATCCAAAGCTCATTTTGAAGAGAAAGACATTTCCTACAATTCATCTTCATATTCCAAGTCCAAGAAATTCTCTCACAAAAAGTTATCAATTTCAACATTATAGGTCATTTTCAAAAGTCAACAAAAAGGGACTTTAAGTCAAAGGCCATAACTTGAGATTGGTAAATCAAAATGACATGGGACCAAAGGCATTGGTTAGAGGACTCAAAGACCTCTCCAAAATGTCAAAGAACATGTGAAAAGCTTAAAATTTGAGCAAGTTATGCCTTGTGGAAGTTGGGAAATTTTTGGATATTTTGAAAAGTCAACTTTGATCCAAATGACCTAAAATTGCTAATGGGCCCATTTTTCTTCCATGATTCATCATTCTAAGCATATGCACGACCACTTGGCCCAAAGGGAAGTATTTTCTCATTTTTTATTTATTTATTTGAATTTTTATTTATATTAATTCAATTAAATCAATTAAATATGTGAAAAATATCTAAGTGAACCAAACAAATCTTTTTGTACACATTTCAGCTTCAATATTTCGTGCACATCCCAACATGGAAAGATTTGGTTTAATTTGAGCATGATTGAACAAAGAACACATGAAAAAAAGATATGGAAGATCCTTAAGAAATCAAATATTGAAAACCATTATTGCCATGGATTTGATTGAAATTTCTTAACCTAATTGCTTCACTACAAATGCCTGAAGAGAACCCTAATGCCAAAACACATTGAAGCTGCGCAAAAGCTAAGAACAAACTTGGAATTTTCACTTAAAAAAAGCAAAACTGAAATCAACCTTAGAGGTCGATTCAAGCCCTAATATTCATTCCATTGGCTTCCTCAAGTCTCCTTGATCACATTCCAATCCAAAACGTCAACTCAAACTTCAAGAATTGGTAATAAGAACCTCTCCTGTACAGAGAAAAAGTCACAATCGTGTTTTTAGTTTCAGGCATTCTCATGGCATTCTAATCATAGATTCTTATTCCTTATGATGTTCTGATACTGACCAATGCGTTTAATTGTATTTTTATGCTATATACACGATTTTACCATGTTTACTTTCTAGGGTTTTCAGAGCTCGAATTTGGGGCTTTTGCAAAGAGGAAAAATTAAGCCTTAAAACAATGACCATTAGACTCAGCACATGGAGACGAAGAAGAATCAACCCTCGCGCTCAATTTATGAGCGCTTGAGAGTTATTCGCTATTTTCCAATAGCCCACCTAACGAAACGCTATGAAAACCGTTGCCTTCGTGTTTTGTTTTACAGGGTGAGGAAGAAGATGATGTGCTGTCAACCAATGATACGCTGTTTTTAAATTTCGCGCGCTTCAGTCACTAATGCGTTGTTTCTTTTTTTATTATTTGTTTGTCTAACATATATAACACGCGTTCAGTGGCTCAGCTGGCAAATGCTTGTGGCTTCAACGTCCAAGACCTGGGTTCGAACCCCAGGTCTGTACAATTTCAATATTATTTTTCCCTAATAATTCCTATGCAGCGTTTGTGGTGGAGCGCATGATACACCACCATAATCCAGACGTCCACGCGTCCTGGGAGATCAAAGCAAGGGCATGGATTCAAGGAACATCCTAAGTCCCAGTCAACGCACCTCACGCTATTCACAAAAGTCAAATGGACTCAGAGTTTTGGGCCAGCATTTTAAGGCCTACACCTCACAATTGGGGCCTGAACCCCCCCTGGTTTGCAATTTTGCTTTATATTTTTATTTTCAATTATTTGTTTATTGTTTTATTGCTTTAATTTGATTAATTATTTTTCACAAAATATAAAAACCTCATAAAAATCAGAAAAGATGAAGAAATATAATAAATTATTTTATTCTAATATTTTCATAAATAAATTAACATGTAAATTAATTTAGTATTAATTTAGGTTGCAACTTTAATTCTTTTCATAATAAAATGTAAAAAATATAGAATTTAGGTTTAATTGCTAATTTTATTCCTCTCAATTTTTCTTTTTTTTATTACTCATTTTGTTTTCATAATTAAATTGTACATAAAAGAATTTAGGTTTAATTTAGGTTATATTTTAATATTTTCATAACAAACTTAAAAAACCATTAGAATTAGGGTTAGTTAATTTTAATTAATTCTTTTTTCTGTTAAATCTTAAAAAAACATAAAAATACCAAAAAAACATTCTTTTTTTTATTTAATTTTAACTCATCATTAATTCTAATTAATTAAGTCATGTAATCTAATATTTTGCAAAAGGGTCCAACGCCCATGTTCTTAAATTTATTTAATTTCGCATATTTATTTTATTGCTTAAATAATTATGTATCTCTCCCAAAGCGTTGTAACTTATACTTTTCGCACTTTTATTTGCCTTATTTATTTTTCTGTCAAATCGGGTCCGGTTTAATTTTGGCGATGTGGACCCGCGCCATTTGTAATAGCCTTAGAATTTACTTTCCCGCAAATATTTCTTAACTGTTAATCAAAAGCATGAAAGAATGAATGGCCATAAAATAAAATCAAGCGTAGATCACAACAAACATGACAAGACAAATATCAATGAAAACGACACACGAATCGCACACACCACCCCTAGGGTACGCCTCACTGTTGCCTTGCCTCGAAAGGTGATCGTCGAGTAGAGGATGTCTTAGTAAGTCCTCATGATCCAGGAACCTGGCATGAGGGTAGCTTCTAAGGTGTCTTCCCATTGCTCTGGTGATCACCATGTCCCGAACCTCGAATTGACCCGAACACCTCCAACGGTGGTGCTACCTACCTCTCAATGGTGGGATGGCACTACTTTAAAGGACATTTACACAGACGAATTCCTTAGGGTAGGTAGGTTCTCGTAGATACTTTCTCTCTTCAAAAACAAACAAAAATCTTTTCACACCGACACTTTTCAAAAGCTTTCAAAACAATTTTTTCAAACACTCTGACGTACGAGTCGAACTGAAATTTTTCAAAGAAACTTTTTAAAAACCCACATTGAAAAGCAAACAAACCATTTTTGAAAACACAATGAGCAAGTATCTAAGAGCCCATGGATAACCATGGATAGAAAGGGTGCTAACACCTTCCCTTTCTATAACCTACCTCCCGAACCGAGAGCAATCTCTTTAAGGAATTTTTCTGTGCTTTTGTCCTTTCCAATTGGAGAAAATAAAAGACGGTGGCGACTCTTGCTTCCGCGACATTTCGCGAACCAACGTTAAACAGTCAGTTCCAGATCCACCGATCACAGAACTGGCGACTCTGCTGGGGAAATGAATTATAAAGTGAGGTGTACCTTAGGGCTAGCTCATAACTATGTTTTCAATTGTCTTCTTTGCTTGCTTTATTATTGTGGGTTGCTTGGGAGTTCTATAGATCCTAACCCGGATCTGGGGATACCTTTCTTAGAAAGTAGCAACAAGGCTGTGAGGGAACTGTGCGGGGTATACCGACATGGTTGAAACAGTCTGCTACGTTGATGTGGCACTTTGGTGTGTACCGGTAACCCTTGAGTTCAGTCAAGGAGAGTACGGGGCCTCCGCGTGGTGTCATGAAGCATCAACAGACCTTAGGAACCTTAATTGAACTATCTTGGCCTCTTTAGGGTAGTGAGATAACTGACTTTGGTGCAGTCCGAGGTTGGTTGATACTCGATACTATGCTCAATTTAGGGTTGCTTTCCTGGAATATTTCGGTCGCCAGTTCAGTGGCTAAATTGAAACGATGAACAATGAAAGCAATCCCGTGATATTGGGAACCTTAGAACCCGGTTACTTTGATTAGGACAGGTTGAACCCACCAACTTCAAAAGGGTACTACCCAGACCCCATGCTGGCCTTAAACCTTAAGGGCTTGTCTTGTGTGCCTTGTGTGCCCTACATGTTTGTCTTTGTAAATATCTGTGGTGTGTTTAATCATAGCATCATGACATCATCCAGCATCATATGCATTGACTAACCATTTCAGGGGTTCGAATCTTCATCTTTGTTCTTTGTTTTGTAGGACATGGAAACTGTTCGTAGAAAGACAATTCAAATCAGTCTTGTAAGGATCCCTCCTCAGCTTAAGGAGCTTATATCCAGGATTCCCGAGAACTCTTCATTCAGTGAAAGACATGGAAGCCTCATCAGCTTGGTCAACACCAACATTGAGGAGGATATGATAAAGGTCCTGTTCCAATTCTTTGACCCTCTGCATCACTGTTTCACCTTCTTGGATTATCAGTTGGTACCTACATTGGAGGAGTTCTCCCGGCTCCTGAAGATCCCTATCCTTGATCAGCTACCTTTCAACGGTACAGAAAGGGAACCTAAGCTTGAAGAGATTGCTAAAGCCTTGCACCTACAGTCATCTGACCTCAAGGGACATTGGGAAGTCAGAAGTGGTATCAAAGGGTTCTTAGCCAGGTTTCTGTTTGAAAAGGCCCTTGAATGTTGGAACTCCCTTGACTTGCAAGCTTTTGAAGAGATTGTGGCCCTCCTTGTCTATGGTTTGGTGTTGTTCCCTAACCCAGACCAGCTTATTGATATCAGTGCTGTCCAGATCTTTATGTCCAGGAATCCTATACCTACATTGCTGGGGGACATCCTTCACTCATGTTACACTCGAACCATGAGAAAAAGAGGTGTCCTTATGTGTTGCACTCCTCTCCTGGGAAGGTGGTTTATTTCGCACCTTCCCCAATCAGTCCTGAAGAATGAGCGGGGTTTGAGATGGTCACAACGATTGATGACTCTTACACATGCAGATATACATTGGTGCCCTAGGTCCAGAGAAGATGTCACTATCATTGATCGTTGCGGGGAGTACCCTAATGTTCCTTTACTTGGAATCAGAGGAGGTATTACTTATAGCCCATGCCTGGCTTGGAGACAGTTTGGTTATGCCCGGAGGGATGGTCCTCATGACATGTTAATTCCTGACATAGTTTTTGACTTCGACAACGATACTCAAGGACTTCGCCAGAGATTTATCAGAGCTTGGAGGATGCCCAGTAGGACAGACAACAAGACACTGGGGCACAGGAATTCCATCCCGTTGGAACCTTATCTCAAGTGGGTACGAGCTCGCTCCCAGAAGTTAGTGATGCCTTATCCTCATATGCTCCCAGTAATCAAAGAACCAGTCTTGGAAGGGGAAGTGTCTCATGTTATTCAGCACCCTGATATGCCCACGTCCTGGGAAGAGATGCAGAAGAGCTGGATCCAGCTTAAGGAGGAAAGGAATTCTCTTGAGACTAGTCTGCATGCCAGTGAAAAGAAGGTCTTGGAGCTCACCCGTCTGTTGCATGAGGAGAGGAATCTCAACACTTACATAGCTCCGAAGAGGATGCGCAGTGTATTTTGGGATTGATTTGACTTTTGTATTACTTTGCCCATGAGGCCTTGATGTATTAAACAATGATTTCCTTAATGATAACGTGTGTTCCTCTTTGTCTACAACAAATTTGAACTTTCGAACCCTTGAATGCATTGCATACGCATTTCATACATCATGTGCATAGCAGGTTTTTCCCTTTTCAGGTTGCTTACAGTTCTTCGCTGTTTATTTCAGCATCATGAATCCCGAATCTGCATCAACTGAGACATCAATCAAGGCTCTCCAGGCGCAGAATGCGCAGTTTCAAGAACTAATCAAGGGTCTGGCTAAAGGCCAAGAAGAACTGAAGGCTATGCTCCTGAAGAAGGAGAAGAAGAAGAAGAGAAGAACTGTTCTGTTCAACTCGGGCCGAAGGTTTGGTAATACTCTGCAGCATGAAGAGGCTGGTTCTTCTGTTGGCAAGAGTCCTTCTCAGGCAGAAGTAAAGGTCCCTAGTCCGGTAGTCTCCGACAACGAGACAGATTTTGATGAAGAGCAGTACCCTCCTGCAGATGACAGATATAAACAACTGGAAGACAGGTTGAAGGCTATGGAGGTTCAACAGGTACCTGGGCTGGATTTCGGGGATCTGGGTTTGTCGACTGGTGTGATTATCCCGCATAAGTTCAAAGCACCATCCTTCTCTAAGTATGACGGGGCGTCTTGTCCCAAGCTGCACTTAAGGTCCTATGTTCGGAAAATTCAGCCGTACTCTGCGGATAAGAATTTATGGATCCACTTCTTCCAAGAGAGTCTTTCAGGGACTCATCTCGAATGGTTCTATCAGCTGGATGGGACCAAGGTTCGTAACTGGGAGGAGTTGGCTACTGCTTTCTACAAGCAGTATCAATATAATGCCGACCTTGCCCCCACACGTACCCAACTCCAGGGTATGTCGTTAGGTGCAAGCGAAGGTTTTAAGGAGTACGCTCAGAAGTGGAGAGACCTGGCTGGCAGGGTGCAGCCACCATTGACTGATCGGGAGCTGGTTGACATGTTCTTGGGGACCCTATCTGGGCCATTTTTCAACCATCTCATTGGGAATTCTTCTGCTGGTTTCACTGATTTGATCTTGACTGGAGAGAGAATTGAAGCTGGGCTGAAATCTGGAAAAATTCCGAAGGGTGCATCATCTAGTTCTGAAAAGAAACCATTCAAGAAGGAGTCTAGCGCCGTATATGGTTCCAGAAGATCAGAAAGACATGAGCACCGCCAATCTGTCAGTGTGGTCATGATTGCTAAGCCTGCTGCCGCTCCCCGGCCAAACAATACTCAGAAGGTGGAAAGACCCCGGAGAGAATTCACCCGTTTAAACATGACTTTGTCGCAGATCCTGCCACAGTTGCTCTCCACCAATTTAGTGACTGTCAGGGAGGCGCCGAAGTTTCCAAATACTGCATCCCCCAAGTACAATCCGAATGCTCGTTGTGCCTACCATTCAGATAGCCCGGGGCACTCTACTGATGACTGTTGGGCGTTAAAAAATAAGGTGCAAGACCTTATCGACGCAAAGGAGATACAATTCGAAGCGCCTGCAAAGCCAAATGTAGTTACTGCCCCTATGCCTCAACATGGGGTAAATGCTGTTGATGAAGACGTTTATGCTGTTTCTGTGGTTGATTTAGCCACTCCTCTAAAGATTGTCAAGAAGAACCTACTGCATGCCGGTTTATTTCCGGGTTGTAATGAGGGTTGCCTGTTCTGTGCTGTGTCCCCATCTGGTTGTCCCTTGCTAAAGTTAGGCATCCAAAGCTTAATGGATAGCCAGGAGATTCTATTCAAGAAGTCTGCTGTTCGGTTGGTTCCTGTGGAAGAAGTTTCTGTGGTGACTATCTTCAATAATCCGATCCCGGCTCTCCCGAGAAAGCCCGTTCAAATCATGACCGTTGCACCTGTTATTATCACTGTTCCAGGGCCCCTGCCTTATGTATCTGATAAAGCTGTCCCTTGGCACTATGGGGCAGACGTATATGTGAATGGGATTAAACAAGAGTTCAACGCTGGCGCCAGCATTTGTGACATCACTGGCCCAGCCAAAGTTACCCGTAGTGGCAGGCTCTTCTCGCCTGACATTGCACCGCCTGCTGCCCGAAGACCGCTCCTGATAATTCCTACAAGTACACCTATTCCTGTTGCTGATCAAGTTGTTGTTCCTGCTGCTGATCCGATTGTTTCTCCTGCTGCCGAGTCATCCAATGCTCGGGGCAAGGGAATTGAAGTTGAGCCTGCCCAGATGGAGGCGCCCATACCCATAGCTGCTGAGGCCTCCCCACAAGAGATGGAGGAGATTCTGAAGATTATAAAGAAGAGCGACTTTAATGTTGTGGAACAGCTGGGGCATACGCCCTCCAAGATCTCCATGCTCTCTTTATTGCTGTGCTCCGAGGCCCATGCCAAGGCCTTAATCTCGTTCCTCAAGACAGCCCACGTACCACATGAGACATCTGCAGTCCAGTTCACGGATTGTGTAGCAAGTTTGACGGCAGACAATGGCTTGGGTTTCTCAGATGCTGATCTGACTACGAAGGGGAGAGACCATAATGATGCTCTGCATGTCTCTATCGAATGCAGGGGCACTACCTTGGCACATGTGTTGGTGGATACCGGTTCGTCTTTGAATGTGCTACCTAAGAAGGCTTTGGACCGTCTAGATTGCGAAGGCCTGGAATTGAAACCCAGTAACATCATCGTCAGGGCCTTTGATGGTTCAAAGAGGATGGTCCATGGAGAGGTTGACATTCCGATTCATGTGGGCTCTCAGGTGTTCGACTCCACTTTTTATGTGATGGATATCCGTCCATCTTACTCTTGTTTGCTGGGTCGACTCTGGATACATAAGGCTGGGGCAGTAACCTCTACCTTGCATCAGAAGCTGAAATACCCCGTCAGAGGGAAGATTGTCACCGTGCAAGGAGAGGAAGAATATATGGTGAGCCACCTGAACTCCTTCAGGTACATTGAGATGGATGGGGAGTTTATTGAAACCCCCTTTCAGCATTTCGAGGAGGTGTTTCCAATTGCAGCAGAAACAACAGAAGCAAGTGGTCCTTTAAAGATGGCTTCCCTAAAGGATGCCCGGGCTGTGGTTCAGAAGGGTGAATGTGCCGACTGGGGCAGACTTCCAGACTTCACACAGAAGACTGATAAACTTGGGCTGGGTTTTACCACAGAAGGTCAGAGAGCTATGAGGAAAGCGAAGATCGGAAGGCCTCCGGTATTTATTAAAAGTTCAGGAGTGAACGCTGTTGGGGAAGACCATGAAGTGGACGAAGCTGAATTCAACAGCTGGATCTATCCGACGGTCGAAGACGGATTGAACAATTGGAGTGCAAAGGACCATACCCCTGTTACCTTTGTGACGCAGTAATAAATTTCTTTGTTTTGCTATTTTGTAATAAACAATGATAAACTCTATGGCCCGGTGTCTTACCCGAGGCACCGTGGTTCTATTTGTGAGGGCATACAAATTGTCATTTCATATACCATGAATGAAAATCTTGGACGTATTTTTCGCATTGCAAATATTGTGTTCCTTTTCTGTCTTTCTTTTCCTTTACATAATTTTCAAAAACAGCTGTATTTACACACACACTCACTCATACAGGTTCCAATCCACTCTGGATCTCACTGATAACAACTCTGCTACTGCCAGTTATGATTTCGAAAATCCGATCAACTTAGCCGAAGACGAAGGTGAAGATGATTGCGAAGTGCCTGGCGAGCTTGCAAGACTGTTGCTTCAGGAAGAGAGGGCAATTCAACCCCATGAAGAGCCGGTGGAAACAATAAACTTGGGTACGGAGGCAGACAAAAGAGAGGTAAAGATTGGTGCCAACCTAAAGCTCAGCGTGAAGCAACGGTTAACCAAGATGTTACATGATTATATGGAGATCTTTGCCTGGTCCTACGAAGACATGCCCGGGTTGGATACCGACATTGTGGTCCATCACTTGCCCACTAAGGAAGACTGCCCTCCAGTTAAGCAAAAGGTCCGTCGGATGCGTCCAGAGATGTCAGAGAAGATTAAGGCCGAGGTTATGAAGCAGTTTGATGTCGGGTTCCTTGCAGTGACTTCTTACCCTCAGTGGGTTGCTAATGTGGTGCCGGTACCGAAGAAGGACGGTAAGGTCAGAATGTGTGTCGACTACAGGGATCTAAACAGGGCCAGCCCCAAAGATGACTTCCCCTTACCTCACATTGATGTCCTTGTTGATAATACAGCTCAGCATAAGGTGTTCTCTTTCATGGATGGCTTTTCAGGTTACAATCAGATTAAGATGGCACCTGAAGACATGGAGAAGACTACATTTGTTACTCAGTGGGGCACCTTCTGTTACAAGGTCATGCCATTTGGGTTGAAGAATGCTGGGGAAACCTACCAACGTGCCATGGTTGCCTTATTTCATGACATGATCCATCACGAGATAGAGGTGTATGTGGACGACATGATCGCGAGGTCCCAGACTGAGGAAGAGCACCTAGATCATCTGCAGAAGTTGTTTGACCGGTTGAAACTATACAAGTTGAGATTGAACCCAAACAAGTGCACCTTCGGGGTAAGATCTGGGAAGTTGCTAGGCTTCGTGGTCAGTGATAAAGGAATTCAAGTGGACCCTGTTAAGGTCAAAGCTATTCAAGAGATGCCAGTTCCTAGGACAGAGAAGGAAGTCAGAGGATTTTTAGGACGCCTGAATTACATTGCTCGCTTCATCTCACATCTAATTGCTACCTGTGAGCCAATCTTCAAGCTGCTGAAGAAAGATCAGGTAGTACGTTGGAACGATGAATGTCAGGCTGCCTTCGACAGAATCAAAGAGTATCTCCAAGAACCACCTATCCTTATGCCACCGGTTGAAGGGAGACCTCTGATACTATACCTGACAGTGCTAGACAATTCAATGGGGTGTGTGCTGGGGCAGCATGACGAGTCTGGCCGAAAAGAGCACACCATTTATTACCTTAGCAAAAAGTTTACCGACTGTGAGACCCGATACTCACTGCTTGAGAAAACTTGCTGCGCTTTGGTATGGGCTGCTCGCCGGCTGAGACAGTATATGCTGACTCACACTACCTTGTTGATCTCAAAGATGGATCCGATAAAATACATATTCGAAAAGCCTGCTCTGTCTGGGAGAATTGCAAGATGGTAGATGATCTTGACGGAATACGACATTCAGTACACAACCCAGAAAGCCATCAAGGGAAGTGTATTGGCAGACCACCTGGCACATCAAGCTGTAGATGACTATCAGTCTATGAACTTCGAGTTTCCGGATGAAAGCATTATGATAGTAACTGACTGTGAAGTACCTGGACCGGATGAAGGACCTGAACCGGGATCCCGATGGTCTATGCACTTTGACGGAGCCTCCAACGCTTTGGGAAATGGTATTGGCGCCATCATCATATCCCCTCAAGGTACTCATACTCCACTCACTGCCCGGCTGTGTTTCAACTGTACCAACAACATGGCAGAGTATGAGGCGTGTATCATGGGTCTTCAAGCTGCGATCGACCTGAGGATCAAATTTCTGAGTGTCTTCGGAGATTCTGCTCTTGTGATCAATCAGATCAAGGGAGAGTGGGATACGAAACACCCAAACCTGATTCCTTACAAAGAATGTGTGTTGACCCTGATCCCCCACTTCACGGAGATAACCTTTGAGCACTTTCCAAGAGAAGAAAATCAGTTAGCGGACGCGTTAGCTACAATGTCTTCAATGTTCAAGGTCAAATGGGATAATGAGGCTCCCCGAATCATCATCTGGAAACTGGACGAACCGACATACTGTTGTGATCTCGAAACTGAATTGGTGACTGAGAAGCCTTGGTACCACGAAGTGAAGAGATATCTGGAAGCTCAGGAATACCCTGAAAGTGCATCTGTCAACGATAAAAAATTCCTGAGGAGGTTCGCAGCCAAGTTCTTCCTTAGCAATGGTATCTTGTACAAGAGAAACCATGATTCAACCTTACTACGTTGCGTGGATAAGACTGAAGCAGAAAGAATCATGGAAGAGCTACATGAAGGGACCTTTGGTACACATTCCAGTGGGCACACTATGGCTAAGAAGATCCTACGGGCAGGATATTACTGGTCTACAATGGAAGCTGACTGCTACCAACACTCCAGGACATGCCACAAGTGCCAGATTTACGCAGACAAGGTGCATGTTCCTCCGGTTCCCCTGAATGTTCTGACTGCGCCTTGGCCGTTTGCAATGTGGGGCATAGACATGATCGGCGAGATAAAACCTACGGCATCCAATGGACATCGCTTCATCCTAGTGGCGATTGATTATTTTACGAAGTGGGTTGAGGCAGCATCCTATGCTACGGTGACCAAGACTGTTGTGGCACGGTTTATTCGGCACAACCTAATCTGTCGATACGGCGTCCCTGAACGAATTATTACAGACAACGGTACCAATCTGAACAATAAAATGATCGCTGAGCTCTGTGAACACTTCAAAATACAGCACCACAATTCTTCTCCTTACAGACCGAAGATGAATGGGGCTGTAGAAGCAGCAAATAAGAACATCAAGAAAATCGTGCAAAAGATGACAGTGACGTATAAAGATTGGCACGAGATGTTACCGTTCGCTCTGCATGGGTACCGCACCTCAGCTAGGACGTCAACCGGGGCAACTCCTTTCTCTCTGGTTTATGGCATGGAGGCAGTCTTGCCGATTGAAGTACAAATTCCCTCTCTCCGGATAATGAAGGATGCAAATCTGAACGAAGATGATTGGATCCAGACACGACTTGATCAACTCAACCTCATTGATGAAAAGAGACTTGCTGCTATCTGTCATGGTCAGACGTATCAAAAACGGATGATCAGGGCATTTAACAAAAAGGTCAGACCACAGGAATATCAAGTCGGGGATCTGGTGATCAAGCGAATCATCCTTCCTCAGAGTGATCCAAGGGGCAAATGGACCCCTACGTATGAAGGGCCATTTGTGGTTAAACATGTGTTCTCAGGAGGAGCAATGATATTAACCAATATGGACGGTGACGACCTTCCTCACCCCGCCAATGCAGACATAGTAAAAAGATACTACGCATAAAAAAGACCCGCTAGGCTGACATGCCTAGGCAAAAATTAGGGCTTCCCGTCGAACCAAAAGGGTTCGGGCAAAATGAAGGGATGAAAATGAAAAAAATCTGTACACCCGGCAAGTCGAAAACCTGAAAAGGCGGCTTGGGCAAAAATGGGTATCCCGGTGGACTGAAAACCCGAAAGGGCGGTCCAGGCAAAAATTAGGGATAAAAGCGTAATACTATGTCTCATTGGATCACTTTGCACCCAGAATCCGGTATCTACAGCAAGTTCAAACGGCATCGATCAGTCAGCTTCATCTTCAACCAAGGTCATCAAGTGATGAGACGCTCAGAGTTATAAAGGCAATAGCAGAGTTGAAACCCAGTGGGATCATTCATATTTCACACAGCTGTTTATTTTCTTTTGTACAAAATTTGTATAAACTCTCTTGTTCGGCGGCGTTCCTCTTACTAGGACGTCAGCCTCTTGTACACAAAACGCCTATTCACAGGCCATTCAAAATCAATACAAATATATTTTCAGTTAAACGTGCCAATTGTTTTTCTTTTTCTGTTTTGTTTTGCGAAGAACGTCCAAGGTTCAATTTGTGATATATGCATTGACAATAATTTGCTAACTCATACATATTTGCATACGAAACAAAGGAATTAATTGCAGGTGACACTAGAAACAGGGGCAATAAAAGAGTTGTCTGAGCAGTCTAATTGTTCTATTCTCCGAGGTACCAAGGTAGGTTCAGCTAAAGAACATGACCAGTATACCTGAATTCCCCAGAGAGTGAGCCAACAAAAGTGTACTCTTCTCCAAGCAGAATCATCAAATCTTAAAGAAGTTGGGTATCCTCCCGTAGATCTCAATACCCCCCCAGCAGCAATACATATATTCTTGACAAGCATCCCCGGCAGTCTTGGTCTAAAGATTGTTCCCCGGCGGTATATCAACATTCAAAGGGATCACTTCCCCAGCGTATCAAAACTCCCCAGAAGAGTCCAATCCAGTTTCCCAGGAAATATGGAATTCATATCCCCAAGCAGTAAGCTTATCCCCAGTAAATTCTGGAAGCTTATCCTCGCAGAGCGCGAACGCGTCGTCCGGCTTGATTTAAAGAGTTATTTCCTCAATAGGATATAACTGGGTTATCCTCAGCCAAAGGCTATGGAAAGGTCGTCGTCAATGTAGTTCCTTCCTATCCCCAGCGAAGTCTATTCACACTTCCAACAACAAGACATCTTCAGCAAGTTATTATCTACACTCAGCAAAAGCATTCCTCTCCCCACTGAGTATTGCTTCCCAGCATGGTCGCTAGAATATCTTTTCTCCCCGCAGATCCTGCATTTGCCAAGTTTATTCCGCAACGGAGTCATCTTCTCCTACCGGTATTCTTGCAGTTATCATCCCCAGCGGAAGCAAAATCTATTCTTCAACATTAGCCCAGGATATGACTTCCCGGCACCCGTCAAGGATTCATTTTCCTAGACGAAAAACACATACATAAAGCATCACATACATCATTATAGCATGCATGGACGCATCATATCATACGAATCTCATTTATGTTAAGAACATCATTGCTTGATCCATATCATGCATTGCATATGACTGACTTTTACCTTTCAGGAAAGATTCAGTTTAAATTCTCAATCACATTTCAAGACTTTGTCCGGTTCAGTTAAATCGACCCTAAGATTTTCCTGATGCTTATCCAGTCAAAGGCCTTCTCTGGTTCAGTCAGATCGACCCTAAGATCTCCCTGATGCTTATCCAGTTGAAGATATTTCAAGACCTAGATCGGTTCAGTTAAATCGACCCTAAGATTTTCCTGATGCTTATCCAGTCAAAGGCCTTCTCTTGGTTCAGTCAGATCGACCCTAAGATCTCCCTGATGCCTATCTAATTGAAGATATTTCAAGACCTAGACCGGTTCAGTTAAATCGACCCTAAGATTTTCCTGATGCTTATCCAGTCAAAGGCCTTCTCTTGGTTCAGTCAGATCGACCCTAAGATCTCCCTGATGCTTATCCAGTTGAAGATGTTTCAAGACCTAGACCGGTTCAGTTAAATCAACCCTAAGATTTTCCTGATACTTATCCAGTCAAAGGCCTTCTCTGGTTCAGTCAGATCGACCCTAAGATCTCCCTGATGCTTATCCAGTTGAAGATGTTTCAAGACCTTGTCCGGTTCAGTTAAATCAACCCTAAGATTTTCCTGATGCTTATCCAGTCAAAGGCCTTCTCTGGTTCAGTCAGATCGACCCTAAGATCTCCCTGATGCTTATCCAGTTGAAGATGTTTCAAGACCTTGTCCGGTTCAGTTAAATCGACCCTAAGATTTTCCTGATGCTTATCCAGTCAAAGGCTTTCTCTGGTTCAGTCAGATCAACCCTAAGATCTCCCTGATGTTTATCCCAGTAGAAGACACCCAAGATTTGTTCAACGAGCGTTGTTGAAGTTAAAGTTACCCAAGATTTTTCTCAACGAGCGTTGTTGAAGTTAAAGTCACCCAAGATTTTTCTCAACGAGCGTTGTTGAAGTTAAAGTCGCCCAAGGTTCTCTTACCATTCATGCTAAGGCAGTAACCATACCTGGTTCACTCATCATCTTGTGAAGCTCCAGACTCAGCTCCTGTAACCAGTCAGGACACATCTGTATCAAGCATCTGAAAACCAACTCCTGCGACGTGTCAGGTACTCATTTTCTTTTGCAGGTATGCAGGTTCTCACTAAGGAGTCTCCTACGCAATCAACATCCAGATGGCATCTATAAGCCCATCATCCTACCCAGCAATCTCCCAATGGCATCTATAAGCCCATCACTGCTACTATGTGAGTGCAAATTTCTGGGCACTCTAGTGTTCAATCATCTTCTACCCTCGGACTACGAAAGGCACGTCCGCCAATCTGCATCCTCAGGTCTAAGAAGATTGAACAGGGGCAACTGTTGCACCCCAAAATTTGCCCTCCCATATTCTCCAAGAAATTGCCAAGCCAAGTCACAAAATTCCCCCCAGGGTTGCACAGTGCAAAAGTCTCCCATGCAGTCAAAACTAGGGTTTGTGTTCTGATCAAGAAAAGGAAGTTTCCAAAGGCTCAATCAAGTCTCACATGCCTACAAACATGGTCAAGTATATTCATATCAAGTTTCAAGGCATTCAGCTCAAAATTGCACAGTCAAAACCCTAGATTGCACTACAGTTAACTATAGGGGCAAAATGGTCATTTGACAGTCAAAAGTTCAAATTTTTGGTCAACATATCATTTTGAAGCCACAAACATCATTTGATCAATTCTTGATCATGATTCTCAAAATTTGGCTCAGAAAATCATCAAGATGCAAAAGTTTCCTTATTTGGACAGCTGAAAAAGTCAACTGAAATTGACCAGGGCATAACTTTCACATGGATTATCAGAAAAATTCCATCCAAAGCTCATTTTGAAGAGAAAGATATTTCCTACAATTCATCTTCATATTCCAAGTCCAAGAAATGCTCTCACAAAAAGTTATCAATTTCAACATTATAGGTCATTTTCAAAAGTCAACAAAAAGGGACTTTAAGTCAAAGGCCATAACTTGAGATTGGTAAATCCAAATGACATGGGACCAAAGGCATTGGTTAGAGGACTCAAAGACCTCTCCAAAATGTCAAAGAACATGTGAAAAGCTTAAAATTTGAGCAAGTTATGCCTTGTGGAAGTTGGGAAATTTTTGGATATTTTGAAAAGTCAACTTTGATCCAAATGACCTAAAATTGCTAATGGGCCCATTTTTCTTCCATGATTCATCATTCTAAGCATATGCACGACCACTTGGCCCAAAGGGAAGTATTTTCTCATTTTTTATTTATTTATTTGAATTTTTATTTATATTAATTCAATTAAATCAATTAAATATGTGAAAAATATCTAAGTGAACCAAACAAATCTTTTTGTACACATTTCAGCTTCAATATTTCGTGCACATCCCAACATGGAAAGATTTGGTTTAATTTGAGCATGATTGAACAAAGAACACATGAAAAAAAGATATGGAAGATCCTTAAGAAATCAAATATTGAAAACCATTATTGCCATGGATTTGATTGAAATTTCTTAACCTAATTGCTTCACTACAAATGCCTGAAGAGAACCCTAATGCCAAAACACATTGAAGCTGCGCAAAAGCTAAGAACAAACTTGGAATTTTCACTTAAAAAAAGCAAAACTGAAATCAACCTTAGAGGTCGATTCAAGCCCTAATATTCATTCCATTGGCTTCCTCAAGTCTCCTTGATCACATTCCAATCCAAAACGTCAACTCAAACTTCAAGAATTGGTAATAAGAACCTCTCCTGTACAGAGAAAAAGTCACAATCGTGTTTTTAGTTTCAGGCATTCTCATGGCATTCTAATCATAGATTCTTATTCCTTATGATGTTCTGATACTGACCAATGCGTTTAATTGTATTTTTATGCTATATACACGATTTTACCATGTTTACTTTCTAGGGTTTTCAGAGCTCGAATTTGGGGCTTTTGCAAAGAGGAAAAATTAAGCCTCAAAACAATGACCATTAGACTCAGCACATGGAGACGAAGAAGAATCAACCCTCGCGCTCAATTTATGAGCGCTTGAGAGTTATTCGCTATTTTCCAATAGCCCACCTAACGAAACGCTATGAAAACCGTTGCCTTCGTGTTTTGTTTTACAGGGTGAGGAAGAAGATGATGTGCTGTCAACCAATGATACGCTGTTTTTAAATTTCGCGCGCTTCAGTCACTAATGCGTTGTTTCTTTTTTTATTATTTGTTTGTCTAACATATATAACACGCGTTCAGTGGCTCAGCTGGCAAATGCTTGTGGCTTCAACGTCCAAGACCTGGGTTCGAACCCCAGGTCTGTACAATTTCAATATTATTTTTCCCTAATAATTCCTATGCAGCGTTTGTGGTGGAGCGCATGATACACCACCATAATCCAGACGTCCACGCGTCCTGGGAGATCAAAGCAAGGGCATGGATTCAAGGAACATCCTAAGTCCCAGTCAACGCACCTCACGCTATTCACAAAAGTCAAATGGACTCAGAGTTTTGGGCCAGCATTTTAAGGCCTACACCTCACAATTGGGGCCTGAACCCCCCCTGGTTTGCAATTTTGCTTTATATTTTTATTTTCAATTATTTGTTTATTGTTTTATTGCTTTAATTTGATTAATTATTTTTCACAAAATATAAAAACCTCATAAAAATCAGAAAAGATGAAGAAATATAATAAATTATTTTATTCTAATATTTTCATAAATAAATTAACATGTAAATTAATTTAGTATTAATTTAGGTTGCAACTTTAATTCTTTTCATAATAAAATGTAAAAAATATAGAATTTAGGTTTAATTGCTAATTTTATTCCTCTCAATTTTTCTTTTTTTTATTACTCATTTTGTTTTCATAATTAAATTGTACATAAAAGAATTTAGGTTTAATTTAGGTTATATTTTAATATTTTCATAACAAACTTAAAAAACCATTAGAATTAGGGTTAGTTAATTTTAATTAATTCTTTTTTCTGTTAAATCTTAAAAAAACATAAAAATACCAAAAAAACATTCTTCTTTTTTTTTAATTTTAACTCATCATTAATTCTAATTAATTAAGTCATGTAATCTAATATTTTGCAAAAGGGTCCAACGCCCATGTTCTTAAATTTATTTAATTTCGCATATTTATTTTATTGCTTAAATAATTATGTATCTCTCCCAAAGCGTTGTAACTTATACTTTTCGCACTTTTATTTGCCTTATTTATTTTTCTGTCAAATCGGGTCCGGTTTAATTTTGGCGATGTGGACCCGCGCCATTTGTAATAGCCTTAGAATTTACTTTCCCGCAAATATTTCTTAACTGTTAATCAAAAGCATGAAAGAATGAATGGCCATAAAATAAAATCAAGCGTAGATCACAACAAACATGACAAGACAAATATCAATGAAAATGACACACGAATCGCACACACCACCCCTAGGGTACGCCTCACTGTTGCCTTGCCTCGAAAGGTGATCGTCGAGTAGAGGATGTCCTAGTAAGTCCTCATGATCCGGGAACCTGGCATGAGGGTAGCTTCTAAGGTGTCTTCCCATTGCTTTGGTGATCACCATGTCCCGAACCTCGAATTGACCCGAACACCTCCAACGGTGGTGCTACCTACCTCTCAATGGTGGGATGGCACTACTTTAAAGGACATTTACACAGACGAATTCCTTAGGGTAGGTAGGTTCTCGTAGATACTTGCTCTCTTCAAAAACAAACAAAAGTCTTTTCACACCGACACTTTTCAAAAGCTTTCAAAACAATTTTTTCAAACACTCTGACGTACGAGTCGAACTGAAATTTTTCAAAGAAACTTTTTAAAAACCCACATTGAAAAGCAAACAAACCATTTTTGAAAACACAATGAGCAAGTATCTAAGAGCCCATGGATAACCATGGATAGAAAGGGTGCTAACACCTTCCCTTTCTATAACCTACCTCCCGAACCGAGAGCAATCTCTTTAAGGAATTTTTCTGTGCTTTTGTCCTTTCCAATTGGAGAAAATAAAAGACGGTGGCGACTCTTGCTTCCGCGACATTTCGCGAACCAGCGTTAAACAGTCAGTTCCAGATCCACCGATCACAGAGTGGAACTTGAATGCCTACATCAGTCCAAAGAGGAAGCGTCCATGGGAGACCTGAGTCTTTTGTTATATAATTTCATTTTGTTGTTTTTATTTCATTGTAAGCCCAAGAGGCAGTTTGTAACCTTTTAACTTATTAATACAATTAATGTTTTATTTCCTTTTTGTTTAAGCAAATTTAAATCTTAAAGGTCCTTGAAAACATTGCATACGCATAACATGCATCATATCATAAGCAAGTTTTTCGACACAAGTTTCCTCATCTTTTACTATTTATTTCAGTATAAGATGGATCTCGAGCAAACCGTCAAGGACTTGCAGACTCAACACTCTCAGTTTCAAGAGACTCTGCTCAACTTAGAAAAGGGGCAGCGAGAAATGATGACACTTCTTGTCACGAAGAAGAAGACCAAGAAGAAAGTTGTAATCAACATGGGGAAGAGATTCAAAGGCCCCGTCCGACAAGTTCAAGTTGAAGAAGACTACTCCGAGGAGGATAAGAATCAAGATGAAGATGCTAGGAGCACCCGTGCTAGGGGTGGAAACAATCAAACCTCTAAAGACGAGGATTATTTTGACGAGAAATATCCACCGACCGACAACAAGTATAAGCAACTAGAAGTCAGCTTGAAGGCTGTAGAAATCCAAGCTATACCTGGCTTGGACTTTGGTGGCTTGGGTTTGGTTCCTGGGGTAGTCATTCCCCACAAGTTCAAGATCCATAGTTTTCCCAAGTACGATGGTGTCTCATGTCCGAAGCTTCACCTAAGATCTTACGTCCGCAAAATTCATCTGCATACCACTGATAAGAAATTGTGGGTGCACTTTTTTCAAGAAAGTCTATCTAGGACGCAGTTGGAGTGGTTTTACCAATTGGAAGGGACTAACATCCATACTTGGGAAGATTTGGCTACCACCTTTTATCGCCAATATCGATATAACGCTGATCTTGCACCAACTAGGATGCAATTGCAAGTAATGACCATGGGTTCAAACGAGGGCTTCAAAGAATACACCCAAAAGTGGAGAGACCTGGCTGGCAGTGTGCAACCACCTTTGACTGATAGAGAGTTGGTAGACATGTTTATGGGAATATTGACCAGACCATTTTTCAACTTATTTATTGGAAGTTCATCATCCGGATTCACATAATTGATCTTAACTGGTGAGAGGGTTGAAAGCGGGATCAAAAGCGGGAAGATACCTATGACCACCTCCTCAAATGCTGTGAAAAAGCCATTTATTAGTGAAAAAAGAGACTAATGATGTGTATGGGTCAAGAACCCGTATTAAGAATGACCATCATCATTCAATAGGGGTTGTACTAATTTCTAATCCAACCCAACAAATAACTAAAAAAGACTGGATGCCCAAAGAAGATAACTTACTAGAATCAATATGCAACTATCTCAAGCTCTGCAACACGTATTGAAAGCTGATTTAGTGACCTTGCGAGATCCCCCTTCCAACCCTAACACTGCTTCCCCAAAATACAACCCCAATTCCAAATGTGCTTACCATCCGAATAACCCCGGACATGATACCAATGATTGTTGGGAACTAAAGAATAAAATCCAAGACCCAATTGATAACAAGACGATTGAATTCAACCCTCTGCCGACTCCCAACGTAATCACCGCACCCATGCCAAATCATGGTAAGGGTGTCAATGCTATTGAAGATGCCTCTTTTGTTTCTTCCGTCAATGACTTGACCACTCCTTTGAAGACTGTTAAAGAAAATTTGTTTGAAAGCCCGAGTATCCCCTGACTGCCTTGAAGACTATTGTTGTTGTGCTGTACAAATTAATGGTTATGAATGGCTGAATAAAGGTGTCCAACACCTGATGAATAGCCATGAGATTATATTTGAGAAAACTCCATCTGTGAAAAGTCTGACCAAAAGTGTATCTCAAGAGTTTGAAGACATTTCCATCATTACTATATCAAGCAAAACTATTAGGATCACCTCCAAAGGTCCTATTAGGATCCCCGTTAAACCAAGAATAGCTCCACTAATTATCACCACATCGGGGCCAGTCCCCTATTCTTATGATAAGGCTGTGCCCTGGAATTATGAGGCAGAAGTGTATTACCATGGTATCAAACAAGATTCATGGATTGATGAAGATGAAACTGCTGACATTACAAACATTGCTGGATTAAGTCAAATGACTAGGACAGAGAGGATCTTCTCTTCAGAGATTTCACCTCCGACAACCACAACTACAGCCATTCGTATTACTGTTGTTAAACCTGTTGCTGATACTCGAGGAAAGGAAAAAATGACTGAGCCTGCCAGGATGGAGGCGCCCACAAAAGATATTACTATTAAGGACCCATCTACCCAAGAGATGGAGGAGATTCTAAAAATCATCATAAAAAGTGATTACAAGATAGTGGAACAGTTGGGGAAAACACCCTCGAATATTTCTATGTTGTCTTTATTGCTATGCTTCGAGGCACATGCTCAAGCATTGATAAAATTCCTGAAAAATGCACATGTCCCTCAAGAAACTATGGCTGACCAATTTGAAAATTGTGTAGCCAGTTTGACTGCTGACAATGGTTTGGGATTTTCGGATGCAAATTTGACTCCATCCTGGAAAAATCACAACAAAGCTCTGCATGTGTCCATCGAGTGTAAAGGAACCACTTTAGCCCATGTGTTGGTGGATACTGGGTCCTCTCTAAATGTCTTGCCTAAATGTGCTCTAGATAGGTTGGACTGTGAAGATTTGGTGCTGAAACCCAATGACATTGTGGTGAGATCTTTTGACGGATCAAAGAGAATGGTCCATGGAGAGGTTGATCTCCCTATCAAAGTTGGGTCTCAAGTCTTCAACTCAACATTCTATGTGATGGATATTCGTCCTTCTTATTCTTACCTGCCGGGGCACCCATGGATACATTGGGCAGGTGCGGTGACTTCCACACTACATCAAAAGCTGAAGTACCTAGTCAATGGAAAAATTGTCACTGTATGCAGAGAAGAAGAATTTATGATTAATTATCTAAATTCATTTAAATATGTTGAAATGAACGGCGAGTTCATAGAGACTCCTTGTCAAGCCTTTGAAGTGGTCTCTCCCATGGTTGCTGTTGCAAAAGCCACTCCTGACATTCCCAAAGCTGCTAAAGATACACTGAGGATGGCCTCTCTCAAAGATGCTCGTGCTGTTGTTGAAGATGGAGGCAGCACCATTTGGGGACAACTCCATGATATCCCTTTCAAGTCAGACAAATTTGGGTTTGGCTTCACTTTCAAAGCTCAAAAGGAGGTTCGACGTGCTCGTGTAGGGAAACCACCTCTCCACATTAGTAACCATGAGGTTAATGCTCTTGAAGACTCTAATGCTTATTGTGAATTTGACGACTAGATCTACCCGACTGCTGGTGGAGGACTCAACAATTAGAAGACCAAGGATTTCATTCCAATATCCTTCAGCCAGGAGTAATTGCCATTTCCTGTTTTTATTTACTTTGAAGAATTTGTCTGTAATTTCCATTAACACAATGACTTTAAGCCATGTGCCTTGCTCGGGGCACAATGACCCATTTTTTTAATGGTTTGTCATTTTCATATGCCATATGCTCATTTTAATGAAAAAACATAAGACTATTTTGCATTCAAGTTTTGTGCTCTCTATATTTTTCTTTACTTTATTGCATTTTCAATAGCCATGTGACCTTACATGCATACACACACGTTTGCAGATCCACATCCACTTCGGATCTCATTGACAACAAATCTGCTATTGCCATCTATGATTTTGAAAATCCAATCTATCAAGACGAAGAAGAAGGTGAAGAAGATTGTGAAATACCTGGGGAACTCACCAGACTTCTGATACAAGAGGAAAAGGTCATTCAACCGCACGAAGAACCAGTTGAAGTGATCAACTTAGGTACTGAGGCAAACAAGAAAGAAGTCAAGATCAACGCCAACTTGGAAGATGGTGTCAAGAGAAGTTTGGTCCAGATGCTACACGACTATGTTGAAGTGTTCGCTTGGTCATACGAAGATATGCCGGGGCTCGATACTGATATCGTAGTTTATTGTCTACCAATGAAGGAAGGTTTTCCTTCGGTCAAGCAAAAGGTTCGTCGCATACGGCCAAATATGTCTGAGAAAATAAAGGCTGAGGTAATGAAACAATTCAATGCGGGTTTCCTGGCAGTGGTGTCATACCTCCAATGGGTTACAAATGTGGTCCCAGTTTCGAAGAAAGACGGTAAAGTCCATATGTGCGTATACTATAGGGATTTAAATAGGGCAAGCCCCAAAAATAATTTCCCACTACCAC
The DNA here is from genome assembly GCA_948472305.1 of Vicia faba. NCBI lineage: Eukaryota > Viridiplantae > Streptophyta > Magnoliopsida > Fabales > Fabaceae > Vicia > Vicia faba. The sequence continues at coordinate 1,199,044,128 of OX451737.1, read as the reverse complement.
ATATTAATGTCTTGGTCGACAATACTGCTCAACACAAAGTTTTCTCCTTCATGGATGGCTTCTCCGGTTACAACCAAATCAAAATGGCACCCGAAGACATGGAGAAAACCACTTTTGTCACATAGTGGAGCACCTTCTGTTATAAGGCCATGCCTTTTGGTTTGAAGAATGCAGGTGCAACCTATCAATGGGCTATGGTAGCTTTATTTCATGACATGATCCATCATGAGATATAAATGTACATTGATGATATAATTGCAGGGTTGCAAATAGAGGAAGAACACCTTGATCATTTACACAAGCTATTTGAAAGGTTGAAGAAATACAAGCTGAGGCTGAATCCTAACAAATGTACCTTCGGGGTGAGGTCTGGAAAACTCTTAGGGTTTGTTGTTAATGGAAAAGGTATTGAAGTCGATCCCACAAAAGTCAAAGCCATACAAGAAATGTTAGCACCCTGTACTGAGAAGGAGGTCAGGGGTTTCTTGGGTCGGCTCAACTATATTGCCCAGTTCATATCTCACTTAACTGCTACTTGTGAGCCAATCTTCAAACTATTGAAGAAATATCAAGTAGTCAGATGGAACAACGATTGCCAAGCAACTTTTGACAAGATTAAGGAGTACTTACAAGAACCTCTAATCCTGATGCCTCCAGTTGAAGGAAGACCTTTGATTATGTGCTTGACTATATTAGAGAATTCAATGGGGTGTGTGTTGGGCCAACATGACGAGTCTGGCCGAAAAGAGTATGCAATATACTACCTTAGTAAAAAGTTACTGACTGTGAAACTAAATATTCTCTGATCGAGAAAACTTGCTGCACTTTGGCATGGGCTGATCGGCGGCTAAGACAGTATATATATTGACTCACACCACTCTATTGATTTCTAAGATGGATCCTATCAAGTATATCTTCAAGAATCCAGCTCTCTCCAGACGAATAGCTAGATGGCAAATGATATTGACTGAATATGATATCCAGTACATTACATAAAAAGCAATAAAGGGAAGTGTACTGGCAGATCATTTGGACCATCAAGATATTGAGGACTACCAATCCATGAACTTTGAATTCCCGGACGAGAATATCATGCTGATAACCGACTGTGAAAAGCCTGGACCGTATGAAGGACTTGAACTAGGATCCCGATGGACTATGGTTTTTGATGGAGCTTTCAATGCACTGGGTAATAGAATTGATGCTGTGATCATTTCTGCCGAAGGTTGCCATACACCTTTCACTGCCAGACTTTGCTTTGACTGTACAAACAACATGGCCGAGTATGAAGCTTGCATCTTGGGTCTAAAGGCTGCCATTGACCTAAGAATCAAATTATTGAGTGTATACGGAGATTTAGCCCTAGTGGTAAGTCAATTAAAGGAGAGTAGGATACCAAGCATCCAAACTTGATCCCTTACAAAGAGCTTGTGTTAACCTTGATCCCCTACTTCGAGGAGGTCGCCTTTGAACATATCCCGAGGGAAGAAAATCAGTTGGAAGATGCTTTAGCAACTATGTCGTCTATGTTCAAGGTCAATTGGGACAACGAAGCTCCCAGAATTACCATCGAAAGATTTGATAAACCTGCACACTGTTATGAGATCGACACTGATGAGGAGAAGCCTTGGTAACATGAGGTGAAAAGGTACCTTGAAGCACAAGAGTATCCTAAGGGAGCCCCAATAAACGACAAGAAATTCCTGCGGAGGTTCTCAGCCAAGTTCTTCCTAAGCAATGGGATTTTGTATAAACGCAACCATGATTCAACTCTACTCCGCTGTATGGACAAGAAGGAGGCAGAGAAGATCATGGAAGACATGTATGAGGGTATATTCGGAACTCACTCTAGTGGACACACTATGGCCAAGAAGATTCTGAGGGCTGGTTATTATCGGTTGACTATGGAAACTGATTGTCACCACCACTCGAGGACTTGCCATAAGTGTCAGATCTATGCCGATAAGGTTCATGTACCTCCAATACCTTTAAACGTCATGACTGCTCCGTAGCCATTTGCAATGTGGGGCATTGACATGATCATAGAAATCAAGCCCACTGCCTCCAACGGACATCGTTTCATCCTCGTCGCCATTGACTACTTCACCAAATGGGTCGAAGCTACTTCATTTACCTTAGTTACTAAGAACGTTGTAGCCCGGCTTATCAAGCATAACCTTATCTTCCGGTACGACATCCCTGAAAGGATCATCACTGACAATAGAACTAACCTCAACAATTCTATGATCACTGAACTCGGTATGCAGTTCAAGATCAAGCATCACCATTCTTCTCCATACAAACCTAAGATAAATGACGCAGTGGAAGCTGCTAATAAGAACATAAAGAAGATTGTTCAAAAGATGGTGGTGACCTATAAAGTCTGGCATGAGATGCTACCATTCTCTCTTCATGGCTACCGTACCTCGACACGAACATCAACTGGGTCAACCCCATTCTCTTTAGTCTTTGTTATGGAAGTCGTCCTTCCTGTTGAAGTTTAAATTTCTTCTCTAAGGATTATGAAAGAAGCAGACTTAGGTGAAGATGAATAGATTCACATATGATTGGATCAGTTGAATTTGATTGACGAGAAGAGACTGGGTGATTTTTGTCATGGTCAAATATATCAAAAGCGTATGATCAAGGCTGGCGACTTGGTAATAAAGAACATCATTTTACCATAAAGTGATCCCCGGGGCAAATGGACTCCCACTTATGAAGGGGAATTTGTTGTTAATAAAGTATTCTTTGGTGGTGCTATGATGTTAACCACTATGGATAGTGAAGATTTCCCACATCCTGTGAACGCGAACATAGTCAAAAAATACTACGCATAAGAATGACCCGTTAGGTTGACATACCTAGGAAAAAATAAGGGCATCCCGACAAACCATAAAGGTTTGGGAAAAAATTAGGGATATATATGAAAGATTGTACACTCGACAATTCAAAAACCTGAAAGGGCGGCTTGGGCAAAAAAGGGTATCCTGGTGGACTGAAAACCTGAAAGGGTGGTCCAGGAAAAAGTTGAGGATTAAAAAGTACGCCTATGTCCCATCGAATCACCACAACCAAATTTATTACCAAGGTCAAAGTTCAAATGGTACAAGATCAATTCAATCAACTTCTTTCGACGACAAGGGATGATGTTCGAAGACATATGGGCAATAGCAGAATTGGAACCCAATGAGATCACTTCCACATGGCTATATAATTTTTGTTTTCACTTTGTATTCTTTTTATTTTTTCGACGACTTCCTCTTACTAGGATTTCCGTTTCCCTGTACAAAAATGCCTGTTTTTAAGGCAAATTATCAATACAAATATACTTTGAAGTGCACACTTTTTGTTTTTTCTGTTTTGAGTACAAAAACGTCCAATGACTAAAATTGAATGAACATATGCATATGAACACGATTAAGTTTTAATAAATGTACGCACCAAAACAGTAATAAGCATTTACTTAAGGATTTGGGATATCCCCACAGTTCAATAAATATTATCCCCACATCCAGAGTTCCAATCAGCATATTTCCTCGAAATTCACTCCCCTAGCCGAGTTTTCCCAAAACCAGAAAAGAAACTTTGCAAAAGTGCTTCCCTAGAAGAATTCACTTCCCCAGTAAGGTCACCAGAATTCCTTCCTCAATAGGGTTTATTTCCCCAATGGACCACAATCTCCCCAACCTAAGTCTATTCCTTAGACTACTACCAATCAACTGGCATAACTCCTTTTCTCCAATAGAATTGCTACTATCCCTAGAAAGTTGTTGCAAAGCCTGGAATTCGACCAGATAACTGTTAGCTTTATCCTCCCCAGACAAATAAGAAGTTTAAACATCTATTTTATCCCCAGTCAGGGTATATAAGAATCAAATTCCCCAGTAGAGTAATGGCCAACTAAGGTTCCTGAAATTCTACTCCCTAAGCAGAAACCAACATTCCTTACAGAATTTCCTCAAACAGCGAACATGAATTCCCAGCAGAAGCACTCTAAACAAGTTTGAAGATACACACAATCTTCATCTCAAGCAGTAGTCCCGTAACTCCCCAACAATAGTCAGGGATTTATTTTCTCATACAAAGACACACTTCAATAACATTTCATATTCATGCATCATGACAAATTCATATGAAACATATAACATAATATCATTTACTTTGAGAACATCATTAAGCAATGCATTTCATACATCATGGCATTGCATACAACTAAATCTTTACCTTTCTAGTAAAAGATCAGTCAACAAATGAATACCATTAACAATAAACATTTCCTTCAAGACCTCTGCTGGTTCAGTTTAAATCGACCAATGATTTATCTTGATTCTGTTTCGGTGGATGTTTTCTCTGGTTCAGTTAAATCACTCCTAAGATTTATGTTGATTCGTTACCCAGTTAAAGATTATTCAAGGCCTATGCTAGTTCAGTTTAAATTGACCAATGATTTATCCTGATTCTGTTCTGTTAGGCCCTTTCTCTAGTTCAGTTAAATCACTCCTAATATTTATGCTGATTTGTTATCCAGTTAAAGATTATTTAAGACCTCTGCTGGTTCAGTTTAAATCGACCAATGATTTATCTTGATTCCGTTCCGGTAGGCGCTTTCTCTGGTTCAGTTAAATCGCTCCTAAGATTTATGCTAATTCTTTATCCAGTTAAAGATTATTCAAGACCTCTGCTGGTTTAAAGATAAGATAGCTATGTGAAATAATCCCATGGGGTTCCCATTCTGCTATAGCCTTTGTGTCTCTGAGCATCTTGTCTATTTGTTGCCTCGTCCGTAAGGTGATCCAACATGACATAGTCATACGCTTTAATTCCCTAACTTTTGCATGGACCGCCCTTTCGGGTTTTCAGTCCATCGGGAAACCCTTTTTTTACCCAAGTCGCCCTTTCGGGTTTTCAACTTTCTGGGTGTACATATTTTTGTTTTATCCCTAATTTTTGCCCGAACCTTTTGGTTCGCCGGGATGCCCTTGTTCTTCCTAGGTGTGTCAACCTAGCGGGTCTCTTACGCATAGTATCTTTTGACTATATCTGCGTTCGCAGGCTGTGGTAGGTCATCACCATCCATGGTGGTTAAGATTATTGTGCCACCAGAGAATATGTTTTTGATTACAAATGGTCCTTCGTACGTAGGAGTCCATTTTCCCCTGGGATCACCTTGCGGCAGTATGATGCGCTTGATCACCAGATCTCCAACTTGATATACTTGTCATCTGACCTTTTTGTTGAAAGCCTTGATCATCCATTTTTTATACATTTGACCGTGGCAGACAGCAGTAAGTCTTTTCTCATCAATTAAATTCAGTTGATCAAGTCGAGTCTGGATCCAATCGTCTTCATCCAACCCTGAATCTTTCATAATTCTTAGAGAGGGGATCTGGACCTCAATAGGCAAGACAACCTCCATGCCGTATACCAGAGAATAGGGTGTTGCCCCAGTTGATGTGCGTGCTGTGGTACGATACCCGTGGAGAGCGAATGGTAACATCTCATGCCAGTCTTTGTATGTGACTGTCATTTTCTGTATGATCTTTTTAATGTTCTTATTTGCGGCTTCGACAACACCATTGATCTTCGGCCGGTAAGGAGAAGAATTGTGATGCTAGATCTTGAACTGCTCGCACAGGGCAGTGATCATAGTATTGTTCAGGTTCGTACCGTTGTCTGTAATGATCCTCTCCGGGATACCGTAGCGACAGATGAGATTCTGCTTGATGAACCGAGCGACAACATTCTTAGTAACGGAAGCGAAAGAAGCTGCCTCTACCCACTTTGTAAAATAGTCAATGGCCACTAAGATGAAGCGGTGTCCGTTGGAGGCCGTTGGTTTGATTTCCCCAATCATATCAATTCCCCACATAGCAAAGGGCCAAGGAGCCGTCAAGACATTCAGAGGAACCTGAGGTACGTGCACCTTGTCAGCATAGATCTGACACTTATGGCAAGTTCGAGAGTGTTGATAGCAATCTGCTTCCATGGTAGACCAGTAATAGCCTTCCAGTAGGATTTTCTTTTCCATCATATGCCCACTAGAATGGGTGCCAAAAGTGCCTTCATATAATTCAGCCATAATCCTTTCAGCTTCAACCTTGTCTACATACCGAAGTAACACAGAGTCATGGCTGCGTTTGTAAAGAATGCCATTACTAAGGAAGAATTTAGCAGAGAATCTCCTTAAGAACTTCTTATCATTTACTGAAGCTCCTTCTGGATATTCTTGAGCCTTGAGATACCTCTTGACTTCCTGAAACCAAGGTTGGTCCACTACTTCTTCAGTATTAATCTCGTAACAGTGTGCTGGTTCATCCATTCGTTCAATGGTGATCTGGGGAGCCTCGTTATCCCATTTAAGTTTAAACATATATGAGATTGTGGCTAGTGCGTCTGCTAGCTTATTTTCTTCTCGCGGGAAGTGCTCGAAGGTAATCTCCTCAAAATGTGGGAGAAATGTCAAAACATGTTCTTTGTAAGGGATAAGGTTAGGGTGTTTGGTGTCCCATTCCCCTTTGATCTGGATGATAACCAAAGCTAAATCTCCGAATACATTCAAAGATTTGATCCCCAAGTCTATGGCAGCTTTGAAACCAAAGATGCATGCTTCGTATTCCCCCATGTTATTTGTACAATTGAAGCAGAGTCTTGCCATAAAAGGAGTATGACATCCTTCAGAAGATATGAGTAGAACACCAATACCATTGCCAAGAGCGTTAGATGCCCCATCAAAAACCAAGGTCCATCGGGATCCTTGTTCAGGCTCGTCATATGGCCTGAATCCTTCATAGTTGTTTACCATCATGATGTCCTTATCTGGGATTTCGAACTTCATGGATTGGTAGTCTTCCATAACTTGGTGATCTAGGTGATCAACTAGTGCACTGCCCTTTATTGCTTTCTGGGTAGTATATTGTATGTCATATTTCGTCAGGATCATCTGCCATCTTGCTATTCTCCTAGAGAGAGCAGGATTCTCGAAGATTTATTTTATTGGATCCATTTTAGATATCAACAAAGTAGTATGGGTCAACATATACTGTCTTAACCGGCGAGCAACCCATGCCAGAGCGCAACAAGTTTTCTCGAGCAGTGAATATCTTGTTTCACAGTCGGTAAACTTTTTTCTCAGGTAATAAATAACATGCTCTTTTCGGCCAGACTCGTCATGCTGACCCAGCACACACCCCATTGAGTTTTCTAAAATAGTCAGATACAAGATCAATGGCCTTCCCTCGACGGGTGGAAAAAACACAGGAGGCTCTTGTAAGTATTCTTTGATTTTGTCAAAAGCAACTTGGCATTCGTCATTCCATTTGACTACTTGATCTTTCTTCAACAATTTGAAGATCGGTTCACAAGTAGCTGTCAGGTGAGAAATGAATTTGGCAATGTAATTCAAACGTCCCAAGAATCCTCTGACTTCCTTCTCAGTACGAGGAGAACACATCTCTTGTATTGTTTTAACCTTGGCAAGATTAACCTCGATACCTTTGTTGCTGACGACAAAGCCTAGGAGTTTACCAGACTGTACCCTGCACGTGCATTTATTTGGGTTCAACCTCAACTTGTATTTTTTCAGCCTCTCAAGCAGCTTCTGTAAATGATCGAGATGCTCTTCTTCCGTTTGAGATCTGGATATCACATCATCCATGTAAACCTCTATTTCGTGATGTATCATGTCGTGAAATAGAGCTACCATGTCACGCTGATAGGTAGCCCCAACATTCTTCAGTCCGAATGACATGACCTTATAGCAGAATGTTCCCCACTGTGTGACAAATGTTGTTTTCTCCATGTCCTCAGGCGCCATTTTGATTTGGTTGTAGCCTGAGAAACCATCCATAAAGGAAAACACTTTGTGTTGTGCCGTATTGTCAACTAGGATGTCAATATGGGGAAGTGGGAAATCATCCTTAGGGCTTACCCTATTCAAATCTCTGTAGTCCATGCACATTCATACCTTTCCGTCCTTTTTAGGCATGGGAACAACATTGGCAACCCATTACGGATAAGAGGTGACGACCAAGAATCCAACATTAAATTGTTTCATGATTTCTGCTTTAATCTTCTCTGACATATCTGGTCGCATTCGACAGACCTTTTATTTTACTGGTGGGCAGTCCTCTTTTGTAGGCAGACGGTGTACCACAATATCTGCATCAAGTCCTGGCATGTCTTCATACGACCAGGCAAAGACCTCAACATAAATGTGTAGCAACTGAACTAGACGCTCTTTGACACTGGGTTCCAGGTTGGCACCCACCTTGACTTCTCTTTTGTCTTCCTCGGTACCTAGGTTGATTGTATCCACGGGTTCCTCGTGAGGTTGAATGGTCCTTTCTTCCTGTTGCAATAACCTGGCCAATTCCCCTGGTACCTCACAATCTTCTTCACCTTTGTCTTCGGCTTGGTAGATTGGATTTTCAAAGTCACAATAGGCCATAGCAGAACCTTTACCCATGGGATCCTGAGTGGATGTAGATCTGCATTTTAATATGTTAGTGTATGTAAGAGCATAACTATCTCTGAAAGAAATAAAATGTAAGAAAAGAAAGACAAAGAGCACAAAAATTTGCATGTAAAAGCGTCCATGATTCATTGATGACATATGAGAATGAAGTAACAACCCTCACAAATGGACCGTTGTGCCTCGGGTAAAACACAAGGTTTTAAAGTTTAAAAGTTTTAAATATTACAAGCCTGAAAACGTTAAAAGACAATTGCTCTTGAATAAAAGTAATAGAGACAAAATCTTTGGCCTCCTAATTGTTGAGTCCTCCGCTGATGGTTGGAAACATCCACTCGTCCATATCACAGTTGCCATCACTGTCTTCTACTGCATTGACTCCCTGATTGCTGATATGCAAAGGTGGTCCCCCAGTGCGAGAACATCGAAAAGCTCTTTGGGCCTCTGTAGTTAATCTCAAACCAAATTTGTTGGACTTGTAAGGAATATTTGGAAGTTGACCCCAGATGGTACACCCGCCTTCTTCAACTACTGCTCTAGCATCCTTTAAAGAGGCCATCTTCAGTGGAGGTCTGGTAATTTTCGGAACTTTGGGAGTAGACTTGGTTGCTACAACTGTTTGTGGAACCTCCTCAAAATTCTGACACAGAGTCTCAATGAATTCACCATCCATTTCAACATATCTGAAAGAGTTCAGGTGGCTAACCATGTACTCCTCCTCCCCGTGAACTGTGACAATCTTTCCTTTGATCGAGTATTTTAGCATTTGATGCAAGGCAGAAGTGACGGCACCAGCACCATGGATCTAGGGTCGACCAAATAGACAAGAGTAGGAAGGGCAGATATCCATCACATAAACAGTTGAATCAAAAGTCTGAGTTCCAACTTTTATGGGGATGTCAACTTCTCTGTGTACTGTCCTCTTAGAACCATCAAAGGCCCTCACTATGATGTTGCTAGGTTTTAAAGTGAGTCCCTCGCAGTCCAGTCGGTCGAGAATGTTTTTGGGCAAGACATTCAATCATGAGCCGATATCCACCAGAACGTGGGCAAGCTTGGTGCCCCTACATTCAATGGAAATATGCAAGGCATCGTTGTGCTTCCTTCCCTTGGAAGTTAAATTAGCTTCTGAAAAGCCCAATCCGTTATCAACAGTTAGACTGGCCACACAATTTTCAAATTGGTCAATGGAGGTCTCTTGGGGAACGTGGGCGGTCTTGAGAAACTTTACCAAGGCTTTGGCATAGGCCTCTGGATATAAAAGTAAGGACAACAATGATATCTTCGAGGGGGTCTGCCCAACTATTCTACAATGTTGTAGTCACTTTTCTTGATTATCTTCAATATTTCTTCTATCTCCTTTCTAGAAGCTTCAAGGATGATCTCGGGACGCTCTCTCGCTTGGACAGGCTCAATAAAGACCTCTTTTCCCCTTGTCTGGGTAGCAGGGATAACAATAGGAGTATCACTGGGAGTGTTGGTAGGAGCGACAGTGGGAATGATCACAGGAGTAGCAACGGTCTTTGGAGAAATCTCGGGTAAGAAGACTCTTCCACTTCTTGTTATCTTACTGGTCCCAGTGATATTACCGATGTCAGGATCAGTATCTCTCGCAACTTCGTCTTTGACAGCCAACTGATCTTACTTGACGCCATAGTAATAGACGCCAGCCCCATAGTTCCAGGGAACAGATCTATCCGAAGAGTATGGTATTGGTCTTGGCATAATGATGATTAGAGGTGCAGACCTTGGAATAGATGTAATCCTGACGGGTCTTTCGGCGGAGACCCCGGGAGGATTGTTGGAAATGGTGATTATCGAGACATCTTGATAAGAAGTTCTGGTAAGACGAATCTTTTCAAATAAGATTTCTTTGCTAGTTATCAGATGCTGAACGCCTATCTTCAGTAACAAACAACCATTTTGTAGAGACTTGCATAAGTGACAATTCTTATCATAGCCCGGGAACATACCGACTTGCAACAGATTCTGTTTAATGGTCAACAGAGGAGTAGTTAAGTCATTCACGGAGGAGACAAAACGATCATCATTAATGGCGTTGACACCTTGACCATGTCTGGGCATTGGCGCCGTTATTACATTAGGCTTTTCTGGGGGATCAAACTCAATCTCTCTCGCATCGGTAAGGTCTTGTAACTTATTCTTCAAGGCCCAACAGTCGTGTGTATCATGCCCCGGGCTTTCAAAATGATAGGCACATCGAGCATTCAGGTTGTAGCAAGGAGAAGCAGTGTTGGGGTTCTTGGGAGCTTCTTTTAAAGTTTCCAGATTGGTCTTCAAAAGGTGTGGAAAAACTTGAGACATGGTCATGTTGATCCGGGTAAATCGTCTCATGGGCGCTTCTAGCTTGTATTGATAATTTCGCTGTTGATTTGGCACAGGATTAGAAATCATAATAGCCCCTACCGTCGGGAGACGTCCAATTTTGTTTTGATTCCTATGGTTATATGCAGCACTGACCTCGTTCTTTCCAACAAAGGGTTTCTTCATCGTGCTCGAGGATGCATCTCTTTGAATTTTGCCACTTTTATACCGGCTTCGACCCGCTCACCAGTCATGATTAGTTCAGTAAATCCAGCTGAGGAACTTCCGATCAGGTGGTTGAAGAATGGACCTGATAAGGTGCCTAGGAACATATCCACTAATTCTCTGTCAGATAGAGGGGGCTGGACTCTGCCTACGAGATCCCTCCATTTTTGAGCATAGGTTTTGAAACCTTCACCTGCACCCATAGACATGCCTTACAATTGCGTCCCAGTTGGAGCTAAGTCAGCATTATAATAGTATTGTTTGTAAAAGGCGGCATCCAAATCTTCCCAATTGCGAATATTGGTCCCTTCCAACTGATAGAACCAATCCAACTGCATACCTGGCAAGCTCTCTTGGAAAAAATGCACCCATAGATTCTTATCAGCCGTATGGGGTTGAATCTTCCTGACGTATGACCTTAAATGCAGCTTCGGGAAAGAGACACCATCATATTTAGCAAAAGTGGGGACCTTGAATTTCTGCGGGATGACAACCCCTGAGACAAGTCCTAACTCTTCAAAATCCAATCCGGGTACCCTCTGGACCTCCATAGCATTCAAACGATCCTCTAGCTCTTTGTATTTATTATCAGCAGGAGGATACTGCTCCTCAAAGTAGTCAGATTCTTCCTCTTCTTCGGATGCTGGGTTGTTGTTCACTTCCTTAGTCCTGTCTTCTTGATTATCTCCTTCACCCGATGATGTTGCGAAGTCTAAAGTCCGTCTGGCTTGTCCTTTGAACATTCTTCCCATGATCACAATACCAGTTGGTTTCTTCGCCTTCTTCTTCTTCTCTTTGGCCAGTAGAGTCTTCAACTCCTCTTGTCCTTTTGTCAGAGTCAAGAGCATTTGTTGAAACTGGACATTCTGCGCCTGAAGATATTTCACTGTCTGTTCAATATCCATCTCACTGAAATAAACAGTAGAAGGATAAGGAGACCTGTTGTAAGAAACCTGTTATGATGTTATGATGAATGAAGATGCAATATGCAAATGATTTCAAGGAAATTAGAGACTTAAATTTGTTCAAACCAAAAAAGAACACACGTTATATTAATAAATCCAAGTTTGAGTACATCATGCCTCTTTGGGCTTACAATGAAAGAAACAAAATACAACAAAAACTCCTAAGGCAAAAAGGTTGAACGCATCCTCTTTGGCACGATGTAGGCGTTCAGATTCCGCTCTTCATGAAGTTGCTTGGTGAGTTCCAGAACCTTCTTCTCACTGGCGTATAATTGGGCTTCAAAGGTGTCTCACTCTTCTTTCAACTGAACCCAAGGTCTCTGCAAGTCTTCGAGAGAGGTAGGCATGTCAGGATGAAGGATAGTGTACGATACGTCTCCTTTAACAACAGGCTCTATGATAACAGGGAGGATGGAAGGGTAAGGCATCACGAGACTCTGAGCACGAGCCCATACCCACCTAAGGTAAGGCTCGAGAGGGATAAAGTTTTTGTGTCCCAAAGTTCTATTGTCCACCTTGTTCACAATTCTCCAAGCTCGTGTAAACCTCTGGCAGTAACCTTGGTCTTCTTTGTCATAGTCGAACACCAGACCTTGAATGAGCATCTCATGAGGGCCGTCTCTTCGGGCATACCCAAACTGTCGAAGAGCTAAGCAGGGATTGTAGGTGATACCCCCTTTAATACCAAGCAGAGGGACATTAGGGAATTCCCCATAGCGGTCAATGATAGAGACATCTTCCAAGGATCTCGAACACCAACGGATGTCAGAATGGGTGCGGGTCATCATCCTTTGAGACCATGTTAGTCTTTGCTCGTTCTTCAATACTGATTTAGGTTGGTGTGAAGTGAACCACTTAGCTAGTAGGGGAATACAACACAAGAGAGTACCTCTTTTCTTCACGGTGCGGGTATGGAGGCAATGCAAGATGTCTCCCAGTAAGGTAGGTACGAGATTGCGAGAGAGAAAGACTTTGATGGCGTTAACATCTATGAATTGGTCCGAGTTAGGGAACAGAACCAAACCATAAATGAGAAGAGCCAGGATGTCTTCAAAAGCTTGGAAATCCATGTCGTCCCAGAATAAACAAGCCTTCTCCAATATAAACTTGGCTAGGAAACCTTTAACCCTGCTTCTTGTCTCCCAATTGGCTATAATGTCGGCTCTCTTCATATGCAAAGCTTCAGCGATGACTTCAGGTTTTGGAATTCCTTCTAGATTGGTGAACGGTATCTGATCAAGCACGGGCACCCCTAAGAGTAGAGAGAACTCTTCCAGTGTAGGTACCAACTGATAGTCCGGGAAAGTGAAACAATGATGTACGAGATCAAAGAATTGGAACAACACACACATCATCTCTTCTTGGAAACTGGATGTAGCCAAACTAAGGATTCAACCGTATTTCTTGGTAAAAGGAGAATCCCCGGGCACTCTTGAAGCTAACTCCTGAAGTTGAGGGTGTGCTTTTACAAAGCTGATTCAGATGGTGTTCCTTCGGACGAAAATCATGACCTACAAAACAAAAACAAAGATAAATTTCTAAATCCTTGAAATGGTTAGTGAGCATGCGTATGATGCTTATGATGTTTATGATGTTATGTACAAGTAAATATATACACACACAGCAAATAAGTTCCTATGTTTTAGGCTTGCATGGGGTTTTATAGGTAAGTAACCTCTTGAAGTTAGTTGGCTCAACCTGTCCTAATAATAGTGATCGGGTTCTAAAGGATCTCAATACCACCGGCCTTTCTCTTAGGCATTGTCTCAGCACAATCAATCTTTTCTTACGGCCGAGATATCTCAAAAGTCTAGCCTCAATGAGTGTAGTATCGAGTATCAACCAAATTTCAGCTCTACACCGAAACCGGTTATCTCACTACGTCCTAATGGCCAAGTTTGTTCAATTAGGGTTCTAAAGTCAGTTAGTGCTTTATGACGCCACTCAGCGGCCCCGTATTCTCCTCGATTCACCACTAGGGATACCGATACCCACAATTGCGTCACACTAACATAGCCATTGCTTCAACCATACCGGTCTATGCCGTACAGTTTCCACAATCTATTGCTACTTACTTAAAAAGGTGTCCCAAATCTGGGTGGAGGATCAAAGCAAGGTCAATACAAAAGAAAAAATATAAAGCATGCAAAGAAACAAGTAAAGGTGATCTAACCCTAAGGTAACCCCGCTTAGATTTTGATAAAAATCCCCAACAGAGTCGCCATTTCTGTGATACGATAAGAGAACTGACTCGGGTCATTTTGCATTTTGATCGCATTTATGCGGATAGCAAGAGTCACCATCGAATTTTCTTTTATCCAAAAGGAAAGGTAAAAAAGCACAGGAAATACCTTTCGAGATTATTTCTCGGGTTCGGGGGGGGGGGGTAGATTATGAAAAGGGAAGGTATTAGCACCCTTTTCATCCGTAGTTATCTATGGGCTCTTAGTTACTTGCTAGATCACTTGCTTTTTCTTTGACAATGTGCTTGTGATGTGGGCTTTGAAAGTATTTTGAAAATGTCTTTGTAATGGTTCTCGTTTCTATAAGAACGCGTACAAAGTTTTGTTTCGAAAAAATAGTTCAAAGATGTGTTTGTGGAATGTGTTTTTGAAAGTGGTTTTTAAAAGATATTTTTGCAATGGTTCTCATCTCTATACGAACGTATGCAAAAAGCTTTGTCTTGAAGATGTTTTGAGATGAAAGTGTTGGTATGAAAATGTTTTTGTCGTGAGCAAGCGAGCAACTAGGAGCGAATCTACCTACTCGAAGGTCTTAAACGTTCTTTTCTTCCTCCATTAGATATTGCTATCTTACCATTGATTTGGTCAGAAGCCCCATCGTTGGATATGAGGGTACAGGCGCGGGACGTTTGTACAGTCATAGAAGGCAACTTATAAGACGCTTTAGCAATTTTTCATAAGGGACTAGATCGTTTTACCGAAGGCAACATCGAGGGTCATCGAGGGACTACGATCCATTTTTTTATCGGATGGTCTTTGCTAAAGCGTCCCATATTCGAGGGACATGACTGTTTTCTGAGGCAACAAAGCGAGATTACCCTAGAGGTGCATGTGTGAATGGTGTGTTTTATTGCATGCATTTAGTCTTTGATTAGGGTGGTCTATTTGTTGGTTTTATCTTTCCATACACTCTAATTACTAACATTTATGAAAGCAAAAATGCGGAAAATAAAGGTCCTACGCTCTTACATGCTTTTTAAGGGATGGGAAATATAAGTGTACAAGTGGGGGTTGCAAAAAATAAAATTCCTAATTATTACAACCAAATTGAATGAAAATAAAAGCAAAAGATCAAAAGAAAAATCAAAATTTATGATGTCTGGTCCGACACGGGCCGTGTCCTATGACACGGGCACCCGTGTCAGCTTCTGTAATGGTCCATGCACAATTTTTCCTTTTTTGTACCAGCTAAAATGACACGGGCCGTGTCCAGTGACACGGGCACCCGTGTCAGCTCCTGACCTGCATTTTTGTTAGCATAAATTTCTAGTATGGCTGATACGGCCGTGTCCTATGACACGGGCATTCGTGTCAGCCCCTAACCTGCATTTTTGTGAGATTTTTCAAACAGAGGAGATGACACGACCGTGTCGTGTGACACGGGCACCCGTGTCAGCCCCTGTCTTAGTTCTTTTTTACTGATTTTCCCCTTTTTGATTTATCTTTTACGTATCTTTTGGACCCAAACAGAAAATGATGTATGGACAAAGATATTACAGTTTGAAGAAAAAATATACCTCTTGAAGCAAAACTTTAGAATACGTATGGATATCTCCGGATGCACAGTGATGAATGACCGAATTCCTATTTAGAGCTACTCTAATCCTAGCTCTGTGTGACCAAGTTCCATAATCGCTCCAACCCAGTCAAAGGTGTAAAGTACTGTTTTTTTGTTTATGCTTGGAAGGTGATGATAAATGTGTTACATAAACTGTTCTTATGTTAGAACAATCTTCATGAGGTGTTTGGTTAGTTGGTTTAGGGGAAAGTTTACAAGGTTGTACAACCATGGATTGAGGATTTTTCTATTTTGTGAGTGAAAACAGAGTTGAAGATGAGCAAAGTTTTTATGGATGAACTGAGTTTTATGAAATGAGTTGGGTTTTATGAATGATAAGAGTTTAACAAAAGTTCTGTTTTTTTCCTCTCTCTTTTTCTCTCCCTAAAAAAAATCCCCTTATGTCTTAAGAAACAGTTCCTTTTGTAACTTCTTCACTGAGGTTTAAGAGGGAAACCAAATAAGTTATTTTGAACTCTTTTTGCCTACTGCTTTGATACTTTTTCCACACAATTTTCTTTTTCCATTTTGATGCAATTTTGTGGCTGTTATGATGCAGGTTGGAGCAGACTGCATAGAGCAGTTTTTGACTGGTTTTGTGAACATATTTTGGATTGTATAGGACAACAATGCAGGTTTTGTGACAGGTTTGTGGTGCAGCATGGCACAAGGTTTTGTAGGACAACAAATGAGAAGGGGTTTGGAGTGTTGTGGCAATGTATAAAAGTAGCATATCTTTTTTTGTTCACCAATAACTTGGACAACATAGTTTGTAGCATGAAACAAGTTTGGTTTGTGGAGCAATTTATGCATATTGTATCAAAGACAAAGCATTGTGGCAAGGTTTTGAATCAAAGGAAAAAAGTCCAAGCAATACAAAGTTTAGGATTTGTAAACTTGCAAAAATGCCACTTTGTAATAATTTGAATTATTTGTAACATATTGAACTATTTTGAATTGTAGTGACAAGGTGTCATGAAGTAATGGACTTAACTTAGAAAAATTTCCAAGTCTTGCAAAAATTGGATTTTTGACTTTCTTGATTTTTGATGATCAAATTTCATATTTTGGATGTCTCGATGAAATATGATTTTTGGGACTCAACATTGGTCAAAAAGTCAAAGTTCGACTTTTTAGTGTACAGTTGACCTTTCCCATCAATTGACTGAATTTGTCTATCAATCCACTGATCTCAGGAGATGAATTGAAATATGCAATTAGGTCAAAATGACGCGCTTATATCCTTGAGATCATGCTTCCAACCAATAAGCCAGGTATTAGGTCAAAAATCAAAGTTCAGTCATTTTTCAGTCAAAACCCTAATTTTGACCATTTTCCCCTTTTGGTAATTTGAATGACTTTCTTGGAAAATTATGATCCCAAACTTGAAACTTGACAAAAATAATCCTGAGGGTCCATAATGATTCATGAAAGTCATTCAAAACATTAGAAATCCAACTGCCTTTGTACAAACCCAAACCCTAATTTGAGGTATCAGTGTTGGGAAAATTGTTTGACCTAGTCGATACTTGCGCAAACTTGAGTCATTGAAGATCTTTATAGGAAATATCTTGAGAAATGAGAGGGCAAATTTTAGGGTACAATAGAGGGACATGACTATTTTTATCTGAGGCAACAAGTGTGGGTACCCTAGAGGTGAAAGTGTGCAAGTGTTTGTTTTCATGCATTTTTTCTTGAATTAGGGTTGTCTACTTGTTGATTTTACTCTTGCCATAAACACCCTAATTACTAGCATTTATATTTGAAAGCGATAAATTGCGTAAATGTAAAGTTCTACACTATTACATCATTTGGGGATGGGGGTACAATTTATGAATGGGGCTGAAATAAGAGCTTAAATATTACAACCATATTGAATAGCCATGAAGAAAGTATATAGAAAGTATAAAAATAGTGTAAAAAAGAATAAAATTTCATTTTTAAATATTATGTGTCGACACGTGCTCTTTTGCATTGACACATAAACTTTCCCTGCTCCTGTAAGTCCAAATCAGCCCAGTATGATTTGATGCATAATGGTATGTGTCGACTCATTTCTTGCACGTGTTGACACATTTGTGTTTTATGTCGACTCATGTGCCTTTCTTCTTTCTGTTTTGTGTCTGTTATAGCAGTATGCATAGACTCATGAGGCTTTGTGTTGACTCATAAACTGTCCTACCACTAAAATGAGTCGACTTATGTGAGTATGCGTCGACTCATACTGCCATTTTTTCACTCTATCACTGTTTTGTTGGATTAAAATATCCAACGTCAACCTTTGGGATTCGGAAGGGCTTAACATCCCACCCATGGGTGCTTAGTAAACTAGGTGCAGCCCCTGAAAATGCTCGTACTATACGGAAATAAAGTTGCACCTTGGATACAAGAAATTGCTTTTAGCTCAGTGGTAAGCGCTTGATCCTATAAGTGGTATCAGAGCATGGTCACGGGTTCGAATCCCCCCGACTGACACTGGGGGGGGGGGGATTGTTGGATTAAAATATCCAGCATCAACCTTAGGGATTCCTAAGGGCTTAACATCCCACCCATGGGCGCTTAGTAAACTAGGTGCAGCCCTTGAAAAAGCTCGTACTATACGAAAATAAAGTTGCACCTTGTATACAAGCAATTGCTTTTAGCTCAGTGGTAAGCGCTTGATCCTACATGTTTTGATGCACGCAGGGGTTAGTTCTCAACACATAAATGGCAAGAATGGAAGACAAACAAAGGTTAGCTTCAAGGGGAATGGTTATTACATTTTATCTTCAAAGATGAATCAACTAAAGATGCTTGAAATGAAGGGTTTAAAGTCAAGGAGACTTACCTTGAAGATGGAATTTGTGTTTTGAGCTTGAGTTGTTGCCTTGAGTATTCTTGAGCTTGGAGAAATAGAGATGTTACAAAAGTTGTGCTTGGGTTTGAGTTGCTGTCTATATGATGTATATGGAGTGTTTGGATATTTTGTTTGGACAGAGCTTGCAAGGTGTGAGAATTCCAAAGATTTGGACTTTAAAACTCAAGAGTGGAAGCTTTTTGGGCAGTTATGGATTTTTTGATAGTATGGGATTTTTATGGCTAGTTTACAAAAAAACTTCTGGCTTTTCTCTCTATTTTTTCTGACCTCTTTCTCTTGCAATCGGCCTCTCTATTTATAGAGAAGGTTTGAGACTTGAAACAACTCAGATTTTGAATCACATGTTATGACTATGTTGCTTTTTTTTGAAGCAAGCATGAAGAACATGTTTCCAATGCTTGTACCAAGATATCTAAAGTGGTTAATCACTTTAAATATGTTTGTTATGACTTTTAGAAGTTGAGTGTGATTAGAACAACAAGTTAGAGGCTCAAGAAATTGACTGTGTTTAAAGTGAACTTTTCAAGAATAGATATGTTGCTTTCTTCCAAAAATGGAAAAATCACTTGGACAAAGGCTCAAACACTTGGATCATAGTTTAACCAGCTATGTAAGAATTCAATTAAGGATTGATATATAAGTTTGAGGCCTGTAAAGTGAAGATTATGCAACATAACTAAGATTTTGGTTCCTTGTTCATCACAAATCTGCCTTGTAAATCAAGAATGAATTCCCAACTTCAGGTCCTTGAATATCCTAGATCAAGTATGATAAATTCATGCTCTTGGAAGTTTGGAAAGCTTGGAACATTGTATACAACTTTCATGTTGAACATTTTGACAAAATCATCTTGGAACTATGTGCAAAAATGCCAAGAAGTTGAGATAAAAACTGACCAAATCCTGTTGGAAATTTCTGTGTCTTATGAAAAATGTCATGACTTTAGGAATTTATAATTCAAAATCCAAGAATTTATAGAACTTGTTATGCCCTACAAAGTTTTAGATCTCATTGAGATCTACAACTTTCATGTTGGAAGTTTTCTTTGAATCATCTTGCATCTTGGTGAAAGATTGACATGAAGAAATGAAATTATCATGTATAAAAATACTTAGAAAAATTTCTAAGTCTTGAAAAGTTTGACTTTTCACACTGACTTTTAAATTTCTTGATTTCATGATGATCAAGTTTCATATTTTGAGTGTCTTGATGAATTTTGATCTTTGAAACTTAATATTGATCAAAAAGTCAAAGTTTGACTTTTTAGTGTACACTTGACTTTTTCATTAGTACAACTGATTTTAGGTCATCTGATCAATTGACTGAGCAATTTTGTGATACAAGGCTTGAAACTTATCATGAGCATTCTTGGAGGTCCATAATGATCCATAAAAGTCTTTCGAGGCATTAAAAGTCCAACTGTCCTTATGAAGACTCAAACCCTTATTTGACGCATCAGTGTTGAGGAGATGGCTTGATCTAATCAATCATTGTGCAAGCTGGAGCTATTTGAAGATCTTGTGAGAAATGTCTTAAGAAAAGAGAGGGGAAATTTTTGGGTACAAAACAATGCCTACCCCTCATCAAAATTGTTGATTTTCCATCCAGTTTGATATATTCCTGTCGTATCGGTGCTTTGTATTTCTTCTCCTTTTTTCTTCTTCTGCATAATAGATGAAATCAATATGTGGGTGTGTATAATGATCATTTAGAAGTGTTTTATTTTTTGGATTTGAGGGCATAAGAGATTGAGGAAGAGAGAAAATGATAAAAGAAAATGGAAGAAGAAATAGAGAAGAATATAAAGGGAACGAGAAAGAGGAATACCGATATGAGATGAGCGAGAAATACGAGTATTTTTATGATTCAATGTGCTATTTTGTCTATTAGATTTTATTTATTTTATTTTTTATTTAATTTCTTGCCACTTGTCTTGTATCTACTGATCTAGAGTTAATTTTGAAAATTCAAAGACTTCACCACAAGAATCAGGAAAGAGGGCACCACCCCCACTAGTCGTACATACATTTTTATTAATTTTATTTTTTGAAACATTTAGAATTAGGGTTTTATGTGTTGGGCCTCCTTTTGGGTTTTTAGTGCTAGCATTTTACTTATACTACTTCCTATCTCAATTAACACCCCATATTTTAGTTGGATTTTGTTTTTTATTTATTAGTATTTGTTTGATTTAATTAATCGATTTAATTATTAGGTTTTGTTATTTAAATTATATTTACTTAATTCAATTCCAATGATCAAAAATTCTAAAATATGTTTAATTTCTTTGATTGAGAAAGAATGATCAAATTTTTACGTATTTCCTAAGTTTTTCCCGATTAATTCTAACACTCACTATTTATAAATAAGTCATATCTTGTAAATAATCAAACACTCTTGAAAAACAATTTTTATTATTATTATTTTTTTCAAATAACATGATGGATGGTCAATCCATTTTCCTGCCTCTGTATGATAAATCAAATCAATTTCTTTGCCTCACGCGATTTAAATCTAATCAAGATCGAATCTTTTTTCACAATACTAAAAAACACCAACCAAGGAGAGTCCACTAACCACTAACCATAATCATTTTCCCTTGTATATAATTATTTAAAATCAAAATAAGCGAGAGACAAGTAAACACACCTAGTAACCCTAAGATTAGAGAAGGTTCCCCTTGAGTACAAAGGAGGTGAGGGGTGCCTAATGAAGCAACCCGAGAAAATAAATCTCTCAAACAAACAATAAAATCGCCATCGAACATTTATTTATCCCGCAAAGGGAAAGAAAAACATTGAAGAAAACCTGAAGAGGCTGAAATCAAGGTCTTGCGACCAAAAGATCGGGTAAAGGAGTCAATTACCCAAGGGGAAGGTATTAGCACCTCTCACATCCGTGGTACTCCATGGGATCCACTCTTGTTGTCTAATCTAATGGGTGAGTTTAGATTTAAAGCTAGGATGTAAAGGGAATGCATGTATGCAAAGTATTATATACAAAAATAAAAGGTTTTATTAGTCGTGCTTGCCTTAGTTGCAAACCTTTGTGCCTACGTACTACCGTCCATGCAATGGGGATCAAGGCACTCGTAGTTCACCTTAAAAGTTTTGGTTGGTTGCATGTTTTTTATGGATAATGTTGTGTCTGCATCCTTGCGGTTAGGATTGCAATTCATGCTTGGCATTGTAGCTCATAAAGAGACTCATGCTAGGCCCCTTGCACACTTAGCATTTCCAGATTGCTCGAACATGAAACAACAAACCATTATCGAAAAGGTTTTAAAAGAAAAAGTCCAAAGACAAAAAGAGTTTGCATTGGTTAGTGCTTTTTACCTTGAAAAAGGGTTTAATAATGTTAGAGTGTTTTGAAGTTTGAACCAAGAAAAAGAGAGTTTTAGTATTAAGGATGTAAAAGGGGAATGAAAAAGTCTAATGGAGACTAACAATCCTAGTGTTGTCATGTAATGATGGTCCTAAAGTTGGGATAACAAAGGGAAATCTCTACCTAAGTTAGCATGCATGGTTTACAAACCTGATGTCTACCTTGAATCGAGAATGAAACGAGTGATTCTAAGGGAAAATGAAAAAGTCTAAAGAAAAAACTACAAACACAAGTGAAATCGAAAAAAGTCGAACTAAAACAAAAATAAAAATCAAGTGCGAGCTAGCAACAAAAAATGAATCCAATGGACTTCAAAGTAGGAGTTAGACACTCTTTCCACTTGATTTGTTCAAGCATCGATATCGAGTAACAACTCGAAGCATCAACGTTTAAAGAAATGTGAGCTAACATCGTCGAAACGAATGACAAAGTGTGGGGGTTGGTTATAAACTCTTTTCCATTTTATTTGACTCAATGAGCAAGAATAAGCACGGCTCAAAGCATCAATGTACAACGTGAGCTAAGAACGACACATACTAGAAAGTGTAGGGGCTAATTGCGAGCCGTTACTCCACTTATTGACTCGATAGCAAGCTGTTGTACCCCAAAATTTGCCCTCCCATATTCCTCAAGATATGTCAAGAATGATCTTCAAATTGCTCAAGATTGCTCAAGGATTGTACATTCAAATCACCTCCTAAGCAGTAGAAAGCTGAAATTAGGGTTTTGGTTCTTTCAAGGAATTTGGGGTTTTCAATGGTTCAATCAAGTCTCATAGGCCTATATATATATTCTCAAGCACCTACATGCCAAGTTTCAAGACTCACAGTGCCAATTTGCACAGTCAAAAGCTCCATTTGATCTACAGTCAACTGCAAGGGCAAAATGGTAATTTTGCAGTCAAAAGTCATAATTCTTGGTCAACATCTTATTTTGAGTCCACAATCATCATTTGATCAAGTCTTGATCATGATCCCACAAGAATGGCTCAAAAATCATCAAAGATGCAAAAGTTACTATTTTTGGACAGTAGAAAAGTCAACTGTACTTTGACAAGGGTATAACTTTTTCATGGTTTGTTAGAAAAATTCCACCCAAAGCTCATTTTGAAGAGGATGCAATTTCCTACAATCCATCTTCACACTCCAAGATCAAGAAATGCTCTCACAAAAAGTTACCAATTTTTACATTATAGGTCAATTTCAAAAGTCAACAAAAGTACACTTTGAGTCAAAGGCCATAACTTGAGATTGGTAAATCCAAATGACATGGGACCAAAGGCATTGGTTAGAGGACCTCAAGGGATTTCCAAAATGTCCAAGAACATGGTCATATGATCAAAATTGAGCAAGTTGTGCATTGGAGAAGTTGGGAAATTTTCATGAATTTGCAAAAGTCAACTTTGCTCAAAACACCTTCTTTTTGCTAATGGGCCTCAAATCTTCTTGAAACTTCACCCATGACCTATGCACGACCCACCAAGTTAAATTGGAGTTGTTTTCTTAAATTTATTGATTAAATGGATTTTTAATATATATTAATTCATTTAATTAATTTAAATCATAAGAAAATACAAGATTTGATTTTTAAATCAATTTGTGAACCAAATATGATCAAGATATGCTGACCAATTCGTGCACAGTCAAAAGATACAAAAAAAAATCCAATTTTGGCAACTTTGTTCAATCATGAAAATCAAGAATATTTGATTTATCAATCAAGGATTTAATCTTCAATGCATAAGGATTATGGCCCAAATTTTGACCTAATTTGATTGCCTTATACATAAGCAAGCCAACCATAACCTAGTACACGATTGAAAAGCTGCAGAAACAACCCTATCAAATTCAAGAATTTTCAAGAAAACTCAAAACTGGTTTTTGCATTCTAGGCCAATTCAAGGTGTTTTATCCATCCAAACACATTGCAGGAGGTACCAGGAACGATTTGCAATCAAATTCAAGCATCAAAGCTCAGAGAACCACGATATACAGTCCCACGGTTTGCACTTTCTATTCAAAACTGTATCTCTTGATTCATATGCATTTAACATGTTTTTGTGATTGATTTGCATTGCTAGAGATCATACAAAGCTAATGGAATGGTTGAATTGAACCATGGTGCCCTGAATCGAAAGATGCCATGATTGAATTTCTAGGGTTTTCAAGCTTTTAAATAGGGCTTTTCAATCCAGGAGAAATTAGGACCAATGGGATACATGGTTGAATTCGTGAGGCCAAGACGATCAAAACCCATACCTCGCGAAATATTTATGTTTGTTGTGGTTCTATTCGCTATTTTTCCTTGCAGGAGGTAGTGGAGGTTGAAAACCCCCGCTATCTGATTCTCTTTTACACAGAACCAAGGTTGAAGACGCTGATGTGTTGGCATATGGTTGGTCTATTTGAAAAGTGTGCGTTTTAATTTTTGTTTACAGCATATTAATTGATTTTCATATATTATGTTTATTTGCTATTCTCATAATGAATAAACGCGCTAGTTGAGTTGGCAAGCAGGTGGATGGAAAAGCTATTGGGACCTGGGTTCGAATCCCAGGTCCCCCAAAACATTTATTCCATTTTTCTTCCTATGTTCACATGCAGATTTTAAAAGGTAGTCCACCATACACTCCAAATTTCCACACGCCAAGTGGCTTCAGGCCAAGATCCAGTGGCCAAAGTTGAAGGACCACTATACTCCCTGGTCAGCGCACGCATAGCAAATCCTGGAAAGTCAATGAGGCTGGGCGCTGTTGGGCTTTAGGCGTGCTGATTACACCTCCAGAATTGGGCCCAACACCCCCCTTCACAAGTTTATTTCTTTTCCTTTCTTTTTTATTTCTTTCATTTAATTTTTTTTATAATTATTATTTATATTACTAACAAATTAATATTTTCATAATAAAAATCAGAAAATTAAAAAAATATAATATTTTTTATTTATTAAAATTAATTTCACCTTTTCATTATTTTTGTAAATAAATAAGTAATTAATTAATTTAGTTTTAATTAGGTTAATTTTAACTTTTTTGCAATAATTTAAAATCAATATAGAATTAGGGTTTTTAATAACTTTTAATCATTTTATCCTTTTATTTTTATTTCCTTAAAACATTAAAAAAAAACCAAAAATATTTCTTTTTATTAATTAATTAGTTTAGGTTTAATTTAATTAAATACACAAAAATAACAAAAATCTCCTTCTTTCTCAAAAAAGGGTCAAAACCCTAAAGACTCTCCGATTCAATTTTTCCCTCGCGCATACTATTTTTGATTCATATTTTTGATCCATATAATTGTATTTGCTCCGAGGATGTAATAGCTTTAATTAGGACCCTTTTTATCGCTTTCATTTATTTTCCGCAATTTACTTTTTCAAGGGTTTGTTTTTGGCGATGTAAATACCCGACGCCTTGTAATAGCTTAGTTTTATTTTCCGCAACTACTAAATGCTAGATGTATGCTAATAGGCTATGCATGACAAGATCTACCTTCATTTAAAATCAATTGTAGCTCACCATAACATGTACAAAGATAACATAACTGAAACTCTACACACTTGCACATGCCACTCCTAGGGTACGCCTCACTTGGTTGCCTCGACGTGGTCATTGAGTATAGGGTGTTTTAAAGGTAGCCCTCCTATCTAAAGATCAAAGTTGCCTCGATAAAAAAACGATCTAAGACATTAGGGTTACCGCTAAGGCGTCCTACCATTGCTTTAGTGACCACACGTCCCTAACATCGAATTGACCCGAAAACTCCAACGACGGTGCTACCTACTTCTCAATAGTGGGATGGAACTGTCTAAAGGACATTTACACAGCTTAATTTCTTTTGAGTAGGTAGAGGTTCTCAGGTACTTGCTCTTTCAAAACAAAAATACTTTTCGCACTTACACTTTTCTGACAAAAGTTTTCAAACAACACTTCATACACTCTTGAGGACAGATACAAGAGTTAAATCGATGTTTTCAAACAAACTTTTTTTCAAAACCCACAAACACAAGAAAAGCAAAACTTTTTGAAAACATAGTGAGCCAGTACCTAAGAGCCCGTGGATAACCACGGATAGAAAGGGTGCTAACACCTTCCCTTTCTATAATCTACCTCCCGAACCCGAGAAATATCTCAAAAAGGAATTTTTCTGTGCTTTTGTCTTTTCCTTGTTGGATAAAATAAAAGACGGTGGCGACTCTTGCTTACCGCAACATTTTGCGAAAACAAACGCAAATGCGAACCAGCATTCCAAAACAGTCAGTTCTATTTCTACCGATCACACAAGCATAAAGTAAAATGGGAGGGGGGAATTGCCTTCTTTGAGGACTTTAGCAAAATTACCTCTTTTTAAGGTCTTTAAACAAACACAAACACTGTCTCATTTTGAGGTCTTTAAACAAGCACAAACATGACCTTCTTTGAGGACTTTAAACAGAATTAACCACCTAAAGTAGGGACTCTAACTCATGCATCTCTATTCACACTTCTCATGGCAAGGAAAAGAAAATACAATGTGGAATATAGACAAACTAGAAACAATACCAAACGAACAATAAGTCTGTAGCAAAGCGATATCAAAGCAAAAGAAACCCGACGGTCTTCGTGCAAGCTTTACCAAGCAAAAGAGAAATGATCAGAAAAGATATCCAATATAAGAATCAAGACATCTCCGTGTGGGAGTAAATTTCATGTGGAAAACACATCGCATCAAGATAATTGCCCTGCACAAAACAATTCTACACAAGCACAACATAATCCGCAAATCGTACATAACGCGAATACTCCTTCAGAAGCTTGCACAAACTCAAAAAACAAGTTAGAAATAACAAAAAATAATAAGCATAACTCAAGCATCAAGTCAAAACTCAAAAATGACATTGAATTGCAAAGAAATCAAGTCCAAATAAGCATCAGAACATGGAAGTTAAAAACTGGGCAGCAACACCGTTATCTCATGAACCGAGCAAAAAGTCGATCTAAAATCGTCAAAACTCAAAGCAAATGCCAAACAAATACCAAGGCAAGCTCACTTGTGCATTACCAAACAATTAAATCACATATTTATGCATACTTACCGACACCGGGGAGAACTACATCTAATCGCAAAAGTACTCGAAGAATCACGTCGAAACCGGTAAAATTCAACATAGATGTTCAACAAATGCTCAATTATGATCAAGTATGTATTAAACAACATTTGAAGAGAAATTTATAGTGCATTTTTAATATCTGGGCAGCAACATGTACATGAATTGATATTCATCAAAATCCATTTTAAAACTCATAATCGGACTCATAAAAAATATTTATCGATTCAAGTAACATTGCTAAGAAATTACAAAGGCATTGCAATAATTAATTCACATCAAAATCATCGATTCCAAGTATCAAACAAAATTATTCAACGCATCAATATCAATTAATCAACTTGCAAAAAATAATCAACTCATGAAATTCAACGATTATGAACAATTATCGAATCAGAATCAAGCTTTGATGCGCAAATTCAATAGTCAACAAAAATCGACATGTCAACACATGAAATTCAAACAATTAAGTAATTAATCATTTGATTCCATATTTATCCATATTTATTTAATCTCAAAAATCAATTAAATCAACAATTCAAATATTCAACTCATATAAGAACAAATAAGCACTTAATTCAAAATCAATTAATCAATTAAGCACTAAAATCAAGTAAAGTCAAGAAGCTGTTACCGAATCAACACAGAGAAGAGATCGATCAAAGAAACTGGAAGAAGAAATGCTCGGAATCGGAAGAGGAAGACGAAAGCACACGAAGCTCGCGTGGATAGATCGGTACCGGAGGGAGACGAGCGTGCATGAGGAGGAGGGAGGACCGGTCACATATGAGCAAGGCTCAACAAAGGAGCTCGAATGACCGGTAGGTGATGGTGCTAGTCGGTTTGCACAGACGAGCACGGCTGCAGTGATAGAAAGGAGTGACTTATTGCTTGCTTGAGAGGTAAGTGATTTTTTGTTTTTCTTGTGTTCTCTAGACTTGAGAGAAAATAGAGAGTTCTTGAGTGATTTTTGTGAATAATGGCAAATAAGTCCTTTTTGAATTGAACTAGAATCAATATATAGTGAAGCTCTTATGACTTGTTTGGAAAATGATATAGAATGAAAAAATTCCCTTGTTTTTTGAGCAGTGCAAAATTTTTCAGCTTATTTCGGTGTACGACTCAAGAACAAACCAAAAACTCATGACTTTCGATGCATAATCTTGACGCGAACCCTGAAGCAAAATCATAAATGACGAAATTTGTAACATTGTGCTGAAAGAATCGCCTCAATATGATAAAAATCGAGAGACTTACGATTTTTACAATAACGAGAAAATTGAGACAGAAAACCCATTGTTTCAGGTTGTGCCACTTTTTCAGCTTGTTTTCATGTATGTTTTGGGGAACGAGCCACAAACCATAACTTTCGAAGCATAATTCGAACTTGATTCTTGAAGCAAAGTTGTAGCTAGCACAATTTGTGACATCGTGTCATGAGAATCGTCCCGAACTTATAAAAATTGAGAAAGTTATGAATTTTTGAATTTTGCACAACAATTGACGAGAAATCTGCTTCAGCATGCGATTTTTACCGTATTTCACAATTTTGAAGATCTTCTTCACATAATTGGCTTTTGACCCAAAAATATTAAATGGAGAGGATGTCAAGACAAATACAACGCCCAAAGACCCACTAAAAAATAATCTTTCGGTCAGAAGTTATGAATTTTTGAACATAAAATGCGAAATCTTGATTTTCTATCGAAACTGTCTCGAATAAACTGCGACGCTTAGTTCTATATGAAATATAAAGCATGATAGAACACCCAAGATCTTGTCATGATGATGACTTGATGACTCACTGATTGAGTAGCTCAGAAAAATATACAGAGTGCGCTTGAATCTCGAAAACCCTGAGTTTCTGCTTTGTTGTACTGCCTAACGAAACAATTGTTTTTTGTAGCTTGACGCACATAAATTCCTTGATCCTGTAACCATGGAATAAATGATATGTATGCATGATTATGTTAGATAAAAATAAGCCAATTAGGGTTAAACTGAAGAGGGCTAATTTTGGGGTGCAACATCTGACCCTACTCAATCTTCTTTAACCTGAGGGTGAGATTGGCGCTAGCCTTTCGAATGATCAAGGTAGAAGAGAATTGAATACTCAATAGAACCATAAAATTTGTACTCTGAAGAAGAAGCGAAAGTCAAGTATTTTTGGTTTTTCTGTATTTTCTAATTTTTGGTTTTGCTTTTGTGAAAAGGTTATCCGTACATCAGACTGGGGTCTGACATACGAGGGACCAAGTAAACTTGGAGATTACATGTCAGGTCAAGATTAGACACATATAAGGTATCAAGTATATTCCAGGTCAAGATTAGACACACACAAGAAAGAAAGAGACCGACCAAAGAAGGTTTCTAACAGAGACATCAAACACACATGTCTAAATTTGGTATCAGACACATACAAGAAAGAGACTGAAAGAGGACTCTAATAAAGATATCAAACATACATGTTCGGAGTTGGTAGCAAACATATACAAGAAAGAGACCGAAAGAGGACTCTAATAAAGATATCAAGCATACATGTTAGGAGTTGGTAGTAAACACATATAAGAAAGAGACCAGAAGAAGACTCTGACAAAGATATCAAACATACATGTTCAGGGTTTGTATCAAAAATATACAAGAAAGAGACCAGAAGAGGACTCTAACAAAGATATCAAGCATACATGTTCGGAGTTGGTAGCGAACACATACAAGGAAGAGACCAAAACAGGACTCTAATAAATATATCAAGCATACATGTTTGGAGTTGGTAGCAAACACATACAAGAAAGAGACCGGAAGAGGACTCTGACAAAGATATCAAACATACATGTTCGGGATTGGTATCAAACATTCTAGTGGTAGAAATGTTGAGACTAATCCATTGGATTAACTTAACTCATACAGGTCAAATAAAAATTGCCACTGCGCTTTATTGTTTCCAAAGGAAATGGGAAAAGAGCGAATAAACCCAAAAAAGAGGGGAAAATCTAGGTACGGAGGTTGGTTATGCAAAGGGAAGGTATTAGAACCCTAAACATCTATGGTACTCCACATGAACCTCTTTGAAAATCCGTGTATTTTGGCTATAAAAGGTGTATACAAAATAAGATGGTGGAGATGAGAAAAGAAGTATTTTTTTTATAATTTATGCACCAGCCGCGGTTGTGAACCTTTAGTGCCTACGTACCACCTTTCGTGTAATAGAGGATCAGGGTAGTCGTAGTTCACCTCATTTTATTTAAAAACACATGTGTGTTGGTTAATTTTAAGATAAGAGACATCATTGTCATATCCGAGTGGAAAACATACTTACTACCCATAATTATGAGAAAGGAGAATTTGTATCATCTCAAAGTGGAAGATATAACTTGGATTTAAAATCCATCACTCAACACCAAGTGGAAAATAGCTCTCTTTACTACATATCATACAAGTATAGTAGCTTACATCACTGCAAGAATCAACAAGAGTCTAATCTCTTGAGAAAAGTTTTTAAGTAAAAAGCCAAAGTGGAAAAATAGTTTGAATGAGGTTAATGGCTTTGAGTCTTAAAAAAAAGATGTCAAAGTATGATTAAATTGGTTAAGGTTTGATTAAAAAAATATTTTTGAAAATGCATGGACCTAAGTCTAAGTTTATTATGAAAGCGGTTCAAGTTAGAAAACAAGAAGAGTTTTGAAAAGGAGGGATAAGATTTTTGAAATTAAAGAAGATAGGAGGAGATGAAGGGAATATCCTAAGTACACAAAGTAAAAGCTAAGGAAAAGAACAGTATAACCAACAAGAAGCCAACACTTGACATAAGAAGTCAATGTAGAATTCCCATCCTTTGGATTGAAACCAAGCAAGCGAAAATACTAAACTTCTGATGAATACCAAGCTTCAGATGAATTAAGAACCAAGCAGAGTCTTCATTGACAAAAATTGGCCAGAGTAACAACTGTATACAGAGGAATTCTCAATCACATACAAAGCATGAAAATCAAAATAACCTGCACACAGAAAAAATTTAAACCAATGCCTTGGAGTAACTCCAAGAATTTCAAAAGATCTTCACAAAAATATCAATCAAAGATCACAAATTTCTAAGGTCTCATGGCTTCTAATTCTAAGTCTCAGGAATCCGTAACTCCACAGTGCTAGGGATAGTAACTAGATAGTCCAAGTAAACTTAAAGCTTTTAATGTTCAAGTTGATTATTAAGTGTATTAAAAAGGAAAAAAGGAAAGCTCAAGTGAGCAAAGATAAAAAGGCAGGAAATAAATACTCAAGTGAGCAAAAAGAAAATAACATTAGATGTAAATGCTAAAAAGTAAAGGCAAAAAATAAAGGCATAAAATAAAGTTAATTGTTAGTGAATTAGAAGATAGAGGTGAAGTATAACAAAAAATTAGTTGAATGACCATTTTAAAGCTTGTTTTTGAAAACTCATTAGAAGATTGATAAAATCAAAACCTCTCAACAACAAGTTTCATTTGCTTTTTGTCAAGTATCTCATTCATTTCAAGCACTCAAGGTAACCACAATGATCAAAGATTTTCAAATGATTCGCTTAGACCAAAATATATGAGGTTCATTAGAGTATTGATAGAATCAAAGCCTCCTAACAAAGAAATTCAAAGTTATTGGATCCAAGGTTTCAAATTAAACATAATTGGGCTTGCAAATATAGGTCAGGGCCATGAATGATCATTTCTCGAATCAGGACAAATTTAGCGCTATGTTAAGCAATTGTAAGTGGACTTATGTAGAAGCCACACATATTTTGAGGCTGATCAATAGGAATCTATGTACCATACATGTTAAAGAAATGATATGTATATCATTCTCCAAAAACATGTAGCACAAGTAAAAACAAGAAAGGGATAAGATGAAGAGGGAGGGGAATGATAGTGTGATATGGTGGGAGAACTGACTTGGTTGTTTTGCATTTTATTGCAAATGTTGCGGTTTAGCAAGAGTCACCACCGACTTTTCTTTTATCCAAAAGGAAAGGTGAAAAAGAAAAGGAAAGACCTTTGAGATTGTTTCTTGAGTTCGGGGGGTAGATTATGAAAAGGGAAGGTGTTAGCACCCTTTTCATCCATGGTTTTCCATGGGCTCTTAGTTACTTGCTAGATCACTTGCTTTTGTTTGAAAATATGCTTTGTGTGGTTTTTGAAAGTATTTTGTAAAGATGCCATTGTTTAGGCAAACTTTGTAATGATTCTCGTTCGTAAGAATGTATACAAAGTGTTGATCTTTTGAAAATGTTTTCAAGTTTGTAAGACATTTGAAAGTGTAGGTGTTTGTTTTTGAAAATAGCAAGGATGTTTTTGTTTTGAAATTGAGCAAGTAACTAGGAACGTTCTACCTACTCAAAAGTCTTTCATGTTCATTTCCTTTTTCCTTTGACATTTTTATCTTACCATTGATTTATTAAGTAACCCTATCTTTGGATGTAAAAGGGACGGGCGTGGGTCATCGTATAACCATGATTAGCAATATTGTAAGATATATTAGCATTTTATTTAGGTACTAAGATCATTTTAAAAGGCAACATTGATAGCTTCATCGAGGGACTATGATCTTGTATTTTTGTTTGCTTTCGCTAAGATATCCCACATGCATAACATGGCCATTTTTGTAAGGCAACAAGTGGAGTTAACCCTAGGGGTGCAAGTGTGCAAGTGTGTTTAATTTACATGCATTTCTTATCTTGAATTATGGTTCTCTAAACATTGATTTTATCTTTCCATACAAACCCTAATTTACTAGCATTGATATGAAAGCGATAAATTATAGAAAAGTAAAATTACTACGCTATTACATCATTATGGGGATGGGGTATACAAATTTACAAATGGGGATTGCAAGAAAATTAAACCCTAATTACTATTACAAGGCTTTGACAATTACATAATTTATAATGCAAAAGAATAAAATATGCAAGAAGATGTAAAGTGAGAGAAATTGCTTTTTAGGGTTTTTTATAGAAAAAGGTTTTGTAATTAATTTCATTGAAGAAAAAAACCTAAGTCTAAGTTAATTGTTTAGAAAAGTGTTTTTGAGGTTTCATTTGAAAACAAAGGTTTTATAATGTTAGGTCATTTCCAAGCAATGTAATATGTCCAAAATAAACTCAAAAATCTAAAAAAAAAACAAGAAATTTGGTGCCTGAGCTGACATGGGCCGTGTCAGTGGACACGGGCACCCGTGTCAGTGGACACGGGCACCCGTGTCAGGACCTGTGCTTGAATTTTATGCATTTTTTTGGTTCCATCCAACCTAACACGGCCGTGTCACATGACACAGGCGCCCGTGTCAGCCCCTGTTCATCTTTTTCTGCTCATGTACACACCAGTAACATTGACACGGGCCGTGTCATTTGACACGGGCACCCGTGTCAGCCTCTGTCCCTACATATTATCATGTTTTTTCAACCCAACTAAGCTGACACGGGCACCCGTGTCAGCCTCTGGTCTGGCTTTTTGTTAGTTTTTTCTCTTTGATCTGTCTTGTTATATCTTTCGAGCGCAAAAGCAAATGATGTATGAACAATTATATCATAGTTTGAGAAAGTTTACCTCTCTAAGCGGAAGCTTTAGAACAAGTACGAATGTTTCCGAGTGTAAAATGGCGATTGATCGAGCTCATTTGAACCTTCTTGAAGTAACTCCAACCTTCCTTTTGTACTGAAAATGGTTGAACCGCCCCAACCAAGTCAAGTTGCAATGTATGTTTTTTTGAGTTTCGAAGATGGTGGTAATGATTTTACAGAAGTTATTCTTATGTTTGAACAACTTCTATATGGTGTATATGAAGTGTTTGGATGGTTTGTTTGGAGAAAACTTGCAAGGTATGAGATTCAAAGATTTGGACTTCAAAGCTCAAAAATGGAGGTTTTGTGTACAAATCTGGTTTTTGACAGCAAAAATGATTTTGAGTGTTAGTTTCCCCTCCTATTTTTCCGGCCTTTCTCTATATTTTTCTAACCTCTCTCTCTATTTTTTCTAACCTCTTACTCTTGCAAATGCTTCTTCTATTTATAGGCAAGAGGTTTGTGCATATGAGTTGATTAGGTTTGCAAGACAGCATGTTATGGTTTGGTTGGATTACAAAGATCCAACTATGTCAAGTACTCCATAGTCCCAAGGTGAAGTACCAAAGTTTATGTCATAGAGGAGCTAATTCCCATGATTTACGGTGGAGTATAATCAGCAACAAGTAAGGTATGGGCTCAAGACAAACTTTGTACAAAAAACTTGCTTTTCAAGAATAGTAACGGTGCCTTTATGCCATAAATGGAAAGATATTTTGGACAATGGTTTAAACACTTTGGTAATAGCTCAAGAGTTGGTGTAAACATTAAATTATAGTGAGATTTGTAATCAAGGAGGCCTGCAACACAATATTATGTAGCAAATCATAAGGGTTTTGTTATGTGTTCTTCACTAAAATGACTTGCAATTCAAGAATGGATGCTCAACTTCATGCCCTTGCATCTCCTAGCTCAAGTATGATAAATTCATGCTCTTGTATGTTTTGGAAAGCTTGAAACACCCTCTAAAACTTTCATGTTGACCACTTTTATTAAATCAAACTGGAACTTGATGAAAATTGGCCAAGAAGTTGGGATAAAAACCTGACCAAAACTGCTGAAAATTTCTCTAAGTGTTTATTCAAAAATGCCATGACTTCATGAATTTATAACTTAAAATCCAAGCATTTCTAGAAAAGTCCTGCTCTACATTGTTTTATATCTCATTTAGATCTATAACTTTCATGTTGGAAGTTTCCCTTGAATCATCTTGCATCTTGGTGAAAAAATGGCATGAAGTAATGAAATTATCATGTGTAAAAACACTTGGAAAATTTCTGTCTTGGAAATCTTGACTTTTCAAGTTGACTTTTGACTTTCTTGACTTCTTGATGATCAAGCTTGATATTCTTGAATGTCTTGATAAATTTTGATCTTTGGAATATAATATTGACCAAAAAGTCAAAGTTTGACTTTTCAGGGTTTAATTGACTTTTTCTAAATACAGTTGATTTTAGGTCAACTGATCAACTGACTGAGCAAAAATATGATCCAAGACATGAAACTTGACATGGGTAATCTTGGGGATCCAAAATGATCCATGAAAGTCATATGAGGCATTGAAAGTTCAATTATCCTTGTGCAATCTCAAACCCTAATTTCAGTCATCAGTGGTTGAGGAGGTGTCTTGAGCTGATCATCCCTAGTGTAGTCTTGAACCAAAGAAGATCTTGTGGGAAAATACTTGATAAATGAGAGAGAAAATTTTGGGGTACAACAAATAGCATAACCAATGTATCAGATGAAATTAGGGTTTCAAATATCATCAACATCATTCATCCATTTTGGTGGATTTGGTTTTTCAACCTATCAACACCGAAGATCCAATGAGGTTAAGGAACTTGGCCCGAAGTAACACTCAAGTGTCTCCAAATCAGGACCAATAAAAAATGATAAAATGTATTTAATATAAAACAAAATTTAAATGATTTATAAAAAGGAAATAATTGGTAAAATACACAACATGTATTAAAACACCAAATAAAAATCCTAAAAAAATATCAGAGGTTAAACATGAGTCAGCAAGTGTTGACAAATTTTTTTAGAATTTTTTTCAATTAGAAACTATTTTTTAAAATATAAAGAAATAAGTAAAACAAACCAAAATTTATGAAAAATAGTAAAATAAAAAATAAAAGTAAAATGAGGTCACCTATTTGTCAAGAAGTCATTGGATCCTTCCATAATTTTTTCAGAATTTAAAAAGATCAAAGATTATTTTTAAACAATTAAGACAAGTCAAATAAAGTGAAAAATAATAAAAAAGACAAAGTCACAAAATAAAATTATGAAAGTATAAAAATCAAAAAGAGAAAAATCAAAAGTATTTTTGATAATTTTTTTCACAATTTTAGAAGTTGGAATGATTTTTTTATGAATTTTTAAAGTTTAAAACAATTAAATAGAAAAATCAGAAAATAAAAATAAAGCTAAAAAAATGTAGACCACTGGATCAATGTCAAAACGCGTTAGTAAGATAATCCTAAGGATCAGACGCGCTGTGCATGATATGGACATTAGTGAATAAACCACCGAATCATTTATTTATTAAATAAGAAAAAATAGGTGGCGCTTTGTCATTGGTTGAATATGACACGCTAGTCATCTTCAACCTCCATCCACATGTGAGTTGCGAGTTTCACAAATGAAAAAATTAGAGGTCCATACCGGTGCCATTCGATTCGTCTCATCAAGGCGAAGACAACTGTACCCTCGCGAAAAATTTATATAAACTGTAGCTCAGTCAGTTTTGAAAAAAACTAGAAGAAAAAGTGAAAACAAGTTTGAAATTAAATGATCAATTCGCCATGAAAATGGAAACCAGAAGAAGCACGAGCTTCAGAGAAGAAGAGACTACATCTTATAAATTTATTTGAAGTGAAATGGTGAAGAATTTTACCTGAACAAAGTCTGAGAATTTTTCTTTGAAACTTGACTTGGCTAGAACAATTTAGAGCACTTTAAGGCTTGGTTCTTCTTCTGTTAGCTTCAGTGAAGTTCAAGGATGAATAATCAATAAGGAAATAAGAGCTGGAAGTGAAGGAAATGAGAAATCGAAAACTCAGGAATGTGAGCTATGGAGAGAGTTTGGTAGAGCTTTTTTGGCTATCCAAGCTTGAGGATTTTAATGGAATATACCCCTCTATTTATAGGGAAGTGAATGATGATGATAAATGAGAGGAATTGTGAGAAAATCACATAAGCCAAGCTAGTTGTGATCATGCCAAACGTGTGACTTGAAATGCATAAAAACAACCTTATACCAAGTTCAATTCTTATCAAAACACATCTGGACAATTAGATAAACATGTTTAGCAACCAATCTTTAAGTAATTCGACCTATAATCCAAGTTTACTCATAGGAAATTTTTTGACTCGAAGCAAAAAATAGATTCCATGGAGCTAACTTCAACAATGCATAACTCACTACTCAGGGACCTATATGATGCAATCTTGGATTCTTTAGAAAGCTGAATGATCAATCTTACAATGTGATTTGAAAGTTTTCATTTGGATGTTTGATCAAAAAATTATATCCATTTGAAATCATGAAAAACACACAGTTTCTTTGTACTTAGAAAAATTCTAATTGTTGAGCTTCAAAATGACCTATAATGTCTTACAAACTTACAAGCCTTTCCACTCAAAATTTGATCTTGATCCTTGAAGATGAAATGAAGTAGAATCTTCAAATTGAATTATGGAATTGAGATCACTCAAAAATCATAAAAATTGAAAGAATTATGGTCCTTGGAAGATGATGAACATATTTGGGGAAATTCACAAAAGATCTATAATATTTTCAATTCTTTAATGATTTTCTAAACATTTTAAAGCCTAGCACATTGAAACAAAGTTGTAGTAGGCATCCAAAAGATTATTGTATAAAAATAATGAGCTTAAGGAGATAAAAATTGACCAAGTTATGATCCTTTGAAGTCACGCAAGAGAATTTGATAGCCTTTTCAAAGGACTTATAATCTTCTTCAACCATTAGTGATCTTCCATACAAAATTAGCCTTAGATCCTTGAAGAGAAGTTGTTAAATACCCTTTAAAGAGAGTCATGGATATGGAATCAATCAAAAATCTCAAAAAATGAGCAAGATATGGTCCTTAGAAGTCAACAAACCCTAGCTCAGAGTGTGTCAAAATGAAATTATCATGTGTAAAAACACTTGGAAAATTTCTAAGTCTTGGAAATCTTGACTTTTCAAGTTGACTTTTGACTTTCTTGACTTCTTGATGATCAAGCTTGATATTCTTGAATGTCTTGATGAATTTTGATCTTTGGAATATAATGTTGACCAAAAAGTCAAAGTTTGACTTTTCAGGGTATACTTGACTTTTTCTAAATACAGCTGATTTTAGGTCAACTGATCAACTGACTGAGCAAAAATATGATCCAAGACTTGAAACTTGACATGGGTAATCTTGGGGATCCAAAATGATCCATGAAAGTCATATGTGGCATCGAAAGTTCAATTATCCTTGTGCAATCTCAAACCTTAATTTCAGTCATCAGTGCTTGAGGAGGTGTCTTGAGCTGATCATCCCTAGTGTAGTCTTGAACCAAAGAAGATCTTGCGGGAAAATACTTGATAAATGAGAGGGAAAATTTTGGGGTACAACAGCTGCTCCTGTTCAATCTTTTTAAACCTGAAGAGTTAGATTGGCGGATCCGTCATTCGTGACTTGAAGGTGAAAGATGATTGAACACTAAAGTGCCCAGAAATTTGCACTCGAAGATGGATGGTGAATGGGCTTATAGATGCCATTTGAAGGAATGTTGGTAAACACTGGAAGAAGTATTAACCCAAATCTCTTGTTGATTTATACGAAAACTTGATGTTTTACCTGTGGGAGACAAGAGTTAGTAAAATGCAAATGCCTGTATGATATTCATCAGATGTGGTATTATGCTAAATGCATATTGTGATACGGTGGCAGTACCGACTGTTTTGAAAATGCTGGTTTATGTTTTGCGTTTTGTGTTCACAAAATGTCGCGGTAAGCAAGAGTCGCCACCGACTTTTATTTCATCCAATCGGAAAGGAAAAAAGCACAGAAAAAAAATCATTTTTTGAGATATTCTGAGTACGGGGGGTAGATTATAGAAAGGGAAGGTGTTAGCACCCTTTCTATCCATGGTTTTCCATGGGCTCTTAGGTACTTTCTCATCTTTCAAAATTGCTTGTGTGTGTGCTTTGTTTTGAAAAGTTTTGACTTCGCGATAACCTTTATATCAGTCCTCAAAGGTGTGACGAAGTTGTTTTGAAAATTGTTTTGAAAAGTGTAAGTGTGAAAAGTTTGATTTGAGCAAGTATCTACTAGCATCTACCTACTCGAAAAAAGGATCGTTTCTATTCTCATTTCCTTTAGACAGCGTTATCCTACTATTGAGAAATAGGTAGCACCGTCGTTGGAGTTGTAAGGGTCAATTCGTAAGGGACGTACGATCATTAAAGCAATGTTAGGACACCTTAGTAATAACCCTAGAGTCTTAAGATCATATTCGAGGCAACATTTCCGAGGCGGCGTTTCCGAGGCAACATTTCAGAACGGGACTTTTGATCTTTGTTAGACAGGAGGGCAACCACTAAGACACCCTATACTTACTGATCGTTTACCGAAGATAACCGAAGTGAGAGTATACCCTAGGAGTGCATATGTGCGAGTGATTTGATTTCAGTTATTATCTTTGCACATTTGGGTTTTCTAGCCGTTTTAAATTATCATGCAATCTTGTCATACAATCCTATTAACATACATCTAAACAGTTAATATTTGCGAGAATTAAAATGCGAGAAAATAAACCTACGCTATTACAAGGCTTCGGGATAGGGATTAATTACATAGCCAAAAAACCTGCAAAAGACGATAAATAAAAGAAAATCCTAGATTAAACTATTACATACCGGGGACAGTTACATCAATATTTCAAAAAATAATAAACACGCGTGATGAATCGAGAACAAGATAATCAGGGTTTTGACCCTAACTAAACCTAATTGTAATTTAAAGGGAAAATTATTTTTTGTCGTTTTTGTTATTTGAGAAAATAAAGCTCAATTAAATAAAAGAAGAACCTAACTACTAATTAATTTTCATTAAGAAAAATAATTAAATTAACCTAATTTTTGTATTTTTATTTTGAGAACGAAATAAATATTAAATCAAGAGTCTAACCCTAATTTTTTCTAATTGGTTTTAATTATATAAAAAAAAGTTAGAGTTTCTCTAAATTAAATCAAACTAAATTAAATTAAATTTGATAAAAAACAAACTATTTTTAATTTTTTATGATTTTTGATTTTATGATTTTTTTTATAAAAAAAGTGATTAACTTTGTGAAGAAAATAATTAAGCAAATTAATTTAAATAAAGAAATAAAATAGAAAAGAAAGAAAAATGGGCCTGATTGCTTAGCAAAGGGGGGTGTGAATCTGATTTCTTGGCCCAACAACTCCTGGCCCTTTTGACTTTGCCCAATCCCATGTACACGCTTGACTGGGGCGCATGGTGGTCCTTCAGGGAGAAGGCCTTAGATCTGAAGCCTTGGTGGATTGAACGATCAGATCTGGATAGTACATGGTGGATCCCTTGCCATGTGATACGCTGGATTGCATGTTCAAGAAAAGCATGAATAAAAGTTGGTACCTGGGGATCGAACCCTGGTCCTTAAGCATTCTTCCCTTGCACGCTTGCCAACTGAGCTGGCTATTTTAGTTGTACATACAATAATAAACAAATATTATATAATGAAAACAAAATATTAAACTGGAAAGATATCCATCTTCTTCCTCCCACTGTCGTTGTAGGTTTTGTAACTTTTACCTACAAACATTAAGCGTAGGTATAGCCCATGTGCATTTCCAAAATCCTGTACGCGTACGATAAATGAAAACCAATGGTACTAATCAACTCGTTTTAACCTCACGAGCATCATGGTACCATTATCAATGTCCAATTTTTCCTTTATAAGAAACCCCTAAAAACAAATAACAAACCCTAGCCATGGCAATTTTACAGTCAGTCAATAAAATGAAATTGAATATAGTCATTAGCTTGCAAACATCTCAAAGATTATAAATATGCCAATCAATCATGCTAAATATGCCAGAATAAATGTATTCGAATTCAAGAAAATAGGCAAACCGATGAACGTTACAGGGTGATTTTGAGTGTCCAGACCTTGCAAACGATCTTGTTGGCTTCAGGGATGATCCAAGAATCTGAATTGATCTTTTGAAACCTTTGAAACGGCCTGTGGAGCATGATTCGATTATCACTTTTTCCTTGAAAATTTTGAATTTTTTCTCTGCCTTTGCACACCTCCAACCTCTTTTTTGGTCTGCCTTTTTTCCTTATGTATAATAGAGCGCATTAGGGTTAATATTTGCATCCAATCTTTGCCATTTATGAAGATTGATCATTGATTTAATCTTTGCACCAAATCTTTCCAAAACAAGCATTTTCAATATTTTTGTGTCCATATGAAGCCTTGCACGATTTGATTTTGTCTCCAGCTGTATAATGAATCTAATCATGCATAAAATCTCAAGGTTTTATTGATTTTTGATATTTTCATGATTTTATATTGATTTTATTTGATTTAAATGAAATAAAATCGAAATAAATAACAAAAATAAAATAATGACAAGTGGAAAGGCTCATGGGTCGTGGATCACATTACAAACTCAGTGCAAGAATAAAAAGTTGGGCCCATTTAGCAAAAAATGCAATTTTGGACACATTTGACTTTTGGCAATTTTGCAAAAAAGGTCAACTTGGCCAATGCACAACTCTCTAAATTTTGACCATAGAGATGTGTTCTTGGACTTTTGAGAAAGCTTAAGATGTACTCTAAGCAACCCTTTTGAACTCATCTCAATTGAGGCTTCCATGTTCATGTATGAAGCTTTGACCCAAAAGGTGTTTTATTGACTTTTCAAAATGACCTATAATGTCCAAATTCATATCTTATTGTGAGTGCATATTTTACATTTGGGAGATGAAGATGAATTATAGGGAATTACATCCTCTTCAAAATGATATTTGGATGGGTCATTTTTGATAAAGTATGAGAAAGTTATGCTTGGTCAAAGTTGAGTTGACTTTTCCTACAAAACCCTAATTTAGCAACTTTTGGGTTTTGATGAGTTGTGAGCAATCCTTGAGGAATCATGATCAACCCTTGATCAAATGATGAATAATACTTCAAAATGAGAATGTTGGCCAAAAATATTGAAGTTTGACTGTATGTGGGCCACAATTGACTTTTGACCTAGCATAGTCGATTTCTAGGCACTTAAGCAATTGAATGAGCAAACTTTCTCTGCATGGCTTGAAACTTGATATGAATGATCTTGAGAACACATTAGGACAATGGTGAGCATTTGGGATCCGTTGGACTCAAGCATCTTGATGCAAAATGAAACCCTAATTTGGAATAGACTGCCTTATGAGAGAGTTTGTCTGGTTAACTCTTGGGCTTCCTTGAGCAATTTGAGGACCTCACTTGACATGTATTGCGAAATATGGGAGGGGAAATTTTGGGGTACAACAGCCGCCCCTGTTCAATCTTCTTAAACATGAGGATGTAGATTGGCCTGTCTGCCTTTCGTGATATGAAGGTGGAAAATGATTGAACACTAGAGTGCCTAGAAATTTGCACTCCTATGAAGTGATATTTGTCTTACAATGTCGGGAATGGGCTTACAAATGCCATTTGGAGGAGTTTCGATCGCATAAGAGATTCCTTTGCGAGAACCCGTGTACCTGTCATTGAGGAGGACTTCGTTGGGGAATATTGGTCTATGTCTTGAGAGAAATAGAGTTTTAGGAGCTTCAGTTGTCTGTTACTCTACTGGGGAATGATTCTGGTTTGGGAAGCGGGAGTGATATTGTGTTCGGTCGGGGTATATGTTGCACCGCGACTTACTGAGGAAATATGGTATCAATTGTGTTTGATCGGGTCTCAGTCTTACAGTGTTGCAGACTGCTGTCTGGGGATAATAGAGGAAGAAAACCCGGATAGTAAGGTTATGGGAAGGAACCTGGATAGTAGGGTTACTTCGATATGAGAGCCTGGGTAGTAGGGCTATGAGAAGGAACCTGGATAGTAGGGTTACTTCGATATGAGAGCCTGGATAGTAGGGCTATGAGAAGGAACCTGGATGGTATGGTTTCTTCGATATGAGATCCTGGGTAGTAGGGATGTGAGAAGGAACCTGGATGGTAGGGTTTCTTCGATATGAGATCCTGGATAGTAGGGCTGTGAGAAGGAACCTGGATAGTAGGGTTTTTTTCGATATGATAACCTGGGTAGCAGGGCTGTGAGAAGGAACCTGGATGGTAGGGTTTCTTCGATATGAGAGCCTGGATAGTAGGGTTGTGAGAAGGAACCTAAATAGTATGGTTTCTTCAATATGATAGCCTGGGTAGTAGGGCTTTGAGAAGGAACCTGGGTAGTAGGGTTTCTTCGATATGATAGCCTGGGTAGTAGGGCTGTGAGAAGGAACCTGGATAGTAGGGTTTCTTCGATATGAAAGCCTGGATAGTAGGGCTTTGAGAAGGAACCTGGGTAGTAGGGTTTCTTCGATATGATAGCCTGGGTGGTAGGGCTACTTTTGTTGCGCCGATGATTACTCTGTTTAGCTTCGAGTGTTGATCATGGACTTGCTGGAAATTGTTGATAATAATGTCTTTCCTGAAATAAATACAGGCTTAGTTATAAATGATGCATGAGATGCATTGTGTGTTGACGTTCTCAAAATAAGTGAAACCATGTTATATGTGGTGTATGCATATGTCATGATGTATGAACATGAAATGATGACGTGATAATCAGAATCGGGGAAAATAAATCCCTGATTGCCATGAAAACCATAGTTCCTCCACCTCTATTGGGGATGGTGAACAAAAATGACCGTGCTGGGGATTTGCCCCCTTGGCTGGCGAATATTCTATCGGAAGAGACCCTGCCTGAGGATAACTCTGCGGGGAATAACTCTGTCGGAGATGAGACACTCTGTCAACGGATCATGCTGATTTGGAGAAATAAACTCAGCTGGGGATGAATTTCCATTGCTGGTGATGATGAATTCTGTTGGAGATTGAATTTATGCTTGTGAGAGAATAAACTCTTCTTGGGAAAAAACTTACTGACTCGTTTGTGATTGTGAACCTTAGCTGAGGAGAATCACGTCCTGCTTGGGGAAGCTGACATCACCGTCTTTGGGTACTCTATACTTTGTGGGGAGTGTATGTACCGCTTCTCATGTTCTCAAGCTGGCTCTATCCTGCCACCTGGTAGGCAGAGTAACTGTAAGGTTTGGGCACTTCTTGTTTTCCCTGTTCCTAGAATTACGAGTAATTATCTTTTGTTTTTTCATGTAAATATTTAAGAGCAACAAT
This sequence comes from Vicia faba, assembly GCA_948472305.1. Lineage (NCBI taxonomy): Eukaryota > Viridiplantae > Streptophyta > Magnoliopsida > Fabales > Fabaceae > Vicia > Vicia faba. The sequence goes on along the minus strand of OX451737.1, from coordinate 1,199,000,012 downwards.
TATTTTCAAATGCATATATTAAAAAATGAATCATTGGACGTTCTTGCAAAACAAAACACAAAAAGAAAAAAACAAGTTTGAAATTTCTTGTGAAAATGAATTGTATTGATTTTTGAAGTTGACCTGTAATAAACGTTTTGTACAAGAGGCTGATGTCCTAGTAAGAGAACGCCGTCGAAGGATAGAAATTATACAATTTATGAGAAAGAAATAAAAACAGCTATATTAAATAATCCCACTGGGTTCCAACTCTACTATTGCCCTTATATCTTTGAGCGTCTCATCACTTTGCCGCTTGGTCGAAGGTAGATCAGATTGACTGGCGCCGTCCGAGCTTGATAGTCGATACCGATGTCTGGTTGCAAGATGATCCAATGAGACATAGTGTTACGCTTCAATCCCTAATTTTTTCTTGGACCTCCCTTTCGGGTTTTCATTCCACCGGGATACCCTTTTTTGCCCAAGCCGCCTTTTCAGGTTTTCGACTTGCCGGGTGTATAGTTTTTTCATTTTCATCCCTTACTTTTGCTCGAACCCTTTTGGTTCGTCGGGAAGCCCTTATTTTTGCCTAGGCCAGTCGACCTAGTGGGTCTTTGATTATGCGTAGTATCTTTTCACTATGTCTGCATTGACGGGGTGAGGAAGGTCGTCACCATCCATGGTGGTTAGAATCATAGCTCCTCCCGAGAAAATGTTCTTAACCACAAATGGACCTTCGTATGTAGGGGTCCATTTGCCCCTGGGATCACCTTGCGGTAGTATGATGTGTTTGATCACTAGATCCCCAACTTGATATTCTTGACGTCTGACCTTCTTGTTAAAGGCCTTGATCATTCGCTTTTGATACGTCTGACCATGACAGATAGCAGTAAGCCTCTTTTCATCAATTAAATTCAGCTGATCAAGCCGGGTTTGGATCCAGTCATCCTCGTTCAAGCCTGAATCCTTCATAATCCTGAGAGAGCGTATCTGGACTTCGATGGGTAGAACTGCCTCCATACCATATACCAAGGAGTAGGGTGTTTCCCCTATCGACGTCCGTGCTTAGGTACGGTACCCATGAAGAGAGAATGGTAACATCTCGTGCCAGTCTTTATAGGTCACCGTCATCTTTTGCACAATCTTCTTGATATTCTTGTTAGCTGCTTCAACAACCCCATTCATCTTCGGCCGGTAGGGTGAAGAGTTATGATGTTGTATCTTAAACTGTTTGCAGAGCTCGGTGATCATTGTATTATTGAGATTTGTACCATTGTCAGTAATAATTCTCTCTGGCACACCATATCGACAGATCAGATTGTGTCGGATAAACCGCGCCACGACGTTCTTGGTTACTGTAGCAAAGGAAGATGCCTCTACCCACTTCGTAAAATAATCAATAGCCACCAGAATGAAGCGATGCCCGTTAGACGCAGTAGGTCTGATCTCACCTATCATATCGATGCCCCACATTGCAAAAGGCCAAGGAGCTGTCAAAACATTCAGAGGAACTGGAGGTACATGCACCTTATCAGCATAGACTTGACACTTATGACAGGTCTGAGAGTGCTGATAACAATCGGCTTCCATAGTGGACCAATAATATCCTGCCCGTAGGATTTTCTTTTCCATGGTATGTCCACTGAAATTAGTTTCGAAGGTACCTTCATGTAACTCTACCATGATCCTTTCTGCCTCGCTTTTGTCCATACATCGCAGTAAGGTTGAATCATGGTTACGCTTATAAAGGATACCGTTACTGATGAATAACTTCGCAGTGAATCTTCTCAGAAACTTCTTATCATTAACAGATGCCCCCTCGGGGTATTCTTGAGCCTCAAGATACCTCTTTACCTCGTGAAACCATGGTTTATCTGCTACTTCTTCAGCCTCAATGTCATATCAATGCGCGGGCTCATCCAACCTCTCGATGGTAATCTCGGGAGCTTCATTGTCCCACCTGACTTTGAACATAGAAGACATGGTAGCTAGCGCGTCCGTTAACTGGTTCTTCTCTCTCGGAAAGTGCTCAAAGGTTATCTCCTCAAAATGTGGGAGCAATGTCAGTACATATTCATTGTAAGGAATAAGATTTGGGTGCTTCGTATCCTACTCGCCTTTGATCTGACTGATCACCAGAGCAGAATCTCCGAATACACTCAAGAACTTAATCCTCAGGTCAATAGTCGCTCGAAGACCCATGATACATGCTTCATACTCCGCCATATTGTTGGTGCAGTTAAAGTATAATCGGGCGGTGAACGGAGTATGACAACCCTCAGGAGATATAATTACAACGCCAATGCCATTACCCAATGTGTTTGATGCTCAATAAAAATTCATAGACCATCGGGATCCTTCCTCGGGTCCTTCATCCGACCCAGGTTCTTCAAAGTCGGTCACCAACATGATTTTCTCATCCGGGAACTCGAAATTCATGGATTGGTAGTCATCCACTGCCTGATGCGCCAAATGATCCGCTAATACACTCCCCTTGATTACTTTTAGGGTGGTGTATTGGATGTCTTACTCGGTTAGGATCATCTGTCATCTCGCTATTCTTCCGGACAGGGCAGGCTTTTCGAAGATATACTTGACCAGATCCATCTTTGATATCAATAACGTGGTGTGAGTCAGCATATACTGTCTCAGCCGGCGAGCAGCCCATGCCAAAGCGCAGTAAGTTTTCTCGAGCAATGAGTATCGGGTCTCACAGTCGATAAACTTTTTGCTAAGGTAGTAAAGGGCGTGCTCTTTTCGGCCAGACTCGTCATACTGCCCCAGCACGCACCCCATTGAATTGTCCAGCACTGTTAAGTATAAAATCAAAGGTCTTCCCTCAACTGGAGGCATCAGAATTTGTGGCTCTTGAAGGTATTCCTTGATTCTTTCGAAAGCGGTTTGGCATTCATCATTCCACTTTACCACTTGATCTTTCTTTATCAGCTTGAAGATTGGCTCACAAGTAACAGTCAGATGTGAAATGAACCTGGAGATGTAATTTAGACGTCCCAAGAAGCCTCTAACCTCTTTTTCTGTGCAGGGAGCCGGCATCTCTTGTATGGATTTTACCTTTGCAGGGTCCACCTGAATACCTTTATCACTGACAACAAAACCTAGCAGCCTACCAGACCTTACCCCGAAGGTACACTTGTTCGGGTTCAATCTCAGCTTGTACGTCTTCAACCTGTCAAACAGTTTCTGGAGATGATCAAGGTGCTCTTCCTCAGTCTGGGACCTGGCTATCATGTCATCAACATAAACCTTGATCTCATTGTGAATCATGTCGTGGAACAAAGCGACCATGGCGCGCTGATAAGTTGCCCCAACATTCTTCAACCCGAAAGACATTACCTTGTAACAGAAGGTTCCCCACTGTGTAACGAAGGTTGTCTTCTCCATGTCTTCAGGAGCCATTTTGATCTGGTTGTAGCCAGAAAAACCATCCATGAAGGAAAAGATCTTATGTTGCACGGTGTTGTCGACCAGAACATCGATGTGAAGAAGTGGGAAATCATCCTTGGGGCTTGCCCTGTTCAGATCTCTATAGTCCACACACATCCGTACCTTACCATCCTTCTTAGGCATCGGAACAACGTTGGCAACCCACTGCGGATAAGAAGTGACAGCTAAAAATCCCGCGTCGAACTGTTTCATGACCTCAGCTTTGATTTTCTCAGACATCTCAGGGTGCATACGGCGAACCTTCTACTTTACAGGTGGACAGTCTTCTTTGGTTGGTAGGTGGTGTACCATAATATCAGTGTCCAAACCAGGCATGTCTTCATAGGACCAGGCGAAGATCTCAACATAGTCACGTAGCATCTGCATCAACCGTTGTTTAACACTGGGCTCCAGATTCGCACCTATCTTAACCTCTTTCCTGTCTTCCTCTGTACCCAAATTCACTAACTCAACTGGCTCTTCATGAGGCTGTATGGCCCTTTCTTCCTGCAGTAATAGTCTAGCAAGTTCTCCAGGCACCTCACAACCATCCTCACCTTCGTCCTCAGCTTGGTTGATCAGATTTTGGAAGTCATAACTGGCAGTAGCAGAGTTGTTATCAATGGGATCCAGAGTGGATATAGATATGCATTATGATACGTGAGTGTGTGTAAGAGAATAACTGTTTTTGATAAAGCGGAAGACAAAAAGAAAAACAAGGAGCACAAAATTTGTAATGCAAGAAACATTCAATGTTTTATTAATGATATATGAAATGACAAATAATAAGCCCTCACAAGCAAAGCCAAGGTGCCCCGGGCAAGGCACCAGGCCGTAAAGTTTCAAACTTATTTATTACAAATCTTAAAACAAAAAGTCAATTACTGCGGAATAAAAGAAATAGGTATGAAGTTTCTTCGCCGTCCAGTTGTTTAGTCCACCATTGGTTGTAGGGTAGATCCAGTTGTTGATGTTTGAATCCTCTTCACCATCTTCAATTGCATTAACTCCCTGATTGCTGATGTGTAGAGGAGGTCTTCCAATCCGTGCACGCCTAACAGCCCTTTGAGCCCCTGTAGTAAAGCCCAAACCAAACTTATTAGTTTTGTGAGTGAAATCAGGGAGCTGACCACAATTGGTACACCCACCTTCTTCAATAACAGCCCTGACATCCTTGAGAGAAGCCATCTTCAATGGAGGTTTGCTGGTGGTAACTTCAGTTGATGCCAAAGTCTGAAGGACCTCTTCGAAATTTTGACAAGGCGTTTCTATGAATTCCCCGTCCATCTCCACGTAGCGGAAATAATTGAGATGACTTACCATATACTCCTCTTCACCTTGTACCGTGACAATCTTTCCTTTCATCGAGTATTTCAGCATTTGATGGAGCATGGAAGTAACCGCCCCAGCCCTATGGATCCAAGGACGACCCAGCAAGCAAGAATACGATGGTCTGATATCCATCACGTAGAAAGTGGAACCAAAGGTCTGAGAACCCACCTTGACAAGGATGTCCACCTCCCCGTGTACCATTATCTTTGACCCGTCAAAAGCCCTAACCATGATATTGCTCGGCTTTAGAATCAAACCTTCACAATCCAGACGGTCTAACGCTTTCTTTGGCAAAACATTCAATGAGGACCTAGTATCTACCAGTACATGGGCCATAGTGGTGCCCCTGCACTAGATAGAGACGTGCAGAGCATCATTATGATTTCTCCCCTTAGCAGTCAGATCTGCATCTGAGAAACCCAACCCATTGTCGGCAGTCAGGCTAGCTACGCAACCTTTGAATTGATCGACTGAATTTTCCTGTGGCACATGCGCAATTTTGAGGAATGCAATTAAAGCCTTTGCATGGGCTTCAGAACACAAAAACAAGGACAACATGGAGATTTTTGACGGGGTCCGCCCCAACTGCTCGACTACGTTGTAGTCGCTCTTCTTGATAATCTTCAAAATTTCCTCTATGTCTTGTTTTGAGGTTTCTACAATGATCTTCTTAGGTGCCTCCGCCCGGGCAGGCTCACCTGTGATTTCTTTGCCCCGAGTTCCAGATGGCTCGACGACAGGGGTGATAACTGGAGTAGAAATTGGGACAGTAGTTGATGTAATAGCAGATGGAATGACAACAGGTTTGTGAACAGTCGGAGGGGAAATCTCGGGAGAAAAGAGTCTTCCACTTCTGGTGACCTTGCTTGTCCCAACAATATCACTAATTTCCATATCGGCTTCTTCAGCCCTCAAATCTTATTTAACACCATGGTAATATACATCAACACCATAATGCCATGGGATAGCTTTATCTGAGGTATATGGGATGGGACATGGAGCGGTGATTATTAATGGAGCAATTCTTGGAACGGGTGTAACCCTAACAGGTTTTCTCGAGGAAACCTTGGAAGGGTTGGCGAAAATGGTGATAATGGCAACATCTTCAAACAAAATCATAGTCTTCTAAAATTTTTTTTCCTTATTATCTATCAGGCGCTGAACACCTGACTTCAATAAAAAGCAACCTGAAGGCAGAATTGAACACATGTGGCAACCTTCACTACAACCCGGAAATAAATCGGCCAATAATAAATTCTTCTTAACCGTCATCAAAGGAGTAGAGATCTCTTCCACAGAGGTTACAAACGAATCAGTGTCCACAATATTGACTCCACGACCATGCTTGGGCATAGGAGCAGTTATAACGTTGGGATTTTCGGAGCATCAAACTCAATCCCTTTAGCTTCCAGCAAATCTTGCACTTTATTCCTAAGATCCCAACAATCGTTCGTATCATGGCCAGGACTCTCTGAATGGTAGGCACACCACATGTTGGGATTGTATCTGGGAGAAGCAGTGTTGGGATACTTGGGAGCCTCTTTCAAGGTTGCCAAGTTGGACTTTAACAGATGAGGCAGAACTTCAGCCAAAGTCATATTGATGCGGGTAAACTACCATTGTGGTCTTTCTACCCTTTGCTGATTATTGCGTTGTGGAGCAACGGTTGGTCTTGATATTACTACGGCATTTACCGTTTGACGGTGTTCAGGTCTGCTTTGGCCCCTCGGGCCATAGACTGCACTAGCTTCTTTCTTATCGGTGAAAGGCTTCTTTGCCGCACTTGATGAAGCATCATTCTATATTTTACCACTTCGAATGCCAGCTTCTACTCTTTCTCCAGTCAAAATCAACTCAGTAAACCCAGATGACGAGCTGTCAATCAGATGATTGAAAAATGGACCAGATAGCGTCCCTAGAAACATATCGACAAACTCCCTATCAGACAAAGGGGGTTGGACTCTTCCAGCTAAGTCTCTCCACTTCTGAGCATAATCCTTAAAGCCTTCACTTGCACCCACGGACATACCCTGGAGCTGAGTAAGAGTGGGAGCAAGGTCGGCGTTATACTGATACTGCCTGTAAAAAGCAGCAGCAAGGTCTTTCCAGTTTCGGACACTGGCTCCTTCCAACTGATAAAACCATTCAAGCTGAGTCCCTGACAGACTATCTTAAAAGAAGTGTACCCACAAATTTCTATCAACAGTGTGGGGTTGGATTTTTCTGACATAAGAGTGGAGATGGAGCTTTGGGCAGGACACTCCAACATACTTGGAAAAAACCGGATCTTTAAACTTATGAGGGATCACCACTCCCGATACCAGTCCTAGTTCTCCGAAATCCAAACCGGGGATCTTCTGAATCTCCATAGCACTCAGACGGTCTTCTAGCTGCTTGTACCTATCCTCAGCAGGAGGATATTGCTCATCATCATAATCCATATCATTATCAGAAACTGCAGGACTAGGGTCCTTCACTCTTTCTTGGTTCTCCCCGTCTTTTGATGAGGAGGTCAGATCAGCTGATTGTCTTATCCTTTCTCCGAATCTTCTACCCATGTTCAGAATACCAACCTTCTTCTTCTTCTTCTTCTTCTTCTTAATCTTCTTCTTCTCTTTCAGAATCAGGGTCTTCAAATCCTCTTGCCCTTTAGCCAGACTTAAGAACATCTGTTGGAATTGGGCGTTCTGTGCCTGAAGATCTTTGATGGCTTGATCAGAAGACATTTCTGCTGAAATAAACAGCGAAGAAGATGAGAAACCTGTAATGGTGTGCATGATAATGGGATGCGTATGTAATGATTTCAAAGATTTCTGGAAATTTAAATTTGCAAACCAAAAAATAAACAAACTTTATTAGATTAACTTGTAAAAGGTTCAACAATGCCTTTAAGGCGTTACAAAGAAATAAATGGAAAACAAATCTAAAACTAGAAAAGAAAAATCAAAAGTCCCATGGACGCTTCCTCTTTGTGCCGATGTAGTCATTGATCACTTTTTCTTCCTCGAGCTGCCTGGTGAGCTTCAAAATCTTCCTTTCTTGCTCATGGTACTTTTCCCGATAAGTATCCCTTTCCTCTTTCAGCTGAATCCAAGACCTCTGTAACTCCCCAGGATCAGTGGGCATGTAAGGATAAAGAATTGTGTAAGGAATACCCTCTTCATTGGTGGGCTCCACAATCACTAGAAATACGGCTTCATAAGGCATCCCAAGCTTCTGGGCACGAGCTCGGACCAATTGGAGGTAAGATCTGTTCACCATGCCCCAAGCTCGTATAAACCTCCGATGATGCTCCTCAATGTCTTCCTTGTAGTCAAATGCAATATCCTCAAGAAGTAGCTCATAGGGACCATCTCTCCGAGCACGACCAAATTGTCGCAAAGCTAGACAAGGGTTATAGGTTATACCCCCTCTGATTCCAAGCAATGGGACATTAGAGTATCCCCCACAATGATCAATAAAAACCGTGTCTTCCATAGCCCGGTGTTGTACCCCAAAATTTACCCTCACATATTTTTACATACATTTCAAGTGAGATCCTCAAATTGCCCAAGGAAGTCCAAGGGTTGATCAGACAAACTCTCTCCTAAGGCAGTCTACCTCAAATTAGGGTTTCATGTTGCATCAATATACTTGAGTCCAAGGGATCCCAAATGCTCACCATTGTCCTAATATGTTCTCAAGATCATCCATGTCAAGTTTCAAGCCTTGCAGAGGAAGTTTGCTCAGTCAATTGCTTAAAGGCCTGAAAATCGACTATGCTAGGGCAAAAGTTAACTGTGGCCCACATGCAGTCAAACTTTAAGATTTTTGGTCAACATCCCCATTTTTAAGTATTATTAATCATTTGATCAAAGGTTGATCATGATTCGTCAAGGATTGCTCACAATTCATCAAAACCCAAAAGTTGCTAAATTAGGGTTTTGTAGGGAAAGTCAACTCAACTTTGACCAAGCATAACTTTCTCATACTTTATTAGAAATGACCCATCCAAAGCTCATTTTGAATAGGATACAATTCTATACAAATCATCTTCAGCTCCCAAGTTCAAAATATGCACTCACAAGAAGTTATGAATTTGGACATTATAGGTCATTTTGAAAAGTCAACAAGAACACCTTTTTTGTCAAAGCTTCATACATAAATATGGAATACCAAATTGAGATGAGACCAAAAGGGTTGCTTATATGACATCTCAAGATTTCTAAAAAATCCAAGAACACCTTCAAAGAGTAAAAATCGAATAAGTTATGCATTGGTGAAGTTGACCTTTTTTGCAAAATTGCCAAAAGTCAAAAGTGCCTCAAATTACAATTTTTGCTAAATGGGCCTAACTTTTTGCACTTATTTTGAGTTGGTAGCATGGTCCACGAGCCCTAGCTCTTCCCATTTGTCTTTATCTTATTTTTTCTATTTATTTTGATTTTTTATTTCAATTAAATCATTTAAATAAAAACAAATCATGAAAAAAATCCAAATCATTGAAACCTCAAGATCTTGTGCACATTTCAGGTCCTATATCCAGCTAGCAAAAGAATGAATTCGTGCAAGGCATAGGTGGGCACAAAAAGATTGATTTTAGCCTATTTTGGAAATATTTTCAAGTGAATCAAATCAAGATCAAAAGCCATAATTGATAAAGATTGAGAACACTTTTTCAACCCTAATCCAATCCTTGGTATATAGTGAACATTTGCAGACCTAAAACACAAGGTTTTTGAGGCGCACAAAGGCAGAACCAAACTTGAAAAAATCAAAGAAAAGTGGTAATCTGTTTTGATACTTCTAGGCATTTTGAAGGTCCCCTAGCCATCTCATTCGTTTCCTGGGATTGCAAGCAAGCTATAATAATCAAGAACGAGCATTTTCCAGCGCTAGAACTCACTGTAAGTGATCCACGACCATGGCTTCTTCCTGAAATCGAATCACATGATTTTGACACTTATAGCATGAAATACTTACATATTCTTGTTCCTTGAGGCATTTGCAAGCTACTCATAATAATTAATTGCATTTTTATTGGCTATATTGGAATCTACCATTGATAGGTTTTGTTGTCTCGTTTTAGGATCTTTGTATACAGGTAAAATTGGGCCACAAGAAGGGCACCATCATGCTCAGCAGGCCAAGAAGATTCGATTAATGGCATTAGACTCCATTTATCATGCCCATGGAAGATTTTGAAATAAGCCAGGGTTATAGTGACGGACGTTTGTCCATAGGTAAAAGTCTCTGACTTTTACCAACGGAGAGAGGAAGAAGATGACACGCGTGACATCATCCCATTCGCTTGTTTGAAATTTGGCGCGTGTTTGGTATTCAATTTCGCTTTATGTAATTTTTTTTTTATATATTAACCAACTGAACCAAGTGGCCCAGTGGTGGCCAGGGAAGCGCTAAGGCATTGGAGGGCATGAGGTCAGGGGTTCGACCCCTGCCTCCAACATTTGCCATTTTTCTCGAGTTTCCTTTACAGATTCAATGTCCCACAAGGAAGAGAGACTATGATACGGTGGGAAGAACTGACTGTTTTTTGGAATGCTGGTTTGCGTTTTGCGTTTGTTTTTGCACAATGTGGCGGTAAGCAAGAGTCGCCACCGACTTTTATTTTATCCAACAAGGAAAGGAAAAAAGCACAGAAAAATTCCTTTTTCGAGATATTTCTGAGTACGGGGGGTAGATTATAGAAAGGGAAGGTATTAGTACCATTTCTATCCGTAGTTATCTACGGGCTCTTAGGTACTTGCTCATTGTTTTCAAAATTGTTTTCTTTGTGCTTGTGGGTTTGAAAAAGTTTTTGTTTTAAACTTCGATTTAACTCTTGCTTCTGTCCTCAAGAGTGTAATGAAGTGTTTTTGAAAACTTGTTTGTAAAAGTGTAAGTGTGAAAAAAGTTTTGTTTTGAATGAGCAACTATATAAGAACTAATCTACCTACTCGAAAAAGGAATCGTTCTATGCTAATTTCCTTTAGACAATGCTATCCCGCTATTAGTGAGTGGGTAGCACTGTCGTTGGAGTTTGAGGGTCAATTCGAAAGAGAAATACGATCACTAAAGCAACGTTCGGACGTTTTAGTAATAACCCTAATGTCTTAGATCATTTATCCGAGGCAACAATATCCGAGGCAACCTTTCTGAGGCAACTATGATCTTTGGACAAAAGGACGACCACTAAAGCATCCTATACTCAATGACCGTTTTAACGAAGGCAACCAAGTGGGAGTGTACCCTAGGAGTGCGCATGTGCGAGTGTGTTGATTTCAGTTATTTTTATCTTTGCACATATTTAGGGTGATCTAACCACTTTAAGATTTAAGCATTTATTCTTGTCATGCAAGCCCTATTATTAAACATCTAACAGTTGAATAATTTGCAGAAATTAAAGGTGCGGAAATTAAACTAAATTATTACAAGGCGTCGGGTATTTACGTCGCCAAAAGACAACCCTTTGAAAATAAAAGCGGAAAAATAAATGTCCTAATTAAAATTATTACAAGCCGGGAGCAGATACATCAATAATTGAATAAATAAAATTAAATCGCGCGAGTGAATTAGATTGAATGCGGAATTAGGGTTTTGACCCTTTTTAAAAGAAAATGTTTTTTGTTGTTTTTATCTTTGAGAAAAGAAATTAATCCTAAAGTTAAATACTAAATTAATTATTAAATAAATTAATTAATGAAAAATGATTAATGACATATTTTTGGAGTTTTTTTTGTTATTTTAGGAAAGAAATTAAAATAAATAAATTAGGGTTAAAACCTATTAAATTCTAATTAATTTTAAATATTTAAAAAATAAATTAAAGTTGCCTAATTAATATCCTAATTAATTAATTAATATTTATTAAATAAAAATAAAATTATGAGATTTAATTGGATAAAAAGTATTTTTGTGATTTTTTTGATAAAAAGAAAATTAACTTATTGGTTAGTAATTAAATTAAAACAAAATAAAAGATTAAATGAAAATAAACAAAATAAAAATAAGTGAGAATGGGCCTATTTTTGGAGGTGTAGAAAGCAATTTTTCTGGCCCAATTGTGCTGTCCACATTGACTTTTTGTGATCCAGTGTATGTGCATTTGACTGGCCTATGGTGCTCCTTTGATGCTGACCACCAGATCTAGCCATCTGGCCATCTGGCATGCTGGATGGTGAGAGTCCATGGTGTATCTTAGGCTTGAGTACACACATGATTACCTGAAATTGTTAAGAAAAATAACAAATGCTGGAGGCAGGGATCGAACCCCTGACCTCCAGCCTCTAATGCCCTGAAATCATGCGTGGCAACCACTAGGCCAAGTGGTTCTTATTGTTAATAAAACACAAAGTAATAATAATATAAAAAAACAAAAGTCAATGGTCAGAAAAAGAAAAAGCGCGCGCTCGTTTGAAAGGACAAATGGGGGGATGACAACTCATCGTCCCCTTCCTTGAACTGTGGCTAAAAACAACATCACCTATACCTACGGACAAATGTCTGTTGCTACAAACATGGGTTCCTCCCAAATCTCCTACAGGCCATGGAAGTGCATTCTAAGAGCATGGTTGGACTCGTCATCTTCTTCTGATTACAACTATAGCCATTACGAAGGCTAATTTTACCTGAAAGCAAAAGCCCCAAAAAAATCCAAGAAACCCTAACCATGGTGATTCATGATATAAGGCATATGAATGAAATTGGTTATTGCAAAAAGCTAGCAAATGACATGGTGATTCAGAATATGCAATTGTTTTTCATTATAGATGCAAGAATAGTATAAATCAAATTCAAGAACAGGGCGGCTTCGTGAATGACTTACAGCGCTTGGGAGGGTCTGGAAACGCGTGATTTTGATTGGTTTAGGTTGTGGAAGCTGCCAGGAAACAATTGAGACAAGTATATAGTCTTGAAACTGCCTCTAGACTTAATTTCGATCTCACACTTTTTTGGTGTTTTTGCAAACTTTGTTCTTGCTCTCCAACTGATCTCTAACCCTTATTCTTGTCTACACACGACCCTTATGTATTGCACAATGTATTCGGTTTGCAAACTCAGTCCAAATCACTCTCTTTCAATGCTTGGATATTTGATTTGATTTTCTTTTACAACCTTTCAAATTTGGCTTTATTTGCAATATTTTTGTACCCAATTGCTTTGATACGAGTTTGATATGGTGCAAGCTGTCCAATGAATCCTGAAATCATCAAAAGATCTTTGGTTTTCAATAATTTTGATTTTATTTGATTTAATTTAATTTAAAATGAATTAATTCAAATGAAAATCAAATTAAATAATAAAAATATGATATGGACACATGGCCGAAGCTAGAGCACGTGGGCTACAATGCCAACTCAAAACAAGTGAAAAAGAATGGGCCCATTTGGCAAAATTTGAGGTTTTGGGGATAGTTGACTTTTGGCACTTTTGCAAAAAAATCCAACTTCAACAATGCATAACTTCCTCAATTTTGAACTTTTGGAGGTGTTATTTGAATTTTTAGAAATATTGAGATGTCCTCTAACCAACCATTTTGGTATCATTGCATTTTGATATTCCATGCTCAAGATAGAAGCTTTGACAAAAAAGGTGTTTTTGTTGACTTTCAAAAATGACCTATAATGTCCAAATTCATAACTTTTTGTGAGGGAATATTTTGATCTTGGGAGATGAAGATGGATTGTAGGGAATTTCATCCTCTTCAAAATGAGCTTTGGATGGGTCATTTATCATAAATTATGAGAAAGTTATGCTTGGTCAAAGTTGAGTTGACTTTTCCTACAAAACCCTAATTTAGCAACTTTTGAATCTTGATGAATTGTGAGCAATCCTTGATGAGTCATGATCAACCCTTGATCAAATGATGAAATATACTTCAAAATGAGAATGTTGACAAATTTTTTTGAAGTTTGACTCTATGTGGGTCACAATTGACTTTTGCCCTAGCACAGTCGATTTTTGGACCTTTGAGCAATTGACTGAGCAACCTTCCTCTACAAGGCTTGAAACTTGACATGGATGATCTTGAGAACATATTAGTACATTGGTGAGCACTTGGGGTCACTTGGATTCAAGGATCTTGATGCAACATGAAACCCTAGTTTGGGGTAGACTGCCTTATGAGAGAGCTTGTCTGGCCAACCCTTGGACTACCTTGAGCAACTTGAGGATCTTTCTTGCAATGTTTTGAGAAATATGGGAGGTCAAATTTTGGGGTACAACAAAGACCACCATGGACCATCATCATCCAACCAACTAGATGTCCAGGAAGCCAGATCTAATGGCCATCATGTGATGATCCATCATACACCTTAGTCAACATGCAGCAGGAAATCTGGAAGTCAACGTGGATCAATTGCTTTTTGGGCCAAGAATTGCTAGCAACACACCCCTCCAATTGTTGTCCACATGCCCATTTTCTATTTTTCTTTTCTATTTATATTTTCCTTATTTAATTTATTTAATTATTTTTATTAACACCAAATTAATTATTTTTTTTCATAAAAAACCATAAAATCAATTTTCATCCAATTAGATTTAGAATTTATTTTTTATACAAAAATTAATTTAATTATTTTATTTAATTTTAGGGTAACTTTAATTATTTTGTAAATAAATTAAAAACAACTAGAAAATTAGGGTTTTAGTTTAATTTAAATTCTATTTTCTTTTTCTTAAAAATAACAAAATACAAAAATAGGTCATGTAAATTATTTTATTTAAATTAATTTAATTACTAATTAGATTTGTATATAATTAAAAAAACATTATTCTTTTTCTTAAAAATAATCAAAAACAACAAAAATATTTTTTTTCTTGTTATTAGGTTAGACGGGGTCAAAACCCTAATCTCCTTGCGTTCTATATTTGTCGCGTGTTTAATTATTTTTACCATATTGATGTAACTGCTCACAAGATGTAATAGATTAATTATGACCTTTTTCTTTTCATTTATCGTTTTTTTACGGGTTGTTTTTGGCTATGTAAATTAATACCCGAAGCCTTGTAATAGCGTAGCTTTGCTTTCCGCACTTTAATTTCCACAAATATTAAATTGTTAGATGTATGATATTAGGGTTGCATGACAGGAATGTATGATTAACTTTAAAACGGTTAACAAACCCTAAATGTGCAAAGATAATAACTTGAAATTGAATCACTCGCACATGCGCACTCCTAGGGTATACTCTCACTTCGGTTGCCTTCGATAAACGATCATTGAGTATAGGATATTTTAGTGGTCGCTCTCTTGTCTAAAAGATCAAAGTTGCCTCAGAAAGGTTGCCTCAGAATTGTTGCCTCGAATGTTGATCTTAAGACATTAGGGTTATTACTAAGACGCCTCAGAATTGTTGCCTCGAATATTGATCTTAAGACATTAGGGTTATTACCAAGACGTCCTAACATTACTTTAGTGATCGTGCATCCCTTTCGAATTGGCCCTCAAACTTTAACGATGGTGCTACCTACTCACTAATAGTAGGATAGCGCTGTCCAAAGGAAACGAACATAGAACAATTCTTTTTTCGAGTAGGTAAATGCTAGTAGGTACTTTCTCAAAACAAACTCTTTTCCACACTTACACTCTTTTAAAACAAAGTTTTCAAAATGACTTCGTAACACTCTTGAAGACAAAAGCAAGGGTTAAATCGAAGTAAAACAAAAACTTTTTAGATCAAACACACACAAGCAATTTTGAAAATGATGAACAAGTACCTAAGAGCCCATGGAAAACCATGGATAGAAAGGGTGTTAATACCTTCCCTTTCTATAATCTATCCCCCGTGCTCAAAATCTAGAAAAAGGAATTTTTCTGTGCTTTTTTCCTTTCCAGTTGGATAAAATAAAAGTCGGTGGCGACTCTTGCTTACCGCGAAATTTTGCAAACACAAACGCAAAATGCAAACCAGCATTTTAAAACAGTCTGGTTCTGGCCACCGTATCACAGAACTGGCGACTCTGCTGGGGACTTAATTAAGTGGGGTATACCTTAGGAATAGTTCATCATATTGCTTCTATTGTTTGATTTGATTGCTTTATCTTTGTGGGATTTGTATTGGAGTTACTATAGATCCTAACCCTTTTAGGTAAGTAGCAATAAACTGTGAGGGAACTATACGGCGTAAACCGGTACATTTGAAGCAGTAGCTACGTTGATGTGGCACATTGGTTGGTACCGGTATCCCTTATGGAGAAACAAGGAGAATACGAGGCTGCTATGTGTGTCGTTAAGCATCAACTGACCTTAGAACCTATAATTGACCAACTTGGCCATAGGAAGTAGTGAGATAGCCGGTCTCGGTGTAAAGTTGGGAACTTGTTGATACTCGATACTACACTCATTGAGACCATACTCTCGAGATAGTTCCGGCCGCAAGAAAAGATTGCGTGAGCTGAAACCATGACCGATGGAGGATGGTCAGTGATATTGAGAACCTCTAGAAACCGATAACTATTATTAGGACTGGTTGAAACCAACTGAACTTCAAGAGGGTAGTACCTAGACCCCATGCAAGCCTGAAACTTAAGGGCTCTTGTGTGACTTGTGTGCCTTTACCATGTTTGTTACCTACTATACCTGTTGTGTGTTTTATCATGACACCATGCATCATGACATAGCATGCATACTCCATTGTACTAACCATTTCAAAGACCGAGGGGATTTATCTTTTTTCTGTTTTGCAGATTATGGCTTCAGTGTGCAGAAACACCATTCGAGTTAACTTCGTGCAAATACCTGCTCAGCTCAGAGAGTTAGTCTCAAAAGTTCCTGATACTTCTTCATTTGTTAGAATACATGGTCATCTCCTTAGCCTGGTCACTTCAAATTTGGATGAGCAGATGATGAGCGTACTTTTCCAGTTCTTTCATCCGGTACATCATTGTTTCACCTTCCCGGATTATCAGCTAGTTCCTACTTTGGAGGAGTTTTCTGACTTACTGGGTATATTTATCCTCGAGCAGACACCCTTCACAGGTTTAGAAAAGGTTCCTAGACCTGAGGATATTGCTTCAGCCTTACATTTAAAAAGGGCTGATGTAGTATCTAACTGGGAGACACGGAGCGGGGTTAAAGGTTTCTTGGCCAAGTTTCTAATTGATCAAGCTCAAGAGTTATGGGATAACTTGGATTTTCAAGCATTTGAAGACATCTTGGCTCTCCTCATCTACGACTTGGTTCTTTTCCCGAATCCATATTCCTTCATAGATGTGAATGCGATCAAGATCTTATTGACCCGCAATCCAGTGCCTACTCTTCTGGGTGATATTTTACATGCTCTCTATACCCGTACTTTGTGAAGAAGGGGGACTCTCATGTGTTGCACGCCGCTGCTGGCGAGGTGGTTTATTTCGCACCTCCCCAAGTCTGTTTCGAAGAATGAAGAAGGGTTAGGTTGGGCTTACAGAATCATGTCCCTTGCCCATACGGACATTCTTTGGAGTTCTAAGGATATGGAAAAAATAGTTGTCATTGATCGATGTGGGGAATACCCTAATGTCCCGTTGCTTGGAATTAGAGGTGGAATAACCTACAGTCCTTGCTTGGCTCTGTGACAATTTGGTCGTGCTCGGAGAGACGGTCCTCATGAGCTGCTTCTTATAGACATTGCCTTTGACTACAAGGAGGACGTTGATGAGCATCACCGAAGGTTTATACGAGCCTGGGGCATGGTGAACAGGTATGACCCTCACGAGCTAGGACCAAAGACTTCTCTCCCTATGCAACCTTATCTCCAGTGGATTCGAGCCCATGCTCAAAAGCTGGGGATGCCTTATGAAGCTGTTTTTCCAGTGGTTATGGAGCATACTAATGAAGAAGGTGTTCCTTATACAGTCCTCCATCCCTATATGCCTACTGATCTTGGGACATTGAAGAGATCTTGGATCCAATTGAAGGAAGAAATGGATACTTACCGTGAGAAGTATCATGAGCAGGAAAGGAATATCTTGAAGCTCACGAGGAAACTTGAGAATGAAATGATAATCAATGATTATGTCAGCACGAAGGGAAAACGACCATGGGATTTCTAACATCTTTTATTCTAGTTTAGATTTGCTTTTCAGTTTATTTCTTTTGTAACGCCTAAAAGGCATTGTTAAACATTTTACAAGTTTAATCTAATAAAGTGAGTTTTATTTTGTTTTACAAATTTGAATCTCTCAAAGTCTTTGAAATCATTTCATACGCATTCCATTACCATGCACCTCATTACAGGTACCATTACAGGTTTCTTATCTTCTTCGCTGTTTATTTCAGCATATAATGTCTTCTGAAATACCTACCGATCAGGCCATCAAAGCTCTTCAAGCACAGAATGCTCAATTCCAGGAGATATTCTTGAACTTGGCCAAAGGACAACATGATGTGAAGACTCTCATATTGAAAGAGAAGAAGAAGAAGAAGGTGGTTCTTCTGAATATGGGCCACAGATTTGGGAATAGGTTGCGACAAGAAGCTGATATGTCTCATTCATCTGGAGTAGGAGAGAATCAAGAGGAAGGAAAGGGTCCTAGTCCTGTGGTCTCTGATAATGACATTAATTTTGATGATGAACAATACCCTCCTGCTGAGGATAGGTACAAACAACTTGAAGACCGTCTAAGTGCTATGGAGATTCAGAAGGTTCCAGGTTTGTATTTTGGAGATCTGGGGCTGGCATCGGGAGTGGTGATCCCTCACAAGTTTAAAGCTCTGATTTTTGCTAAGTACGATGGAGTGTCCTGTCCAAAACTCCATCTCCGCTTATACGTCAGAAAAATCCAACCTTACACTGCTGATAGGAATCTGTGGGTGCATTTCTTTCAAGATAGTCTGTCAGAGACTCAGCTTGAATGGTTTTATCAATTGGAAGGAGCTAATGTCCGCAACTGGGAGGACCTCGCTGCTGCCTTCTACAAGAAGTACTAGTATAATGCCGACCTTGCTCCCACGCGTACTCAACTTCAGGGTATGTCTATGGGTGCGAGCAAAGGTTTTAAGGACTACGCTCAAAAGTGGAGAGATCTGTCTGGAAGAGTCCAACCCCCCCTGTCTGATAGGGAGTTGGTTGCTATGTTTCTGGGGACCTTGTCTGGTCCATTTTTAATCATCTGATCGGCAGTTCATCATCTGGTTTTACTGAGTTGATTATGACTGGGGAAAGAGTAGAAGTTGGTATCCGAAGTGGCAAGATACAGAAAGGTGCTTCATCAAGTACAGAAAAGAAGTCTTTCAGGAAAGAAGCTAGTGCAGTTTACGGCTCGAGAAGCCAAAACCGACCTGAACGCCGCCAAGCAGTGAATGCGGTAGTAATATCAAGACCCATCGTGGCCCCACAATGCAACAATCAGCAAAGAATGGAGAGGTCATAGAGACAGTACACTCGGCTTAATATGACCCTGTCTCAAATTCTACCCCAATTATTGAAGACCAACCTGGTAACTCTGAGGGAAGCCCCGAAGAATCCCAACACCACATCCCTGCTATACAATCTAAATGCCCGTTGTGCCTATCACTCTGATAGCCCAGGTCATGATACGAATAACTGCTAAGCTTTGAAGAATAAGGTGCAAGATCTGATCGAGGCTAAAGAGATTGAGTTTGACGCTCCAGAGAAACCCAACGTCATAACTGCACCCATGCCCAAACATGATCAGGGAGTGAATGCGATTGAAGTTGATGAAGAAGAGTCCGATATCGACATCTGGATTTACCCGACTACCAACAGTGGCTTGAACAATTGGACGGTGAAGGACTTCGTGCCCGTTTCTTTTATTACACAGTAATAGACTTTTGTTTTGAGATTTGTAACAGACAATTTGAAACTTTACGACCTGGTGCCTTGCCCGAGGCACCTTGGCTTTGTTTGTGAGGGCTTATCATTTGTCATTTTCATATATCATCAATAAATCATTGGACGTTTCTTGCATTACAAATTTTACGCTCCCTGTTTTTCTTTTCTATCTCGCACTTTATCAAAACAACTATTTGTCTTACACACACTCACATATCATAATACAGGTCCACATCCACTCTAGATCCCATTGATAACGACTCTGTTACTGCCAGTTATGACTTCGAAAATCCGATCAACCAAGCCGAGGACGAAGGTGAGGATGATTGTGAAGTTCCTGGAGAGCTCGCTAGACTGTTACTACAGGAAGAGAGGGCCATACAGCCACATGAAGAGCCGGTGGAATCAGTGAATTTGGGTACAGAGGAAGATAAGAAAGATGTCAAGATAGGGGCAAACCTAGAGCCTAGTGTCAAGCAACGGTTGATACAAATGCTACGCAACTATGTTGAGATCTTCGCTTGGTCTTATGAAGATATGCCTGGTTTGGACACTGACATTGTGGTACACCGCCTGCCAACCAAAGAATACTGTCCTCCGGTAAAATAGAAGGTTCGCCGTATGCGCCCAGAGATGTCTGGGAAAATCAAAGCTGAGGTTATGAAACAGTTTGACGTCGGGTTTCTAGCTGTTACTTCTTACCCGCAGTGGGTTGCCAATGTGGTTCCGATGCCGAAGAAGGATGGTAAGGTGCGAATGTGTGTGGACTATAGAGATCTGAACAGGGCGAGCCCCAAAGAAGATTTCCCATTGCCTCACATCGATGTCTTAGTCAACAACACCGCACAACATAAGGTCTTCTCCTTTATGGATGGTTTTTCTGGTTACAATCAGATTAAGATGGCTCCCGAGGACATGGAGAAGACAACTTTTGTTACACAATGGGGCACTTTCTGTTACAAGGTAATGCCTTTCGGGTTGAAGAATGTTGGGGAAACGTATCAGCACGCCATGGTTGCTTTGTTCCATGACATGATTCACCATGAGATTGAGGTATACGTTGATTACATGATTGCAAGGTCCCAAACTGAAGAAGAACAACTTGACCATCTCCAGAAACTATTCGACAGGTTGGAGATGTATAAGCTGAGGTTAAACCCGAACAAGGCACCTTTGGGGTAAGGTATGGTAAGCTGCTGGGTTTCATTGTTAGTGATAAAGGTATTCAAGTGGATCCTGCAAAGGTGAAGGCTATACAGGAGATGCCAGCTCCCTGAACGGAAAAAGAAGTTAAAGGCTTTTTGGGATGTCTGAATTACATTGCCCGATTCATTTCACATCTAACTGCTACTTGTGAGCCAATCTTCAAGCTGCTGAAGAAAGATCAAGTGGTAAAGTGGAATGATGAATGTCAGATCGCTTTCGAAAGGATCAAGGAATATCTCCAAGAGCCATCTATTCTGATGCCTCCAGTCGAAGGAAGACCTTTAATCTTATACTTGACCGTACTGGACAATTCAATGGGGTGCGTGCTGGGGAAGCATGACGAGTCTGGCCGAAAATTGCATGCTATTTAATATCTTAGCAAAAAG
This sequence comes from Vicia faba, assembly GCA_948472305.1. Taxonomy (NCBI): domain Eukaryota; kingdom Viridiplantae; phylum Streptophyta; class Magnoliopsida; order Fabales; family Fabaceae; genus Vicia; species Vicia faba. The sequence goes on along the minus strand of OX451737.1, from coordinate 1,198,978,909 downwards.
TTTACCGACTACGGGACCCGATACTCGTTGCTCGAGAAAACTTGTTGCGCTTTGGCATGGGCTGCTCACCGGCTGAGATAGTATATGCTGACTCACACTACCCTATTGATATAAAAAAAGGATCCAATCAAGTATATCTTCGAAAAGCAGGCGCTTTGGTTTGAAGGTTTAGGGCTGCGCCCTCTTTATGTCTAATCTTGTTTTGAGGTTTTCTTATCAGGTAAAAAGGAAGCGCATCTGGTTCTCAATTAGCGGATTATGGAATGAATTTTGTCATCACGTCACAAGGTTGGTTCTCGCTCAATCTATCGGAGCCTGGTTTAGGGTTTATTTCCCTATGGATGTTGGTCAAGAGGCTAGGGTTTCGAGTTTTTGGTTGCTGGGAAGATGTCTCTCTCGCCTGCCCCAAAGATGGCTCAGAGCTCAGTGCGTTAGGTCAAGAATTTCACATCCTCGCATTTCAAGTTTCTTCTTTAAGTCTCTAAGCCATTGAGTCGAGAATTTGGAGGTTGAATTGGCAAATGTGGAGTTCGAGCATTTCAGGAAATGAGGTTAAAGGTTCATGATGATTAAGGCATTGTTCTTGTTGCTTAAGTTACGAGTTATTATGGGCCGAATATCAAAAATTAGGTTTCTGGTCGAGAAGTGCGAGTGTGGTTCAGGCATGATATAAATATCAAGGTTCAAGCGTCCGGTGTTTTGGGGTTCAATTTAACCAGTGGAATTAAATTCTTAAGCATTTGTTTTGTTTGAGAGTTTGATTGGATTTCGAAAGATAAGGCGCGTGATTTGTTTGGAGTACAAGCTATAACCATTATTCATGATTTCTTGAGATTTAAGTTACAAAGTTGAGATGCGCATTCGAATTATTCGAGAGGGAATTTTGGAATTTAAATAAGATGCAAGAAGTTATTTGATTTCTACAACAAAATTCATTCAAAATAAATTCGTGCAAATTTGTGCTCATCACATTTTTGAGACAATGTTACAAGGCATATTACATTGTGAAATACAAATTACATTGGTTTGTTTACAAAAAAAAAGAAAGAAAAATAATGTGTGTTTCTTCAAGTTTTCATCTTCAAGTCTTCATCTTCACTCCTCGCCATGGAATTTTCCTCATTCAATCTCGCTTTAGACCGTCCAATAATCGTGCTCATGAAACAAGGAAAAGGAAAAGTTAGCAATCAAAACATGAAAAAAATTCAAACAAGAATTAATTGATTGTTATGTCATCATAAGGGTTCACCTTTTGGAATCAGTTAACCTGCCTTGTCCGGAAGAATAGCAAGATGGCAGATGATCTTAACTGAGTATGACATCCAATACACAACCCAAAAAGCAATCAAGGGGAGTGTGTTGGCAGATCATTTGGCACATCAGGCCGTGGATGATTACCAGTCTATGAATTTCGAGTTTCCGGATGAGAACATCATGTTGGTGACTGAATGTAAGAAACCTGGACCGGATGAAGGACCTGAGGAGGGATCCCGATGGTCTATGTACTTTGATGGAGCTTCAAACGCGTTGGGTAATGGAATTGGTGCCGTGATCATATCTCCCGAAGGCTGTCATACTCTCTTCACCGTCCGATTATGTTTTAACTGCACCAACAACATGGCGGAGTATGAAGCATGTATCATGGGACTTCGAGCAGCTATTGACCTAAGGATTAAGTTCTTGAGTGTATTCGGAGATTCCGCTCTTGTGATCAGTCAGATCAAAGGCGAGTGGGATACGAAACACCCAAATCTTATTCCTTACAAGAAGTATGTATTGACATTGCTTCCACACTTCGAGGAGATAACCTTTGAACATTTCCCCAGAGAAGAGAATCAGTTAGGGGATGCGCTAGCTACCATGTCTTCTATGTTCAAGGTCAGGTGGGAAAATGAAGCTCCCCAGATTACCATTGAAAGGTTGGACGAACCCGCATACTGCTGTGACATCGAGACTGAAGAGGTAACAGATAAACCATGGTTTCATGAGGTAAAGAGGTATCTTGAGGCTCAAGAGTACCCCAAGGGTGCATCTGTTAATGATAAGAAGTTCTTGAGGAGATTCGTGGCGAAGTTCTTCATCAGTAATGGTATCCTTGACAAACGTAACCATGATTCGACCTTACTACGATGTGTGGACAAGAACCAGGCAGAAAGGATTACGGCAGAGTTATATGAAGGTACTTTCGGAACTCATTCCAGTGGACATACCATGGCAAAGAAAATCCTACGGGCAGGATATTATTGGTCTACTATAGAAGCCGATTGTTATCAGCATTCTCGGACCTGTCATAAGTGCCAAGTCTATGCTGATAAGGTGCATGTACCTCCAGTTCCTCTGAATGTTTTGACAGCTCCTTGGCCTTTTGCAATGTGGGGCATCGATATGATTGGTGAGATCAGACCTACTGCGTCTAACGGGCATCGTTTCATTCTGGTAGCTATTGACTATTTCATGAAGTGGGTTGAGGCAGCTTCCTTTGCTACAGTAACCAAGAACGTCGTGGCGCGGTTTATCCGACACAATTTGATATGTCGATATGGTGTACCAGAGAGGATCATTACGGACAATGGTACAAATCTCAATAATACAATGATCACCAAGCTCTGCAAACAGTTTAAGATACAGCATCACAACTCTTCTCCTTACCGGCCGAAGATGAATGGGGCTGTTGAAGCGACTAATAAGAACATCAAGAAGATTGTGTAGAAGATGACGGTGACTTAAAAAGACTGGCATGAGATGTTACCATTCGCTCTTCATGGTTACCGTACCTCAGCGCATACGTCAACAAGGGCAACACCCTATTCCTTGGTGTATGGCATGGTGGCAGTCTCGCCCATTGAAGTTCAAATACCCTCTCTTCGGATTATGAAGGATGTAGGTTTGAGCGAAGATGACTGGATCCAAACCCGGCTTGATCAACTAAACTTAATCGATGAAAAGAGACTTACTGCTATTTGTCATGGTCAAACGTATCAGAAGTGGATGATCAAGGCTTTTAACAAGAAAGTCAGACGACAAGAGTATCAAGTTGGGGATCTGGTGATCAAACGCATCATACTACCGCAAGGTGATCCCAGGCTCAAATGGACCCCTACGTACGAAGGGCCATTTATGGTTAAGAACATTTTCTCGGGAGGAGCTATGATTCTAACCACCATGGATGGTGATGACCTTCCTCACCCCATCAATTCAGACATAGTGAAAAAATACTACGCATAATCAAAGACTCGCTAGGTTGACTGGCCTAGGCAAAAATAAGGGCTTCCCGGCGAACCAAAAGGGTTCGGGCAAAAGTAAGGGATGAAAATGAAAAAAAATGTACACCCGGCAAGTCGAAAACCTGAAAAGGCGGCTTGGGCAAAAAAGGGTATCCCGGTGGACTGAAAACCCGAAAGGGCGGTCCAGGCAAAAATTAGGGATTAAAGCGTAACACTATATCTCATCGGATCATCTTGCAACCAGACTTCGGTATCGACTATCAAGCTCGGACGACGCCAATCAATCTGATCTACCTTCAACCAAGTAGCAAAGTGATGAGATGCTCGAAGATATAAAGGCAATAGCAATAGCAGAGTTGGAACCCAATGGGATTGTTCACATAGCTGTTTTTCCTTATTTTTCACAAATTGTATAATTTATCTTTCGGTGGCGTTCTCTTACTAGGACGTCAGCCTCTTGTACAAAAACGCCTATTTACAGGCCAACTTCAAAATCAATACAATTCATTTTCACAAAGAAATTTCAAATTATTTTCCTTTTTCTGTTTTGTTTTGCAAGAACGTCCAATGATTCATTTTTGATATATGCATTTGACAATAATTGCTGCTCATAAATATTTACACGCGAAACAAAAGACGATTACTCGTAATGACAGGAACAGGGGCAAACAGAAATGTCCATACCTTACAGTTGCTCCATTCACCAGGTACAGGATTAGACCCAGTTGAAGAAAATGACTAAAAATATGTACACTCCCCGCAGAGTAAGAAAAAGACAGTGATGTTAGCTTTCCCGAACAGGACACAACTCTCCACAGCTGAGGTTCACAATCGCGAATGAGTCGGTAAGATTCCCCCCAAGCAGAGTTCATCTATCACCTACGATGGAAGACTATTCCCAACAGAGTTTATTTCTCCCACAAACAGAAAGTTTATCCTCGACGAAGTTCATCATGGTCAGCAACGGTAATTTATCCACAGCCGAGGTTATTTCTCCAAATCAGCAGATCTTCTGGAAGCGTATCTCTCTTCCCCAGAGAGTCATTCTCTCACCAATGTATTCTCCAGCAGGATTATTCTCCCAATCATCTTCGGTCGTTATCCCCAGTAAGCGAAACTCTTTATATTCTCCAGCAGCAGTCCGAGATTTATTTTCCCCAGTTAGAGAACATCGTAAAAACATTGCATGCCCATACATCATGACATGCATATGCACCATACAACACAATCTCATTTATTTTGAGAACATCATTACTCTGATACATGTCATGCATCATGGCATTACATACGACTAATTCTTTACATTTCAGGAAAAGATACAATCAAATTCTCACAAAGTTCAAGCTATGAAGCCCAGGTTCGACCGAATAATATCTTGATTACTCCATCATATTATGAAACCCGGAGAACGACTGGATAATAGTCTCAGAATATCGCGAAGCCTGGATTACGACCAGATAGTGGTATCTCTTAAAAGCAAGCTATGAAGCCCAGATTCAACCGGATAATAGTTTAATCCCCAGCAAGCCGTGAAGCCCGGATTACGACCGGATAACAGCTCAACAAGTTTCTGTGAAGTCTGGATTACGACCAGATAGCAGTCCGAGACACCATGAAGCTTAGATTCGACCAGATATTGGTATATCATAAACACATGCCGTGAATCCCAGATTACGACTGGATAACAGCTCAACAAGTTATTGTGAAGCCTGGATTACGACCAGATAGCAATGCAAGTTTCTGTGAAGCCTGGATTACGACCAGATAGAAGCCAAGAGTACTATGAAGCCTGGATTCGACCAGATAGTGGTATATCTTTAATGCAAGTTATGAAGCCCGGGTTCGACCGAATAGTATCTTGATCTCTCCGAACGCCATGAAGCCTGGATTCGACCAGATAATGGTATATTACATCATGAAGCCTGGATTACGACCAGATAGCGGTAAAGACACTAAAGCTTGGGAGTATGACCAAATAACAGTAAGGGACACTATGAAGCTTGGATTTCGACCAAATAGTAGTTTACCCGGCCAATTACTATGAAGCCCGGAGTCGACCGGATATTAGTAGGCCCAAAAGTCAAATGGAAGCCCGAATGCGACTGGATAACCACTTGATTTCTTCTAAAGCCTGGATTTCGACCAGATAAGAAGTGAGGTATTGTGAAGCCTGGATTTGACCAGATAGTAGTACAAGACACCATGAAGCCTGGATTCGACCAGATAATGGTATGAAACATCGTGAAGCCTGGATTACGACCAGATAGTAGTACAAGACATTGCGAAGCTTAGATTTTGACCAAATAGCAATTTTACCTGGACAATTACTAAGAAGCCCGGAGTCGACCGGATATTAGTGTGCCCTAAATTAAAGTTAAAGCCCGGATGCAACCGAATAACAACTGAGTTCCTTCTGAAGCCTGGATTACGACCAGATAAGAATTGAGAAATTGTGAAGCCTGGATTACAACCGGATAACAAGTTTTATCTCATCTCCCCAGTAAGTCACTGTAAAGCCTGGATTACGACCAGATAGTAGTCGATCTTATCACTATGAAACCGGGATCACGACCAGATAATAGTTACATTTTCACCTCTTCGACCAAGAGATGATTCCCCAAATAACGGACGATCGAAGCTCCTAAAATTTAACTTTCTCTCAACACAGAGACCGACATTCCCCAGCGGAATATTCCTCAGCAACAGGTATACAAGCTCTCGCTAAGGAATCTCTTATGCGATCGACACTCCTTCGGATGGCATCTTTAAGCCCATCTCCCGTCATCAATCTCCAAATGGCATCTATAAGCCCATTCTCGACATCATAAGACAAATACCACTTCATGCGAGTGCAAATTTCTGGGCACTCTAGTGTTCAATCATCTTCCACCTTCAGATCACGAAAGACAAATAAGCCAATCTACCTCCTCAAGTTTAAGAAGATTGAACAAGGGCAGCTGTTGTACCCCCAAATTTTCTCTCTCATATTTTTCAATACATTTCAAGTGAGATCCTCAAATTGCCCAAGGAAGTCCAAGGGTTGATCAGACAAGCTCTCTCCTAAGGCAGTCTACCTCAAATTAGGGTTTCATGTTGCATCAAGATGCTTGAGTCCAAGGGATCCCAAATTCTCACCATTTTCCTAATATGTTCTCAAGATCATCCATGTCAAGTTTCAAGCCTTGCAGAGGAAGTTTGCTCAGTCAATTGCTCAAAGGCCTGAAAATCGATTGTGCTAGGGCAAAAGTTAACTGTGGCCCACATGCAGTCAAACTTCAAGATTTTTGGTCAACATCCCCATTTTGAAGTATTATTCATCATTTGATCAAAGGTTGATCATGATTCATCAAGGATTTCTCACCATTCATCAAAACCCAAAAGTTGCTAAATTAGGGTTTTGTAGGGAAAGTCAACTCAACTTTGACCAAGCATAACTTTCTCATACTTTATGAGAAATGACCCATCCAAAGCTCATTTTGAAGAGGATGCAATGCTCTACAAATCATCTTCATCTCCCAAGTTCAAAATATGCACTCACAAGAAGTTATGAAATTGGACATTATAGGTCATTTTGAAAAGTCAACAAGAACACCTTTTTTGTCAAAGCTTCATACATAAACATGGAATACCAAATTGATATGAGAAAAAAGGGTTGCTTAGAGGACATCTCAAGCTTTCTAAAAAATCCAAGAACACCTTCAAAGAGTCAAAATTGAAGAAGTTATGCATTGGTGAAGTTGACCTTTTTTGCAAAATTGCCAAAAGTCAAAAGTGCCTCAAATTGCAATTTTTGCTAAATGGGCCTAATTTTTTGCACTTGTTTTGAGTTGGTAGCATGGTCCACGAGCCCTAGCTCTTCCCATTTGTATTTATCTTATTTTTGCTATTTATTTTGATTTTTTATTTCAATTAAATCATTTAAATCAAAACAAATCATGAAAAAATCCAAATCATTGAAACCTCAAGATCTTGTGCACATTTTAGGTCCTATATCCAGCTAGCTAAAGAATGAATTCGTGTAAGGCATATGTGGTCACAAAAAGATTGATTTTGGCCTATTTTAGAAATATTTTCAAGTGAATCAAATCAAGATCAAAAGCCATAATTGATAAAGATTGAGAACACTTTTCAACCCTAATCCAATCCTTGGTATATAGTGAACATTTGCAGACCTAAAACACAAGGTTTTGGAGGCGCACAAAGGCAGAACCAAACTTGAAAAATCAAAGAAAAGTGGTAATCTGTTTTGATACTTCTAGGCATTTTCAAGGTCCCCTAGCCATCTCATTCGTTTCCTGGGATTGCAAGCAAGCTATACCAATCAAGAACGAGCATTTTCCAGCGCTAGAACTCACTATAAGTGATCCACGACCATGGCTTCTTCTTGAAATCGAATCACATGATTTTGACACTTATAGCATGAAATACTTACATATTCTTGTTCCTTGAGGTATTTGCAAGATACTCATAACAATTAATTGAATTTTTATTGGCTATATTGGAATCTACCATTGCTAGGTTTTGTTGTCTCGTTTTAGGATCTTTGTATACAAGTAAAATTGGGCCACAAGAAGGGCACCATCATGCTCAGCAGGCCAAGACGATTCGATTAATGGCATTAGACTCCATTTATCATGCCCATGGAAGATTTTGAAACAAGCCAGGGTTATAGTGACAGACGTTTGTCCGTAGGTAAAAGTCTCTGACTTTTACCAACGGAGAGAGGAAGAAGATGACACGCGTGGCATCATCCCATTCGCCCGTTTGAAATTTGGCGCGTGTTTGGTAGTCAATTTCACTTTATGTATTTTATTATTTTTGTTTTATATATGAACCAACTGAACCAAGTGGCCCAGTGGTGGCCAGGGAAGCGTTAAGGCATTGGAGGGCATGAGGTCAGGGGTTCGACCTCTGCCTCCAACATTTGCCATTTTTTTTGAGTTTCCTTTACAGATTCAATGTCCCACAAGGCAGAGAGACCACCATGGACCATCATCATCCAACCAACCAGATGTCCAGGAAGCCAGATCTAATGGCCATCATGTGATGATCCATCATACGCCTTAGTTTACATGCAGTAGGAAATTTGGAAGTCAACGGGGATCAATTGCTTTTTGGGCCATGAATTGCTAGCAACACACCCCTCCAATTGCTGTCCACAGGCCCATTTTCTATTTTTCTTTTCTTTTTATATTTTCCTTATTTAATTTATTTAATTATTTTTATAAACACCAAGATGTAATAGATTAATTAGGACCTTTTTCTTTTCATTTATCGTTTTTTTACGGGTTGTTTTTGGCTATGTAAATTAATACCCGGAGCCTTGTAATAATGTAGCTTTTCTTTCTGCACTTAAATTTCTGCAAATATTAAAATGTTAGATGTATGATATTAGGGTTGCATGACAAGAATGTATGATTAACTTTAAAACGGTTAGCAAACCCTAAATATGCAAAGATAATAACTTGAAATTGAATCACTCGCACATGTGCACTCCTAGGGTATACTCCCACTTCGGTTGCCTTCGGTAAACGATCATTGAGTATAGGATATTTTAGTGGTCACTCTCTTGTCTAAAAGATCAAAGTTGCCTCGAAATTGTTGCCTCGAATATTGATCTTAAGACATTAGAGTTATTACCAAGACGTCCTAACATTGCTTTAGTGATCGTACATCCCTTTCAAATTGACCCTCAAACTCCAACGATTGTGCTACCTACTCACTAATAGTAGGATAACACTGTCTAAAGGAAACAAATGTAGAACAATTATTTTTTCGAGTAGGTAGATGCTAGTAGGTACTTGCTCAAAACAAACTCTTTTCCACACTTACACTCTTTTAAAACAAAGTTTTCAAAACGACTTCGTAACACTCTTGAAGACAGAAGCAAGGGTTAAATCGAAGTAAAACAAAAAAATTTCAGATCAAACACACACAAGCAATTTTGAAAATGATGAGCAAGTACCTAAGAGCCCATGGAAAACCATGGATATAAAGGGTGCTAATACCTTCCCTTTCTATAATCTACCCCCCGTGCTCAAAATCTCGAAAAAGGAATTTTTATGTGCTCTTTTCCTTTCTAGTTGGATAAAATAAAAGTCGGTGGCGACTCTTGCTTACCGCGACATTTTGCAAACACAAATGCAAAACACAAACCAGAATTTCAAAACAGTCTGGTTCTGGCCACCGTATCACACCCGGGAACACCAAAGAATGTCTGTATGGGCAAGTGACATTATTCTATAGGACCATCCAACACCTTCTTCGTTCTTCAGAATAGACTTAGGGAGGTGCGAAATAAACCACCTCGACAGCAACGACATGCAACACATGAGAGTTCCTCTTCTTCGCACAGTACAAGTGTAGAGGGCATGCAAGATATCACCCAGCAGGGTAGGCACGGGATTGCAAGAAAGGAAAATCTTGACCGCATTCACATCTATAAAAGAATATGGATTCGGGAAGAGGACCAACCCATAGATAAGGAGATCCAAGATATCTTCGAAAGCCTGAAAATCCAAATTATACCAGAATAGCTGAGCCTGGTCTATCAGAAATTTGGCTAGAAAACCTTCGACCCCGCTATGTGTTTCCCAATTGGATACTACATCAGCTCGTTTCAGATGCAGAGCTGAGGCAATGTCTTATGGTCTAGGAACCTCTTCCATACCTGTGAAGGGTACCTGTTCAAGGATGGATATGCCCAATAGGTGAGAGAACTCTTCCAAGGTGGGAACCAGCTGGTAATCTGGAAAGGTGAAGCAATGATGCATAGGATCGAAGAACTGGAAAAGTACACTCATCATCTGCTCATCAAGATTTGAAGTAACCAGGCTAATAAGTTGACCATGTCTCTTAATGAACATAGAAGTCTCAAAAACTCTTAAGGCTAACTCTTTAAGTTGAGCAGGTATTTGCACAAAGTTAACTCGGATGGTATTTCTGCGCACGAAAGCCATAATCTGTAAAACAGAACAAAGATAAATTCCCTTGGTCTTTGAAGTGGTTAGTATAATGAAGTATGAATGCCATGTTATGATGCATGATGTCATGATAAAAAAACAACAGGTATAGCAGATAACAGGCATGGCAAAGGTAAACAAGTCACACAAAGCCCTTAAGTTTAAGGCTTGATTGAGGTCAAAGTTAGTACCCTCTTGATGTTCAGTTGGTTTCAACCTGTCCTAGCAAAAGTAACCGGGTTCTAGAGGATCTCAATATCACTGACCATCCGCCATCGGTCATGGTTTCAACTCACACAATCTTTTCTTACGGCCGGAACTATCTCGAGAGTATGGTCTCAATGAGTGTAGCATCGAGTATCAACCAGTTCTTAGCTTTACACCGAGGCCGGCTATCTCACTACTTTCTAATGGCCAAGTTGGTCGATTAAAGGTTGTAAGGTCAGTTGATGCTTAACGACACCATGCAACAGCCCCATATTCTCCTTGTTTCTCCATAAAGGATACCGGTACCAACCAATGTGCCACATCAATGTAGCTACTACTTCAACCGTATCGGTCTACGCCGTACAGTTCCCTCACAGTTTATTGCTACTTACCTAAAAGGTGTCCCCAGATCCGGGTTAGGATCTATAGTAACTCCCAAACAAAAACCCTTAAAAGTAAAGCAATCAAAACAATCAAGAGAAGCAATTATGATGAACTAGATCCTAAGGTATACCCCACTTATAATTTCCCCATCAGAGTCGCCAGTTCTGTGATACAATGGCAGAACCGGCTGTTTTGAAAATGCTGGTTTACGTTTCGCGTTTTGTGTTCACAAAATGTCGCGGTAAGCAAGAGTCGCCATCGACTTTTATTTATCCAATCAGAAAGAAAAAAAGCACATAAAAAATCCTTTTTTTGAGATATTCTGAGTACGGGGGGTAGACTATAAAAAGGGAAAGTGTTAGCACCCTTTCTATCCATGGTTTTCCATGGGCTCTTAGGTACTTGCTCATCTTTAAAAATTGCTTGTGTGTGTGCTTTGTTTTGAAAAGTTTTGACTTCGCGATAACCTTTGTATCAGTCCTGAAAGGTGTGACGAAGTTGTTTTGAAAATTGTTTTGAAAAGTGTAAGTGTGAAAAGTTTGATTTGAGCAAGTATCTACTAGCATCTACCTACTCGAAAAATGGATCGTTTCTATTCTCGTTTCCTTTAGACAACGTTATCCTACTATTGAGAAATAAGTAGCACCGTCGTTGGAGTTGTAAGGGTCAATTCGTAAGGGATGTACGATCATTAAAGCAATGTTAGGACACCTTAGTAATAACCCTAGAGTCTTAAGATCATATTCGAGGCAACATTTCCGAGGCGACGTTTCCGAGGCAACATTTCCGAACGGGACTTTTGATCTTTGTTAGACAGGAGGGCAACCACTAAGACACCCTATACTTAATGATCATTTACCGAAGGCAACCGAAGTGAGAGTATACCCTAGGAGTGCATATGTGCGAGTGATTTGATTTCAGTTATTATCTGTGCACATTAGGATTTTCTAGCTATTTTAAATTATCATGCAATCTTGTCATACAATCTTATTAACATACATCTAAACAGTTAATATTTGCGAGAATTAAAATGCGAGAAAATAAACCTACGCTATTACAAGGCTTCGGGATAGGGATTAATTACATAGCCAAAAAACCCGCAAAAGACGATAAATAAAAGAAAATCCTAGATTAAACTATTACATACCGGGGACAGTTACATCAATATTACAAAAAATAATAAACACGCGCGATGAATCGAGTACAAGATAATCAGGGTTTTGACTCTAACTAAACCTAATTGTAATTTAAAGGGAAAATTATTTTTTGTCGTTTTTGTTATTTGAGAAAATAAAGCTCAATTGAATAAAAGAAGAACCTAACTACTAATTAATTTTCATTAAGAAAAAAAAATTAAATTAACCTAATTTTTGTATTTTTATTTTGAGAACGAAATAAATATTAAATCAAGAGTCTAACCCTAATTTTTTCTTATTGGTTTTAATTATATAAAAAAAAGTTAGAGTTTCTCTAAATTAAATCAAACTAAATTAAATTAAATTTGATAAAAAACAAACTATTTTTAATTTTTTATGATTTTTGATTTTATGATTTTTTTCATAAAAAAAGTGATTAACTTTGTGAAGAAAATAATTAAGAAAATTAATTTAAATGAAGAAATAAAATAGAAAAGAAAGAAAAATGGGCCTGATTGCTTAGCAAAGGGGGGTGTGAATATGATTTCTTGGCCCAACAACTCCTGGCCCTTTTGACTTTGCCCAATCCCATGTACACGCTTGACTGGGGCGCATGGTGGTCCTTCAGGGAGAAGGCCTTAGATTTGAAGCCTTGGTGGATTGAACGATCAGATCTGGATAGTACATGGTTGATCCCTTGCCATGTGATACGCTAGATTTCCTGTTCAATAAAAGCATGAATAAAAGTTGGGACCTGGGGATCGAACCCAGGTCCTTAAGCATTCTTCCCTTGCACGCTTGCCAACTGAGCTGGCTGTTTTAGTTGTACATACCATAATAAACAAATATTATATAATGAAAACAAAATATTAAACTTTAAAATGCGCGAAATTCAAACTGGCAAGTCAGGGATCGCCACGTATCCATCTTCTTCCTCCCACCGCCGCTGTAGGTTTTGTAACTTTTACCTACAGACATTAAGCGTAGGTATAGCCCCTGTGCATTTCCAAAATCATGTACACGCATGATAAATTAAAACCAATGGTACCAATCAACTCGTTTCAACCTCACGAGCATCATGGTACCATTATCAATGTCCAATTTTTCCTTTATAAGAAACCCCTAAAAACAAAGAACAAACCCTAGCCATGGCAGTTTTATGTTCAGTCAATAAAAATGCAATTGAATATAATCATTAGCTTGCAAACATCTCAAAGATTATAAATATGCCAATCAATCATGCTAAATATGCCAGAATCAATGTATTCGAATTCAAGAAAATAGGCAAACCATATGAACATTACAGGGTGATTATGAGTGTCCCAGACCTTGCAAACGATCTTGTTGGCTTCAGGGATGATCCAAGAATTTGAATTGATCTTTTGAAACCTTTGAAACGGCCTGTGGAGCACGATTTTATCAACACTTTTTCCTTGAAAATTTTGAATTTTTTCTCTGCCTTTGCACGCCTCCAACCTCTTTTTTGGTCTGCCTTTTTTCCTTATGTATAATAGAGCGTACTAGGGTTAATATTTGCATCTAATCTTTGCCATTTATGAAGATTAATCATTGATTTAATCTTTGCACCAAATCTTTCTAAAACAAGCATTTTCAATCTTTTTGTGTCCATATGAAGCCTTGCACGATTTGATTTTGTCTCCAGCTGTATAATGAATCTAATCATGCACAAAATCTCAAGGTTTTATTGATTTTTGATATTTTCATTATTTTATATTGATTTTATTTGATTTAAATGAAATAAAATCAAAATAAATAACAAAAATAAAAGAATGACAAGTGGAAAGGCTCATGGGTCGTGGATCACATTACAAACTCAGTGCAAGAATAAAAAGTTGGGCCCATTTAGCAAAAAATGCAATTTTGGACACATTTGACTTTTGGCAATTTTGCAAAAAAGGTCAACTTGGCCAATGCACAACTATCTCAATTTTGACCCTAGAGATGTGTTCTTGGACTTTTTAGAAAGCTTAAGATGTCCTATAAGAAATCCTTATGGTATCATCTCAATTGAGTCTTCCATTTTCATGTATGAAGCTTTGACCCAAAAGGTGTTTTGTTGACTTTTCAAAATGACTTATAATGTCCAAATTCATATCTTCTTGTGAGTGCATATTTTGCATTTGGGAGCTGAAGATGAATTGTAGGGAATTATATCCTCTTCAAAATTATCTTTGGATGAGTCATTTTTGATAAAGTATGAGAAAGTTATGCTTGGTCAAAGTTGAGTTGACTTTTCCTATAAAACCCTAATTTAACAACTTTTGGGTTTTGATGAATTGTGAGCAATCCTTGAGGAATCATGATCAACCCTTGATCAAATGATGAATAATACTTCAAAATGAGAATTTTGGCCAAAAATATTGAAGTTTGACTGTATGTGGGCCACAATTGACTTTTGACCTAGCACAGTCGATTTCTAGGCACATAAGCAATTGACTGAGCAAACTTTCTCTGCAAGACTTGAAACTTGATATGGATGATCTTGAGAACACATTAGGACAATGGTGAGCATTTGGTATCCTTTGGACTCAAGCATCTTGATGCAAAATGAAACCCTAATTTGGAATAGACTACCTTAGGAGAGAGTTTGCCTGGTTAACTCTTGGGCTTCCTTGAGCAATTTGAGGACCTCACTTGACATGTATTGAGAAATACGGGAGGGAAAATTTTGGGGTACAACTCATATGGTATGTACATTCTATGATGTATGAATGTGAGATGTATGTTTTTTTCCGGGGAAATAAATCCCTAACTGTTGCTGAGGAAATTCTGGGAGATTGAATCCCTGACTGCGTTGGAGATGAAGAATATGTATATCTTCAAATTTTATTGAAATGATGCTTTCGTTGGGGAATATTGCTTGAATTTCAGCTATTATATTTTTAGATCCAGGCTTTACGATTGCTGAGGATGAAGTAGTCGATTGTTATCTGGTCGGATCCAGGCTTCACGATAACTTACTGGAGGAAGAGACAAATTAACTGTTATCTGGTTGGATTCCAGGCTTTGCAGAAAATTTCTTGAAATTGAATAGTTATCTGGTCGAATCCAGGCTTCACAATAACTTGTTGGGGATACAGAAGTTAATTGTTATCTGGTCGGATCTAGGCTTCGCAATAACTTGAAGTGATAACTACTATCTAGTCGAGTCTAGGTTTCATGGTTTTTTTAGAAAGTTATACTATTATCTAGTCAGTCCAGGCTTCATAGTGTATCTTTGGGGATCACAGTTAATTCTTAACTGGTAGGGTTCCAGGCTTCATAATAAACTTATTTGAAAAAAAACTATTATCTGGTTGGGTCCATGCTTTGTAGGTTTCTGAGGTTGATGAGGTCAACTGCTATCTGGTCGGATCCAGGCTTCACAACAAACTGTTTGGGGGATTTAATTGTTATCTGGTCGGTTTCCAGGTTTCACAATGAATCTATGAGGGTAATTTCTATTTGATTGGATCCAGGCTTCATAATAACCTGCTTAAAAATATGAAATTGAAAACTGATATCTGGTCAGATCCAGGTTTCATAGTAATTTTTTGGGGCAGAGGCCAATTCTACTGGGGAAAAGAAGTTAAACCTTGGTCGGATTGAGTCCAGGTTCTTCTATATATTTAAAGAGTCAAACTATTATCTGGTCGGGTCCAGGTTTCATAGCATCTTGAAATTGAGATCAATTCTTATCTGGCCGGATCCAGGTTTTAGATACTCAAACTGTTATCTGGTCGGGCCCAGGTTTCAGTAATTGAAGAAGTCAAACTATTATCTGGCCGGGTCCAGGCTTCAGTAATAACTTGAAAATTGTGCTAATATCTGGTCGGATCCAAGCTTCATATCATCTTTTGGAAATAGTTAAGGCTTTGCTGACGGCTTTACTAGGGATCAGGGGTTGTGGCCCTGTGATTTGCAATAATCTGAAAGGGAAATTCAAACTGGAGAGTGTCGACTGAGTTGAGTAGGACAAACTCGGCTTGGGGAGGATACACTCAACTAGGGAGGATATACTCCTTTTGGAGATAATAGCCTTGGCTGGGGAAGATACACTTAGCTGGGGAACTTTGTGGTGTCTTGATTGTTGTATGTTGGGGAAATTTGAACTCGGCTGGGGAGTTTTTGTTGTTCCTCGATTATTATTTGGGAAGTAAAACCTGTTGGGGAAAGGTTTATTGCAGCCGTCCTCATGGGGATAATGATATAACTCTGTGGGGATATTTCATATACATTAAAGAGATGCTTATTGCTGCTTAGCAGGACACATGTGCCAAATAGTTTTAATTATGTTCATATGCATATGTTCATTTAATTTTAGTCATTGGACAAATTTGCATTCAAAACAAAGACATAAATTTTGAACTTCAAAGTGTATTTGTATTGATATTTTGCCCAAGAATAGGCGTTTTTGTGCAGAGAGACGGAGATCCTAGTAAGAGAGAATCATCGAAAGGAAAACAAAATTGAGAATGAAAACAAATAGCCATGTGAAATGATCTCATTGCCTTCCAACTCTACTATTGCCACAATGTCTTCGAACGTCCCTTGCCGTTGTTCGAAGTTGAATGGATTGATATTGGACCATTTGAACTTGGACCTTGATGATAAAATTGACTGTATTGATTCCACGGGACATAGTCATATGCTTTTAATCCTTAATTTTTAACTGGACCGCCCTTTCGGGTTTTTGGCCCACCAGGATACCCTTTTTTTGCCCAAGTCTCCCTTTCGGGTTTTCAACTTGCCGGGTGTACAATCTTTTGCATATATCCCTAATTTTTGCCCAAACCTTTTGGTTTGCCGGGATGCCCTTATTTTGCCTAGGTGTGTCAACCTAGCGGGTCTCTTATGCATAGTATTTTTTAACTATGTCCGCGTTTATAGGATGTGGGAAATATTCACCGTCCATGGTAGTCAGCATCATGGCACCTCCATAGAAAACTCTCTTGACAACAAATGGCCCTTCATAGGTGGAAGTCAATTTGCCTCTGGGGTCGCCTTGTGGTAAAATGATGCGTTTTATCACCAAGTCACCAACTTGATATACTCGAGGCTTGACCTTTTTATTGAAAGCCTTGATCATCCATTTTTGATACGTCTGACCATGGCAAACAGCTGCTAATCATTTTTCGTCAATCAAGTTCAGCTGATCCAATCTCGTTTGAATCCACTCGGCTTCACCTAGGTCTGCCTCAATCATAATCCTCAGCGAGTAAATTTGAACTTCCACTGGAAAAACAGCTTTCATGCCATAAACTAGAGAAAACGGAGTTGCCCCAGTTGATGTTCTAGTTGAAGTACGGTAGCCATGTAGAGCAAACGACAACATCTCATGCCAATCCTTATAGGTTACTACCATTTTCTGCACAATCTTCTTGATATTTTTGTTGTCCGCTTCGACTGCACCGTTCATTTTCGGTCTATACGAATAAGAATTGTGATGCTTGATCTTAAACTGAGTGCAAAGCTCCATGATCATAGCATTGTTGAGGTTTGTCTCGTTATCGGTGATAATCCTTTCGGGGATACCATAATGGCAGATGAGATTATGTCTGAAGAATCTGGCTACCACATTCTTGGTGACTGAGGCAAACGAGGCGACTTCAACCCATTTGGTAAAATAGTGGATAGCAACAAGAATGAAGCAATGTCCGTTGGAAGCCGTGGGCTTGATCTCTCCAATCTTGTCAATGCCCCACATTGCGAATGGCCACAAAGCGACCATGACATTCAAAGGGATAGGAGGCACGTGGACCTTGTCCACGTAGATTTGGAATTTGTTACAGGTTCTTGAATGTTGATGGCAATCAGTCTCCATCGTTGACCAACAGTAACCTGCTCTTAATATTTTCTTAGCCATCGTATGTCCACTTGAGTGAGTACCAAAGAGACCATTGTGCATGTCTTCCCTAATCTCCTCTGCCTCCTTCTTGTCCACACATCAGAGTAGAGTTGAATCATGGTTGCGCTTGTATAATATCCCGTTACTTAGGAAGAATTTGGCTGCAAATCTTTGCAAGAACTTTCTGTCATTGATAGATGCCCCCTCTGGATACTCTTGTGCTTCAAGGTATCTCATCACCTCATGGTACCATGGTTTTTCCGCATCGGTGTCAAGCTCATAACAATGTGCACGTTCATCGAATCTTTCAATTGTTATCATAGGGGCTTCGTTGTCCCATCCGACCTTGAACATTGAAGACATGGTTGCCAAGGCATCAGCCAACTGGTTTTCTTCCCTAGGGAAATGCTCAAAAGTGATCTCTTCAAAGTAAGGAATTAGGGATAGCACAAGTTCCTTGTAAGGGATAAGATTAGGGTGTTTAGTGTCCCAATCTCCTTTTACTTGGCTGATCACTAAGGCGGAATCCCCAAACACATCCAAATGCTTGATCCTTAAGTCAATAGAAGCTTTCAGACCTAAGATGCATGCTTCATACTCGGCCATATTATTTATGCAATCGAAGCATAGTCTGGCAGTGAAAGGAGTGTGGCAACCTTCAGGAGAGATGATCACAGCACCAATTCCATTACCTAAGGCATTGGAATCCCCATTGAATACCATAGTCCATCAGGATCCTAGTTCAGGTCCATCATACGGTCCAAATTTCGTGCAATTGGTTACCAGCATCATGTTCTCATCAGGGAAGTCGAAGTTCATTGACTGATAATCATCCAAAGCTTGATGGGCCTAATGATCCGCTAGTACACTTCCTTTGATGGATTTTTTATTCGTGTATTGAATACCGTACTCAGTCAAGATCATTTTCCATCTGGCTATCCATCCGGAAAAGGCAGGTTTCTCGAAGATGTACTTGATTGGGTCCATCTTAGAAATCAACAGAGTGGTATGAGTCGACATATACTGTCTTAGCCGGCGAGCAGCCCATGCCAGAGCGCAACAAGTTTTCTCGAGCAATGAATATTTTGTTTCACAGTCGGTAAATTTTTGCTCAGGTAATAAATAGCATGCTCTTTTCGGCTAGACTCGTCATGTTGGCCCAAAACACACCCCATAGAATTCTCTAGTACTGTTAAGTACATGATCAAGGGTCTTCCTTCAACTGGAGGCATGAGAATAGGAGGTTCTTGTAGGTATTCTTTGATTTTGTCAAAGGCAATCTGGAATTCATCGTTCCACCTGACTACCTGATCTTTCTTCAAGAGTTTGAAGAGTGGCTCACAAGTAGAAGTTAAGTGTGATATGAAATGGGCAATGTAATTGAGACGACCCAAGAATCCTCTAACATCCTTTTCATAATGAGGGACTGTCATTTCTTGGATGGCCTTTACCTTGGCAGGATCAACTTCAATGCCTTTATTGCTGACAACAAAACCTAGAAGCTTTCCAGATCGTACTCCAAACGTGCACTTGTTAGGGTTTAACCTCAGCTTGTACTTCTTCAGCCTCTCGAATAATTTGTGCAGGTGATCGAGATGTTCTTCCTTGGTTTGTGATATGGCAATCATGTCATCCACATATACCTCTATCTCATGATGAATCATATCATGGAACAAACCTACCATAGCTCTTTGATATGTTGCCCCTGCAATTTTTAGTCCGAACGACATTAACTTGTAGCAGAAGGTTCCCCGTTGCGTAACGAAAGTAGTCTTATCCATGTATTCAGGAGCCATCCTTATTTTATTATAGCCTGAGAAGCCATCCATGAATGAGAATACTTTATGATGAGAAGTATTATCAACTAAGACGTCAATGTATGGTAGAGGGAAGTCATCCTTGGGGCTTTCCCTATTCAGATCCCTATAGTTTACGCACATGCAAACTTTCCTGTCTTTCTTTGGTACTGGCACCACATTGGCCACCCATTGAGGATAGGATTTCACAGCTAGGAACCCTGTATCAAATTGTTTCATTACTTCAGCTTTGATCTTTTCAGACATATCAGGCCTCATGCGACGAACCTTTTGTTTAACAGGAGGGCAGTCCTCTTTTTTCGGTAGACGGTGAACTACGATGTCAGTATCCAACCCAGGCATATATTCATAAGACCAAGCAAATACTTCCACATAATCATGCAACATCTGAACCAACCTGCTCTTAACACTGCTTTCCAAATTAGCGACGATCCTGATTTCCTTCTTATGTGACTCAGTACCCAGGTTGATAACTTCAACTGACTTTTCATGTGGTTGAATAGCTTTTTCCTCTTGTAACAAAAGTCTGGCTAGTTCTCCTGGTATGTCACAATCTTCCTCGCCTTTGTCTTCGGCTTGGTTGATAGGACATTCAAAGTCATAGTCAGCAATAGTAGAGTCATTGGCAATAGAATCTAGAGTGGATGTAGACCTGCAAGAGTGTGTGTGTGTGCATGTAAGATACATGGCTATTTTTTTGAAAATGTATTTGAAAGAAAGGAAAGACAATAAACACAAATATTTGAATGCAAAAGAGTCCAATGTACTGAATGATCATATGATTAGATGAACATAAATAAAACCCTTGACAAATGGACCAAAGTTCCCCGGGCTAGGCACATGGCTTAAAAATCATTATTAAAATATTACAAACAACCAGTTCTTGAATTGATGGAAAAGCAATAACAAGTAGATTACTCCTCAATGAAGGAGATGGGCACCAAGTCCTTTGTATGCCAATTCTTCAGCTCCATTGTAGTTGGGTACACCCACTTCTCAAATGCAGCTTCTTCTTCAGAATCACCCACGACGTTGACTTCATGGCTTCCAATGCGGAGAGGTGGCTTTCCAGCACAAGCACGCCTCACTTCCTTCTGAGCTTTGACGGTGAAGCCCAAACCAAAATTGTCTGCTTTGAAAGGGATATCGAGGAGTTTCCCCCAAGTATCATAGTTTCCTTCTTCAATTTCCGCACGGGCATCCTTGACTGAGACCATCTTTGGTATGGCCTTGACAACTTTGGACTCATCAGAAGAACATTTAGTAGCAGCAATCATTAGCGGTACAACCTCAAAGGCTTGACATGGGGTTTCAATGAATTCTTCGTCCATCTCTACATACTTGAAAGAGTTAAGGTGGCTCACCATAAACTCTTCTTCCCCACAGACGGTGACTATTCTGCCTTTGACTGGATATTTGAGTTTCTGATGGAGGGTTGAGGTCACTGCCCCAGATTTATGAATCCATGGGCGGCCTAACAGACAAGAATAAGCAGGGCAAATGCCCATAATATAGAAGGTAGAGTTAAAGATTTTGGAGCCCACCTTGATTGGAAGATCTACTTCCCCATGAACAGTCCTCTTTGATCCATCAAACGCCCTTACGATGATATCACTTAGCTTCAAGATTAAATCCATACAGTCGAGACGGTCTAATGCCCCCTTGGGGTAATACATTCAAAGAAGAACCAGTGTCTACTAGCACATGTGCTAAGGTGGTCCCTTTGCACTCGATTGACACATGTAATGCTTTATTGTGATTTTTCTCGAGAGGTGTTAAGTCAGCATCTGAAAATCCTAAGCCATTATCAGCTGTCAGGCTAGCCATGCAATTCTCAAATTGATCTGTTGTTGTCTCATGGGGGACATGAGCCTTTTTCACGAACTTGATTAATGTTTGAGCATGGGCATCAGAGCAAAGCAACAATGACAACATTGAAATCTTAGAAGGGGTTTGCCCCAACTGTTCTACAATTTTGAAGTCACTTCTCTTTATGATCTTCAAAATCTAGTCCATCTCGCGGGCGGAGGGTTCTTCATCAGCTACGTCTTTGGAGGGTACCTCAATCACATCAGGCTCAACAACCTTCCCCTTCCCTCTGGTATCAGTATTTGGCTTGGCAACGGTAATGTCGATGGGCGTCTTTGTAACTACTAGAGGTGAGATATTGGGTGAAAATATTCTCCAAGTTCTAGTTACTTTGCTTGAGCCAACTATGTTACCAACATCATCATCTTTTCCTTCTTTGATCCAGGCATCTTGTTTAATCCCATGATAGAACACTTCAACACCATAATTCCATGGTACCGCTTTATTTGAAGAGTAAGGAATTGGTCCGGGATTGGTAATTATTAAGGGAGCAATAGTGGGTTCATTTGAAATCCTAATAGGACCTTTGGAGGTGATCCTAAGATGCTTGTTGGAGATGGTAATAACAGAGAGGTCTTCACATTTGTTAACCAAACTCTTGGCACACAGAGTCTTTTCAAACAAAATTTCGTGGCTATCCATCAGGTGTTGTATACCTTTTTTCAGCCCTTCACATCCATTGGGTTGTCTTGTACAGCACACACAGTCTTCTTCACAGCCACGGTAGATCCCAACTTTAAAAAAATTGTTCTTGATTACATTCAGCGGAGTAGTCAATTCTTCAACATAGGCAATAAAAATTGTATCTTCAACAGCATTAACACCTTTGTCATGCTTCGGCATTGGAGCGGTAATTACATTCGGTGTCAGAGGAGGATCAAACTAAATAGTTTTGTTATCAATTGAATCCTGTATTTTGTTCTTCAAGGCCCAGCACTGGTCAGTTTCATGCCCAAGACTTCTTAAATGGTAAGCGCACTTAGCGTTCGGATTATACTTTGGTGACGAGGTGTCAGGGTTGGAGGGAGGATCGCGCAACATCACTAAATTAGCCTTGAGAAAATGTTGAAAGGTTTGAGACAGTAACATGCCTAACCTTGTAAATTTTCTTCTTGGAGTTTCAAAACGTTGATGATTTGCAGATGGTCTTGGAGTAGGAGTTGGATTAAAGATTCAGACAGCGTTGACAGACGGATGATCATTCTTCTTGGTATGGGCCCTTGCCCCATACACAACATTAACTTCCTTCTTTGCAGCAAAAGGTTTCTTGACAGGATTGGGAGTGGAGGTAGATGTCACATAGATCTTCCCACTTTTAATGTCACTTTAAACTCTTTCACCGGTTAAGATTAATTCGGTGAAACCAGAAGAAGAGCAGCCAACCAGCAGATTAAAGAAAGGACCAGATAAAGTGCCCATGAACATGTCGATATGCTCCCTATCAATCAAGGGAGGTTGTACCCTACTAGCAAGGTCTCTCCACTTTTGCACATATTCCTTAAATCCTTCGTTCTTCCCCATGGTCATATCTTGCAACTGAACCCTCGTTGGCGCCAAGTCGGTGTTGTACTGATACTGATGGTAGAAGGCATTAGCTAAATCCTCCCAAGTGTTGATACGAGACCCGTCTAACTGATAAAACCATTCAAGTTGTGTTCCAGCCAAACTCTCTTGGAAGAAATGAACCCAAAGCTTCTTGTCAGCAGTGTGCGGCTGTATCTTGCACACATAAGACTTCAAATGGAGTTTTGGACAATAAATCCCATCATACTTGGCAAAGATTGGTATTTTTAATTTATGGGGAATGACTACCCCAGAGATCAAACCCAAATCATCAAAATATAAACCGAGAACGGCTTGGCTTTCAACAGCTTTCAATCTGTCTTCTAACTGCTTATATTTGATATCAGCGGGTGGGTACTGCTCATTGAAATAATCATCGTCGGATACTTGATCATTGATACAGTCAGCCTGAGTACTCTTGACCTCACCAATCTGGTTCTCGTCCTCTTTGGATGAATCTTCTTCTATTGGGATTTGACAAATTGTCTCTTTGAACCTTTTACCCATGTTGAGTAGAGCTTTTTTCTTTGGCTTCTTCTTAATGGCCAACAAAGCCATCATATCTTGCTTCCCATTAGCTAGGGCTAGTAGAGTTTCCTGAAACTGGGAATTTTGGGCTTGGAGATCCTTCATCGTTTTCTCTAGAACCATCTTGCTGAAATAAACAGCAGAAAGATAAGGAAACCTATTATGCGAAAACCTGTCATGTTATGATGCATGAATATGTATATGCAAATGATTTCAAGGATTAATGAAATTTAAATTTGTATAGACAAAATAATGAAAAAACTTTAACTTTCATTAATCAAAACAAGAAAGATTACATTATACCCCTTGGGCTTACAAAATAGATTTCTAAGATAAAAATACCGAACGCATCCTCTTTGGCGCGAGATAAGCGTTCATATTTTGCTCTTCTTATAGCTGTTTCGTAAGCTACAAGACCCTCTTCTCACTAGCATAGAACTGAGCCTTGAAAGTATCTCGTTCTTCCTTCAGCTGGATCCAACCCTTTTGTAAGTCTTCGAGAGAGGTAGGCATGTTGGGATGGAGGATAATGTAGGGAACATCTCCTTCGACCACAGGCTCCATGATGATTTGTAAAATGGAAGGATAAGGCATCACAAGTGTCTGAGCACGAGCCCATACCCATTTAAGGTAAGGCTCGAGGGGAATGGAATTCTTGTATCCTAGTGTCTTTCTATCCACCTTATTCAACATCTTCCAAGCTCGGACAAACCTCTGGCGGTAACCTTGATTGTCATTATCGTAGTCAAATACCACTCCTTGGATAAGCATCTCATGGGGACCATCCCTTCGAGCGTGACCAAACTGTCGTAGGGCTAAGCAAGGGTTGTAAGTGATACCTCCTCTAATGCCAAGCAAATGGACATTAGGGAACTCTCCATAACGTTCGACGATAGTAACATTCTCCAAAGAGCGGGAACACCAATAAATATCTGAATGTCTGAGCGCCATCAACCTATGTGACCACCTTGAACCTTGCTCATTCTTCAATACAGATTGGGGAAGATTCAAAATAAACCATCTTGCCAAGAGAGGAGTACAACACACGAGGATACCTATTTCCTCATAGTGTGAGTGTGAAAGGAATGTAGGATGTCCCCTAGAAAAGTAGGCATCGGGTTACGAGACATGAAGATTTTGACAGTGTTCACATCTATGAGTTGGTCAGGATTTGGAAACAAAACCATCCCATAGATGAGGAGAGCCACAATTTCCTTAAAGGCTTGCAAATCCAAAGAGTTCCAACAGTTTTGGGCTTTCTCAAACAAGAACTTTGCTAGGAAACCTTTGACACCACTCCTTGTTTCCCAATTAGTTGTGACATCAGATGGTTGCAAGTGTAGATCTTGAGCTATCTCTTATGGTTTTGGATCTCTTTCCATACTGTTGAAAGGTAGTTGATTGAGAATGGGAATACTCAAGAGTCGGGAGAATTCTTCCAATGTTGGCACAAGTTGATAATCGGGAAATGTGAAGCAATGGTGTAGGGGATCAAAGAACTGAAAGAGCACCTTCATCATGTCTTCATCAGTGTTGGAAGTGACCAAGTTTAGTAGGCAACCATGTCTTTCGGTAAATGGAGAATTTTCAGGAATCCTTGATGCTAACTCTTTGAGTTTAGGAGGGTTCCTTACAAGATTGACTTGAATGGTTTTCCTGCGAATAGAATCCATGTCCTACAAAACAGAACAAAGATAAATCCCAAAAATCCTTGAAATGGTTAGTGAGTATGAGTATGATGTCATGATGTTTATGATTTCATATACAAGTAAATATATACAAACAAAGAAAACAAGTCCTTAGGTTTAGGCTTGCATGGAGTCTCATAGGTAAGTACCCTCTTGAAGTTTAGTTGGCAAAAACCTGTCCTAGTAATAGTAACCGGGTTCTAAGGAGCTCAATATCACTGATTTTTTTCTCGGGCATTGTTTCAGTGCAAAAGCCTCTTTAATGGCGACCAAAATATCCCAAAAAACCAAACCTCAATGAGTGTAGTATCGAGTATCTACCAACTTCGAACTGCACCAAAGCCGGTCATCTCACTACGTCCTAAAGGCCAAGTTGGTCAAGTAAAGGTTCTAAAAGCTCATTAGTGCTTCATGACATCACTCAGCAGCCCCGTATTCTCCTTGACTACTCAAGGGCTACCGGTACCCACAAATATGTCGCACTAACGTAGCTTTTGCTTAGACCATGTCGGTATACCCCGCACAGTTTCCACAATGTATTGCTACTTACCTATAAGGTATCCCAAATCCGGGTAGAGGATTCAAACCCAAACAAAGAACCATAATGTAAAGCACACAAGTCAAACAAAGAAAGCAAGTAAATGTGATCTAACCCTAAGGTAACCCCACTTTTAAAATTCTCCCCAGCAGAGTCGCCAATTCTGTGATACAGTGGGAGAACTGACTTGGTTGTTTTGCGTTTTATCGCAAATGTTGCAGTTTAGCAAGAGTCGCCATCGAATTTTCTTTTATCCAAAAGGAAAGGTGAAAAAGCACAGGAAAGACCTTTGAGATGGTTTCTTGAGTTCGGGGTGTAGATTATGAAAAGGGAAGGTGTTAGCACCCTTTTCATCCATGGTTTTCCATGGGCTCTTAGTTACTTGCTAGATCACTTGCTTTTGTTTGAAAATATGCTTTGTGTGGTTTTTGAAAGTATTTTGTAAATATGCCATTCTTTAGGAAAACTTTGTAATGATTCTCGTTCGTAAGAATGTATACAAAGTGTTGATATTTTGAAAATGTTTTCAAGTTTGTAAGACGTTTGAAATTGTAGGTGTTTGTTTTTGAAAATAGCAAGGATGTTTTTGTTTTGAAATTGAGCAAGTAACTAGGAACGTTCTACCTACTCAAAAGTCTTTCATGTTCATTTCCTTTTTCCTTTGACATTGTTATCTTACCATTGATTTAGTAAGTAACCCTATCTTTGGATGTAAAAGGGACGGGCGTGGGTCATCGTATAACCATGATTAGCAATATTGTAAGATATATTATCATTTTCTTTAGGGACTAAGATCATTTTGAAAGGCAACATTGATAGCGTCATCGAGGGACTATGATCTTGTATTTTTGTTTGCTTTCGCTAAGATATCCCACATGCATAACATGGCCATTTCTGTAAGGCAACAAGTGGAGTTAACCCTAGGGGTGCAAGTGTGCAAGTGTGTTTGATTTACATGCATTGCTTATCTTGAATTATGGTTCTCTAAACATTGATTTTATCTTTCCATACAAACCCTAATTTACTAGTATTGATATGAAAGCGATAAATTGCGGAAAAGTAAAATTACTACGCTATTACATCATTATGGGGATGGGGTATACAAATGTACAAATGGAGATTGCAAGAAAATTAAACCCTAATTACTATTACAAGGCTTTGACAATTACATAATTTATAATGCAAAAAGAATAAAATATGCAAGAAGATGTAAAGTGAGAGAAATTGCTTTTTAGGGTTTTTTTATAGAAAAAGGTTTTGTAATTAATTTCATTGAAGAAAAAACCTAAGTCTAAGTTAATTGTTTAGAAAAGTGTTTTTGAGGTTTCATTTGAAAACAAAGGTTTTATAATGTTAGGTCATTTCCAAGCAATGAAATATGTCCAAAATAAACTCAAAAATCTAAAAAAAAACAAGAAATTTGGTGCCTGAGTTGACACGGGCCGTGTCAGTGGACACGGGCACCCATGTCAAGACCTGTCCATGACTTTTATGCATTTTTTTGGTTCCAGCCAATCTGACACGGTCGTGTCACATGACACGAGCGCCCGTGTCAGCCCATGTTCATCTTTTTCTGCTCATGTACACACTAGTAACATTGACACGGGCACCAGTGTCAGCCTCTGTCCCTGCATATTATCATGTTTTTTCAACCTAACTAAGCTGATACGGGCCGTGTCGTGTGACACGGGCACCCGTGTCAGCCTCTGGTCTGTCTTTTTGTTAGTTTTTTCTCTTTGGTCTATCTTGTTATATCTTTTGAGTGCAAAAGCAAATGATGTATGAAAAATTATATCATAGTTCGAGAAAGTTTATCTCTTGAAGCGGAAGCTTTAGAACACGTACGAATGTTTCCGAGTGTAAAGTGGTGATTGATCGAGCTCCTTTGAACCTTCTTGAAGTAACTTCAACCTTCCTTTTATATTGAAAATGGTTGAACCGCTCCAACCAAGTCAAGTTGCAATGTATGTTTTTTTGAGTTTAGAAGATGGTGGTAATGATGTTACAGAAGTTATTCTTATGTTTGAACAACTTCTATATGGTGTATATGAAGTTTTTGGATGGTTTGTTTGGAGAAAACTTGCAAGGTATGAGATTCAAAGATTTGGACTTCAAAGCTCAAAAATGGAGGTTTTGTGTACAAATCTGGTTTTTGACAGCAAGAATGATTTTGAGTGTTAGTTTCCCCTCCTATTTTTCTGGCCTTTCTCTCTATTTTTTCTAACCTATCTCTCTATTCTTTCTAACCTCTTACTCTTGCAAATGCTTCTTCTATTTATAGGCAAGAGGTTTGTGCATATGATCAAAAGTTAGCCTTAGATCCTTGAAGAGAAGTTGTTAAGGACCATTTAAAGAGAGTCATGGATTTGGAATCAATCAAAAATCTCAAAAAATGAGCAAGATATGGTCCTTAGAAGTCAACAAACCCTAGCTCAGAGTGTGTCAAAATGAAATTATCATGTGTAAAAACACTTGGAAAATTTCTAAGTCTTGGAAATCTTGACTTTTCAAGTTGACTTTTGACTTTCTTGACTTCTTGATGATCAAGCTTGATATTCTTGAATGTCTTGATGAATTTTGATCTTTGGAATATAATGTTGACCAAAAAGTCAAAGTTTGACTTTTCAGGGTATAATTGACTTTTTCTAAATACAGCTGATTTTAGGTCAACTGATCAACTGACTGAGTAAAAATATGATCCAAGACTTGAAACTTGACATGGGTAATCTTGGGGATCCAAAATGATCCATGAAAGTCAAATGAGGAATTGAAAGTTCAATTATCCTTGTGCAATCTCAAACCCTAATTTCAGTCATCAGTGCTTGAGGAGGTGTCTTGAGCTGATCATCCCTAGTGTAGTCTTGAACCAAAGAAGATCTTGTGGGAAAATACTTGATAAATGAGAGAGAAAATTTTGGGGTACAACAAATAGCATAATCAATGTATCAGATGAAATTAGGGTTTCAAATATCATCAACATCATTCATCCATTTTGGTGGATTTGGTTTTTCAACCTATCAACACCGAAGATCCAATGAGGTTAAGGAACTTGGCCTTCAGTAACACTCAAGTGTCTCCAAATCAGGACCAATAAAAAATAATAAAATGTATTTAATATAAAACAAAATTTAAATGATTTATAAAAAGGAAATAATTGGTAAAATACACAAAATGTATTAAAACACCAAATAAAAAT
This sequence comes from Vicia faba, assembly GCA_948472305.1. NCBI lineage: Eukaryota > Viridiplantae > Streptophyta > Magnoliopsida > Fabales > Fabaceae > Vicia > Vicia faba. Next base: position 1,198,949,949 of record OX451737.1, on the reverse strand, counting down.
CCTAAAAAAATATCAGAGGTCAAACATGAGTCAGCAAGTGTTGACAAATTTTTTTAGAATTTTTTACAATTAGAAACTATTTTTTAAAATATAAAGAAATAAGTAAAACGAACCAAAATTTATGAAAAATAGTAAAATAAAAAATAAAAGTAAAATGAGGTCACCTATTTATCAAGAAGTCATTGGATCCTTCCATAATTTTTTCAGAATTTAAAAAGATCAAAGATTATTTTTAAACAATTAAGACAAGTCAAATAAAGTGAAAAATAATAAAAAAGACAAAGTCACAAAATAAAATTATGAAAGTATAAAAATTAAAAAGAGAAAAATCAAAAGTATTTTTGATAATTTTTTTCACAATTTTAGAAGTTGGAATGCATTTTTTATGAATTTTTGAAGTTTAAAACAATTAAATAGAAAAATCAGAAAATAAAAATAAAGCTAAAAAAATGTAGACCACTGGATCAATGTCAAAACGTGTTAGTAAGATAATCATAAGGATCGGACGCGATGTGCATGATATGGACATTAGTGAATAAACCACCGAATCATTTATTTTTTAAACATGAAAAAATAGGTGGCGCTTTGTCATTGGTTGAATATGACACGCTAGTCATCTTCAACCTCCATCCACATGTGAGTTGCAGGTTTCACAAATGAAAAAATTAGAGGTCCATACCGGTGCCATTTGATTCGTCTTATCAAGACGAAGACAACTGTACCCTCGCGAAAAATTTATATAAACTGTAGCTCAGTCGGTTTTGAAAAAAACCAGAAGAAAATGTGAAAACAAGTTTGAAATTAAATGATCAATTCGCCATGAAAATGGAAACCAGAAGAAGCACGAGCGTCAGAGAAGAAGAGACTACATCTTATAAATTTATTTGAAGTGAAATGGTGAAGAATTCTACCTGAACAAAGTCTGAGAATTTTTCTTTGAAACTTGACTTGGCTAGAACAATTTAGAGCACTTTAAGGCTTGGTTCTTCTTCTGTTAGCTTCAGTGAAGTTCAAGGATGAATAATCAATAAGGAAATAAGAGCTGGATGTGAAGGAAATGAGAAATCGAAAACTCAGGAATGTGAGCTATGGAGAGAGTTTGGCAGAGCTTTTTTGGCTATCCAAGCTTGAGGAAATTAATGGAATATCATCCTCTATTTATAGGGAAGTGAATGATGATGAGAAATGAGAGGAATTGTAAGCAAATCACATAAGCCAAGCTAGTTGTGATCATGCCAAACGTGTGACTTGAAATGCATCAAAACAACCTTATACCAAGTGCAATTCTTATCAAAACACATCTGGACAATTAGTTAAACATGTTTAGCAACTAATCTTTAAGTAATTCAACCTATAATCCAAGTTTACTCATAGGAATTTTTTGACTTGAAGCAAAAAATAGATTCCATGGAGCCAACTTCAACAATGCATAGCTCACTACTCAGGGACCTATATGATGCAATCTTGGTTTCTTTAGAAAGCTGAATGATCAATCTTGACAATGTGATTTGAAAGTTTTCATTTGGATGCTTGATCAGAAAATTATATCCATTTGAAATCATGAAAAACACACAGTTTCTTTGTACTTAGAAAAATTCTAAGTGTTGAGCTTCAAAATGACCTATAATGTCTTGCAAACTTACAAGCCTTTCCACTCAAAATTTGATCTTGATCCTTGAAGATGAAATGAAGTAGAATCTTCAAATTGAATTATGGAATTGAGATCACTCAAAAATCATAAAAATTGAAAGAATTATGGTCCTTTGAAGATGATGAACATATTTGGGGAAATTCACAAAAGACCTATAATATTTTCAATTCTTTAATGATTTTCTAAACATTTTAAAGCCTAACACATTTAAACAAAGTTGTAGTAGGCATCCTAAAGATTATTGTAGAAAACTAATGAGCTTAAGGAGATAAAAATTGACCAAGTTGTGATCCTTTGAAGTCACGCAAGAGAATTTGATAGCCTTTTCAAAGGACTTATAATCTTCTTCAACCATTAGTGATCTTCCATACAAAATTAGCCGTAGATCCTTGAAGAGAAGTTGTTAAGTACCCTTTAAAGAGAGTCATGGATTTGGAATCAATCAAAAATCTCAAAAAATGAGCAAGATATGGTCCTTAGAAGTCAACAAACCCTAGCTCAGAGTGTGTCAAAATGACTTGGAACCCCTTTCAATTTTTGATGATTTTTATTCCACAATTGGATCTTGTCATGTGAAGAGAAGTTGTTATGGACATGTAATATGGTGGGAGAACTGACTTTTTGGATTTATCCAAATGTGCGGATAACTAGAGCTGCCACCGACTTTTCTTTTATCCAATATTTAGGAAAGGTGAAAAAAACAGGAAAGACCTTTGATAGATTTTAAGTTCGGGGGGGGGGGGGGGGGGGTAAGATTTCAAAAGGGAAGGTGTTAGCACCTTATTCATCCGTAGTTGTCTATAGTCTCTTAATTACTTAACTCACTTTTAAAAACTTGCTTTGTGTGTATGATTTGTTTGAAAATATCTTGAAATCACTAATGTAAGGCTGACTTTGTAATGATTCTTGTATCAGTCCTCAAGAATATATAAAAAGTATTTTTTTTTGAAAATATTTGTTTGACAGTTGTTGCACCCTAAAATTTACCCTCTTGATTCAAGCTTATGTTCCACCATAAACATCATATTTCATTGCATTCATACATGGTGATGGGATCAAAACATTTTGGTTACCATGTCTTCCTCAAGTTTTGGGAGTTGATTGTGTTGATAAGTTGCCCAAGGAGAGCCTTATTATTTAAATCTCTGGATATTTCTAGCCCAAAGGATTCACATATCACTAGATAGCTTATCCACTTCATTGAATCATCAGAAGATTGAAGATTGTGTTGATTATAAGGAGAATCACATCCTTTTGATTCATCGGTCAAAATTAGGGTTTTGGTTGATTATGGCTATTAATGCATGAGCAAGTCTTGATTTTGAAGTTACAACACCTCATTGACATTGTAGATATTTTTGTTCAAGAAATTGCCCAAGATATCCAGAGGATTTGAAGTTTTGAAAGACGATTCATCATTCTCCTAAGGTGTTGACCAAAACTAGGGTTTGGGATTTCATTAGGTTTTCTTGAGAATTTAGAGATGAAACTTTATACATTGCCTCTATATGTTTAGAATATCATATTTCTGACGTTTTGATCACCAATTTTGAAGAGGAGAGGATCAATTGATTAAAAGGGGCAAATGGTCATTTTGATCAAAATCAGTCAAAGTCAAGATTGACCAAGTGAACTTTTGGTCAACCATCAAGTCAAATGTGTAATTTTCATATTTCAATTCCATTTTGACCATTGGATCAAGAAGATTGATGTTTGGTTTGAAAATTTCCCGTGAAGAAACCCTAAAAAGTTTCTAAATTTGGAAAATGAGGACTTAAGTTCAAAAATTTACCATTTATTCATCCTTGATAAAAAAAATGCAAATGAGGTATGCTTGGAAATATAAGAGGATGATCTTTCATCTCCATTAAGTCTCATGTACAAATTGTCAAGGAATCAAGAGTTATGGTCTTGGGAAGTTCATGTCTCAAGGTGAAATTATAGGTCATTTTCCAAAATTTATGATTTTCATTGCAATTTTTAAAAGACTTGATGGAATCAAATGTGAGGCATATTGCCACAAGGTTGAATATCATTGAAAGACCTTTCCAAAGAGTGCTCATTTGTGCCAAAATTCAAAAGTATGAGCAAGTTATAAACTTTGGAATTTTGAGTCATTTTATTGAAATTTGACAAGTATGCAAAATGGACAATTCATGAGAACTCAAGTTTCAGCCATTATTTTGTTTCTAATCAAGCCCATGACCAATTTGTGACATGTTGAGCCTATCACACTCACAATTTCGTGCCCCATGTGATGTTGTACTTGTTTGATTGAAAAATTACAAAACTTTCCCGATTTTGCAAATTCACCAACACTCTTTCATTGCAAACAATCATGAGCTGGCATTTTAAGCATGTATTTATGAATTCATTTGGCTCACAAAACTTACAAAAGGCAAGCAAATTCACGAACGAAACGCAGGCTCCATGTGCATCCTCATTTTTGGCCAAAACTTCTAAACTTTCCCTCCAACGGTTTTAAGCTTGCATTTCCACTCCTACCCTCCTCTACTCACTCTATATAATGAGTAGCAAGGCTCATTTGATCAGACAAAAGCCTCCATTGCAAGAAACGCAAATCTGAGTTCAAACTTCCTTCCTCTGCATTTTTCTTTGAATCCTATAATTCCTTGGTGATTTCTTCATTCTTTTTGTGGTGACACGTTCAGTGGAGCAAGAGGATCAAGTTGGAACCGTTGATTTTCTTCTAGAGTGAGGGAATCAAGCATTCGTATTTTCATTTGAGGTAGGTTCATCCAACATTGATTCTTGAGATATAGTTGTTTATTGTTGAATTCAAGCATGAATATCTGTTTGTGGATGTTATATGATTGTTTCTGAAGAAATTTGAGGTTTTATTTGGTATGTAACGCTTGTTTGAGATCTCTGCAACTCTAGGTTTCAGTGAGTTTTTACTGTTTTCATGCATAGATTTCTTGATCCATGTTTGACTACTTGATGTGATTTGAATTACACTAAATTCCTTGTCATGTTGGCTTTAAGTTGCACTTGATTTGATGTAAAATGGTTGAGAAACGAGTTTGTTTGGTGATCTGAAGTTGAGGCATGGCACTGAGGGTGCGCACGTTTTTGATCTGACTGGAGGTTAGGGATGATGAGGTGTCATCATCTGAACGGTCCAATTTGAAAATTTGAATATAGTTTATATTTTGATTTCAATTAATTTTCTGATTTTTATTTCTTGATCAAAACAACTTGAGAAATTCTGGATAAATGATCACAAGTCCAAAACAATTCCTACTACTTTGTGTAATTTTATTTGAATTTTTAAAAATGTTTTGATTGGTTTAAAATTTCGTATGTTTAATTAATTGTTTGTTTAATGCTTATTTTTGTGTTAATATTTTCTTTGATCTAAAAATTCCACAAAAAATGTTTTGAACTCTTAAAATTATTTAGAATTTGATTCTGAAATTTATTTTGTATTTTTCCTATTTTTGATTAGAAGATTAATTTGGAAGTTTTATTTGATTTTTTTTGTCTCACAATTTTATTTTAATATTTTTCTTAATCCAAAAAATCCAAAAAACTTATAGAAGTTTTTTTTTTAATTCTAATATTTGAATATTAATTTTGGGCTGATTTCTAAATTTTGATTAGAATTTTATTTTGGGATGTAATTGATTGTTTAATTGATTAATTGATTGAATTTGATTTTATTTTTTACTTTTCTTTAATTCTAAAAATATGGAAAAATAGGTACTCCGACCTTTTGAGTTTTCTCATGCTTGATGTATATTTGTTCTAAATTGTTTGAATTTTGATCTTATCTAATTAATATTTAAGATTAAAAGTCAAACAATTAGGGTTTTGTTGCTTATTGTGTAAGTTTCAATTTAAAAATCATTATGCCCTGGATTTTCAATGGAATTTGGGTCTTGTTTATGGTTCATAGATGGGTCGAGGATTTAAATTTGTTTTTTCTTGGATTATTTGAATTGGTTTGATATTTTTCCATATTTTATTTTGAAAACTTGTCTATTTTGGTAGTTTGGTCAACTAGTTTTGAATTTTGGGCTTCATTTGATCCCCTCCTCAACTATTCATGAACTTAAGACTTGCTTTTTGACTTCTACACACTTCAAAGATGCTAAGAAATTTTTTGTGTGAATTATTGATCCTTGTTTCTACTTTGATGTATTTTTGAAGTGAAGGTGATCAATTGAGTTTACATCCTTTACTGTAACTTGTTTAGTGGCCAATGAACTTATATGAGGCCTGTAATTTGGGCACCTAATGATCATGTTGCTTCTGTTTCCCCACATAAACTCAAGCCAATTTTCTTAATTTCCTCATAATTGAATGTTGAGCCTTTTAATGCATGCTTTGTAATTGATGTTTTCTTATTGATTTTCACTTTGGAACTTAAGCTTTTAGCTTGAGTTTGAGGCCATCAAGTGGCCAATGATAATATATAGAGAAATTATACTTCAATGATAGTTTCATAAGGACTTGAGGATAATTGATCTCTAGTGCTAGAACCAATTTCATTCATGTATGAATTTGATGTTCTTATCTTTCCTCATCCTGAATCTTTGAGGTATATTGAATGCACTTGTGCAACATGTATTAGGGTCAACATTATAACCTTTTGATTATATCCTCATAGCATGATAGATGCTTGATTTCAATTTCTTGAGTGGTTTAAATCCTTCTAACTTTTCTTTTGTTTGAATCCCTTTCATTATTAATTGAGATCTAAGCTTTGTGATGCATTTTGTGAAATCTCCCTTCTATTGTGCTTGTGAATCATGATGAAATAAAATGAGTATGATTGAGTAGTGGTTGCTACTGACTTACAAGGGCTTTAAATGAATTCTTCTCAAGCTCCTATGATCTTTGATTGATATTTACATGTCAATTCAACATGGTGATAAAAAGGAGTAACAGTTCTTTAGCTTTGACATATTTGTTGCATATACCTAATTGGTGTTTCCAGTATCTAATGCTTTGATATTTACTACTATGTTCTTTCTATTTCCTTGTTATGTCATCATCCATCCCTCACCTAATTCACCATTTCTTCTTGAGATCACTAATTTGTTTGTTAAATATGCAAGGTACTCTGAGAAAGTTATCCATTTTAACTTGATGTGGTAGTGTTCCACTTAATTTGTGGAAGACAATTGGCTATGCTTGCACAATTCTCGTGCTTTGAATATTTGATAGTCTTTGCAGGATATATATGTGATTGTGACTGCTATGCACCACTTGTGGGACATGTTCATAATTGAAGCCTAAATGCTCATATTCAATGGAGTGATTTCTGAATTGATTTGTTTATTGATGCTAGCTTGCTTGAAGTTCTCTGGTTTTATTTCTCTCATTTATTTACTATGGACAGTTATTCGTTTGGTATTGCACTACTACCCTTTTATCTCTGTCATTTATTGCTTTCTAGAGATCCTGAGAAGTAGGGTTCTTATCGCTTTCCTTGCCATGTCAAATAGAAATAGAGATGTATGACGAGGACTTTCGTTGCTGATATATGTCAGGAGTCCCTCTGGTTTATTTAAACACCTGTTAAGGCAATTCTGTCGGTGTGCTAATTGTGATTGTTTAAAACTCTACCTTCGGAGTAGGTATTATGCATGCGTGTTTATATTTGTACCCGTATTGTATTACAGGTGAAAAGTCCTCAAAAGGAGCCGAGCGAAAAGGGTTCGTAATTGACCCCCGCACATTCCAGTCCATGTCGTTCCTATGCTCACTTTCTACAAGTAGATTCTCCGAACACGTGCGCAAGATTTGAATGAATTTAAGTCCTTTAAAGGGAAGTGAAAAGGGTTCTCCCAATCGGATCCACACGCTTTCTTTAGCTCATGTTAACCAACACTGGTGCTTAGTGTACGCATGCACTATGTCTTTTCTCCCAGATCTTTCTTGCCCTGGTAATTGATACCACGGTTAAGGACCCTTTAGCATTCCTATAATTCTAGAGCTTGTTGACTCGGGTGATACGCTCCCCTTGGATGTGGCTTGACCCCTGGTCTGATGCTTGGTTGCTTGTCTATGGAGGGACCTTTCTTTTTACTACTAGGCATGTGCCTTATAGGTGTTTGATATTTAAGTGGTACTCGAGCTGTTGTTTGTCCAGATGTTTCGCCATCTGCTTGCTTGTTTTTGTCGCAAGATCTATGAAATTTTTACCATGTTCCCTTAGGATTTCTCGTGTAGGTTTAGTCCTCGAGTTATACCTCAGGATAGGAATCCATGCATGCTAACATAGGGTAGAAACTTCCCTTTTTCATCCTCAACCTTAAGGCAAATCATTGTATGATAACATTAGGGCTAGAGATTAGGATAGTCTCCCTTAGTTGTTTTATTTTCCTTTGCATTCTTGCATCTTAAAACTAAAACTTCTTCTTGGAAATTCATAAAATATCTCTAATGAAATTAAACCCTTATTTAAGGTAAAAAATACAAACCAATCTTAATTGCTTGTGCGCCTTCCTATTTTATTTTAAAATCTTGTCAGATTGATGTTTTGCCATCCTTGCCGTGACTTTTTGTTATCTTTTAGCTGATGTTTCACCATCGCACATTATTTTAGCTGGTATTTCTCCATCGCACATGTTTGTTATCCTACCTTGATTCTCAATATCATAGTAGGTGTGATGTTTTATCATTTGGTTTATTGATGTTTCACCATCTTTGCCATGATACCCTGTTATCTTTTAGCCGATGTTTTGCCATCGCATATTTGTTTGTAGTTGATGTTTCTCCATCTCACATGTTTGTTATCCTACCTTGATTCATAATATCATAGTAGGTGTTATGTTTTATCATTTAGTTTATTGATGTTTCGCCATCGCATATTTGTTTGAAGCCGATGTTTCGCCATCTCACATGTTTATTATCCTACTTTGATTCTCAATATCATTGTTAAGTGTGATGTTTTATTCTATGGTTTATTGATGTTTCTCCATCTTATCCATGTTATCTTCCTATCTCTTAGTCGATGTTTCACCATCGCACATTCTCTTAGCCGATGTTTCGCCATCGCACATTCTTTTAGCTAGTGTTTCGCCATCGCACATGTTTGACATCTTACCTTGATTCTCAATATCATTTTTAGTTGTGATGTTTTGTTCCCTGGTTTATTGATGTTTTGCCATCTTTGCCATGTCATCTTCCTATCTCTTAGACGATGTTTCGCCATCGCACATTCTTTTAGCCGGTGTTTCGCCATCACACATGTTTTTTATCCTACTTTGATTTTCAATATCATCGTTAGGTGTAATGTTTCATCATCTTGTCTGGTATTTTGCTATCATGCTGGTGTTTTACCGCCTTATCTGAGTTTGTGTTGCCATGCGACGTCTTGTCATCTCTTTTTGCTATTCTATCATCATTGTCGACATTTTGTTGTTCTATCTGATGTTTTACCATTTTGTCTGTTGATTTTATTTCCTTAACTAAAAAACATAAACCAACCAAAATATATGAGCCGAACTACGGCTTCTTTGATTCCTTAAAAGGGATACGTAGGCACTGGGGTAGGGCCCAAGCGAGCACAACTTTTATTTTCCCTACACTATTTTCTCTTTTCTTTTGCATGCATTCCCTCTTTGCATTTTATTTTAGCTATTAACCTTTAGATATAGATTTACACACCCTTAGATTAGAATAAACAAGAGTGGATACCGTAGAGTACTACGGGCGCGTGGGATGCTAATACCTTCCCCTCGCGTAACAGACTCCCTTACTCGATCTCTCGGTCGTTTGATCGTGATTTCACCCACTTGAGGTTTTCTCGATGTTTGCCTTTCCCCTCTCGGCGGGATAAAAGACGTTCTGTGGCGACTTCATTGATTTCATTATCAGATGACGTTTCGGCTGGTTGTTTCAGCCAGTGAATTCACTGGGGACTTGAAGACCAATTGTTGGTCTATCCCGGAGTTGATCCTAGCTCTTGTTTGTTTTCTTTTTCGGTGTTTATCTTACCGCTTTGCATATTTATTTGTTTGCATTGCATCCTATATGTGCTTTATTTTCTGCATACTGGATTTGGCTGGACTGTTTGGATTCTGGTTTTCTTGGTGGGTGGGTTGTCCCATGAGGTAAAAGGCCTCATGCCCAGGCTATGAGTGAATTCCATAGGAACTAGGAATAGAGTGGCCATGGCGGCTATGAGGCGTATGTCTTGTAGACCCGACCATGAGACCCATGATTTCAGAGGAAGTTCGGATAGGTGTTATTGTATGATAATACCAACAAATGAGCTCTTGTACTCTGATTTGTCCTTTGACCTTACCACGACCTAGTTTTCACCTATGAGTGGGGCGAGAACACTTTTCTTATAGGTACATGTACTGTTGGTGACTTTGTGTTTCGATGGTGACTCGGGTTCCCTTGGTAGTTCTGAAGCTATGTGATCTTGAGTTGTGTGATTCTATACAATGGTCCAGCCATTATCCAGTGTGGAAAATTTGATTCTGTCATGTCACATCATAGCATATTTATTTCATAAAAAAATTATGTATAAAAAATAACTAGCATATGCATGTCATTTCCCAGGGATATTCAAGAGTTTTCTTTCCATCAGAAATGGCCGACTTCCCGTCAGATGAGTTTGAGTCAGTTGCTGCCAAAGAACCCACCAGGCATACATTTGCTTATCAGATTCTGATTATTGATGTGTCCAAGCTGAAGAGGTTGAGTTCCTATCTGAAGGGAGGTATTTTGAACAATTTCAACAAAGACTATGGCAATTTGTTATTGATCCTAGATACTTCAATTGACCCAATGGCTTTGATCACTCTCTTCTAGTTCTATGACAAAGAATTGCGGTGTTTTACTTTCCAAGATTACCAACTGCTTCCCACGCTAGAAGAATACTCATATCTTCTTAATATCAAGTTGTCCAATGAAGTTCCTTTTACCCAAGTGCCAGAGAAGTCGAAGTTCGAAGTTATTTCTGAAACCCTTCATTTGAGTTGGAAAGAGGTGAAGGACAATTGGAAATCAAGTAAAGATGCTACAGGATTTTATCTGGATTTCTTAGTGAAGAAAGCTGAAGATTGGACAAAGAAAGGGAATTGGGGTGACTTTAGCCTTTTGTTTTCTCTCATGATATATGGTATCATTCTCTTTCCTCATAAAAAAACTTTGTGGATTTGGAGGCTATTTGTGTTTTTAGAAATAAGAACCCGGTACCGATGCTTTTGGCAGATACTCTTTACACTATTCATTTCAGACATGGAAAGGGAGGTAATGTTAGCTTGTGTCATTCAATGTTGTATTAGTGGTTTAAATTGAACTTACCAATAAGTGGCCCTGTCATGGACACAAAGCATTCTCTCCAATGGTCATCAAGGCTTGTCAACCTCACTTCATTCGATATCTGGTGGAATCATGTCATGGGATAGGTACGAAGTATCATCACTAACTGTGGAGATTTCCCTAATGTCCCCCTCATGGGAACAAAGGGGTGTATCAACTATAACCCTATGCTCTCTTACCGCCAGTTGGGATATGCAATGGATGGACCGCCAAAAGACGAAGAAGTGTTTGAGTCAATGTACTTTTTTAGAGGAAGTGATCCTGAGATGTTAAAAAAAATGACAAGTGCTTGGAAGGAAATTCACAAGAAGGATATAACTACTTTGAGCAAGAAGGTTCCTATTGCTAGGGTTCCTTATATGGAATGGATTAATGACAAGATTAATATTCTACGGTTTCCATTTGTAAGATCGACTCCTTTATGTGAGCAACCTCCTGTTGTTTTGAATGACATCGTGCTTACCGAGATTTTCACCCAAGTTCATGTCGAGAACATTCAACTTCGTGCAAAAGACCGTGAGGAGGGGATGAAATTCTATTGGGTAGATCAAGAGAGGGCTGACTTAGCTCGCAAACATAAAGAAGCCCAAGGAGAAACTTCTGATGTAACTAGGTTTAGAAATAGGTCTCATGTTGAAATGGAAGAAGAGTTGAATAGGAAGCGGTGAGAGTGCCAGAAACTTCGGGCCTCTGAAAGTAGTTATAAGAAGAAGATTCAGAACCTGGAAAGATAAATCAAAGACAAAGATGCTCAGATTGAGATGGAGGTAGCCCAGAGACGTGTCATGGAGGATAAATTCCAAGGAAGCAAAGTGCTTGCATCACAACTTTTGAAGGAAAAAGCCAGGCTTGAAGAGTATTATCAGCACCTTGAAGCATGCCTTGTCCCAGAGATTTAGTCGCACTATTTACCTTTGATGTTTTGGTCACCCCCAGGATTGTTGGAGGGGACCATTTGTTTATCTTTTGTACTTAGTTTTTTGTTATGTCTGTTTTAAAACGCGTGTTTTGTCACACTCTTAACTGTATGAGATCACCTGAACATCATCTTTGGCTTATGAATGAATGAAGTATTTGTTTTGTTAATTTTCCTTTCTCTTTAATTGTATAGTTGTGATTACATCTTGTGGCACGCCATGGTTGATGGTTAAAAGGACTATTGAATACTGAGAAATAACAAACCTATCATGCATATCATACATCTCATAACATGACAGGTTATCTCAAGACGATTTTCTTATTACTCTGCCTTTCTTATTCAGAATTCAAGATGACTACTCATCGGTATTCCACCAAATTTTTTTTACCAAGACAGATGGAACAAGTCCAAGCTGAACTCGCTGAAATGAGAGCCCAGATGGCTACTCAAATGACCCAGTTCATAGAGGGCATCACCAATGTGAATCGTCGACAGGAGGAATTGGCTGCCATTGTCAACAATCAACGCTGTTATCTAGTGGATAATGGGAATCAAGGACTCTACCAAGACATTTCTGTTGGACTGGGAGATGTATAAGACCAGCTCATCAGGAATTTTCACAGGTCACTTGGCAATCCCTTCCTGTGCAACATGGGGCAATTTCCCCCATCCCCGGGACCTCGTCTTGTGGGGAACCGAAGGGATAATCTGGGTGGTGTACGAAATTGTCAAGAGTAGGACTTTGAGTTTGATCAGGATGAAGATCAGTTCTCTGTACGCCATTCTGAGCCAGAATTTCAGGTTGAGGACAAAAAGTATCAGTTATTGGAAGAATGTTTGAAGGCCGTGGAAGGGCAAGGAGTCCTTGGTATGGACACTAATGATTTTGGGATAGTATATGGGGTGAAGGTTCCTCCAAAGTTCAAACCACCAGTCTTTGAAAAGTACAACAGTTCGTCATGTCCCGTTACTCATGCAACTGCTTACTTCCGGAAGATGTCGGTGCATACTAATGCTCAGGGGATCTTGGTTCATTTCTTCCAGGATAGCCTATCTGGGGCATCCCTGGAGTGGTACATGAAGTTAGAGAAAACTCATATTCGTTGCTGGAACGATCTTGCTCGGGCTTTTGTCAAACATTATCAGTACAATATGGATATGGCGCCTAATCGCACCCAGTTGCAGAATTTGTCACAAGGACCAAAAGAATCTTTCAAGGAATACACTCAGAAGTGGCATGAGTTGGCTGCAAGGGTCCGACCTCCACTCATGGAACGGGAACTCGTTGATATGTTTATGAGTACCCTGCAAGGGCCGTTTTATGATCATATGATAGGAAGTGCTTCAGCAGGATTTGCAGATTTGGTTATGGCTGGTGAAAGAATTGAGGTGGGTTTGAAATTAGGGAAGATTCAAATCAGTGGTTCTAGTGGTTCATCAGGGGGTGGTAAGAAACCATTCCATACTTACCCTAAGAAGAGGGAAGGCGACACAAGTGTGGTTTATTCTCATGGAGGAAGAGGAGATGATCATCAATACCAACACATCAATTCTGTGTCTATTCCTGTTAATGCTCCTCCACAGCAGAGACAGAATTCGGTACCCCAACAACAAAGACAGCAAGATGCTCCCCGTCAGTATAATAATAAACAACAAATACAATTGAGAAAATTCGACCCCTTAATAGTATCTCCTACTGAAGCACTCCACCATTTGCTCGATTTGAAGTTGATTAGCTTGACAAATATGCCACCACCCCCTGGAAGACTTCCTCCTAACTATGATGCTAACGCAAGATGTGAATTCCATTATGGAGGAATTGGTCATTTAACAAACAATTGTTTTGCATTGAAATGTAGAATACAAGACTTGTTGGATCCCAAGTCAATTGAGTTTACTCCCGGAACTGGTCCAAATGTTACCCATAACCCAATGCCTAGGCATGACAGGACTTTTGTTAATACGATTGATGATAGTGGAGAAATGCTGAATTTAGTTATGAATGTAGAATAAGTAACTACTTCGTTGTGGTATGTTAAGAGGTATTTGCTTGACAATTCTATTTTTCCGGGCTGTGCTTCAGACTGTGCCAAGTGTAGAGAGTAACCAAAGGGCTACGATGATTTGAAAGCTGGTATCCAAGTCATGATGGATGAGGGTTCCCTACAATTCGATAGAAATCTAAGTTACCGAAAGGTTACTGAAGAAGACGTTGTTGTGGTATCTATTCCTTACACCCCCACGCACATTCTAGCTAGGACGCCTCCTTTGATGATTACGGTACCTGGTCCCATGCCGTATACTAGTGAGAAGGCCAACCCATGGCATTATGGTGTTGATGTTTATTACCATAGGGTGAAGCAAGAGGCAAATCCTGGTCCTTCCAAGAAAGAAGGTGCTGAAAACAATGAAGGGGAGGTTCATGATTTCTCTGGCATAGGTCGAATGACTAGAAGCGGGAGAGTGTTTGGTCCTTCCAATGTACAAGATGTGGCAGATGCCTCTACAAGAGAAAAGGGAAAACAACAGGTGACGATTTGTAATCCGAGAGTTACACCAGCCAATGTGACTTAGCCAGAACCAATGCCACAAACTTCCTCAGTTCCTGATGAAGTTGAGGAGTTGATGCGAATTATCAGGAAGAGTGATTATAGCATAATTGATCGTCTAATCCATACCCCTTATAATATGTCTATCTTGTCTTTGTTGATTTATTTAGAACCTCACAAAAATGCTTTGATGAAGTTATTAAAGAATGCATTCGTGCCACATGAAATAATAGTCAATCAGTTCGAGAATGTTTGTGCTAATATATCTGCTGGGAACGGTTTGGGATTCACAGATTTTGATATTCCCCCAGAAGGGCGAGACCATAACAAAGCATTACATATTTCTATGAAATGCAGGGGCACTACTCTATCCCGAGTTTTGGTGGATACATGATCGTCTTTGAACGTACTACCCAAGTCAGCATTGATGAAAATTGATTATTCCGGCTTGGAGTTACGTCCTAGTGACTTGATGGTAAAAGCCTTTGATGGGTCTCGAAGAGAAGTATTTAGGGAGGTGGAATTACCTATCAGGGTGGGCCCTCGAACTTTCAATGTTACTTTCTTCTTAATGGACATACATCCAGCATATTGTTGTTTATTGGGGCGGCTGTGGATTCACAAGGCAGGGGCAGTCACCTATACTCTTCACCAGAAGCTAAAGTATCCTACAGAGGGAAAAGTGATTATTGTATGCGGTGAGGAAGAGTATATCGTGAGTCATTTGACATCATTCCGCTATGTTGAGGTGGAAGGAGAAATACATGAGACTCCTTTTCAAGCGTTTGAGACAATCCATGCGGTTAATTTTCCCCCTCCAGAATAGGAAAACAAGCTGGAAACTATTATGTCTTCTCTCAGGGATGCTAAAGTAGTAATAGAGAACGGAAACCCTGAAGATTGGGGTCGAGTCCTGGATGTTACCCCAAAATTCAACAAATTCGGTTTTGGTTTTATCCCGGGTCAACAAAGTGCAACTTCCAGAGCTTCTAATTTATCTACTCCTGTGAAATTCTCCCGTCCCAGTGTTACTCAAGAAGGATACACCAATGCAGTTGGTGACAATAGGGCTGATGGATACAATATTGAAGATTGGATCCGTCTAAGCATTCTAGGCCAAGCACTCAACAACTGGACTTCTGTAGACGTTATCCAAGTTTCAAGCGTTGAGGAGAAATTTTCTTGTTTTCTTTTGTTATCATGACATGATTCATGCGCTCTGCCCAAGGCGTAGTGAATCATTTGTGTAGGGCCACCATGTTTATTTTCAAAAGTTTGTTATAAATAAAGGACGTTTTTGCATTCAAAATTTTTGTTTCATTATTTTCTTTTCATTTCTCTTTAAATGGCAATGTTTCCATTTTCACACACCGTCACTAAAACACCCAAAATATCATTTATGCAGATGCACTTCCACCACAGATTATATTGATAAAGACTCTTCTATCGCTCACTATGATTTTGACAATCCGATCTATCAAGCTGAGGAGGAGGCATATGAGGATTGTGATCTTCCCGAGGAATTAGCAAGGTTGTTAAAACAAGAAGAAAAGGTTATCCAGCCGAATCAAGAATCAATTTGAGGTGGTGAACATTGGCACATAAGAGGTAAAGAGAGAGGTCAAGATAGGGGTAAATCTCGAGGAAAGTATGAAGGTCAGATTGATTGAGCTACTCAGTGGGTATTCTGATATCTTTTCTTGGTCTTATAAAGACATGCCAGGTTTGGATACAAATATTGTGGTGCATCGACTACCGCTCAAGAAGATTAAAGAAGAAGTTCATAAACAGTTGGATGCGAATTTCTTAAAAGTCATCAATTATCCGCCATGGATTGTAAATATTGTGCCTGTGCCTAAGAAAGACGATAAGGCCAGGATGTACGTGGATTATAGGGATTTAAACAGAGCTAGCCCTAAGGATGATTTTCCTCTTCCTCATATTGATGTGTTTGTCGATAATATTGCTCACTCTAAAGTGTTTTTCTTCATGGACGGCTTTTCGGGTTACAATCAAATTAAAATGGCTCCCGAGGATATGGAAAAGACAACGTTTATCACACCTTGGGGAACCTTTTGCTATAAGGTGATGCTAATTGGTTTGAAATATGCTGGGGAAATGTATCAACATGCCATGGTTACTCTCTTTCATGATATGATTCACAAGGATATTGAGGTATATGTGGACGATATGATTGCTAAGTCTGACACGGGAGAGGAATATCTTGCTCATCTGGAGAAGTTGTTCGAGAGATTAAGGCAATTCATGTTGAGGCTGAATCCAAATAAATGCACCTTCGGAGTGAGGTCCGGCAAGTTGTTGGGATTTATTGTCAGTGAAAAAAGCATCGAGGTTGACCCAGCTAAAGTGAAAGCGATACAGGAAATGCCCGAACAAAAAACAGAGAAGGAAGTCCGTGGTTTCTTGGGGAGGTTAAACTACATTTCTAGATTTATTTCTCATCTCATGGCCACATGTGAACCTTTATTCAGATTGTTGAAGAAGAATAAGAAAGTAAGTTGGAATGAAGATTGTCAGAAGGTGTTTGACAAAATAAAGGAGTATCTGCAGGAACCCCCGATACTCATGCCGCCGATGGAAGGAAAGCCACTAATCATGTATTTAACTGTGTTAGAAAACTCTATGGTCTGTGTCCTTGGTCAACATGACTAGACATGGAAGAAAGAGCAAGCCATTTATTACTTGATCAAGAAGTTTACAGAGTGTGAGTCAAGGTACTCATTGCTGGAAAAGACTTGTTGTGCACTTGCCTGGGCTGCCAGACGCTTAAGACAATACATGTTAACTCACACGACCCACCTGATATCCAAAATGGATCCAATCAAGTACATTTTTGAGAAGCCGACACTTACAGGTATGGTAGCCCGTTGGCAGATGATACTCACTGAATATGATATCTGTGATCGGTGGATCTGGAACTGACTGTTTAACGCTGGTTCGCGAAATGTCGCGGAAGCAAGAGTCGCCACCGTCTTTTATTTTCTCCAAATGGAAAGGACAAAAGCACAGAAAAATTCCTTAAAGAGATTGCTCTCGGTTCGGGAGGTAGATTATAGAAAGGGAAGGTGTTATCACCCTTTCTATCCATGGTTATCCATGGGCTCTTAGATACTTGCTCATTTGTGTTTTCAAAATGGTTTGTTTGCTTTTCAACTGTGGGTTTTTAAAAAGTTTCTTTGAAAATTTCAGTTCGACTCTTGTATCGGTCCTCAAGAGTGTTTGAAAAATTGCTTTCGAAAGCTTTTTAAAAAGGTGTCGGTGTGAAAAGTATTTTTTTGATTGGTTTTGAAATTAGAGCAAGTATCTAGAGTCGTCTACCTACCCTAAGGAATTCGTCTGTGTAAATGTCCTTTAAAGTAGTGCCATCCCACCATTGAGAGGTAGGTAGCACCACCGTTGGAGGTGTTCGGGTCAATTCGAGGTTCGGGACATGGTGATCACCAGAGCAATGGGAAGACACCTTAGAAGCTACCCTCATGCCAGGTTCCCGGATCATGAGGACATACTAAGACATCCTCTACTCGACGATCACCTTTCGAGGCAAGGCAACAGTGAGGCGTACCCTAGGGGTGGTGTGTGATTTGTGTGTTGTTTTCATTTGTATTTATCTTGTCATGTCAAAGTGATCTAGCGTTTGTTTTTATTTTTATCCATTCATTCTTGCATGCCTTGATTAACTGTTAAAAGTTGCGAGAAGGTAAAAATTCTAAGCTATTACAAAAGGCGCGGGTCCACATCGCCAGAATTTCCAGAACCCGATTTGACAGAAAAATAAAGAATTAAAAGAAAAGTAAAGTGCAAGAAATTAATTTACAAGGCCTTGGGAGAGGTACATAAATATTATACAAAAAAGAAATAAACGCGCGAATTAAATAAGAATTAAAACGAGGGCGTTGGACCCTTTTTGCAAAATTAAATTAAATGATGGAATTAATTAATTAAAAAAGAAAAGAAATTGTTTTTTGGTATTTTTTTGGTATTTTATGATTTTAATGAAAAAAGAATTAATTAAAATAACATGCTAACCCTAATTCTAATTGTTTTTAATTTATTAAGAAAAGATCAAATTTTAACCTAAAATTAAGCCTAATTATTTTACATGCAATTTGATTATAAAAATAAATAATATTTAATTATTATAAAAGAAAATAAAAAGGGATAAAAATTAATTAAACCCTAATTCTATAAGTTTTGAGTTTTAGTAAAAAAAATATTAAGATTAAAACCTAAATTTAAAACTAAATGAATTGATGAATTTATTTACAAAAATACTAAAAATAAAATATTTATTATTTTTTCATCTTTTCTGGTTTTTTATTGTTTTTTTTATATATATTGAAAATATTAAATTAATTAATAAAACAATAATTAAAAGAAAGTAAAAATAATGAAAAATAAAGAAAGTAAAAAAATTTGCAAACCTAGGGGGGTCTGCCCCCAAATTGGGAGGTTTTTTGTAGTGATTCAGGCCCATTTATCCTTGGCCTTGTGGACTTTTCCAGGACACGTGTGGGTGCATTGACTCAGGCTTATGGTGCTCCTCTGATCAGAGCCACTGTATCAATCTCTGTGGGCGCGTGGCAATCTGGATCAAGGGATGCATGATGGTCTTCAAGAGAAATACTGCATAGGAATATTAAGGGAAAAATAACATGGAAAGGGTGAGGGACCTGGGGTTCGAACCCAGGTCCTAGAGATTACCAGCGATGCACTCTACCAACTGCTCCACTCAACGCGTTTGTATATTTGATATCAAACAATTAATATAAAATAAAACCAAACATTAATGATGTTTTAGCGCGAAATTTTGAACAGACCAACCAATGCTTGCCACTTCATCGTCTTCCTCGCGTTGTTTTGTTTTCCTGAAAATATAAAAATCATAGGCAACGGTTTTCAAACGTTCTAAAAGGCATCATTAGAGAAAATAGCGAATAGCCCAGGAAGGCTCATAAATTGAGCGCGAGGGTGAGTTTCTCTTCGTCCAAGTGTGCTGAGCATGGTCATGGCATCGTGATGGTCTAATTTTACAGCGTTTGGAAACGCCTAAATTGGAGCTTGCAAAACCCTAAATATCGTTAATGGCAAATCTTCATATGGGGCACGAAAACAAAATTAAACTGTTTGGTTAGCATTAGAATTGAATAATGAACACAAATCAAGCATTAAAAATTACAAAAGATGCATGAATTGAGATGCACGAGTATGAAATTTTTTCTGTACAGGTGAGATCGTTCTCACGTTTCTGGGCACGAAAGCTTGCAGTTTTTGATCCAAATCCCTTCTTTGAAGCCTCAGCAAGCTAATGAGATAAAAATCTTGCCTTGAATCGTCCTAGAACTAGGTTTTCAGAATTGGAATTTTTGCCAAAAAATTGAGTTTTGTAATGGAGTTTATGCGCAGCTTTTTTTGTTTTCGGCATTAGGGTTGCGTTTGGTACTTATGTATAAATGATTTAGGGTTGAAAACTTGATCCAAAACCTTTGCATTCATGGTTTGGAAGATTTGATTTTTCAAGATCTTTTTTCAATATTTTCCATGCTATTTGGTATCAAATCATGACAAAACCTTCCACAAATGATTATGCACGAATCTTGAGTGTCCAATGAGAGTATTTTCTGCACAAAAAGATTTTATCTCATTAGTTTAGTATTTTTTCATATTTTATTTAGTTTAAATGAATTAATTGTAATAAAAAATTCAAATAAATAAATAAAAATAATAAAAAACTTCCCTTTGGGCCAAATGGTAGTGTGCATGCTTTGGATAATTAATTGTGGAAGAAAAAGAAGTCCATTAGCAATTTTAGGTCATTTGAAGCAATGTTGACTTTTCAAAATATCCAAAAATTTCCCAACTTCCATAAGGCATAACTTGCTCAATTTTTAAGCTTTGCTCATGTTCTTGGACATTTTGGAAAGGTCTTTGAGTCCTCTAACTAATGCCTTTGGTACCATGTCATTTTAATTTACCAATCTCAAGTTATGGCCTTTGACTTAAAGTCCCTTTTTGTTGACTTTTGAAAATGACCTATAATGTTGAAATTGATAACTTTTTGTGAGAGCATTTCTTGGACTTGAAGTATGAAGATGAGTTGTAGGAAATGTCTTTATCTTCAAAATGAGCTTTGGATGGAATTTTTCTGATAATCCATGTGAAAGTTATGCCCTGGTCAATTTACAGTTGACTTTTTCAACTGTCCAAATAAGGAAACTTTTGCATCTTTGATGATTTTTGAGCCTAGCTTTGAGAATCATGATCAAGCATTGATCAAATGATGTTTGTGGCTTCAAAATGAGATGTTGACCAAAAATTTGAACTTTTGACTGTCAAATGACCATTTTGCCCCTACAGTTGACTGTAGTGCAATTAGGGTTTTGACTGTGCAATTTTGTGCTGAAAGTCTTGAAACTTGGTATGAGGATGCTTGACCATGTTTATAGGCATGTGGGACTTGATTGGACCCTTGGAAGCTTCATTTTCTTGATCAGAATAAAAACCCTAATTTTGACTGTTTAGGAGACCCTTGCACTGTGCAACCCTTGGGGAATTTTGAAGCCTGACTTGGAAATTCTTGAAGAATATGGGAGGGAAAATTTTGGGGTACAACAGTTGCCTCTGTTCAATCTTCTTAGACCTGAGGATGCAGATTGGCTGACGTGCCTTTCGTAATCCGAGGGTGGAAGATGATTGAACACTAGAGAGCCCAGAAATTTGCGCTCACATAGTAGTGTGATGGGGGAATGGGCTTATAGATGCCATTTGGAGATCGATGGATAGGATGATGGGCTTATAGATGCCATGCTAAGAGGTGATGGAAGGTGGACGGGCTTATAGATGCCATCTGGATGTTGATCGCATAAGAGATTCCTTAGCGAGAACTTGCATACCTGCAAAAAAGAAAATGATTACCTGACCTGTTACGGGGCTGGTCTTCAAACTCTTTGTATAGATGTGTCCTGACTGGTTACAGGAGCTGGATATGGAGCTTCAAAAGGTGATGAATGAACCAGGGATGGTTACTACCTCAACAGGAACGGTGAGAGAACCTTGGGCGACTTCAACTTCAACAGCAATTGTTGAGAGAATCTTGGTGGGAATTACCATCTCCGCAGTATTGGGGAGAGAACCATAGGCAATTATAATCTCAAAAGCAAACATTGAGAAAAACCTGGAGTGGAATTATCGTCTCCGCCGGATCGGGGAGAGAACCATAGGCAATTATAATCTCAAAAGCAAACATTGAGAAAAACCTGGAATGGAATTATCATCTCCGCAGGATCGGGGAGAGAACCATAGGAAATTATAATCTCAAAAGCAAACATTGAGAAAAACCTGGAGTGGAATTATCGTCTCCGCAGGATCGGGGAGAGAACCATAGGCAATTATAATCTCAATAGCAATCATTGAGAAAAACCTGGAATGGAATTATCATCTCTGCAGGATCGGGGAGAGAACCATAGGAAATTACAATCTCAAAAGCAATCATTGAGAAAAACCTGGAATGGAATTATCATCTCCGCAGGATCGGGGAGAGAACCATAGGAAATTACAATCTCAAAAGCAAACATTGAGAAAAACCTGGGATGGAATTATCATCTCCGCAACATTGGGGAGAGAACCATAGGAAATTATAATCTCAAAAGCAATCATTGAGAAAAACCTGGAATGGAATTATCGTCTCCGCAGCATTGGGGAGAGAACCATAGGAAATTATAATCTCAAAAGCAAACATCGAGAAAAACCTGGAATGGAATTATCGTCTCCGCAGCATTGGGGAGAGAACCATAGGAAATTATAATCTCAATAGCAATCATTGAGAAAAACCTGGGATGGAATTATCGTCTCCGCAGTATTGGGGAGAGAACCATAGGAAATTATAATCTCAAAAGCAAACATTGAGAAAAACCTGGGATGGAATTATCATCTCCGCAGCATTGGGGAGAGAACCATAGGAAATTATAATCTCAAAAGCAAACATTGAGAAAAACCTGGGATGTAATTATCATCTCCGCAGCATTGGGGAGAGAACCATAGGAAATTATAATCTCAAAAGCAAACATTGAGAAAAACCTGGAGTGGAATTATCGTCTCCGCAGGATCGGGGAGAGAACCATAGGCAATTATAATCTCAAAAGCAAACATTGAGAAAAACCTGGGATGGAATTATCATCTCCGCAGCATTGGGGAGAGAACCATAGGAAATTATAATTTCAAAAGCAAACATTGAGAAAAACCTGGGATGGAATTATCATCTCCGCAGCATTGGGGAGAGAACCATAGGAAATTATAATCTCAAAAGCAAACATTGAGAAAAACCTGGGATGGAATTATCATCTCCGCAGCATTGGGGAGAGAACCATAGGAAATTATAATCTCAAAAGCAAACATTGAGAAAAACCTGGAGTGGAATTATCGTCTCCGCAGGATCGGGGAGAGAACCATAGGCAATTATAATCTCAAAAGCAAACATTGAGAAAAACCTGGGATGGAATTATCATCTCCGCAGTATTGGGGAGAGAACCATAGGAAATTATAATCTCAAAAGCAAACATTGAGAAAAACCTGGAATGGAATTATCGGCTCCGCAGGATCGGGGAGAGAACCATAGGAAATTATAATCTCAAAAGCAAACATTGAGAAAAACCTGAAATGGAATTATCGTCTCCGCAGTATCGGGGAGAGAACCATAGGAAATTATAATCTCAAAAGCAAACATTGAGGAAAACCTGGAATGGAATTATCGTCTCCGCAGTATCGGGGAGAGAACCATAGGAAATTATAATCTCAAAAGCAAACATTGAGAAAAACGTGGGATGGAATTATCATCTCCGCAGTATTGGGGAGAGAACCATAGGAAATTATAATCTCAAAAGCAATCATTGAGAAAAACCTTTGATAACTTCTACTGAGTCTTCATCAGAAAAATCTGTTTGGGGTCGATTTAGCTGGACTAGAGAAGGCCTTGGACTGGATAAGAAATCTTTGGAGTCGATTAACTGAACCGGTCTAGGTCTTGAGATATGATTGAGAATTTAACTGAATCTTTCCTGAAAGGTAAAGGTCAGTCATATGCAATGCATGATATGGATCAAGCGATGATGTTCTCAACATAAATGAGATTTGTAAGATATGATGCGTATATGCATGCTATAATAATGTATGTGATGTTTAGGAATGTATGTTTTCGTCTAGGAAAGTAAATCCTTGACGGGTGCCGGGAAGTCACTCCTGGGCTGATGTTGGCAAGTAGATCTTTGCTTCCGATGGGGATGTTAATTGCAAGAATACCGGTAGAGGAAGATGACTTCGTCGGGGAATGAACTTGGCGAATGGATTACTCTGCGGGAGAAAAGTACTCTAGTAATCTTGCTGGGGAGCAATACTCTGTGGGGAGAGAGATACTTTGCTGAGTGTTGATAATAACTTGTTGGGAATACCCTTGTTGTATTGGAAGTGTTAATAGACTTCGTTGGGGATAAGAAAGAACTGTGTTGATGACGACCTTTCCGTGGCTTTTGGCTGAGGATAACCCAGTTATATCCTGGTACGGAAATAACTCTTTGAGTAAAGCCGGGAGAGGCGTTCGTGTTCTGCGAGGGATGAGCTTCCAGAATCTGCTGGGGATAAGCTTACTGCTTGGGGAGATGAATTCCAACTTTCCTGGGGACACTGGATTGGACTCTCTTGGGGAAGTTTTGAGCTGCGGGGGAAGTGATTCCTTTGAATGTTTGGTATACCGCCGGGGAACAATCTTTAGGTCAAGACTGCCGGGGATGCTTGTCAAGAATGTGTGCTGCTGGGGAATGTTGAGATCTGCTGGAGGATACTCAACTTCCTTCAGGTTGATAACTTTGCTTGGAGAGAGCGTACTGACTGCTGACTTACTCTCTGGGGAATTAGGATATACTGGTTATGTTCTTCAGCTGAACCTACTTTGGTACCTTGGTGAACATAGCAATTGGATTGTTTGGACAGCTCATTATTGCCCCTGTTTCTGAGGTTGGAGAGGAAGATCTGTGAGATGCTGATAGCCATTGATGGGCAAACCTTCTTCTGGTGGGCAGGTGACAAGATGACAGGACATAGTCGTACTCTTTGATCCCTAACTTTTGCCTGGACCGCCCTTTCGGGTTTTCAGTCCCCCGGG